>RQWH01000004.1:687334-1374669 GCA_003934905.1 Neonectria sp. DH2 | reverse complement strand
TTTCGTCCCCGTCAGACTGCTCCGAGGCTCCCATCCCATCATTGATGTCCAGGAAATCGATCCCAAGCTGGAGGGCATCCCAATCAAGGCAACGGCAGTCCAAAGATCCACCTTTTCCGTCGGTGGATCTCCTCCCGAAAACCCTCCATCTGCAGCAACATCTCCTCTCGTCAATACTCTCAAGCCTACAGAACAGAGAAAGCCTCTCGGCCTTCGCCTCTCGTCCTCCAAGGAACACACGCTGCAGGCTCTCAATGCCGTAGAGTCCCGACGGCTGACAATGCATGCCGGTCATACCCCCAACCACTCTCTGTCCCTCTTCCCCACTGTTACTGCTACCGAGACGAGTTCCATCGTGGGCATGAGCGAGGGCGCCACCCCAATCGCGGAGATCGCCGCAGTCTTCCCAATTCAAGTCGAAGAATCGGACGAAACCGATGACAACACTCCTACCCGTGAACCGAATCAAAGCGAGGCGTCAGCGTACGACATTTTTGACCATCCTGAACCCATCCTAGATTCCGTCGAAGACCGGCCACTCAAGGGACCCTTGATGATCAAGAACATACCAGCACAGGACGAGATCTTTTGGGAGGCGGTCAACAAGAAGCTCACACCTATCAGCCAGGGCGAGAACGCCCTCCCTTCTGTTATGCAGACTACGCCAGAAGATCTAGAGTCTATCCCCGAACCCGAGGCCATGGAGCCCGTGAATGCTCTAGATCAGAGACCCAGAGCACTTGTCGGGTCAATTAGTGGAGACGGGTCAAACGATGCTTATGCCTATGCTGAAGATGACCCTTGCGAGTCTAGCAACCGCAAGGGCGTTGAGAAAGACGTTCCCTTGAAGTTCAAGTCGACATCCAACTTTGGCGCTCCATTTGGTGCATTGTAGAGCAATGTCAATTGGCTGAACTGGTCTCTTAACATTGAACGACAAGAGCGAGCCCTGGCTTCCATCATTCCGAGGGTGTCCTTGGCGCGGCCTTCAGTGGTCACCTTTGACTCACGGTCAGGTAAAGCGCATTCAAAATCACCTCAAACATCGATATTCTCAGGGCATCCCAGTGGTCCAACGCCTCCACGTCGAGAATGGCGACCATCATCATCACCATGTCCACAATGCTCACTATGAGCACACCTCATACTCCAGCACAGCATGTTGGACAAGTCCTCACATTGCAATGACAGACACGTTTTATGACGAACACCTCCACCATCACGATATTTCATTCACCACACGCACGTTCTCTTCTAGTTCCTCCGTTGAGTCGTTTTTTTTAATTCATGCACATGGCGGATTGGACAAGCACGGTTTCAAGGCACTAAAAAGGGAGGATTACAATTGATAGACAGGAGCACAGGAACCGGATTGGCAACGGGTTGTTTTCAAAGGGTACGGACAGGTCGGTCGGCGCTTTGCTTTTCGGTGAGACAGCAGTCTTTCTTGACTGGAATTCGCCGTCGCCCCCAAGGCGCACAGAGCCGGTCTCCGACACCATAATATTCACGCATACAACAATTACGGAGGATTATTATCAAATACCCCAGGGATGGCGAAGTTTCACATTCCTTGCACTACGGATTGCTTTTGGAGCAGGAAAAGGGCAGACACTGGGCCAGGCGGCATGGACGGCGTCGAGGACGCGGCCCGCTGGCGGAATGAGACCTTGCCTGATTTGATCACAAAACAAAATAAGAAGTATTACTATTCTCGTGCACCACGCATTTCGCTCATTTCATTCGTTCATGCCATGTTGGAGAAGATCTACAGCACCAGACACTACACCCATCTGCGCCTAAACAGAGAACCCCCATAAACACACAAAAAAGAACACCATCGACGCCTTGGCCATTGGTACCTTGATCCCCGATTCTTATCCTCGCGCTAGCCCTGCAACCTCTGTTACACGCCCATAGTGAAATCATGCTCGATACCGGGCGTCACACTTGCCATGAACTGCGAGAGTTCGTTAGTATCAGGGGCGAAGTTTCTGTGGGCGGGGAACGAACCTTGAGGAATACCACCAGGTACTGGTCGACGCGAATGGCGACCTCGTGATCATCAATCTCTGTTTCCTTCACTTCCTCCCATTCATCCTTGTCGGCCGCTTCCTGTGCGCCCTTGACATCCAGGTTTCCAATCTCATCGACCAGCCCCTCCATTCCCGCGGGAGTTGATGCGGCGGCCAAGCTGCTCGCGTCTGCGGCGCGGAGCTTCTCCCTCCTAAGACGAAGGGCGGCGTCGGCGCGGTCGAGCAACGTCTTCATGACGGAGGCGTGCTTGCAGGGATGTACAGACGCCATCTTGATGTTGTTCGCGAAAAAGGGGAAGTCTTCGAGGGTGACCGTCTTGTCCTTGTAGTCGCCGACGATGTCCTCCATCATGTCCTGGGGCGGCAGGGGCTGGCCGTTGGGGAGGTACCCTGAGAGATAGAGCCGCGGGGTGCGGTAGTAGGTCGTGTACATGATGTAGAGGGTGTAGGTTCGGCGGCCGCTAAGAATTTTCCTGTCAGTCTCTCGCGGTGCAATGTTAGCGAGGGTGGGCTTACCGGTTTTTCGAGTCAGCGCCGGAGTCGCGGATGATGGCCTCGTCGTCGTCTTCGTCTTCCATGTCGGGAATCTCATCGTCCTCGACGACTTCCCTATCACCGATGTTGCCGGAGTCATCCATAGTCCTCACCTGCTTCACCTTGAGCGGCTGCGAGCTCGCCAGGCCACCAGTCCTCAACCAGCCGTCTTCGTCGTCGCCGGCGCCGCCCTTGAAGTCATCGCCGTCGTTGACTAGGGCCTCCTCGTGCCCAGCGTCGCCAGCAAAGTCGTCGTTCAGGCGGCGGTGGCACGGCACGTTGCGGGTGACGAGGAACTGCTTGCCGGCGGGCAGGTAGCTGACGCGGCGCTCGGGGGAGTCGGCGTCGCCCCAGGACCAGGTGGGGAACTTGTAGACGAGGTAGTCGCCGGCGGCGACGAACTCCTCCGGGGTGATCTGGCCGGTCTGGCGGAAGGTCGAGGTGTGGGAGACGGGCGTGTAACGGTCCCGGAGGGTGTTGACGGTGGAGTAGATGTAGTTCATGGTGGGCGGTGGTGAGTGTGGGCTTCGGGCTCGGTCGTGGATGGGCGAGGGAGTTTCGTCTTGCTCTGTGCCGCTATATGCCGGTGACGCGGAGAACAGACGGCTGGATAATCGGTGATAGCGGTATGTCTGTATCTCTCTTATCCCGATCCAGCTGTGAAGATGCGGGGTCGACAACTATGCAACAGAAGAGCCGGTGGAAGAAAGCGGAAAGAGGAAAAGAGAAGAGAAATCCAGGTGGAAGAAGCAGGTCCCCAAGTCAGGCGTCTATTTTCTATGTCTCTCTTGTCTGCCTGGTGAGCGAGGATGACTGATAAAGAGAAACCCGCGAGAGCTATCGTCCTTTAGGTTGGGAGCGAGTGGTCGAGGCGATCACATGGCGGCGGTGGCTCACGCTTTGGGTGGCTTGGTGGGGTGGCTTGGGCCCTCATTGGCCAGCCTGACGGGGGCTCACCACAGGCAGGTCCTCCATGCCCCTCTCCCGCCAGCTCAGCACTTATCTTATCGCTCGGCTCAGGCACGTCATCCATCCCGCGACACACTCTCTTCACGTGAACCGGGGATGTGATGCAGCGAGAGAGGTCATGCTCTTCCGTCTGTTCCGCGCAATACCCGACTACGATCAAGTCACGAGGCACAGCTGGTCTGCAGGTAATTATGAGAAATTCCCCAGCATGGTATCATTTGTCTCCTTCGTTCTAGTGTGGTGGAAGTATTCACAGCTAGTCTATATTAAATGTCATCCCCCGACTACTTCTCTTCCGCTTCCTCTTCCTCATCAACCGCCTCCCCAGCTTCCAGCGCTGCCTGTCTCTTCTTCGCCGCCCGTTCTCGCTTCCTCTCTAGAAGCTTCTTCAGCCTTTTCGCCGAGTTGAATACTCCATTTGTGCTAGAGCTGCACGCCGCGCACGTCGGGTCTTTCCTGTAGCGCTTCAGAGCGCACGGCTCGCAGAAGTAGTGGCCGCACCGAGTGACGATGGGTTCTCGGTAGGGTTCCTTGCAGATGATGCATGCGAAGGGGATCTTCTCCAGCATCGCCTCATCTTCATCATCCTCCTCGTCCACCTTTTGTTCGCGGCTTGCGCTCGCCACTATCGTTCCTCCGAGGTTCTTCTTGCCCTTGGTCACGGCCTCCCATTCGCGGTCGAGCTGCCATCCGAGCTTGTGGTCGCTTCGATCGTGAAGGAAGATGCAGTTATCACCGAATCCGCACTATTTTGGAACCTAAAGTTAGATAAAATAATGTGATAAGTGTAGGGGAATCGACTTACCCAGCCTGTTTGCTTGTAATCTTTGCAAACGTCGGGTGCGTAATCCATAATGGTAATGGTCCGGATATTGGTTGGCGCTTTGACCGGTCCAACGCTCCTGCTGGGGGCGTCGGGGTTCTTCTGGATAAAGGACGTCTGGTTCGCAAGGCCCTTATATGTTCCATCAGGTTGGGCATCCTTCGGGGCTGTCCGTGTTGATCCAAGGAGGCTCTTCGCCGACAAGGCACCCTTTGAATCCTCGTCGTACCAGTTGCTCTGCTTCGTGGCGTCGTTGGCGCTTGTAATGAGAACACTACGGTTCGCGGCATGGACCGTGGCTGACAGGTCCTTGCTGCCAGTCACATTGTTTTTTGATGAAGCCGTGACGGTGGCCATCTTCTTGCGCCGCTTGATGCGCCGTCCAGACTCGTCCTCGGAGGAAGAGTAGTCGCTGTCGTCGCTATCGGCGGGCGGTGGCGTCGCAGGTCGTTTCCGTAAGTTCGCTTTTCCCTTTGCGCCTCTCTTTTTGAAGACGGCGACGGGTGCCACGGGGGCATCAGTTGAATCGGCCATTGTTTGTAGAGTGTGTTGTGGGTTGGTTGCCGACGAGAATCGAGACGATGGCGGCGCTTTGAAATGCGCAAGTCCGTCGCATGGGTGGACGAATCTAGAATACAGGTCACGTGTGCCCGTACCATTTTCGTGCAGCGCACTACTGAGACACGCGTGAGTTCTCCAAAAAGTTAGTGCCAGTCGCCTTCGTTCACCAACCTTTGAGCCCTCCTCAATTTCGATCGCCTGAGGTGTTGATCCAAGCCCAAGATGCCGACCTCCTTTCACGGCCCACAGCAGCTCAAAGGCCGCGTTGCGCAGTCCCGCGTCCACTATGAGCGCGACCGGTTTATCACATCGATCCACGACGACGACGACGACATCTGCTGCCTGGCATATTCATACCATGATGGCATCCTTACAGATTATTCAAGCCTCCAGCCCGTGGAAGCTATAATATCTGCTACCTTGTGCAGTTCTGTTGGTACAGTGTGGAGAGGTGGGTAGTGTGCGTACCTCTAGCTCCCTGCCTGGCACTCCGGGGGAGGGACAAGTTCGAGAGCGAGACTGCGAGCATGAAGTATGTCTGCCTCCCCTACGGTGTGTGAAACATAGAGAGAGCTACACTTCGATTAGTTTCTCGTCATTGTAAGTATTCGAGAACGCGAAAAAATACGGAAACGAGCACTTGTCGGACGAATAGGCAGAGGCAAAAGTTGGCAGTGGGTTTCTTGCTGGCCAATGCGCTAGAAAATTGGACGGACATGGACTGGTTTGCCTTCCGCTGTGTCAACTGAAGTGTTACCGGGACTCAACCTCGACAAGCGAGTGAAGCCTTTTATGCACGACGATCCAGCTCGCAGCATCCTAATTACAAGGAAGCTGCGCCAGGGTATTGCTTACAATGCGGAAGTGGACGGACTCAGCATCACCGACTCCTGGAACGACCACAACGGCATAGTCGAGGGAGTGACCAGTTACAAAGACGAAACTGCTTCAGGATACTCCATCATGAAGCACATCTCTCGTTGGGGGACATGGAAAGGCACTATCTCATTATTCTTTCCAGCCGCCCCGACACTTATCCTTTGGAGTGCAGCGATCATTATCGCTGGGACATCGTACCTCCTCAGGAAGGGCATTCCCCGATTTCCCCAGGTGGGTGCTTGTGTCAAGCATTCTTGGCTGCTTTCGAAGATGTAGGTATGGATTATAGAGTCTCATCATCCATGGAATCACTGCAGATAAGGCAGGGGACATGTTCTCCCTCCCACGCTGTCTGAGCCTACTCCCTGGTGCTCTCTCCGATGGCGTATGCTGGATCGGTCGGTTCAGATTGACCAAGCAACTCAACCGTCGGAACTGGGGTTCCCGTGATATATTTGAACCACTGCTCAATTCAGCGACACGAGATACCGGTCCTATGAATGCATGCTGGACGCGGTGACCTTTTGTATCCGCATAGCTTAACTTCGCCAAATCCACGGAAACCGGGATATCACCTTATGGTTCCATAGGACAAATACCCGTGAGCTTGTAGGATCTTGTCACGTATCATGCGGCGGCTGACACTGCGACCATGTTGCGTCGTGTAGTTGCCTTCACTTTCGACGACCCCACGCATCCCCACCTCTCAGAGGGAACGATGCGCCTACTGCTCGGTCAACAATGATAGGAGTCGCGTGTTTGAACTTCCCTGCCCGCCCGTGTGCGTGGTTCAGTATTTGTAGAGACCTGAAAATCTCTCCTTCAATCTGCAACGGCTATCTTATTGCGGTCGTGCAGCTTTATCAAGGCGGTAGGTCACGTCACTATGGCGGCGGCATCATCTTGCTCCTCTGCCACTGCAGCCATTATGCCGGTGCACATACTTGAGAAGGGAGACATCCATCCCGGGTGGAATGGCATTGCCTCGCGAAGGTCAGGGCTCAGCTTTCATCCCGTGACAAGTCGCAGCCTGAACGGCCGCCTTTCCACTGTATCCTGACGAAGCTGCAGCATGTCGACGTGTAAGAAGTGCACAGTCGGTGGACGAATCACACTTCTGCGCGTTCGGTGACTTCCGGTTTCCCCAGTCGGCGTATTCCGAGGATTGAAGCTTTTACTATGTACCCCGGCGAGAATTGAGTCTAGCCATGGGTGCTAGCTAGGATAAGCGGGCATACTACTTAATTGCCCACTTAATACGCTTAGCACCTAGTTACGGCTATAGTTTACTTGACATCTAGGATTAACTCAACCTAGAGTTGAGCCGCGTCCTTCATCTTTGATCAGTGCCAGGGAACCAACCTTCTCACAATGTTGAATCTCAACAGCCCTGTGACACAAACATTAGCAAACATGTCCGTGCGGGAGCGGGGAAGGTCTGATAAGCCCGATAACTCCCCCAGAACCAATCGTTCAACAAAAGCAACTCTCTCTCTGTGTTACAGAACATTAAAGGGCCTCTTTCTCTTCCTCTTCCTCTTCCTCTTCTTCTTCCTCTTCATCTTCCGTGTAAGCTGTCCGACAGTAAGGCTCAGGTGCATCATGCCAAGTTACCGGGTACTAACACCTTCAACAGAACAGAGGTCTACATTCATCACCACAAAGACTAGACGCCTCGCTTCAGCCAATACAGGGTCTTCATAAGCTGATCTGACTGCAACTAAGACTCCCGGCTGGCTGAAGACTCTCCGAGCACGCTTGCATCGTCGTCAAACGGCGTCTACCAGGCGACTCCACGCAAGCGATCCAGACTCCATCCACCAACGCCCAATCAGTCAACAAATCGACCGATGAGATGAGCTCCTTACCCAGAGACAGCTCTCTTAGTCAAGACAATTCACACGAGGAGGGACTGCGTGTCAGTATCGAAGGCCATCACGAGCGAGATGATGAGGACCATGGGGAATCACGCGTCAGTCTCAAACGCAAGCGGAGCTCGTCCGTCGAGACTTCATCCGCCCAGACCTCATCCTCGATGACCGCATTGGAGAGTGTCTCTTCAGAGGAATCACACGTCAGCCTCAGACACTGGCAGAGCTCATCCTTCGAGGTATCCCCGACGCCCTCATGGGAGACTGTTTCTTCAGAGGAGTACCTCGACGCCCTCGACCAGAGTGAACATGGCATTCGAGTGCGCGATGTATGCGGCCTGCAAAATGTGCACCCCTTCCTCGAGTCTTTTCTAGCAGTCATGTATGAGATCTCGCGCGGTCGAGGAATTCTTCCGCGGTCTATGCAGGCCGGGTTTCTCAAGCTGGAGTACCCGTATCCTTGTTTCGCCATTCCTACTACAGATGAAACCTACTTTGATTCACGCTACCTTGATTCACGCCATAGTCAAGCCAACCGAACACCATCGATGATCGAAATCTGTAAAATAATGGTACAGGCTACAAGATGTCACAACGCCCCTCTTCGGATGACTTGGAACCCGACGGTGCAGAATATCTTGAAGCTTGCTCTACGGTCACCAGGTCAGGGATCATCCAAGCATCTCATCAATGTCATGGCCCGGTAAGCTTCATCCATCTGCAAAGCTCCTTTGATATCTGTCGCAAAGCTAACATGGGTGTCATTTTCTAGCTCAACGGCATCAGTCGGCCGCGAATATGACCCTACCAGCTCTCCTGGCGGCAAAGTCGACTTTTGTGTTTACGTGGATCCCAACGCCGACTCCGCGTTCAGATGCTCTGGCTCCATACATTGCGCATGCCAGGCAGCACGAAGAGCATACCGTCGACTCCATAGCCACGCCATCAACGACATGACGTATCATCCACTTCGCCAGCGGGTCGTTGCCTTTGGCATCAAGACTATGAGGGCTCGCGACGACTGGGATGACGCTTTGTATCGGTTGAGGCGATGGCAGACTGCACAGTGGAAACATATGCAGTACCTGGCGTTATTGAGTCCCACTGCTGACCAGAACACAGTGGCAGACATCGAAGAACAGGGTGAATCCTCTCGAAGCATCGCACATCTAATGACATATCCGCCCTGCTTCCTACCCGGTATCATCGTCAAAAAC
Source organism: Neonectria sp. DH2 (assembly GCA_003934905.1). Taxonomy (NCBI): domain Eukaryota; kingdom Fungi; phylum Ascomycota; class Sordariomycetes; order Hypocreales; family Nectriaceae; genus Neonectria; species Neonectria sp. DH2. The sequence goes on along the minus strand of RQWH01000004.1, from coordinate 1,365,779 downwards.
CACAACTGGTATCTTATCGTATCAACTCTGGCTGATTTTGAAGTTGAGACGGCGAATAGGATCAAAATTGGGACCACTGAGAGCGCCACTGGAACGTATCAAATCGTGATGGCCTTACAAACCTTGCGGGACTGGGCGGAATTTATATACTGGCCGGGTGTGAGAAGCGCGAGCCTGAAGGCTCGTTAGAGTCCTCGGGTTGGCGCCAACAAGGACTGCAAAGAGATGGAAACGCGATCGGTATGACGGATCGACGCAAAAGCGAAATGGAAGCACTTGGACGGTCAGGCTGTCTAGGCTTGCGAATTCTTGCCGGGAAATTGGAAATATTCATTGCTTTTCCTTTTTACTAGTTAGGTCGGGCGGGAGGTCTAATGAATCTCAAAACTTGTTTACTCAAGGCTTCGCAGCAAACTAGCTGAAGGCGCAAAGAATACGGTGCCAGTCAGTGGGGTTGAATAATCCAGAATGCGGTCGTGAAAGCCAGGCGGATCGCCAACAAACATGCGCTGCAGCATCTTCTCGATGACCCAGAGCCGTCGCGTGTAGCCGATGAAGTAGGTCCCGTATTCGCCAGACCCCGGCGAGCCAAACGGCATGTTGTCGCGCACGATGCCGTGCTCAACGTCTGCCTCGTCTGTGATGGTGGCCAGCGTCTTGTGCGACCGCTGGCCGCTCTCGGCGTCGTCCAGCTCAACATTGTCCAGCTTGGTGCGGCCGACGATGGCCTCTTGTTTCTCCGTCGACAGGGACCGCCACGCGTCCAGCTTGTGCAGGTACTTTTGCACGACGACGTAGCTCCCTCCGGCCATGGACGCGTCCTCGTCGGCGACAAGGACAGAAGCCGGCACCGCCGGGCCAACGGGGTTTGCGGTGCCGTCCACGAAACCGAGCAGGTCGCGGAAGTCGAAGTATCGGAACCCGACCGTCTCGTCCACCACGGTCACCGCCTTGCCCAGCTTCTGCAGCAGCTGGCGCTCGAACTCGAAGCAAATGTCGCGGCGCTCCGAGCGGATGTGGAAGAGTAAATCTCCTGGAGTTGACACAGCCGTGTGGGTGGCGCCTCTGACCTCGCAGAATGGGCGAAGCTCGGCAGGTCTCGTCCAGCGCGTCAGCCCATCCCACACGTCGCTGCCAATGCCGACGGTGCAGGAGAAGGCAGAGCTTGGGTCGCGCATGGAGACGTTCTTGGAGAGGCCTTCCAGGCCGGCCAGCGTCGAGCGGACCGTCTGGAGGGCATCCGGTGCGTTGCTAACGGACAGGACAAGAAATGAGGCCGACTGGGTCAGTGGCCCGTCGACAGGCTGCGGTTGAGAGGCCATGTTGAGATGAGGGGTAGGCTTGGAACGATACAGGGGACGCAAAGTGCCAAAGTTCCTCTCGAAGCACACACTGGCGACGTCTTGTAGTCTTGTTCTGGCCACGGGTGGCGGGTGGCTTCGGAAGGGACGGATCCCATGAGAGATGGTGGCTCGGATTTGTTGCCGCATGCCGCCTTTAAGATGCCGCTTTCCCCGCATGCACTCGTGTAAGTCTTGGTGTTGAGGCAGCGGATCAAGCTGCTGACTCCTGGGATATATCTCAATCGCGACTGGACAAGCTCCGGGGACCCCGGTTCCAGGAATAGCAACACCAACGACATTCGCTAGAAACGAGGCCAGTGATGTCATTGTCATCGACGCAAACGCCCTCATGGTGACGTGGGCAAAGCTAGCCTTTAAGGTTAGCTAATACTAAAATAACATGTATTTAGTTTTAGATCAATACTAAACTTACCCCCGGTACTATTAGCAGTATCTAGATAACTGCTCAGTCATTGTTGTTGCTCATCAAACTCTCAGCTTGTCTTAACGCGACTCTGGTGGGCTACACTGAATCTTTCCTTGATCATTTGTGTAATGTGTGATATTATAGCTAATATATGGTAGCAATTTACATTAAGTTCACTGTCGGAACTTTTCTCAAGATTCACAAGCAGGCAAAGAAGATGCATGAGAAATAGGACGATCGAGTCTATGGACTATTCACTGCAGGAACACGATGCCCATCTACCCAAGGACGAGCAGCGTCAGAGTAAAACACAACCACAAGAAAAGAAAGAAAAAACAAAGGTCCAACACGCAGAATAGAAAATAGCAAAGGGGAATAGCGGTAACGAGGGAGCATCACCGATGAGGTGAGGGTGAAGAAAAAAAGCGACGCAGAAGTCGGCACGCGACTCGAACCATGTCAACAAACACCCTGCGGATGAAGACCGTAGAGGTCATTGCCCATGGACACGCCATGGGCAGCTGATCTTGCCGCTAAGCTGCCTCCAATTCGTCCTCTTCCTCCTCGGAGATTGGAGGGAGGTCAAGCTCCTTCCGGGTCCGACTGGCCTTCGTTAAGCGACGTCTTTTGGAAGTAGGCTGTGAATCGAGGGATTGCGCGTCGTCTTCGTTATCGTCTTCGTTTTCGTCGTTGTAATCGTCGTCGTCGTCGTCATCGTCGTCGGTATTGGACTCGTAGGACAAAGCCAATGCATTTGAACAAAGGTTCCTGATCATGTCTTGATCGCGGTTGGCTTCGATCGCAGGGCTGGATTCCGAGGTGTCACTTGGGGTCGATGGACGCTTCGCGACTCTCTTGTTGGCTTGTTTTATGGCCTGCTCCCTCTGCTCTCTAGTCCAGTCTATCGCATTCAGGTACGCTGCGACTCCTCTCCGGAAGGTGTCAAAGTCATCATTCAGGCTAATTGACCTGAGTCGTGTCATGATAAACTCCGTTCGTACAGCAGACACGTAGATGGGGTGAGTAGCATACAGCTTGAGGATTCCTGCTTGGTATATTGCAGTAATTGTATAGGCCTTGTTGTCGTAAGTTGTTGAGTTGAGCAATCCACACGCTCGAAGGTTGTGGATGCCTCTTGCTCCCAACGCTCCATTATAGCACGACTGTAGAAGTGCTACATGGGGTATCCCCTCAGACCCTTTTGCCTCAAGGAAGAAATTCGGGGCAATGGGAAGGTCCTTTTGAGTTGAAGGTATAATGTAGTCGCCAAGCTCCTCACGAACCTCCTGATGGAGCTGTTCCGGGCGTGCCCCATAGTATTGATCAGGGCTGGCGGCGACTAGAGATCCATCAGTCAACTGGTGGAGGTTCCTAAATTGTATTCCACCAGTAACACATTTGGGATCCCGAATGTCTCCGTCAAGAATCGATACCACTGATTTCATAACATCTCTTTCCTTGCGCGCAAGATCATCAGCTTGGACGAACTTCTTGAAATCCTCTTTTGACAACTGGTCTAGTGATGCCCTAGGTTTGGCAAGCGCTTGCAATATCTCATCCAAATTTTCTGGTTCGGAGATGTCGCGACCGTCAGGATACCGATAACCAGCAGGGAAGACACCATAATCGACAAGATGTTGCTCGAAGTTGCGATCATATGGACCGGTAGTCTTGGTCATTTTCGTGTTCGCTGACTTGGAATTTGAAGAGAGCTCTGAAGCCCGTTTCCGGCGGCCGAGGCTCGATTTTAGACTCATCATGTAATCGAAGGGGACTGGCGGGCAAAACTGCAAAAGTTAGCTCAGACAAGACGTCTTTGTAAAGACCGCTTACTCCTCTCAGGTCCATTAGGTCTGGGCCGCCATGCATTCCATAACGCCTGATTTGTTCCAAGCACTTTGGGTCGCACTGTTCGATGAAGTGCTCTGCTGATACGCGGCTCTCCTTCCACTTGGCGACAGCGAGTCGGGTGCGACGGCGAGTATCTTGCGGCGCCGGAATACAAGAGATTTCAGCACTCCTTCGATCGAATTCCCACAACGCGGTTCTCGTTAGAAACCTCTCCGGCAAATTGTCAAAGTAGCTTGGGGGTGGAAAAGATGGGTGGCTCAGCTTCTTCGCGCAAGACGCTCGTTGGCGGTGGTGCTGTGAGCTGGGGTGGTTTTGTTTATCCATCGGAAGGTTTTGAAATTTGATGAGTCTAGAGATTTGAAAGAGTTGTGAATGAAAGGATAAGACTCTATGTTTACTGTTTGTCTGTGGGCGACCACTCATATTTGTGAGGTACTCTTTGTCTGTGGTTTGCTCTTTGTTATGACGCCATATTATCACTAAGCTTTAGATCCAGGGAAGCTGCAGTAGAGAACCGGTTGGCAGCAGGCTGTGTCTAAACTCGGCATATAGCATATATTCCTAGAAGAACAAAGAAGACCAAAGAAGAATAAAGAATTCGTTGTCCGGTCCCGCGCAGTTCCAACGCCACCCGGCTCAGCGTTCTCCCTTGGACCTGTGCACGGCAGGCCCATCCGAGTGACGTCGTGCTGCTGCCATGGCCGCTTCCGCTGGCATTCTATTTTGATGCTCATCGGCGTCAGCAGAATCGTCCCGGGCGGCATGCCGACGAAGTGGAGTCCCGAGTCGTCTCCGTCGCCGGCAGGATCCCAGCCGGAGGCCCAAAGTGGAGCACGGTACCGGCCGAGATCTGGTGGCCTTCGCAGCTCCGAGTCTCCGGCGGCGCGGACCTGCTCATCCAGCATTACGACGGTGTCGAATTTCTTCCACAAGGCTACCTTGACCATCAGCAGATACTTTTCCTGCCAGTCCACAACTGTCTGTTGATGAAACGATCGGATGAATTGAAGAACCCAATCCCATCTCTGCCTTCCTCTCTGCCGTCGTCGGGCAGTCACCCGACACACTCTCCTCGGAGTCTGCTGCCGTCAATTGGACTTCCTGCTCCCTGGGACTGTCGGTTACGGCATGGGGAGCGACTCCTCAACGTCTGGCTTTCAGCGTCGTAAGAATCCGGTCTACTTCCAGGACATAAGGGAGTAATCTTTGGTCTATCGGAATGGGCATCTAATGGCTCTTTGATATAAAGGAAAATGGCATGCGTATTATTTTCTCGACAAAGGAACAGCGGCGCCGGGGTCGCCAAGGTGTTGCGGGGTGATCGGCCTTTGGGCGTTTGCCTGCTTCATCCTCAAAGCACGAACTTCAGCATCCTGCTCGGCAATTTCCTCCTTCCTCTTAGCCCACGCCAGGTTGTACGTGGCCAAATGCATCATCTTCATCCGGGTGAAATCATGCATCTCCTCTGAGGCCGTTGCAACGTCTTCACGGAGAGGAATCATGGCACGGAGCTGCTCCCAGGCTATGGCATCGGGCCCGTCGAAGCACGAGTAAACTAGCTCGTGAAACCAGAACTTGCCATCAGTCATGGATTGTCGCATCAGTGTTGAAAGCGTGGCTTCCGTATCTCCATTTGCCGCAGCCCCAAGCTTGTCGTCTTGCATTATTTTTTCCTCCTCTTCCAGTGCCCGCATGAATCTCTGGAAGTAATCCATGTATCTCAAACGCATGGAATGCTTATCTTCGCCGTACCAGGCGTCCGGCCTTTCGAGCAGAAGCCATCGTGGCGGCGAAAATAAGAACTGGTATGGTCCGGCATACGACCACTCCCAGTCGATAACCCCAACGATTTTGAGATCCCGCCGGTTGTTGACGATCATGTTTCCTGGGCGGAAATCGTCGCAAATAAGCTTGAAGGGCCCCTCGTCATACCGTGGCGAAACAAAGCGGGGAATCAGCGCTTTAAAGTGACCAGAGTAGACATACTTTCGCTTTGCATCGTCCTCATCATCCACTGAATTCAGCTGCTCCCGTAGGTGTTGGTTCCCCTGCCTAGCTACATAGGAGAAGTATTCTGTAGTTGACGAGTATGTCGTCGCCGGTTGGGCTAGAATTGATGAGGATCGGAACTAATCCAAGAGACGAGCATGAGATTGAACGTACAGTTCACGTCAACACCCCCATGGCTAAGGATTTCGTGCGCTAGTAATGTCACAGGACGCGAATCGACCATCGCCCCAAATCCATCGCCGTTGGTCGTAGATAAGCTACCGATCCGAGGAAAATTGAGCTTCGAGAGTTCCAAAAGAAACCTAGCGATCTGCCGATAGATCGTGTTGAGGGCTTCCTCGGTGAGGTCTGATCGTAGGGTTTCTGATTCGGGATCTTTGAGAATGGCACCAAGAGACTCGCCTTCAATGAAGTCGGCGATGATAAACGGTCCTAAGCCCAGAGGGTTGTCTCCTGCCAACCCCCAGGCTCTGACTTGAGGAACCGGGATGGTAGTATTCTGGCGGATGGCTCGCATTGTGGCCACCTCATGCCTCACCTTCTCATCACCGTTCATGACCCTCCCAGGTACGGAGAATCGTACCATCCACTGCACACCATCGTCGAAGCGTACCTTGCAACATCAATTGAACGAACCACAGGCATCCCCATCGAGCCGGCAAGGAAAACCGTCGCGGAAAGTCGACACCCAGTTTGTCAACGTTTCTCCCTTCACTTGGTTGAACTTGTAGTTCCACAACACGGCCTGTTCGTAGTGGTCGCGTTCGATACAATTGTCCCAATCCATGGCGCGGTGTGGTTCGTGAGGCTTCTATCCATGTGCGATGGCGTTGGCTTGTTTGTTGGGCCAAGCGAGTGTGAGGGAGGAGGGAGTCCCTTACGTCTTACGTCCACTAAAGTTACGGTCAGACAGCCACACAAACACATGAGCTCCGTAGGAAATCGGGAGGCAGAGCATCTGCCATGCCCAACGATTCACTTACTTTAATCAGGTACCCAGCGTCCTTCTGCTCTTGGGTGTATTCTGGGTTTGTAGCTCCTCCAGAAGTCCCGCCAGTGTTCCCGCCAGTGTTCCCGCCAGTGTTTGTGTTGCTTGACAACATACCGTGTAAGCAGGGCTTGGGGGTAGTGTGTGTATGTGTAGGAATACGTTTCCCTTGGAGTGATTTATGAAGAGCGATGGGTTCGAGTACTTATGCTGTTTTCCTTCCAATTCCTCTGCAACACGTTTGCGGGTCCTACAAAGATCTTTGGAGGTATTATTATCCACTTCCTGTTGTCGTGAAGATGGGAAGCTAATATTCCTAAACAAGTCGAGAATCGGCCTATACCCTCGCCTCTCGCTAACACGCGATCATTTGCACAGTTTCGCCTCAACCGTCAACCACCACTTATTGATCTCTTGCCTTGCCCTCCTGCTCCCCACCCACTATATGCAGGCCATGCACGGCTTCACCGTTACTATCAACCACCACCGTATACACAGGGTATGCCCGCTGCGAAACGGAAATCCAGGATGAAGATAACTTGGTAGGACCACTTCCATATGACCCGGTACGGTCACTCCCAGACGAACCAGTTACAGATCTAGTTGTCTCTCTCTTAGGTGGGCTCAAAATATGACAGCATTTCCAAAGAGTACAAAGACAACATACAGAATGTATTCCCTCCAGACGACAAGGAGGGCAACAGTGGAACAGGTCAGTGGTTTTCCATGACTTCACGACAACAAACAGACATTAAATCGGGCCATAAAATTCCCTCGGGCCATCTGAAAAGCCGATCGCGATTAACGTAATTATACGTACAAAGTAGGACTTTGCCTTGCGCGTGGACATAGTTCTGGTACATGGCCTGCGCATGCTGTCTGTTTGGGGCAGGGTTTGTTACATCCACATAGATATAGTTGCCTCCTACAAGACCCGTAGTAATCAGGTAGATGCTAATGCTTTGGGTGCCTTTAAACGTGATACTGATCTAGCTTCAAGAATCAGGTGGTATCTTTGTCGATGAGACAGGGTTTGGGTGAAATAAAAGCGCCTCCACAGGTTCAGTCCATCTTGTCCAATAGAAAAAAGAAGGAAAAAGAAGGAAAATTGTTATTTAATGCTTAAACCATTCACCAGATCAACTGGACACACACAATCCGCCCCATTCCCACAATTTTGATCGGAATATGGTCAATTGCTGGATTTTTGTAATTATTTTATTGTCCAGGGTAGACTCCACGAACATGGACTCTGAAAAGGTAGCCGTTCGTTGAGTCTTGTTTGTTTCAGTGGATTGTACGCTAGATATTAAGCATCTTAAACATTCAGCAAAGCAGTTGCAGTGCTGAACAGCCTGAGAATGATCAAAAGACATGGCGTGAAACTAATTGAGCTGAGCAAAAGTTCAGTCCTCGAAAGCAAGCCATCAACGCCGCAACGGGACCCGGTGTGCACTCTGGCGCCCGAATATTACGACTGGCCCCCGCCAGAAACACCATTAATTAGAAGGAGCCGTATGGGGATTTTGAAGGGAAACTCATGACTACGCCGAAGCCTGACTGGACCGAGGTTCACACCAGACACATAACGCGCTGACGGGTGGACGCCGTTCGTCCATTGACAATGACGCCGATCGGCAATCTTGAGAAGGACGCCTTGTTTTTGTCTGCCATGGCGGTGGTCATCAACGATTCACACGACACATGAAGGCATGCATATTGCTTCTCGGCGGGATGGGCATCTTGATGCGTGACGTGTCTGCGCGATGTGGCATCTCATGCTGAAAATGTCAGGCAGCCGTTGGCTTGAGAGACACCCGGATCCATCATCTCTCTCCCATCTTTACCGGGATTATCGTGTCACACTGCATGAATTGATGCCAAGAGGCATGAGGGTTTTCCCAATCACGCCCAGTCGATCAATGGGCCAGAGATCCGATCACCTCAGATGAATGAGCAACACGACGGGGGAAATACAACAGAACCCACCATCGCCAGGCCCACACGGCGCAGCGCCACGAATGAGAAGCCGTTGCGGCCAGGTCCGGGTACGTACCGCAACGCCCGGCTAGGACTGATGGTTGTACGTAATTGGCCAGTGGGAACGCCCCTGTTGGGGTCGTTCTGGGGAGAGAAATGAGATGAAGTGTTATGCGACGGGGACCGAATCACCGATGGGGGGGGGGGGGGGGACAGAGCGGGGGCGCCTTTCGTCCTCGGGGCGTGCGTAGGTTTGGCTGTTGTTATAATGACGGAATGTTGGGGTCAAGGCCAAATATGTGAGAGCCGAAAACTATTCTGGGAGTCTGGGACGACCACGGACGATGGGGCATTCCCGAGTCGTCATCACCAAGCTCGTCTCTGTACCGCCTCAAAGGCTCCAAGGCTCAAAGGTTTCCATCCTTTGCAGCCCCCCCCCCCCCCCCGGCATCCTTGCTTCTGCTGTCGGGGTCGGTAATTAAGCTGCCCCATGGCAGGACCTTGCCTTCCGTCCCGGCCTTGGCTGGGGGCTGTGGGAGGAAGGGAGGGAGATTCGGGCTGATAAAGAGAGAAAGAAACAGGCTGAGACTCTGATACAGCTTCTTCTCATTCTCGAAAGTAGCCGTCATCTGATCTGTCAAGTATCATCGGCCAGTGGCGACGGACCGGATCCATTGGCTTCGGGACAGGGCTGGGTTCTCAGCCTATTGCGTGCGCGAACTCCGATGGCGTTGAGCGAACCCTCATCTCGCCGTCCAACGGCGGCTAGGGGAGATCTTAGCCCGAATGCTTTTCTCTTCTCGGTGCTCACTGCCATAAGCCCCGGTGAGCCCCTCCTCCATCAGATTCAGGGCCAGGCATCTGGCAGGGGGGGGGAGCATCTGGACTGGCCCTATCACACCCGGTACGAGCGGTAGTGGAGCGAGGCATTGAGGGCGCATGGCAGCGAAAGTACGGAGTAAGCCAGAGAAGGCGGCAACAGGAGGAATGATCACTGATGAGCGGTGTTTACTTCACACCATCTCGCCCATGTTGCCTCGCAGCCGATGTGCCTTATCACCGGGTGAGCGTGCGCACATTGTTTACTTGCGGGCATTGGAGACGCTGATTGGACAGGGCCGACTTGGATGTTTATTGACACGTGAGATGTTTTTGATACTTTGACTCTCAGACATGTGCGACCAATGGCCATCAACCCCTCTACCGTCCTGGGTCAGACCCTGGCACCTGGCTCCGTTTTCCAAGACAGGTCTCGAGTGATAAAAGACAATGATGCATACCTCATTGTGTGCGTACTAATAAGTTATGACATGCAAATTCCCTTTATCCATAGAGCCAATTAGCGCATTCCCGTATCATCTCCTCGCCAGGCCGGGGCCACGGATCTGCTCGCGGCCATTGCGATGCGGATGTTGGCATCGCGAGACCGGGAACCGGGGTTTTGCAGGCGGATGGACATGCGGATGGACATGCAGGATGGGATGGCATTCAGAAACCGAGGATTCCAGGACCAGGACCAGGCCGGCGCCGGACGGGGGTCCTTCTTGAAAGTAGGTGTATACAATTAGCTGGGAGGAACCGGCGTTTGTGCACATTCACACAGGAGGACTGAGAGCCGCAGCAGAAATCCAGGCCCTGCACTCCAGCTGACTGGGCCCCCGGAGAGTGGCTTGCGACAGCCCAATAGTACCTGTTCGGTACCTGGCTAACGAAGCAAGCGTCAGCGTTGTTCCACGTCCCACATCCGATGTCCCATGTCCAGGTCCGGTCCCACGTCCCACTCTCCACGTTCCACCTTCCTTGACTCCCCCACCCAGCTTCTCCCAACCCTAGCTGCCAGCGAGTCCAGCCAGCCAAGGTACCCAGGCCTTAGCCGTAAGCAGCCTGCGGCGCAAAGTACCTCCTGGAACTGGCCGTGAACCATGGTTGACCTGAGAGGCTGTGTGCATTCGTGCGTAGCACTGGTCTCCAGTCGGCGCAGGGGGAAATCATCAGGTACGCTGCAGCTGCCCAGACATATCCACAGAGTCAGAGAGATACAAGCCCAGGAGACATGAGCTCGACGTCGTCCAGACGGGACTCTCGTGAATACACGTAGTGCGGATACAGCACTCGAGCTTTCTTCGTTCAGCTGAGACCAGCGGCTAGGGAAAAGGCAGCTTCCACAGGTGGCGCACAGCTCACCTGCTGGACCATGTTTCGCGGTCTGGGCGCTCCTACTCATTAACTGACCCAGTATTGACACGAAGAAAAGAAAGCAGAAGAGATAGAAACAAAGGGAGAAAACGCACGTCTGGGTAGCTCGTCTCTGTCTCCTTACATCCTCTTCTCTTCCCGTCCATCGTTTTGTCTCTGCCACTCTCTCGGAGCCGGCACCTTTTCCTTGTCATCCTTTTTCTCAAGTCCCTCTTTCTCATCGTCTGCTTCAGGTACGGATACCCTACACCAATAATCGACGCGATACCGAACAGGCTAGCACACGGACGACGTTAGTACTACTACTTGTTATAAGTTACAAGGCTGCCTGCCCCTCAGCGGCTTGTCAGCTACGACGTACTAGCAGTAGTCGGATCCTCTGCTGTTTCTGCTGCAGGCTCTCCTGGCCCAATCATCGCCCCGACCTGCCACCTTCCCCTCGCTCCCCCTCGCTTCTTTTTAGTCGCTTCATCGTACTGCGTCGTCTCATTTCCTTGCTGGCTTGTCTGTCGTTCAACTCGTCGTCGGCCTGTTCCCCTTTCTCCTTCTCCTGGACTCGCCTGCAGACCGCCTTTGCCCTTTGGAGCAGCGGAGCGTAATCGTCGTCCTTGATTTTCAGTACCTATTGGGCCTCATATCACCTGTTCCCGCGCTCGTTAATTTGTCCTTCGTTTTTGTTCTTGTTCGTTGTCATCTCGATCACCTGTCTTTCGGGGCGCTACCCGGTCCCATATCTCAGGTGCCGTCCACCGTCCACCGTCCACCGTCCACCAGCGACCTATACCTAATTACTACTCCCGAGCCAAAATAGTCCCTTCAGTGGTCACCGCCGCATCCCTAATCGGTCGATCCGTGTCTGTTCTGGAAGCCAGACTTGTCAAGCCCTCTCTAGGAACGACTCCACCGGACCGAAAGGAACTGTCTCTTTGGCGCGCGCGTCTCACCGTCACACCGTCGACCTGGGATACGACGGGAGCAGTTCGAACTTCGGAGGCACCGTCCATAGCTCCGATTCTTCGCACGCCGGACGCCGCAGAACAAACCCGCCAGCGGCACGCACCTCCTATTAGCGCTCGGCACGCCCATTCACGGTTCAGCACCCACTGCGCCGCCAATTGGGAATGATCAACAAGGCCGCTGTCTCGCAGGTCCCAGGGTTCCATTCCAGCGTGCTCAGCACCCGCTCCCGAAAAACATTGCGGCATCTGCTGCACGACACTGCGACGCTGTAGCCACTGTACCGACCTGCAGCACCCGCACGCACTACGGCTGCTGCGCACTCCACCACGCGCGCAACGCAGGGACAACAACACGGCCTCGGCTTCTTAAACCAAGCTTCTCAATTTCAACTGTTGTTATTCTTGTTGACGTCGTTGACTTGGACGAGCTTCTCACTGCTTCTAATTCTATAGGTTGTCGCTCGGCTTCAATCTTGCATCGCTCATTCCTTCTTTTCCCTCTTTCCCTCCTCTTGTCCAATCTTTGCCGGTGCGCATTTCGTCAAATTTCTTTTGCAGCCGGGCCTGCTCTGTCTTTTTTTCTGCTTGGACCTCCTTCCCTGTCCGTCTGTGTCTGCGTCTCCTTCTCCTTCTCCTTGCAGCAGCACGCCTCACGCACGCCTCGCAAGCCGGCCACACGCAGCTTTCCGCGCGGCACGCCAACTTTAATCACCCACCATCCCCAAGGTCGCTCGTCCCAGGGCAAACAACAAACACAACACGCCATCGACCACCCCGCGACGGGCCTGTTACGTCGTCCGTCCGCCTCTCTTGATGGTTCCAAGGCATTCCTAGGAACCTTCACTGCCTGAGGGCCGCCCGCAATCATGGCCTCATCGCTGGCTTCCGACAAGCCCAGCCTGCCCGCCCCCGGCGCCGCGATTCACGATCCCTTCGTCACCTCCACGCCCGCACCCGCCCACCACCGCTACTCCAACAACTTCGACCATGACCTCTTCATCGCCGGCCCTGCCTCGTCCCCGAGGCAGGCTAAGCGCGCTCTTGAGGCTCACCTCGCCGAGACGGAGCGACGCCTTGAGGAGGCCGGGAAATTAGGCACAGCCCTGGTCACCCAGCGCAAGACCCTCACCGAGCAGCTTCAGGAGGTCGACAAGCTGCAAGCCGAAGGCGAGCTCAACCCCGAGCTGCGCCAGAAGCTCGTTGAGATCGAAAAGGAGTACAACAACCTCGCCAGAGAGTCCGCCAGGGCTTTTTTGCCCAAACAAAGAGTCCCCAGCAATGAGGCTAATCCAAACTCTCCCTTTGCGCCCGAGAGCAGGAGTGGCAGGGTAAGTCTCATGCAACCCCCCCAACTCTTCGAGTGTCTAGATGATTGACTCTCCCGCACAGCGTTCCGTCAGCCCGTCCAAGTTCGAGAGTCAAGCCACAGGATCCCCCACCAAGCTTAGTGTCCCCAATCGAAAGATCCGCAACCAACCCTCGAATCGCGTCCACGACATCGAGTTTGCCGCCGAAATCAGCACCTCCCTCATCGCACAGGTCCGCAATCTCCAGGCTTTGCTCGCCGAGCGGGACGAGGAGGTCAAAGACCTCAAGGTCGACACGTCACGACTTGAAATCGAGTCGGAAAACTTCCAGCAGCGTGCCAAGACCCTCGACGAGAGCGAGAACCGCTACAAGGAGGAGAACTGGAACCTGGAGACGAAGCTGCAGGAGCTAACAACCCAGCAAAAGGAAGCTGCCGATCGCGAGAAGAGACTTACCCAAGCTCTCAATGTTACCAAGTCCGAAAAGGTGACTGCTCAGAGGGAGCTTGACGAGGTCAAGGTTACCCACGCGAGACTGGTTGAAGAACATTCTGCCGCCGTCAGAAACCACGATATCGAGCTGGGAACAGTCAAGCGAAAGATTGGCATGGCTGAAGGCGAGCGTGCCGCCATGCAGCGCAGAATTGATGATCTCACTGGCCAGAACCAGGAGCTTGCCAGGGCCTTCTCGACACAGCGCGCTAGAGTCGCCTCGATGGAGTCGAACCCGCGTCCCAGCGATGACGATTTCGAGTCAGCTGGCGATCAAGTCACTCCCGAACACTCGCCTCCTCAGTCACCGATCAAGGGCACTCCCAGACATGCCATGCTTGAGACCGAAACTATGAAGTCGTCCCTGTCCCATGCTCAGCGTACCATTCAGAGCCAGCGAGGTCTCCTCCACAGAGAGAAGACAGAGAAGCTCGAGCTCAGACGCATCATCCAGGACCTTCGTGATGACTTGGAAAAGGTGAGGACCGAAGCCAGTGAAACCCGGTCCAGCAAGAAGAATCGCAAGACGGAATCCAGGGAGTTTAAGAAACCGCCACGACTCCTGGGAAGCTTCCGCTCGAGCAGGCAGGAGGTTATCCACGACGACGCTGAATGGGAAGACCAGGGAGATGTGTCTCCTCGCGCGACGAGCTCTCCCATGAATGCCAGCATCATCACCGTCAGACCCCAGGCTGGGGACTCGTTCCCTCCCACGGATGCTAGCGAGCACTTTGATACCGCCAATGAGGCTAGCGAATCAGCGTTTGAGACCGCCAATGAGCGAGGGTACTGAGACCGAAGATTTTCAAACCGTCAACGAGGAGTTTTCTGGGAGCGACGATGCCGAGACCGAGACCGAAGACAACTCGCGTGGCTTTGGCAGAATGAGGAAGCCTCCGGCCCTTCCCTCAGGCCTTGCCCGAAACTCCTCTCGACGATCCTTCCACAGCACCGCATCCACCTCTGCAGACGAAGATGATTTCCCTCATCATCTCAGGACGCCTACCGGTACCATCTCCTCCCAGAGAAGCAGTCGTTTCCGCCTCAGCCGTGGTATCTTTAACCGCTCTTCTCGACAAGCTAGCGAGGAGCCGACCCTCCAGAGCAGCCCTGCCAGCTTCGCCAGTAGTGCAGGCGGAACGCCTCAGGGTGGCCAGAGTCTCTTTGCCGAGCTCCAGGACTTCGACGGTAGTGATGACGAGTCCGTTGGGGCGAACTCTCCAAGTCGGAGAGGTAGACGCTCTGTTACTCCTGGCTCAGTTGGCCAAGCTTTCTCGCCGCCACCTCCCATGCCGGCCCTTCCCAAGGTCATCATGGTCGACTCTGGTGTCATGACTGAACCAGTTGACTTTGTCACAGCCCGAAATGGAGTGGAGACTCTGCCCCTCATCAACACTGGTCTCACGGTGGAGAGACATGATGAATCGACGCCTGCTTCTCCTGTCAGTGTGATCGCATTGGAACGCGCCGTGTCCATGGAATCTGTTGTAGACGCATCTGGCGAACGTGCTGGCTTGTCTTGGCCGGTCGCCGACCTTATCGACAACTCTCGACCAGTGTCCATGTCTTATAGCGATGCCGGCGCTCAACACGATCCTGACATGGAGCGGAAGTTGGCTCTGTTCCCAGCTCCTCCGAAACTCTCACCGATCTTGCCGCCCACATTGAGCATGTCCTCGATGGCATTCGAGAACGTTGAGCCTCGGGAAGAAATCGTCGTACTTCCCACAGCCCCGGCTCTCTCACTGACGTCCATCTCCAACGAGAGTGTCGAGCCCGTGGCTGAGCCTGAAATTCCTCCTCCCGACTTGAGCTTGACAACTATCATTGCTGAAAATCTGGAGCCTGTGGCTGAGCCCGAGATCCCACCTCCGAGTCTCAGCTTGACGACCATTGTCGCTGAGAATTTGGAGCCTGTGGCCGAGCCCGAAATTCCACCTCCAGATCTGAGCTTGACAACCATCGTCGTTGAACACCTCGAGCCTGTGGCCGAGCCCGAGATCCCCCTCCGGATCTCAGCCTATCGAGCATTGCTTCGCACAACCTTGAGCCGGTGGCCGAGCCCGAGATCCCCCCTCCGGATCTCAGCCTATCGAGCATTGCTTCGCACAACCTTGAGCCGGTGGCCGAGCCCGAGATCCCCCCTCCGGATCTCAGTCTATCGAGCATTGCTTCGCACAACCTCGAGCCGGTGGCCGAGCCTGTGATACCTCCTCCAGATCTCAGCTTGTCCACTATTTTCGCCGAAGGCCTCGAACCTCAGGCAGAGCTTGAGATTCCTCCTCCGGAACTCAGCCTCTCAGGTATCATTGCAGAGAATCTTGAGCCTGTGGCTGAACCCGAGGTTCCTCCTCCAGGCCTGAGCTTGTCCGTTATTTTCGGGGAGAATGTAGAGCCTGTCGCCGAGCTAGAGAAGCCACTGCCGGAGTTGTCGCTAACGGTCATTTCCGCGGAGGAACTGGAGCCAGTCGCCGAACCGGAGACACCACTCCCAGAGCTGACTCTGACGACTGTAGTTGCTGAGCAGCTTGAACCTGTGGCCGAGCCAGAGAGCCCCGTGCCAGCGTTGAGCTTTGCTGCAATCACCGCCGAGGAACTGGAGCCATTGGCGGAGCCCCAGACACCACCTCCAGCCCTGACGTTTACATCGGTTCTTACCGAGATTGTCGAGCCAATTTCTGAGCCCGAGATCCCAACTGCGGCGCTGAGTCTGTCTACTATCTGCGGGGAGTCTGTAGAGCCTGTGGCCGAACCTCAAGTTTTGCCATTGGTCGTCTTGCCTCCACGCCCGTCATTGAGCATGTCCGAGATCCTGAGAGAACATGTCGAGCCAATTGCCACTAAAGCCCCTGAACTAAGCATGTCAAGCATTTCGAGAGAGCACGTTGAACCTATCACAGAACCCGAGGTAGTCATTCCTCTTGCGCCTGAACTCAGCATGTCGATCATCTCGGGCGAGCACGTTGAGCCAATTGCCGAGCCCGAAATTGTCATCCCTCCTGTGCCGACACTTAGCTTGTCTTCTATCCTAGGAGAGCACGTTCAACCGATCGCCGAGCCTGAGGTTGTCATCCCTCTTGCACCAGAACTCACCATGTCGGCCATCTCGGGCGAGCACGTTGAGCCAATTGCCGAGCCCGAGATTGTCATCCCTCCTGCACCGCAACTCAGCTTGTCTACTATCCTGGGAGAGCACCTTAAGCCTGTCGCGGAGCCGGAACCTCCCGTCACTCCTGTACCTGAACTCAGCATGTCGACCATCCTTAGAGAGCACGTGGAGCCAATTGCTGAACCTGAGCCAATTCTTCCCGAAATCCCAGAACTCACCATTACATCTATTCAAGGTGAAGACATCGAGCCAGTTGCCCTTGAAGCTCCGGACCTTGCACTGTCTTCTATTGCCACAGAGCAAGTGGAGCCGGTCATGGAACTCGAGAAGGTTGTTTCTCCACCGTCCTTGAACATCTCGTCAATTTATGCCGAGCATTGTGAGCCAAGGGAGGAGCCTAAGCCTATTCCGACCCCAGTCGAGCTGGCCTACTCACACCTCTCAACGGAGCAGGTTGAGCCTTTATCCGAGCCCGAGCCCATTGCTCCATCCCTTGCCTTGTCTTCGATTGCCATGGAAAACGTCAAGCCTGTTCTCGAGCCTTTGCCTCCGCTACCGACTCTGGTCATGTCTTCAATTGTTACGGAGGGAGTGGAGCCCATCTCCCCGGTTTACAAGAAACCCAGCACCCCATCCTTTGGATTCTCTGCCATTGAATCCATTGAAACGCAGCCTATTTCGCCTCGAAGCCCTTGGAGGGATGGGTTCATTCTCCCAAGAGACATGAGCTCCCCCTTCATCGAGAGAGACATCCCTGAGACGCCAACTAGCAAGTCGGGCGGTTTGGGCATTGGTCGAGGCAAGCACGGAGATTCCTCACCTATCATCGCCGAAGATGAGACGAGGCAATCGCCTCGGGACACACCAGACGCAGAGACACCCGAGTCCCAGCGACCTTTCAGAGAAATTTCGACCAATTCTAACGTACGCCTATCGCGCAAGCCTTTGGTTGACCAAAGCGCACAGACTGCATTGACGGCTGATGCCATTGATGCCATGTTCAAGGCCAAGTCTCGTCTCACCTTGAGCGCCGAGAAGAACCCTTTCGATTTCGATACTCCCGGAACCACTGGCACCTCTGGTACTGTTAGAATCCGTCGCTCGCAGGACAGCTTTGGTAGCCCTACCCGCAACAAGGGAAAGATGATTGAAGGCGGGTTTGAGTCTAGTCCTATTCGTAGACCGGGAAGCTCTGCTAGTGGTAGGACTTCTATCTACGATACCCCTCCTCTGCCTGTAAACCATCGCCAAGCTATCGAAGCTGCGCGATCGGGCTCGTCTCATGGCACGCAAAGCAACATGGGACCTCCTCTTTGGCCCGCATCTGCTCTCAAGCAACGACCAATCACGCCAAACCAGCCCTTGTCCCCGTCGACTGTCCGCGGCACCCCGACCCCTCGTGCTATTCGAAACGGAGCATACGACACCGCGGAGGTTCATTCCCCTGCGAAGCTCAACGAGATGTCGAGGAAGTCTTCCGTCTCGTCTTTCACTTCAGAACTCGAATCTCGATTCAACATGCGACCGGGTGAGATGGGTATCGACCCAGCTGGCTTCGGGCCGAACACCGATCCTCGCATGATCCAGGCCATCACCCAGACCATGATTGGCGAGTACTTGTGGAAGTACACCCGCAAGACTGGTCGTGGGGAGATGTCAGAGAACCGACACCGCCGCTACTTCTGGGTTCACCCGTACACGAGGACCTTATACTGGAGTGATCGCGATCCCTCGACTGCTGGACGGACTGAGCTGAAGGCGAAGAGCGTTCCTATTGAGGCTGTTCGGGTTGTAACCGACGACAACCCGATGCCGCCAGGGCTTCATCGCAAGAGCTTGGTAATTATTTCCCCCGGAAGGACCATCAAGTTTACCTGCACCACGGGCCAACGACACGAGACTTGGTTCAACGCACTTTCTTACCTTCTTCTCCGGACCGACAACGATGCGCAGTCCGATATTGATGAGATCGGGGGCAACATCACCCGCGAAGACGTCGAAGAGTTCAACCCTCAGCTCGGTCGGCGCGTCACAAACGGCACGCAGCCACGAGCGCCACCTTCTTTGTCGTCCTACAACTCCCGCACCACGCGTAACGAGTCACCTGCTGTTGGCATGTCTATGAACATCCCAACGCTGACACCCAAGCCTGCACAGCGCCCGTCTATAGGAACTCTGAGCAAGCTGAGCGGCTACTGGAAGGGCAGCCAACTGTCGGGTACCTTTACGACTCGACGTGGCCGAGGCGTTAGCGGGCAGGATGTCAATATTTACGAAGCGAGCGAGGCCCACGATAGTGCCGAGGACCTTAGAGAGATGATCGAGCGCCAGGATAGGGAATCGGCCCGTCTCGAGAATGTCCGGGCATGCTGCGATGGTGAGATCCTACTGACAATAACGATGATTGAAACTTGTTGCTGACCCAGTCTATAGGCAAGCATGATGTCGGTACTCTACCACATCTCAGTAGTAAGCGAGGCCGCCCCAACCACACCCATTCCCACCCGGGAATTATGACTTCGACGCCCATGGCATCCGTCCGCTCTCGAGCGTGAACCCACCAATGTCGAATGTCTATCGAGGCCAATGCAAGCCATCTCAACCGCGGTCCTTTCTATGTCACCCAAACCACCAGTCTTGTGTCACTCACTAGACCACCAACCAACCAACCAACTGTTATGACCACAACATCCTCACGGAAACTTTCACGATACTGATGATTTTCTTTAACAAACTCGTGGATCCTGGGCCCCAAACCAGGACCACAGCTTATGTGCCGCCTTTGGAGGCTGATAATCCAACACCCCGCCAGAAACTAATGGCTTACGACGTGTCACGTCCATTTCCTTTTCTCTTTTCCTACGCTGTCAAACCTAATCGAAAAAACTCGAAGAAAAAACATCGAATCCTCAACACCCAGCAGCCATTGAAAGATGACATGGCATTTCTTTTTGTTTACAACACCTTAGTCGAACTAGTGGCCAGGAAGTCGGGGGCACAAGGGAGTTTGTCTTTCTTTGTCAAGGAGGTGGTGCTAGTATTGTTCGAACCACCCCTTGGATGTACTTCACGGCGTCTTGATTCTTTACGAGTCGACCGGTGTAATGCTATTGTCGCCACGTTTCTTTCATGCAAGCAACAAAAACACACAAACAATGTCTTAGTGTACCAGATTGCGCAATGTCTATATCAGGTGGTCGATGGACAGCCAAGTTGGTGTCGGGGAGAGAAGCAGGACGCGCAGTTAGATGATGGGCTGTACAAGGATCGTTTGCGACGGGAACCATTGATGACTGAATGATATTTCTCTTCTAGATTGCTGCCTTGAAGGTCCATGATGGATTGGTGATGCTGTGAAACATATCTTCCAACTACTTGGTGTCTGTATGAAGGTCTCGCTTGCTTTCCAAGGCATTTACATAACCTGCCTGAAACTCGGCAGCCGTGGTAACGTATGCACTCCTGAGCAATATGTTCTCCACTATGATATCATGAACGTTTTCTTCTCGATCTGCGCACGCGTCAGAGAGGACCGTCACCACAAATCCAGCGTCGGTTGCAGGAATTGATGTTCTCATGACACATCCGGAAGTGCTTATGCCGGTTAGGACCAGTGACTTGATGTTCCTCTGCTGCAAAAAGTCCAGTAAGCCGGGCGATGAGAGCGCAGACACACGCCCTGGTGTTCTAGTAAATGTGACTTCGTTGTCATTCCCATCCTGAAGCAGCTCTTTACACTCTTCAGCATCGTCCGATTTCATACCGGCAACGACGGCCTTGAGTCTCTCGCCGCCCTTTGCAGTTGGCGATGGAGTTGCGTCGAGATCGATCAGAGCATGGATCACGAGAATGCCCCGGGCCTTGGCCCACGCTCTCATCCGAGCCGCCACGCCAAGGGCAGCGACAGCGGTTGGTCCGGCGAGTTTCTGGACGAACATGGTGTGGAAGTCCAGCAGGAGCAGCGCCGTCTGAGACGGCCCGTAGTGGCCAGGCGTGGACGGGTCGGCCGCGTTGAAGGTGGCTTCGAGATCTGTCATGGTTGTCTTGTGTTTTCGGTAAATTTAACGTAGGTATAAGTGTGTTTTGACTGGCTTTGTGTCTGATTTTGTGAAGACGAGTACTCCTTGGGTACGGAGCCCTTATATACGATTCGCGATCCCGTGAAGCTTCAACCATGTGCGGGTTTAAGGCCCAAGCCTTGTTAAGCCCGGTCACTCCCGGGCCGCTTTCGGCAAAGTTCAGCTGTCAGCACGTTAGCTAGTACCCACGATGAGCCCGTTCTTCGTAGTTCTGGCATAATTGTGTCGGCATTATCGGCATCCCGGAATCTGACAATTGGGTTAATTGAGAATGTTGTGGTTGAGACAGAGGGGGAAAAGGTGGCTGTAGTTACGAGGGGGGAACCGGGACTTGACTTAGTTACTAAAATTAGACCTTTAGGTTTTAATTACTTATCCACGCAGGATGTTCCTGCTGGAGATAGTCGGCGTATTTGTTGAACTCCCGCTGCTTTTTTATCTCCACATTGTACTTCATATGTTGACTTCATGGTGCGGGCGTCCCTCTCTCAAGGTGGAAAATGTCAGCCTATCAAATGAGAATGGCGCGTGGGTTTCTTGTGAGTGTGAGAGAGATAGCCCTAGGGAAGAGGGAGCTGCTTTGAGTTATTACTGTTCTCGTTGAGAGGCCGATAATTAGTTATCCGCGACCTCAAACAAACCAAATGAGCGCGACCTAGTTTGGGGAGTCGAGGCTGAGTTCAAATAAAACCTGGAGGGCGCCACTTCCCGAAGAAAAATGGTAAACGCATCAATAATTGCAAATTGGCAAGCTCTCTGGTAGAAAAGGCTCCGAGGATTGTCATCTCTCTGGCACGAACGCTGGTCAGTCTCCCAGCTTAGATTGGTGCCTCATACGATCGTCGAGCCCACCGAAGAGGAGTGCAAGCAATGACATAAGAATTCCGGGGCGCTTCTTTCTTCAAATGAAGATAGTAAGCTAGGAAACAAAAAGACGAAAGAATTCATGCGTTAACTTATGACAGACTATATTCTTCGCTACGACCTGCTGGAATATTCTTCACAAGTATTGGTGGAAAGCATCAGTATTCGTCAAGTGGGGTAATGTAAGAAGTGAAGGAGTGGCCTATGCCACAGGTCTCACCGTGAACCTCGCTCTACCCACCCCGTGACTGAACTCAATAACAACTATCAAAAACACCTAGAGAAGCAGTCTAAGACGTGTTGCAACTCTATTTCGGCCCTCAGAATTCCGCCCACCCGAAATCCACAACTGTGACGTTAGCAAGAAGCTGGGACTCGTCACCCTCGTCAGTCGCCTAGGCAGCATCCTCACGACAGTCTTTGCAGTTGGATCGCTCAACTAACTACCACTTCCATCTTCCTGGTACGACTCCTTCTTTCTGCTCGAGGAGCATCGAATTCTCCAGCCAGGTAGCGATGGGAACTCGCGGCCTCGAGGTAGTGCGCTTCCGCAGGCGTTACTACATTCGCTATTATCAGTTCGACAGCTACTTCGAGGGGCTCGGGGCTCAAATCGTTGCTAGTATCCCTGCCACTCCAGAGGAATACCAGAGTATGCTGTGAAGAGGGACCCGCGCCTTGCAGTATGCTGACAATTTACAGGATGGCTCGAGTCGATGCGAGCCGAGTATGCGGCCAAGGAAAGCCTCCTCGAAAGACATGTTCACGAGATCCGCGACGACCTTAAACCCGACTGTTCGAAGTTTTGCGAGCTCGAGGCGCTCCCTTCTGAGCTTCCGCGGCTGAATAAATACGGCGCCGAGTACTTTTACGTCATCAACCTCGACCATGAAGTCCTCACTATGAACTACAGCATACACTGGAAGCTAGGGAATATCCCGCGCCAAGACGATCTATGGCTTCGCGCCATCACAAACAGCGTATATCGGGACACGCCCACCATCTCCCTCGACGTTTGTCCAGAGGAGTGTATGGCCTCGCTAGCTTTGGAGCTTCCCCAGCGGAACCGGGAGATGGAATATGACTTCCGCCTCGTAGCACCAAAGACGGATCTCACAGAAGCGCGAAAGGTGTTTCTCACAAACGTTCTGGCCATGGTGCTTGTTGAATATAAGGACGAGATAATCGGATTTGGGGGGGAGTGGAGCCCGGAATCGTTTCCCTTCCGCGAGTTGACCTTTGCCCTCGTCTCGATTGCGTCTGGCCATGCCAAATTTCATTCTTTTCCCGCTGAGCGGTGTAATCCTCGATCTTGCATGCGGCAAGGCTGCGTGTCGAATCATTTTCCCATGTTACCTGGATGGCTTGACGAAGAGTGGGCTGGCGATAGCGCTCCGCTGCTGGAGTTTGGATCCATGTCCCATCGACCAGGCGAGCCTCCAGGAGTGTCGCCCACGAGTACCATGTACTGGCTCGAGGGCGTGCTCGTAAGTCTCACCCTGGTAATTGACGACGAGGCCATTACGAAGGCCGTTACTTGGGGCATCGAACAGGGACGCGCCAACTTCCAGATCGTCGTCCTGTCGCTTTTCGAGGCAGCCTTTGCGGAGCAGTTTTCTGGCGGTGACAAGGAGCCATTCGTCAAAGTCAGCGAAGTTGTCCATCTCTCGCCTCTGCGTGCAGAGTATTGTGTGAGCACACATCCACGCGAGCGACCAGAGCTGAAGCCCGGGATGAAGAGACGGCATCGGCGCGGCGAGCTCATTATGCGGTCCAACTGCACGGGGACAGGGCGAAGACTACGAAGCCAGTTCCCCGGGCTCGCAGCCCTTGTCAATTTCTTCGAAGCTGCGGCGAACCGTCGCTCAGCATCCAAATCGGCAGGCATTCTCCCGCCGGAGCTGTATGATCGGATTCTGGACTTTGTTGACTATGATACGTGGAAGGCCTGCTCAGTCGTATCGACGGGGTTTCGCTCCCGCTGCCTCCGCAGGTACAGGCTTGACGACAGGATGAGGATTGTGGCAGGCCCCTTTGTGAGGGAGCGAGGGCATCGCAAGGAGCGTATGCTGTCGTTCGACTTTGAAAACATGCAGACGGGCGAGGTGCTTCCGATGATGCAGGTTCCGCGTTATGGCCGGCCGGACGAGTTTAGCTGGATGCCGGTTGTCGGCAGCGACCGAAAAGCGCTCATGTTGGACGTGAACATCCAGTTTGAGTCGGCAGGGGATGTGCCAGTGGAGGCCGACAGCGACAGCGATGATGAATGCTGAACTGGCGGCCCTTGTATGAGTGGATTTTATGCATCGCAGGGGCTGATGTAACTGCGTGGGGACTTTTTCGTCGTGATGCAATCATTCCAATGGGATACGGCGAGGCGTCGAGATTCCTCTCTGATATAGATGCAAGATATGAAGATTGACGATTACTATTGCCCAGTTTCTGTCCACACAATATCTCTCTAGGCCCAAAGCGGGAGAGACTGAGTTTTGCTGCACATGTCAATCTGCCTCCTCATCGCCAACACCGCGATAAAATCGAGCTATGGCACCACTGCTGAAATGGGCAACAGGCCTCCTTCGCCGAGCTCCATTGGCCCCTTTGCAATTTCCGACAGCTGGTTTTGAGGTCATTCCCGCGACAGCATTGCTTGAGGAAGAGCAATTCGACGAGTTCAAGACAGGAAACTACTATCCAGTCAACATTGGAGACCTCTTTGCCTCCAACACGTACCAAGTCCTCGGGAAGTTGGGGTTTGGGACAACCTCGACGGTTTGGCTCGCCCGGAACCTGCAGCATGTTCCCCCTAAAATGATCTTGACGCGGTATTGAATAACACAAAACTTAGGGAGTTCGACTATGTCGCCTTGAAGGTCTTCACGCGGGATCATGGAGAGACATGCAAAGATGAGTATCGGACGTACGAGACCATTGGCAACGTGAATCCTTCCCATCCGGGACACCGGCATGTCAGAACTGCCCTGGACATGTTCACCATTGACCGGCCCGGAGGGGATCACCAATGCCTCGTCCAACGGCCCATGTGGGACAGCTGGAAGGATCTGCTCCAGCGAAACCCAGCCGGGCGTTTCTCCGAGGCGCTCCTGAAGGGCGGCTTGAAGCACCTCCTCCTAGCCCTCGACTACATGCATACCGAGTGCAAGCTCGTTCATACAGGTACGTCCTACAGGCATCATATGCACCGAATATCGGTTCTGACACAGGAGGGGCAGATATCAAGGCAGACAACATCCTGCACGCCATTGTCGACCAGGGGATCCTTGAGGCCTTCGTCAAGGACGAGATGGAGACGCCTTCACCGCGCAAGTACGTCGACAGCGCCCCCATTTACATGTCCCGGCGCTTCGGCCTGCCCGAGGATTTCGGCAGAACCGTACTGAGCGACTTCGGCTCCACTGTGAGGGGAGACCTGAAGCGAAACCACGACGCGCAGCCGAACGTGTACAGGTCACCCGAAGTCATGGTCAAGGCTGCATGGAGCTACCCCGCCGATATATGGAACGTCGGCGCCATGATCTGGGATGTATTTCAAGGTGGCCACTTATTCTATGGTAACGATCCGACTGGGAAGGGCTACACAACCCGTGCGCACCTCGCAGAAGTCATCGGGCTACTGGGACCACCACCCCTGGATCTGCTCCAGCGCGGGGTTCGGAGCAAGGAGTTCTTTTCAGAAGATGGAAAATGGATTGCGGATGTTCCAATTCCTCAGGGTAACAGCCTGGAGAAGGCGGAGCTCGTCCTCGATGGGAAGAATAAGGAGATGTTCCTCAACTTTGTAAGAGGGATGCTGGCCTAGCGGCCCGAGGACCGCAAGACGGCGAGAGAGTTGCTTGAGGATCCGTGGCTGAATAACTAGGATTCGATATTAAGAGGGCACACCGTGGAGATATGGACTTCTTTGCCGTTCATACATTATGGCTATCGCATTAGCACGCTCCACTTGCTACTTTCAACGCCCAGGCGTTGATGGGGGTTTTGGTGATTGACTCAGTAACATTCTTGAAGATGATCGTTTGACTTAGTGCTTGGGATTTATTTTAGTCAACTTAACTAACCTAACGAGTATTAGCTTAGCTAACCTAAAAGAACAGGCCTAAGCCAAGCTAATAAGGGTATTGGCTTAGCTAATCAAGGGGTCTCGATATCCTTGCGTCACCCCGCGCAACGGAGACTTGAAATCCCCCCCTCCTCTCCCCCCCAGAAGGCAGAAGGCTAGCCAGCTGGCCGCGCCCACTAACAAGAATCCAGCCTTACCGACTTATCGGGCAGACAAGCACCTTTATTGTTTTAATCTTTTGCATGGAGCAGTCAGAATTACAGAGGCTGCGAAGTCTTCTGGACGACGCAGAACGACGCGCCAAGGACGCCGAAGAACGGCAAAAGCGGGAGCGCCAACGAGCCGAGGAAGCAGAAGAACAGCAAAAGCGAGAGCATCAACGAGCCGAGGAAGCAGATGAGCAACGAAAGCGAGAGAGTCAACGAGCCGAGGAAGCCGAAGAACAGCAAAAGCGAGAGCGCCAACGAGCCGAGGAAGCAGAAAAACAGCAAAAGCGAGAGCGCCAACGAGCCGATATAGCAGATGAGCAAGCCCGACCTACAACATTAGACGAGTACTTCCGCGCTTGCCATGAACTTGTCTTCACTCAGTTCTCGGTCCAGACGGACAAGAGCCTGACATCGAAGGGATCTACTACAAACCCGCGAAACAAACTCTGCCCAACACACCTCGAGCCCTGGCCGGGTTTCTTGGAAGAACAGACGAAGACATTCGGCGCAATATACTCAGCATTGCTCGACCACGACAGAGTCTTCGAGAGTCGGGCTTTCCTCCTCGGTCTCGGCAACCGGATATCCCAAAAAGCGATCGCCAATGAGAAAGACCTCGAGAGTTTCCAGCATAGTAGTGTGGAAGATCCAGTGAGGGCGATCGTGCAGCGTCTCATTGAAGAGGAATCATTTCGCAACGAGTTCGGTATCGGTGCTGGCATCATCTTCGACAATCATGTCAACGCCCTCAGCGAGAGCGCCGAGGAGGTCGTTGAGCGCCAGGGGCCGCCGGAGCCGCCGACGCAACTGAGAACCCCGGGCCAAGACCGACGAGACCATAACCAGCTCCGCCCGGATCAGATCTGCGTTTACACGTACGAAGAAGAGCAGTCGACTGGTCGGAGTCCGGCTTTCGTCGAAGAGTACAAAGCCCCCATAAGCTCATCCCTACCCATCTCCGAGTCGGTCTTCGCTCGATGAACATTCTCAAGGAAGTGGTCAACCGAACAACAGTGCCGACCAAGGACGCTCCGGAAGCGTTATTCCAGTATCATGCTGAGAGACTTGCCACGGCGGCCATCACCCAGACGTTCCACTACATGATCCATGGAGGGCTCGAATACGGATTGCTGACGACGGGCGAAACGATCGTCTTCCTCAAGATCGATTGGCAGGATCCCCAGACGCTCTATTTTCACCTAGCCGAGCCAGGGCATGAAGTGCTGGCTCACCTGGACGCCTTCGAGTCGTGCACGGCTGTGAGCCAGACTCTAGCCTTTACCCTGATGGCTGTTGGCCCGCCGGGGCAGAGGCGTGAGCATGGGCAGGATGAGCGTGAGCGAGCCATGGATGGCCTGAAGACATGGACTGAGGATTACGAGGAGATGCTGCGATCGATCCCGCGCAGCGAGCGGTCGGTTCCAACCGACTCGCCGGACTACGAGCCGAGGACATATCGCCATGTCAACCGATCGCCTTATCTCCTCCGCAGAAAGAGAGCGCAAGAGGATGGGCCGGTGCCTATTGATGGCCAAACAACTCGCCGGCCGCCAGAATCATCTGAGGATGAGGGTGATGCAAGAATTCCAGCTACCCGACCCCGCCCCCGCGAGCGCCTGGTGTGCAAAGCCAGGCTCAACGACGCAGCCAAAGGATTCTGGCTCGCCGGCCTCGCGGTGACAAAGGCGCCAGTCCTTCGGATCGCCAGTACTGCACGCAGAAGTGCCTGCGTGGGCTGGTCAGAGGAGCCGCTCTAGACAAGATGTGTCCGAATGCGGCACTCCATCAGGTACACAGCGTCGCAACCCATCACCCGGTCGACCATGCCGAATGGCTCCGACTCCTCAGTGAGCAGCTCAGACGAACGCTGGATGAAGGAGTGGTCCGCCTTGGCAAGGATGGGTCACGCGGAGTCCTGTTCCAGGTTACGCTGCTCGAGTACGGCTACACCTTCGTCAGTAAAGGCACCGTGGCGGCGTTCGTGGAAGATCTCCAGCACGAAGCGGCGGTGTACGAGCGGCTGGGCAAGTACCAAGGCACTATTGTGCCTGTGTTTCTAGGCGCCATTGACCTCCGAGGTCTCGGACGGACTTACTACTATGATCTTCGGGTATATATCGTGCACCTGACATTCCTCTCGTGGGGGGGAGATGGCCTCGACACAATACCGGGCATGTCGAATTCAGGCTCGCCAAAACATGGCACAGCTACTAAGTGTTTCGAACAAGAAGTGGTGCGGTCGTTGCAGAAGCTACACATGGAAGGGGTGGTGCATATGGACGTGCGAAAGGCCAACACGTTGTTCAACAAGGAGACTGGCAGGGTGATGCTGATAGACTTCGAAAGAGCATGCCTTCTTCCCCAGTCTCGACGCTCGCTGATGCCGGTTGTACCAAACAAGAGAACGAGGGGGCAAGACAGTATCAAGGTACTCAAGAACACCGTTCAGCGGTGTCAAGTTCTTGGACGTTATAGACCGCAGAATGACATCCTAGCGGCAAGGTCGATGTTTCGCTCCGGTAGTGAGATGGGCTGAGCATCAACGGGCTCCAATGGACCCAGTGTCCCCGACTCACATGAATAATGACGAAATGTTACGAGAGGTTAGGCGTATGGGAGTTAAATAGAGATACCATTGTTTACTGAGTGTGCAAAATAAAATGTCCTGTTTGCATAGTTGTATACGCTGAACAGTGTTTGAGGTCTGTGAATGTGTGATGTATGAGCCAATTGATCTTGCCAACACAACTAGCTGCTTGGTCGCCAGGATCAGTCCAGGGTCAGCGGCCCGTCCCTTGCCCACTAATCCAAGGATGGATCTTGGCGATCGTCGCGATGCCAGTTCCACACACACTATTCGTACAGCGACGCGCTATGTCCTATTTCAGCGGGACCTTACATTGACCATCCCTGCGTAGAGCTCTCTGACGGAAGCTTGGGGGGAATGGGCGGTGGTCGAGCCAGCGTCGCCGCTGTGGATGGTTCATCCCACCATTCCGTTTCCTCCGAGGGAGACAGAGGAGGACCTCGCTGATAGCACGTTAAGGAAGACGACAGTGACGACGACGGCCCGGACTGTGGTAGTCCCGGCCCTGTACCAAACTGGTTCTCGAGTGGTGCCGATAAGTAAAGATCTGACGTCGAGTCTGGTGGTTGTCTAGGGGGAGTCGGCTGGAAGGCATCATGCCATGTGCTGGAGGCGTGTCTGAACGCTTGGATGTCGGCGGAGTTGAGGTATCTGTTTGGGCTATATGATGTCTCCTGGTGGCATCTTTGGACAGGTTGGGCGTCGCTCGCTCCATAGACTGTATTGACAGCTTGGTATGGTGGAGGCGCAGAGAGATAGGAACCCTGACTGGATTGTGTATCGCGGTCATCGGGAGTAGAGTCGGGAAGCAGAACTGGGCCAGAGTCCGATGGCAAGTCTTGCGGTCTCAGGGTCGAGGGTCTCCTGACTGCTGGACATGTTAGCTGGGACATAGAATCGTAAGACAACAAAGATGCGCGCCTGCTTTGCCCCCCATAAGGTTGCCCAAGAGAGCGATGTTGTCAATGACAACAGTCTTCTTTCGCAATAAGTTGGCCTTTTCATCTCTTACTTGGCTCGGAGCCGGGGCCGGGGCCGGAACTTGAAGAGCAATCTGCCGTAGGAAAGAGATCTCGTTCAGCACCGCACGATGATGACCGCTGACGACGGGGACCTGGCTATGGAATTCCTTCGAGTCGAGGAAGATCCACCGCGATTTGCGTTTGAAGGGTATCTTGCCCCTGTTTGCCTCTGGCCTGCACTTTTCGACAATCTTACACACCTCGGCGAGTCCTCGGTGCGCATCCTTGATGATCATGTTGACACGTTCGAGCTCTACTGGTTTCCGTTCCAGAATATTCAAGTACTCTTCACGCAGGCCGATGAGGTGCTGGAGGTCCCGGTCGCAGGTGCGAACCAGCTCAAGGCTGCGGCGGACTTGGTCGTTGACTTGGCCACTTTCGATGGCGAGGGTGACTAGGAGGTATGATACGCGAAGTGCGGCACCTACGGCTCCCACGACTGGGAGTATCTCGGCCATTCCGCCACTCGTGTAGATAGACGTAGTGGAATGATCCGATGGTAATGGAGAGTTGTTGAGAAAGCTGCGTAGTATTGGACTGCCGCCAGTCTCTTCCCTGGAAGGAAGAAGGTCGGTGATGTGTCTGATGCCATGAACAACCTCGGCTGTGTCTCACATTCACTGTATAACTATTTGCTCCTGTATACCCCGCCCAACCGGACGTTCACCTCTCCCATCTCAAAGTAGGGAGGCTGATTAGGGAATGGAGGCGGAGTGTTGAGGGCTTTGGTACTAGCATACTAGTATGGCTGCCTTACAGGGCGGCTGACTATTGATTTTGGGCGTCGAGAAGCTGAGGAACTCGGCTTGGGGCCTAGTCTTTTGCATCTGTTGAAATGTCTATCTCTTCAACTAGTCAGAACCCCGAAGCAGCGCATGATCCCCATAAATAGGGCTGACCCGTAGCGCAGACACTAGTATCCCCGCCACATCACGGAAGGGGCCGAGAGGAAGAAAGCTTAGAGATCAACCAGACGGGGCTCCACCATTTGCTGTGGCGACGTGAGCCGACTCCCATCCCGGTGGCTCAGCTTCTCCAGCCCAACACAGACAACAGTGCCGCTCTCCGCAGCCTCGTCCTTGTAAATGAGCCGCCAGTCACTTGTGTGGGAGAACAGTGCATAACCGAGGTTGGCGGCGTCCATAACCATGGCATGAAGGTGGTCGCGCTGTTTCCGTTGACTGTCTTGATCAGGTGCAACGAAATGGCCGAGGAAAGCATTCATGGCGTCGGCCAAGATCTGAGCCTGACGCCTGACCACAGGCTCCGACGGCTCGAGAGGCGTTCTTTCGTTGGGATCGGGGTGAAGCAGCAAGGCGGACAGGGTGCGCCACCTCGTCAAGGCAAACGACATTGCTAGCAAGAAAGAGGCGTCAGACATTTGGTCGAGATATGAGACATCAATATTGTACTTACCGTCCTGGTTTTCTCGGTACTGCTCGACCGGGCGAATCGACCGGAGAAAGCCGGCCACAGGTCCTGGAAGAATCGTCAGGGGGTTCCGAGAGTTGCAGTCAATGCTGCTGAAGATGATGTACGAGATGACATGCTGAAGGGCCACCTGACGAGAACTGGGCTGCAGACACCAGCCGGCGACGGTCCCAGCCTCGAAGCCCGAGGAGCTTTGGCTGACTCCCATGCTTGCGAGCGTCTGAGCCAGAGTCACCACGTTGGCATCTATCGGTTTGGAGTGATAGCAATTCTCGACGTGTTGCTCCATGATGACTTCCAGACGCTGCAACTTGCCAGCAATGTCTTTGTCAGGTGTCGGCTGTAGGATGAGATGCTCCAGTTCGATCGTGCTGTCCGAGGGGCCCAGGGCCATCGAAATGCTGTCATTCGGCTCCGTTGGGATCCTGATTTTGCCTACGCTGCCACGCATTCTCCTGCGATGCCTCGAGCGGCTCTTGGTGCGACGCCGAAGAAGCCATGCGGCGACGATGCCGATGAGTAAACCAGCAACCAGACAGCCGATGGCCACTCCAACAACCGCACCGGTCGCAAGTCGGGTTTCTTTCGGGGGAGTCGCGGAACCCGTAGTCGAAGCCGAAGTCGAAGTCGAAGTCGAAGTCGAAGGCGAAGTCGAAGTCGAAGTCGAAGTCGGAGTCGTAGTCGGAGTCGTAGTCGAAGTCGGAGTCGTAGTCGAAGTCGAAGTCGGAGTCGTAGTCACAGCCACAGTGTCAGTCACAGTCGCAGTCGTAGTGTCAGTCATATCTCTTTCGTTCTCTGAATCGACGTTGGAAGATGAACTCGGGTAGCCTGGAGCTCTAGTATTGGTCAAGGTGGTAAAGGGCGACACTTAGGATGACGGACACGTTGAAAATACCAAGGAAAGGCTCGCTACGGGAGGGAGCAATACCAATTTAAAACAACCAATGTTCTCGCAGCTTTGGGGGGCCATCAGCTTCCGAGGGTTGTTCCAGACTCAGCACAGTGGGAAGACAAACCAAGGTACATTTAGAACCGCATTCCAACAGAAATCACAACGAGACGCTCAGCTCTGTTCACCTGGCGTTATTCAGGCCGGCTGAACAGCCTTACCGCCGCCCCGGATCGTTCTGGACCTTGGCAAGCCCACTCTCTGTTAAGCCATGTGGCTTTCTCTCATGGATACTTCCGGCGCGGCTATCCCTTCTCTGTCTCAAAAGCTTCGCCCTCAAGGGTTCATGTGTCTGCTATCCCACCCGCAGGCTTGTCCACGAAGCTCATTTTCATTTCTAATGGATGAAACTATCGCAAAGTGACCTCTCGGGAGCTTTTTATTTGATTGCATACCGCACAACCCGTTCATTCAGCGGCTTCCGCGTCAATTAAGTATGACTGAGAAACCAGACGTCACAGTGGCTGTTGATCTCGGTACGACGTTCACAGGTGAGAACCCAAGTCGCCGTGACCGTATAGATACATTGCAAGGCAGCTGACGAGCTGGCAGGCGTTGGATTGCTGTTCCCCGAAGGCAGAATCCACGTTCTCGACAACTGGCCAGGGAATAACCAGCAAAGCGAACGCAAAGCTCCAACCCGTCTCATCTACAACCACGACAATACCGTATCCTCCTGGGGGTTCCAATGCGATGTCATTGACCCCACTCTGTTACCCGGCAAGACAGATCGTCGTCTCTTCAAAATATTTCTTGATCAAGCCACTCAAGATGAGGCAATACAGGGAGGATTGACGGATGGTCTCCCAAGCCGCGCAGAAGCCGCAAGATGCCTTACGGACTACCTTCGGGAGATTTACCGCCATGTCAAGAACACTTACCAAAGAATGACAGGAATACAAAACTGGACCAACTCGTTTGTTAAATTTCTTTTCAGTGTGCCTACAACATGGAAAGGCATGGATGTCATCAATACGTTCAAGGCCATCATCCAGGACGCCGGATTCGGCACCGAAGGGGTCCGGCATTCCGCACACATCGATCTGACCGAGGCCGAAGCCGCTGCGGTCGACACTATCAAGAGTGGCATAGTCAAATTCCGTGCTGGGGACATCTTCTTAACTGTCGATGCTGGTGGCGGTACAACCGACCTTTCCCTGGTACGTGTTACCTCAGTCGACGATGGGATTCCTCAGATATCCCAGATCGCCGGGGTCAGTGGTATCGGCACAGGGTCGACTCTCATAGACTCTGCTTTCGAGGCTCTCGTCGAGCAGCGGCTAGCTGCCAACCCTGACGTGCCGTATATTTATTCAGACGGCCTCGCTAAAAGGATGATGAGGAGCGACCGCTTCAGGATTACGAAGCACCTTATTGGCGAACCTGTATCTCTTGCCCAAGTACACAAGGTTCCAATGCCCAACGTGCAGCATCAATTTAGCCATGATGGGCTTAGAGCCGAGGGAGCGTGTATGCTTTTCGATAAGTTAGTTCCCACTCTGATATTCAGCCGCACGACGAGATGGGCTAACTTTGAGGTAGCGACGAAATCCAAGCACTCTTTGATCCCCATATCGAAAGCATCATAGCTAAGATAAAAGAGCAGCTGGACTGGATGATAGAGAACCAGTGTAATGAGCAAGTGGTATGACACCTTAAGCCGTCACTCTGATCTCGAACTGATATGGGATCCAGACACGCATGATTCTGTCCGGAGGACTAGGCAGCTCTGCATATGTGCAGCAGCGTATCAAAAGGCATTTCACCCAATTCAGCCACCCAAACGCCCTCAATGTCAGCGTCATTGCAAGCGCAAATCCACAAACCACCGTTGTGAGGGGTCTTCTCCAAGACCACAAGCAGAGGATGGAGACAGGAAATAGGCCAGTTCTCGCCACGTACATCGCGAGAGCAAGCTACGGCGTTGTAGTCCGCGAGTTGTACACCCCGGAGCGTCACTACAATGAGGAGATTAAACAGGATG
Source organism: Neonectria sp. DH2 (assembly GCA_003934905.1). NCBI lineage: Eukaryota > Fungi > Ascomycota > Sordariomycetes > Hypocreales > Nectriaceae > Neonectria > Neonectria sp. DH2. Next base: position 1,331,911 of record RQWH01000004.1, on the reverse strand, counting down.
AGTATGATCCAAGCCAAAGATGGGCCGTCAACCAGATCCAGTGGGTTGTTCGTAAAGTATGCATTGAACCCCTTTTCTTTCTTTCACTTTGACTTGTTATTAATCTAGGTACCAGGGAGACTCGGTCGATCCGAATGAACCACTCGTGAAGCAGTTTGTGATACGGCTATTCCCTGGCCAGACAACTAGATCTTGGAACTCTCAGATTGTCATTTCACGAAACGAGCCTGACGTCCTCCCTCGAAGTCTGCGGCAAGGTACGTGTTCATAGAGTCCTGTTAATTGACAGACCATCTCTCCATACTTCCCCTTCCTAATGGAAAAAGTCATCTAGCTGACTAAGTTACCAATTGATGTTTCAATAGCGGGCGTCAAAAAGTTATGTCAGGTAAAGAGCAACCTCACAGGTGTCCAGCAACACGAGCTTGTGCTCAAGAAGAAACGTGGGACCTGCTTTAGCAAAGGTTACAAGTACTATAACTGCGTGTTCGACGTCCGTGTCATTGTGGCCCCGGCCGACCTACGGTTTGAGTTATGGTTCGGGGGCCAGAAGTTCTCTAGAAATCATGATCCTGTTCAGGTCGAGTGGGATTGAAGTCGAGTGGAATACAGCAGAGACGCAAGCTAGGCGTTGACATGGGAGTAGCCCGAAGGTCTAATTTGATAATAACTAACTATAACTACCTACTCGCGACACGTATCGTCGTGATCGACAACCAAGACATTTCTGGCCTTCACATCGTCCCAAGTGACACCAGCCTGATGCAACTGTTGGACAGTTAAGCTGACCTGGTCCTTCCCTTTGCGTCTCCAGGCAATGGAAAGGTTCGGATTCACCACGACGCAGGCCACAGTCTGGGCTTTGCAGTCATTGTAGGAGAGTACAAGTCCTAACACTCAGCCTCCTTGGTCTCGCACTAAGCCATGCAGCCACGATGTTCGTAGATCCTATCTGGGACCTTCGTTGTTTAATATCTTCTCAGGGCAGGAATATCGCGTAATAATGGCAGGCCCAGTTGTAAAAGTTTTCGACCCTGTGGCCATCCAGCTCACATTCCTCTGCCACTAAAAGGAAGAAGAGGTATCGCTCCTTTCAACGGGTCGATTCCGAAAAGTTCTCGGTGAATACGCGAATAACTAAATAGGAGCCGTTGCACATAACAATAAATTCCGAGTCGGTGTTCAGGTTTCTAGGTGAATTTCGTGGCTGTAGTGAGGAACGTTCTGCTCAAATGCAGTATCTGCTGAAGTGGAGGACGCGTGAGCTGCGTGCTCTACCACATCAAGCAGCCTCACGGAATAGAATAGATGTCGTCCATCCTCAACTTGTGAGGGTCTCCTGGCGACGCGCGATGTTTACAGACTGAGGTGGCATGGCAAGGTGAAAGGGGAAGGGAGAGAAACGAAGAAGGAACATAGTAGCTAAGGTTAGGCAAATGAGTGGTGGTAGTAGGCACGAACGAATTTTGCTAAAAGTACAAAGAAAAATTGTTCAAATTGACAAATTAATCCAATTTATATTGTAGATTTTACGTACTCTTCATGGGTTTGCTCTTCATTCTGCTTTCGGTAATTTGCAGTCGAGGTCTGAGGAGCTTTTCGGAATTTCCTCGGCAAAGCCCGATTCCGCCTGATTGTTGCTCTGGGAACAACCCCGCTAATCCAAATCAAGCCAATTCCAAATACTTGACATCACCACACCAATCCTATCTTCTCGCATCATTAGACATAATATTCGTTCCCACGTTACCTGTCGCCAGGAAACAGCATGCTGTCTCTATCTGATGGTATTATCAACTGGCTCTCCACGATACCCGGGACCTCGACGGATAAGCAATCGCCATCTCAGTCTTTCAAACGCCGCCTGCCATCGCCCGATGTCCCACGACGATGGAGCGTCACCCACAAAGCGCTTCCGTCTCGATCCCCTCGACCCTGATGCGACACCGACGAAGAGCAGCCAGGGAAGGCCTGGTGAGAGGACGGTTTTATCTGCGCCAAGCGACTGCAGTAGCACAACCTCGTCGCGCTCGAAGAGAACGCGCAGTGGGAGGGCTAGTCCTACTAAGGGTCTTGCTCTGTTGCAGTTTGAACATATCATTAGACACGAAGCGTTTCAGGGCGAGGAGCCACCGCCCTAGAAATTAGATGCCATGGCCCTATACATTAGGCAGGATGCGATGGGTATCGGCATACTGACACCTGGTGATCTAGTGCGTAGCAACCCCTCGCCCCAGAAGATCAATTGAATCTGACTTCTATTGCAATAGGACGATATCAAGAACTCGGCAAGAAATCACCCTGTATTCTGCGATATGCTTAAGCTGCCATATCTCGTCGATGCTGCCGATCAACGCTCGAGATTCGGGAAATTGCCGCCGGTCGAAACCCTGATCGACATTTGGCAAGAGGCTAGGAAGTGCGAGCGTAAAGGGTACTGCGAAGCATCCTGGAACGAGACTGTTCATTATCCTCTCCTGAAAACAGCACTTCGACACGCAAGCGTCAATGTGGTGGACCAGACAGGAGACAGCCCAAGCGATAGGGGGTTCATGGTCGAGGTCACAAATGTGTACGTTGGTCAGAAATCTGACTAGTGTGACTGATTACTGACTTTCGTTTAACAGCACTCCTGCGCAGATCGCACAATCCTATACTCCGGCCGTCCTAGGCTCACGCCAAGAGAAACGAGTCGACTACTGCGTATACATTGAACCGGGATGGCAATCTGCGCTCAGTGATTCCCTATATCACGTTGCGCATTTATCACGCCACCTCTCAATCAACCACACAGACTATACGCCCCTCATCAACTGCCCCGTCAGCCTGAGCATCGAGACTAAGCGGACCGGCGAAGACTGGCAGACGGCCCTGACGCAGATGAGCACGTGGCTGTCTGCGCATTGGAAACGATTACGGGAACTTGCCCCGGTGGGTCCCAACGACTTTGGGTTTCTGCCAGCGATTATTGTTCAGGGGCATGATTGGAGTTTCATCGCTGCGACGCAGGGCCGGCTGCTTGAGAATGGCTTGGATAGACAGACTGTGATTTGGAGCAAGATCCTGATTGGATCGACTGATTGCATTCAAGGAATCTGCCAGATTATTGCGGTGCTGCAGCGACTCGCAAGCTGGTCAGCCCAGGAGCTTTGGCCGTGGATACAGTCCGAGGTGTTAAGAGAAAGCACCGGACTATGATGTCCTCTGGCATGGTAGAAGTGGCTTATGTGCGGCGTTTGTTAATTTGGCAGCTTGAGATTAGCCTTTGATACCCAGGAGTGTTTATGAAGTAATGGCTCTCAGTTACAACGACGACGTGCTTCTTGAGGGCGATCGCGATGTGCCGCTGGTGGTTCCCAATGGTTGATACATCCTAGCTTACAACACATTATCCTTCATTTAGACGTCATCAATTGTTCTCCTGTCTCCTTGAGTGGGTACTAGATAGCGTCAGGGCACGTCGCTGGCTGCGCACTCTAGACTATGCCTGGTCGTGTTAATGGGCCGCTGCTGCCTGCTTGGACGTGGTGTTTAATAACATATCTCCGCTTTCTCCTCTTTCTCCTCTCCCACTCCTCACTATCCTTGAACGTCAAGAAGGAAGAGCACGAATCTGTAGCTCAGTGAGAGTTATTCCCACCTGTTGTCACAGGCTGACGTGGTATACACTATTGAGGAATAGAGCCCAGCTGAGGTCACTTCCGAGTGAGGAAGGATATATTACTAGTTAGTTACTATATAAAAGTGTACAGCCGCAGCGGACGATTGTGGTATGCATTGCGGTTGTGTTGTGATGTATTGAGAAAGAGAGAAGAAGGCTGGCCTGACTTGTCAGCTTGACGAGAGACGGCCAGGTCATTTATATGTGCTATGGTTCAGGATAAGCTTTTCATGGAGATTGATGGTACAACCTATTACTATCTCTCACGAGACAAGTTCGAGTCTCTTGTCGCCGAAAATACTTTCTTCATAGAGTATGCGGAGTTCAATGGCAACTTGTATGGCACCAGCAAACAGACAATCATCGATCAGGCGGCAAAAGGTTCGATAGTCTTGTTCGATATTGAGATGGAGGGTGTCAAGCAGTTGAAGAAAGAGCAATTAAAGGTAGGCTCTCATATCAGCCCACGCTTTGTCTTCATTAAGTCGCCAAGCTTCACGGAACTTGAAGTGCGGCTTCGAGGGCGTGGTAATGAGGACGAGGGCAGCATCCAGAGAAGACTAGCTCAGGCCAGAGCTGAGCTTGACTACGCTGAAACAGGTGTGCACGACAAGATTATTGTCAGCCATGATCTTGAAAACGCCTTTCAAGAACTGATAGACTTTGTATTTAATGACAAGATCTTAGATACATGCCCTAAGTATATGCCCGTCCTTTCCTTCACCAACGGTCCGTCGTGATCCTGCGGGCGCTCACTCAGCCCACTGCAGAGGAGGATACCATGATCACCTCGGCATCCCCTTCCTCTCCGGGCCTGCCCTCCTCTGAGAGATGGCGGCTGAGGAGCCAAGGCCATCCGCATCTCGTCAGACGATGAGTTTGCTGAGATAGGGAGCATCAATGCCCAACGGGGGCAGGGGCTGAGTAGGACCGGGGTGTTGGGTCCTCTAACAACCGAAGGACTTCGACCAGCAACACTCCACTACCCGCACTTACTAAAAGCGCGACTCAATGGTGCCAGCTTTGAGGACGTGATCAACAAGCAGCTCCTGAGGGGGCTGAGCAAGGTCGGACACTCCCCGGACTCCTGGTCTCAAGAAAACATGTCTAACTTCACGAAACGGGAGCGGTCATCATGACCTTTTTGGGGTTCATCACCCGCACACAGTCAGAAGTCACTAATCGCTACGTTAGTGTAGGAGCAAGTCTTAGCCTGACTTGTGCGACTGGTTACTGGCTTTCCTTCAACAGCACTCCTGCGCATATCGCACATTGCGGAATAGAGGGTGATGTCCTACCGAGTCCTTGATTTCGTCCTGTTACAATACAAGTCTGGTTCTGTTAATCAGGGGCGAGGGGTCACCACACACCAGCTCAGTAGGCGTTAGACTGCCGATTCCCATCGCATCCTGCCTAATGCGCTGGGCTATATCATCAATTTGCCGGGGCGGTGGCTCCTCGCCCTGAAATGCTTCGTGTCCAATGATGTGTTCAAATTGCAACAAAGCAAGACCCTTGGTAGGGGGCACACGAGTTACCGGTGGAACATATTGATGACGTACATGATGTTACAGCGCTGATGGCGCACCAAGCTTGTAGGATCGAAGCTTGAGGAGAAGGCTGAGTAGATTAGGCCCCTGTTAATTTTCATTTTCCTATTGTGGCAAGTCCTCCAGGGATGAATGCGAGGTAAAGTACAGTAAGCTGTAGGAACCCTTGCATCTGAATCCGAAGTCAGCCGAGAGCATGGGTTGAGTCCGAGCGAACGAATTGTAAAAAGGGTTAAAATGCTCCGGTCCGAGAGGACGAATTGTAAAATGGGATAAATGTGGAACAGCTTAACTAGCCCTGAGGATTAACGCACTGCCGGGCGAGGAGTTCATGACCAGATTATGGCAGCCATATTACATAAAACCTAGCAGGTACTAGAACGTCATCAACGAACAATGGATAGAATTGAAGCTGCATGTAGTCTTAGGAGATAAAATTTATGATCTTGATATTAACCTGAGTAGAATTCTCAGTTCAAACCACCACGAGCTGTCTATCCAACTAGCTTACTATTAGCCTACTGGTACACTTTTGTAAGAGTTAGGGTGGCGTACCTAACCTTCAATAGACCAATCCAGCTGAGCCAAAAAGATGAAACAATTCTGGTAAGCTTGCGTTACCCAATCGCACCACACAACTGATGATCAGGGCGCCGAGCGCCAGGGGCCAATCACCAGCCGGCCTTGCGCATCTCCTTACAGCTTTAGATCAGTCTATAATAAGGCCACTTTGTTTACGGCCCCCATCATGTAAATCAGGCATACCCCTTGCAACTTTACCGATAAGGTAGGTGTTTAAGCTTAAAGGAGAATAAATATGGGTTGGTACATGAGAGATCATCATTGCATCGAGTAAGCAACAATTAATATCTCACATATACGAGGAGGGGCGGTCTTGTTAAGTCACACTGGCCAATGGGACCTGGTGAATATATTAATCCTTCTAGAAGGATTCCTGTAGCTTGATTTATGTTATCGCCGACGGAGCTTGAATAGTTAGGCAACAAGAAACGTACCTTGGAAACTAGATGATCCCGAATGGAGCATATGATTAGAGTGGCACTAAAGGATTCGAGATGACGGTATGATACGAGCTGGCCTGAGGTCTGATGATCAAGAACAAGTATCATTCTTGAAAGCTGGTCAAGTTTGGCCGTTGATGTGTATATAAAGCCGTTAACTATCCATCAAGTTGAGCTTTCATCACACTCCTCATCGCATCAATAAAGCCCCAGTTACCAACAACAGCATTCTTAACATATCACGATGAAGACCCTTCAGCTTGTGGCTTTTGCCTCTGGTGCACTGGCTCTGGTCGTTCCCAAACATGTCACGCCGGCTTATATTGGTGAGCTGATCAAACGTCTCGACGTTGACCAGCCAGACAACCCTCGCATCGGAGTTGACCAATGCTTCCGAATCGAAAAGGTTGATGAGGGCCAGGTATGTAGACTCGTTGAGACCTTCAAACATTAACTGACAGTATGGGTATAGGAGTATACCGATTGCCCTCCTAAGAATCCCCTCAACGACCAGGGTTCTTGCGAGACTCACCCAAACGATGTAAGCAGATTAGAAGCCTATTTTACTCTACAGACAGATACTGATGATCTAGTGCGAAACCTATTGTGAGAAGACCCTTAAATGGGGCTGGGGTCAGGAGGTTCCCTTCGATAATGCCCGCTGTGGCCCAGGCTCTTGTACCCTCGAGGAGCGCATGTCAGCCGAGGTGTCCAAGTCCGTCACTTGGGGTCTTCAGATCGGCCATGGAGCGTTTACTGCTGGCGCATCTTTCTCTTACAGCGAGAGCAAGATGACTGTAAGCGGTGTTGTTCGCGACAAGCCTTCCGAGCTTGAGCAAGACTGTGGCTATTGGGCGTTCATCCCTCACACCATCACGTAAGTACAGCCCGGTGCTTCACAACAAGACAGATGCTGACATATCACAAGCTCTTGTGGAATCACCACCAAAGGCTCTCTCAGTCAGCATGCATTTACCGGCAGCAAGTGCAACGACGTCGTCGAGAAGGAGGAGTGCTTCACGACTGTCCTTGAGACTTCCCAGGGCAACCCATCTGGATATGCGGTCTTTGTTGCTACTGATTGCGGCAACCCTAACGAGAGGCTGCCCTTCTGCAAGCAGGACGAAGTGTACCTGAAAGAGGGAGTTTCCTATGACCACTGCGTTTACGATGAATGGAGGCAAGCTTGGACTAATATGGATGACCCCAACAGCGGTCTTCTTGTCGGGATGGACAAGAACTGTCTCAATGGCATGTGGCCTCCTAGCAAGGTCAACCCTGACATACCGGCTTGCCAGTAGAGAAGTGTCGTCTTGAGGCCTAGGGCTTGTCAAGTTTTCATTTCATCTAGCCTCAACTTGGAAGGGGTACGGCTTTCAGAGTCTTCATGCTTAGCAATCATGTTATCAGATTCTCTACTATACGGTTTCGTAAGTATAAGAGAGGGTTTGACTAGAAGGGTCCGTGTTAAGGCTATTGTGAATTAACTATAGCATACAATGGAATCAAATATGTGCCAAAGCCTGTATTGTGTAAAACAGTATTCAAGCTTGTAGCTAGGTATCTTGTAGATGCAACTGATAATGATGTCCCCGAGCGCGTTGATTAAAAACCGCCCTCTACCTGAACTGCGCCTTTAACAGCACGATAGTCGGGAAACAGCTCTCTTCGTATCTACCTCGCTTTCTGAAGCCATCATCAACACGGCTCGGACTTTTGCAACAAGTTTGTCTTCCTTGTAGTATTCCTCTCCGTCGGGAACGTTTGGGTGAAGAAACCAGTGCACTGACGAAATGTTACCCTCAGACCCCTTGAAGGTCAATTTTCAGAACACAGGCGGCTCGTCTACCATCGACCTGTAGATGCCATGGAATCACGACCTCTGAGCCACAGCAACGTGTCGTTCTCGTACTGACTAAGCTCAAATGTTTTCGACTCCAGGCCTTGCAACGCCTAAAAAGGCCACCCTCGTCGAGCGTCACATTAATCTTCAGGTAGCCTTTCTTGTTCTAGTACGTGCCGTCATACGACTCCCGAGACTTTGGCGAAGTACTGTTAATGCGATTCTTTTGAGCGTCGCAGATGTGTCTTCAAACTATTCCCGGCTCTTTTCAACATATCCCTTTTACAGCTGAAGATAATCATTGCGCATTGGAGCATCGGGGGGCTATTCCAGCAGCACTTGGATAACCTAGTCTGGGCAGTCATTAAGAGAGAGGGAATTAGTCATATTAACAGCAGCCATCTTATGTCTAGGGAAAATAGCAATGGTAGACAGCGCCCCGGGCAGGATTCCCTGGTGGTGTGGCAGGGGCTAAGGGCCAAGTGGGCTAGCTGGTTGCTAGCAAGGATGTAATTGGATGCGGAAGGGGGGGCAGCCACAAGGGAGGTTAAGAAGGGAAGGAGGGAAGAGGTCTTTTCTTTTCATCATCATCTTGAGAGATAAGGACTTGAGAGCTTCTTACTGCAGAGAGACGAGAGAGACAAGCTCATTGAGCTCAAAGCTCAAGCCTTTGCCTTTGTTTACTGAGAAAGAATTCTGTAATTACATTCAAATCTTCACTCAATTTTAGGTCGAACCTCTGTCTTCTATAACGCCAATTGTCAAGCTGACCGCAGGCCTTTTCGGTGCCTTGCCAACATTCTTTCCTGCTTTCGACTTGACAATCAACCTCATGAGATGCTTCCCTATTCGGAGGTACTAAACACTAGACTGCCTGACCACATACGCGCTGTCTGGTGCAGCTTTGGGCTGACCGACTGAGACGCCTGTGCGACGCATTTCTGTGTACCTCACTAAGGGACTGTCATCCATTTGGGGTGTTGTTTCTTGTCTCTTTCCGCCGTCAAAGTGGTAAAAAGCGAGTGTTGACAGGATGCTAAAATTTCTAAATCCAATAATAACTAAACTAATGCAAATATAAAACCTGTAGCGAACGCAGGCATTCCCGGCACCAGAGTTGACACACGCGACGACACTATTGCCCTGAGCGACGACTTAAACGAGCATGAAGCAACATCCCATATCGATCTAGACATTCGATTGCATGTCCTCGGCGATGACTTCAATGGCACTCGCATTAAATGCAATACCACTACGAATGTAAGGAATTTCGACGATAATCAAATTCGCTTTTCTATCCCGGATATCCCAAGCCCCTAAACTCGCTATTCTGTTCTCCCGCGCCGACTTCTCAATCAACAGGGCGTACTCAGCGTTGTGCCATCTCCAACACTACGTACGCCTCAACCCATGCCTACATCATCACCAGAAGAGAAACGGAATGGTTCAACAAGAACGGAATGGCGCTTTATGGTGAGGGAACTCGCAGTTTTGACGATGAACACAACTTTCTTCGGCTCAAGGCAGACACTCACGTTTGCTTTGATCAGCGCGCCTTCGCCCTGGTTCCCAAGCCGGCCATTGGGCCGAGTAGCAGCGTATCAATCCAATACGTTGTGCATGTGTTTGATGCCCGGAATCCGAGTTCGCGGCTCTTTATCACAACCGTATGGTCGAGAACATGGCGTCAGGGAGTCGCGACTGCCTCTTTGCCCAATTTGCTTGGACAGTCATTCTACTGATCAGCCCATTCTTGAAATCTGGGTGTGGCCGTCGGCTTGTCAGGTTTCGCGTTGGGGATGGTGAGCAGGGCCATGAAGAAAAGTCCCTGCTAGCGGATAGGATCACAAGGTTCATCCACAAACCGACATGGTTTAGCGAAAATTAATCAACCCTGGCCATCCGAATGCCCGGCACTTGCCAGAGGTACCCGGGGCAACAAAGCTAGAGATGCCTATCTGGCTTGCCTCATGCAGCACGAGACGCCCTGACTTGCTACCACTCTGCACTAAGGTTCAACGTGCTTTACTTACACTGCCTTCGGAAATACCTGTGGCTTAACGGGTAGAGAAACTGACCACCCGACAAGCTGTGGATATGAAGGAGAAGATGCTCTGTAGAGAGCATCTAGGCACTCTCGCGAGCGTTAATGATCTTACATTGGTGCTGCAAGACCATGGAGAGTAAGAGGAGTCATGCCCGAATTGAGTTCGCAACGTTTGCCTCGATGCTCTTTATTCCAAAACTAGTGCATGAATTGATTTATAAAAGGTTTCTTCTACTTTCCTACGCATTAAGGCATAACAATTCCCTATAGTAGTAGTAGTATCTAATATATAAACTATTACTCAAATACAGGTTAATCCTTAAAGCTTTCTCAGCCAAAACAATAGCTCTAACTTAAGGAATAAGTTAAGCATTGACTGATCCGTCAGACCACTTTGAAGCTGCCCTTAGCTTCTTTCCATGCAAGTAAAAAGCAAAAGGAACAGGAATCAATATTGCTGCAAATCCTCCTGTAATGCTCGATCCGGGACCCACGCCTAGGTTGTTATACAAAGGGCCTACAACGAGTGGCAAGGCCCCAGCAAAACATGATCGCATAAACGTATTTGCTCCGATCGCTGAAGCTGCATAAAGCTGAAATGTGTCGACGAGGTAGTTGAGTGCTGCTTGAAAAATGGTAAAAAAGCCCATACCTAGCATTACCAACCCGATACAGGGAGCAACCCAAGTGATATCCGATTCAGCTGTCCATCCTATAAGGAACTGACTTCCACAGAATAAAAGAGAACCTAGCATCATAGGCGGTAGACGCATCTCTGGAACAGCCCTGCTTCCTGCTGCATAATAGGCCTTATTATAGCGAAATTGGTTGTAGATATTTATACCACAACCAAAAGCCGCACCCACAATGATGGACAGGAATGGTAAAGCAGCTGTAATCGAATCCCATCCTCGTACCTTGTGAAAGATGATAGGGATCGCACCTAGTTGCATATACAGAATGCCATAGCAGAAGCTAGCATATAATGTCATAAGAAAACATATTGGTGTGCAGAGAATCTGAATCGGACGAATGAGAAACTTTCGTGCTAGTTGTCCAAAAGTGATATTCCACTCCTCAAATTGCGCATGAAGTGCCCAATTGCCGGTTTCTTGACGTAGCTGCTGAGCTTTATAGATGAGAAGCAGAGGTGGGTAACTCTCGTCGATGAATAGAGCGGCAATCAGAAGAATGCATGATTGAATGATACCCGTTAGATACTCGGTCCATCGCCAACCTAAAGAAGGTTGTTGTGCAACCACTGTAGATATGACCGGTCCTAGGATAGTTAGCAGGATATACCATAAAAATAGGTACATGTGAAATTCATACCGAGAGCAGGACCGCAAACAATAGCCATCGAATACCCAGCTAGGGCAACACCTCTCCAAGCTGGCGAGAATAAGTCACCCAGGACACCTCCAGTGTTGGTCATAGGCGCCGAAGCAAAAAAGCCCCCCAAAATCGCGTCAACATTATTGTCTGCAGATCTTTCGCTGTAGCTGTGGCAAAGCTGAAGCAGATAGCAATGAACATGGGCGTAAGTACTGGTATCCTTCGGCCATACACCTCACTTAGCGGGGCCCAGAGCAAAGGTCCGATTCCGAAGCCGAAGAGATAGAGGGTCGTGCCTAGAGTGGCTACTTGCGTCGACACGTGGAATTCTTTGGCGATCTGTTCCGTGCCTGCTGAGTACGACGAGGAAGCCCACGTTGCTGACATAGTGATCAAGCCATACAGAAGTGTAGTCAAGACCTTTTTATGCGTGGGCCAGTTTAGTGGTCGATATGGATCCCCAGCTCCATCAAAGTCGACAAGGCAATTTTCCGCTGTAGGCATGCTGGCCAATGGATGGGAAAATTCCGGGATGGGGCGCGACCGAATGCCCGAGATGATGGTTTCTATTCGTGATGGTGTAGGAGCAAGACTCGTTGTCGTGCCCGAGTCTTCCTGATGTTTGCTTTGGCATCTTGTCCGTGAAGTGTGAGATCTAATCTCACGCAAACTTGGACGGTGGCCGTCGAGGAGATCCTCCAGTTTCTCGCTCTCAGACGAGGATAACTGCGACAGACTCGCTCCATCTTCGAGGGTGGTGCTGTCGCGGGATGTTGTGGAGTGAAGAGACAACGGCCTCGTGAGATCATTCCGGGTAGCCATGGCTTCTTCGTGGTGTAGATATAATGAGGGTTGGTGGTGGTGGATGCTGGTTATTGAAGCATCTGGGTGATTTCGAGGAAAATACGTTAAGGATATATCTTACAACGCCTCATCTTGTCGGGACACTGGTATACGATATGATGTCATTGTTTCTTTGGGCCTTGAGTAATTTCAGCACTTATACGAGAGTCTCATCGGAATGGGATAGCCGGTCAACAGGCTTTGAATGCATGGTACAACTTGGATGTTTCCACCGGTCGCAAAGGAAGCTATTTCGCAATCGATGTGGGCTGCTTGAGCTGACTGTTGGGACCAATAGATCAGATAGGACCCTGTTGACATAGCATCAATGCGGCTGACAGAACTCTGACAAACTCACTTTTAGCTTGGGGCTACGGCGCCGGCATCGTGGCGCCGGCATCACGGCACTGACTGCAGGCTAAAGGCACGGCATGTCCGGGCCCGCTTTGCCCTGTTAGGATCTAGCCTGTGAGGGCCTATGTCATGCTGCCTACGTCATTTACCAAGGGCGTATTCTAGAACGATGCAGCAAATGCCCAGGAACCAATTCATTGTGGAGAAGGTCCGTGGGGTTATTCTCAAATATAGGTTGGATGAGTTTGTATTAGGGTGTGGGCGGGATGCACGTGCGGCTGGTAGCTTTGGTCGCGGACGATCAGAGCCGGAATGGTATATTCCACAAAGCCATTCTGTTCAGACTTAGAGCCACTTCACAACCAGCATAACACCTATCAACCCCCCATTTATCAGACAAGGAGTTTGAGCGAACGACACTTACTTCAACTAGCTCGATTCGGCCAACTCATGAGGCTCGAGTGGGGATATTCCCTCGAATAGAGCATGACTTTGGGCAAACCGGCCATTTAAGAGTATATATAATTATCTAACAACGGTTAACCTATTTCCAATTCATTAGCCAATAATGATATTCCAGTTTCAATCTATATAAGTCTTCTTCTATCTTCTCTAGAATTGGCTTCATCTGTGCTGGAATGTTACATTAATGTTTAGAACATTCTTCATACCAATGCGACTCGTGCCTGGAACGACTGCGGGGAGACCAAGTAGGGCTTTGGAAGCCATTTACCATATCTTTGACAGCCTTCACACTGCGGCCAGCGAATGGTGGTCCCCGAAGGATGGTCAGTATGCAGGAGACGTTAGCTTTTGGTACGCCACGTACTGCTTTGTGGGAATCGCCATGTAAGCCATTCCCCGGGTACTAGGAGTCGATGTGAGCTTACAATAGCTTCATAAGATCGCAAGGAAATCAGAGAGGTTAGCGAGGCTCGGGGTCGAGAAATTTCAAAACGCAAACACGTAATCAAATGAATCTAATTAAACAGCTATCCGCATTACACCAAATCTACAATCTAATTAAACAGATCAAGGCCAGATTCTACTTGTTTTAGGACCGCTCCTCAATCTGTACAAGTTGTTTAGCAACCTGTGCGAAAGTATCTTCCTCACTGTGAAACTTCAAGCCGAGTACGTTTTGCGCTGGCGACGAGTCGGCGCCATACGATCCCTCTGGCAACGCCTCCTTCTCGGGTTCTCCCTTCGGGATCCTACTCTCGAGATCTTTCAGGGCGTGTCTGAATATGTTGGCGATGCGCTGATTTGAGATCCTGCCGGCGCTGATGATGAAACGCTTGCCGCTCGCTTCCGGTGTAGTTACGGATAGCACGTGGGCGCGGGCCACGTCACGAACATCGGCATATAGGTGCAGCGTGTTGGCCGGGGTTGGGGAGGAAGAACTCAGATCTGACCTGAGAAAGTTGTTCCACAGGCCAAAGTTGCTCTGGTTCAATTCCTGCGGGCTGCCGAAGATGGCAGGGTCGTAGAGTGGCCCGTAGACCATGGTCGGGTTGATGACGACGAGGTCAAAGCCCGGCTTCTTGTCGGCGATGAAGTCCCACGCGGCCTTCTCGGCAAACTTTTTGCTGGCAACGTATGCGGTGTTTATGACTGTTGCCGATAGGGCAGCCTCCCAGGTGGTCGGATTCCAGTCTTCGGCGGTATATATCTTGGCTGGGTTGGTTTCCTTGGGTGCAGAGAAGTCCATGACCGAAGCGATGGAGCTGGTCAGGACGACTCGCTTAACGCTCGGCGCTACGCGGGTGATGCCTTGCAAGATCTCGACGGTTCCCTTTTGAGCGGGCTCAAGAAACTCGAGATTATTCGTGACCTGGCGATAGTTGAAAGGCGACGCGGTGTGGAGGACTGTATCGAACGGTGGTTTTGAGGCCAATGCATTGTCAAAGGCAGAGGGGGCCGTGATGTCGGGCACCAAGGCGAAGTCTAGCTTCTGCAGGGAGACGTCCTTGGCAAAAGAACCACGGAGTTGGTCGGCCTTGGCTTGACTACGGACAACCGCCCGAACGGAGTGACCAGCGTCAAGAAGTTGGGATAGGATGTGCTGGGCGATGAACCCGTTTGCACCCGTCAATAGCACTCTCTGAGCCATGATGATTTGTGTGAGTCGAGGTGAGTCGAAGTAGAGATGGGCTGGATAAGATGATAAGTGATACGCAGGTCTTAGTTTACCGCGTTCCTGGTTGAAAATTGATGCAACGAATATCTGTTCTGAGGTCAATATAGCAGTGGTTATTTGAGAATTTTATACCTTTGATCCAGAACCTGGAGACCGTGAAGGTGTAGTTACCGATGATGGTCAGACCCGCCGGGTCCGGGTTGTGGGTGGATGTCCCCGAATTGGCACCACTAAAGCCGAATTGAGGATCCCGCAATGCGACAACCGTAGACTCGATTGGCCACAAATCTACGATGTGTATTTCTAATGAATTTGTAACGATGGCACGTCATCGAAGCAGTATTCTACTTTGTCTTTCAACAATTTTCTGTAGCTGCCGGGGCAGCTTGGGTCGCGATATCCCTCGCATTTGTTCAACCCGCCCTCAACACGCTGGGCGTCGCCGCATACTTCGCCGCGATAGCGCTGTACATCTCCCCCCCCCCCCCCCCCCCCCCCCCCCCCCCGGCAGCCATCTTGTTCATCTCCCCCCCGGCAGCCATCTTGTTCATCTCCCCCCCGGCAGCCATCTTGTTCGTCTACCTGCTCGGGGATCTCCGTCCCCATGAGCATATGCATAGCGCTTGCATGAGGCTTGTTTACATACGTCATGGCTCACCTACAGTGCAACAACCCCAAGTTTCTTCTGATGCAGGTGTTTGGGACTATTCTCATGGGCATCTTCCTGCTATACGGTCCGGCCTCGCCGACCTTCGCCGCTAGCCTAGGCTACATCCTTGTGACCCCGGCCGCCGGGGGCGTTGGCTTGGGCATGATTAGCGTGCTGCTTCATCTTCCCACAGTCTACAAGCTATAGTTCCGTTGGCTCACTAACCCTGCGGGTATGTATACGCTGCGTATGGTTTGTCGTGACCATCGCGACCTCCATCCCCGCAGTGATTCCAAGTAGCTCTGGTTTCTTTCTATACATGGCTGAATTTACCTTATCCGCTGTATCTTCTTCAAATGTACGGACTACCAGGCGCGGGCTATGAGGAATTCTAGAAACGAGTAGTCACGGTACCCATAGGTTTTGCCGCTGCAGCGATTGCCCAGCTATTTCCTAGACGACCTTGCATACATCCAGCAGCCTGCAGACCAGGATGCTGAAATCGCGAGGTCGCGAAACGCCACTTACACAGACATGGAAATGCGTGTGCGGGTACGAAGTTTAGGCCCGGCGAATCGGCGTTACGAGCGAGAATCCTGGGATATCAGGGTTGCCAAGTACTGTAGCGTGGCTTTGTAGGTGGCCCTGTGTAGCGCCATGTCGGGTGATTCGGAATGAGCAACTTTTCTTATCTTTTCTCTTTGTTTTGTTTTGTGAAATTCGGATTGTTTCGGTTCGGCTGTCCCGTGCAATGGATTATCTAGCCGCTCCTCCCCTAGTTTTCCCTCTAAAAATTATGGCACTGTTTCCGTATTCTTAGTGCTAAATCCTGTGCAGCGGCGAGTGTTTGCCGAAAAACTACGTCATCGTGCTGCCCTACTCAAGGCTCACTGCCAAAACCGTAATTGCCGATTTGCCGTATGAATTTATCAGCGATGGTATCGCACCCGCTGAAACCGAAGCATGAGAAAGGGGTGGTATTTTTTATATATATATAATAAGTAATGACGTCGATGTACCTTTAAGACATAACAATTCATCTCGTGAGCTTTCAAACATCCATACTTTACCTATTCAATCCATGCACCGTATTCTTCGCGCTGCTCAAACCACAAATAGGATGGCGACTACCATGAGAGCAATTGGTACAGTTTATAACATCTCACTGAAGGTGCAACTGAAGCTAACTCGTCTTAGATATTCGGGGCGGAAAAGGCGATGTTGATGCTTTGTTTATCAATGCGAATACTCCCAAGCCTGCACCCGGTCAAGGCCAGGTCATCGTCAAGATCAAAGCCTTTGGCATCAACCGCATGGACATTTACCAACGGCAAGGGCTGTACCCCCTACCCCCGCAAGCCCCCAAGACACTCGGTGTTGAGTTTAGCGGAAACATCGAGTCTTTTGGCCCCGGAGACCATGGGGACTTTGAGCTTTCCGACGAAGTTTTCGGGTTGGCATATGGCGGCGCGTACGCCGAGTACATCGCCGTCAGTGCCAAGATGCTGCTTCACAAGCCTTCTTCCCTGAGCTTTGAAGAGTGTGCTGCCTTGCCGGAGAGCTGGATCACGGCTACGCAAGCTCTACATGGAGTACTTGGCTTTATGAAAGGAAAATCTATCCTCTGGCACGCAGGAGCATCTGGAGTCTCTATTGCAGGTATTCAGCTCTCCCGCATCGCCGGCGCTTCTGCTATCTACGCTACCGCCGGTTCCCAAGAGAAATGCGACTTCATCACATCTCAGCTCGGCGCTACGGCAGCCTTCAACTATAAGACGCAGGACTGGGCAAAGGAAATCAAGGAAAAGACTGATGGTAAAGGCGTTGATTTCATTGTCGATTTCATCGGACCGGACTACTTCCAGATGAACCTAGATGTTGCAGCTCGGGATTGTCGAATTGTCCTCCTCGGCATACTGAGCGGCAACATCGTCAAGAGTGCAGATATTTCGCAGATCTTGTATAAGCGCATACGCATTGAAGGCAGCACGTTGCGGAGCCGCGATGAAGATTATCAGGGAAGGCTCCGGGACCGGTTGGAGGAGTATCTGCCTCATTTCCAGGAGGGTAAACTGAAAATCATCTTGGACACTGTCTTACCGTGGGAGGAGGTTCAGAAGGCTCACAGGGACTTGGAGGCAGCTAGTAACGCAGGCAAGATTGTATGCACTATTTCATAGAAGCCATCATTTCATAGTTACTTGTAGGATATATTATAACATAAAACACTAAGCATCATCAGGATTCAAGCAGGACAGTATTGACGCCTGTAAATGTAAACCCCGTCCTTTCTTAACGTTTATGTGCCAGAGCAACAAGTCTACGGTAGGGGGCTGGAATTGTGCCGTTTGCCAATTCAGCACCGCCTGCCCATCGCTATCCTTCCGAGTGCCGAGGCACGATTCATAGTGTGTAGATCGAGCCTTTCTTCCTCCCATTCGAAAACACGCTGTGATCCAAACATCACCATGTCCTGAAGAATTCTCCCGGCTGAGCAAAGATCCTTGACGTAGTCGTTGTTCAAGAGGCAATGGAATGCTTTTAGACGTTCGCCTCGAAGCTCCCTCCACTGGGATCTGGTGATTTTGAAAGTGTTTCTGGACGTCAAAAACAGGAAAGGCAGCAACCCATCATAGGGGCCACAAACTTGGGCGCACACTCTGCCCTCTTGAAGGTGGTAACGCAATTCTGTTCGGCTTAGGCCTATCCGATTCGCGAGTTTGTTCAATGACGTTGTGCCAAGGCGTGCTTGGGAGTGCTGTTCCTTGTCTTTATCGGCTTCTCTAACGAGGTACAGCTGAGCAAGCCGAACTTGAAAAATGGATAATTTTGACCGTCCAATGCGTGGCTTCAAGAACCTCATCTGCCATTCTAGCAGCGTTGTGTTGCTAGGTTGCAAGATGGTTATGTTAACGTCTTGGCGCCTCCATTCGTGGACGAGGGAGGCGAATTGCTCGATCACTAGTGAGCTTTGAACTGTAGCCGTTATTTTGAAGACAGCTAGTTGTAGCTCAGGTAAATTTGAGAGGTTCACTTGGGGAAGGTTGCAGAAAGGATCCGCTGCCCGAACGATCGCTTCTAGCTCAGCTAAACCTCTTGTGGCTGCGGTGCATGCGCGTATTGCCCGTGCCGTTGGCTCGGTTTCTTCCGGTGCGTGCCTCTTGCGTGGTGGCCTCTCTGGCAGTGACGGCTCTGGCAGTGACGGCTCTGACAATGGCATCTCTGGCGGTGGCATCTCTGGCAGTGACGTCTCTGACAATGGCATCTCTGGCGGTGGCATCTCTGGCAGTGACGTCTCTGACAATGGCATCTCTGGCGGTGGCATCTCTGGCAGTGGCTGCCCTGGTGATAACTTTGTCCTCTGGGGCGGAGAGGCGAGACAAACGCTGTGCCAGTCATGTGCCTCGGCCAGGTCACATTCAGCGGACAGGGTCAAGTTTTCCGAAATCGGGTTTCTTCTGAAGAGGAGGACATTTGTTGACTGAGCGGCACAGGGGCCGTAATTGACGACTGCATGGTATTGTCGTGGCCTGGTGACAGCCATTTTCCCAGGCCCAATAACGCGGATTGTGTAGTCGATGCTCTCTCTCTCGAGCCTCGACGGCGCAATCAACAGGCTTTGACGTAAGTTGCACTCCCAGTGGGTGTCGATGAACTTCTCAAACTTGTCTGTGTGGTAATCCGCAATGAAGACCCATAGTTTCCATCCGACAAGAACCAGGTTGCAGGACCAGAGGCCGCAACGTCTTAGGCTTGTGTCATAGTTGCCTTCACAGCCGAAGTCTTCGATATGAAACGGGGTCGTGGAGCGGTCTGCGCCGACGTGAAGGTATGGGGAATGCAGGTGTTGGAGGTCTGGGTTCTCCAAAATGGCAGGCCCTGGACTGAGTGCGCTCCCCCAGAATGCGTTTTCCGCGTGACCGCAATAGCCCGGAACAGGCTGCTTTGGTGGATTCAAGGTGACGTCTTCGATGAACTTCTTGGCTTGCTCGATAGTCGGTTTCTCGACCGGTTTGGAGAAATCTGGCGGTTTGAAGTAGGATTCGCGTTTCGAGATGTGCACCTTCGCAAAGCCTTCGTCCTTTGGGCCGGGCTTATAAATACAGCTCGTATATTGACAGTCCTCCTTGTGCACGTCAGGCTCGGGCTTGAATTTAGCTGGGTCAACAGGGAATTCGAGAAGCGAGATGACATTGTCGAAATCGTCACGGGTGATGATCTCTTCCAATGCCGACACCAGCCTTTCTCCCACGTCGGCAGATGTGAGCGAACACTTCGGTGACGTGCCCGACAACGTGCTGTCGGGTGATGTGATGTCTGTGTTGTCTGTGATTGATGTTGCGGTCCCGGCCGTGTCGCTGTCTCGGGGTGCGTTCGCTTTGATTTGGTTGTCATCTCGACTCGTTCCTAAACCGTGGAGTGCATCGGCCGCGTCAGGATGCTGCGTCTCCGCTGGTGTAGGCGCGTCTGCGACCGGTGTGCTGTTCCTCTGAGCGTGGGATGCGATGGCTTGCGTATCAGAGCGCAGCGCCCGTAACTCGTCTCTGAGCTCCTCGAATATATCTGTGATCTTTTCTGCGTGTTCTACCCACGCCGGCGGTTGTATGCCGTCTTCGGTTTGTTCTTTGTCTCGGGCTGCACTTCGCGTGTCTCGGTTTTGTTGACTTGTTTTCGTATGAAACAGTGTCTCAAGAACCGTGAGCCTCTTGTCCATTTCCCCGGCCCTTGCAAGTAGCAAGCTGAAACCTGGAGCTGGAGAACTAGGTTCGGACATGACGACGATGGCGAAGAAGGGTGACAATGACCGTAGGTGCAGATGAAGCATCAAGCCCAGCCGTGCCACTTGGATATGTGTGTTGAATATCCGAGACTTATCCGAAATACTCCTGCCTCTCACCCCGTGATGCCTCTGCGATACTGGTGTATGGCCTTGACACGGGAAGGCCGAAGAAAAATCGAGTTGAGAGACGACACCGAATTTGGTGAGATCCTTGGGTGTTAACGTCGGTGATCCGCCTCAGGTTCAAGGGTAGCTTTGTGCAAAAGTGAAATCCTTGGGCTAAATTGGCGCATGTCAATGCATAATATCATAACCTGCACCGCGGATGCGACGATGGTCGCTGGTTGGCGGCCCTGAGTACCTCCCTCCCCTTAGTACAGCCCGAGTCGAGCGTGAGTCAAACCTCCAATGTGCAATGGATACATACTGCACAAGCCCTTCAGACATGGTGCTTTTAAGAACGGAATCTATAGATAGGTGTCTTATAAACTCAACGCTACGGATTCAAGAACAGCCAGCTCTCTAGTCCCTTCTTCTACGGGGAAATTGTCATCAAAGGCATCGTTGGCTAAGAAGATGCCGATCATCCTCGCCGCGATGTACAGCGATTATCGGAGGCCCAATAAGGAGAACTCTGCAAATGCGGATGGTTTGCCTCGTGGGCGGAAATAACAGAGAGCAAGCCACATTCCTCTCACACCGCGACATGCCATTGGCCTGTTGACTAGATTGGCAATACTGACAGCTTTGGCGGAGGGCCCGCACAGTCGGGGTTGAGTCTGGCTGCGTGACCTCCAAACAGCCCGTCCACACAGGTCATCTTAGTACGATGGTCTCAATGTGAGAGGCCAGGGAAACCGCCTTGGTGGACACGTCTGCACAGCCAGAATGTCTCCTGGCCTCTGAATGCCCGATAAAGAGACGATAAGCCACCTCATAGCAACATACGGAGGTCGCAGACCAATCTGGATGTACAAAACTGACCTGGAAATACTCACGATGGACGATATGAATATGGTAATCGAGACAAGACACCACAACGAAAAAGCAGATTTAACGCTGCTTTGGGTTTCGCTCGAATTTGTCGGGAAGCGGACTAGCCAGTCGACTCAAAGAAGTCCAATAGAAGCAACAAGAGCTGGAAAGCCTGCTGGCTTTCATCAGTTCCTTGTCAGAGGAGCACATTTAGCTCTGAAGGGAAGAGGAAAATGAAGGGCGCAAAAAGCATGCAAGACTATGTCAAGTCACTTCAAGACCAGGTTCAGGCAGCCAACGATGTGATCGGCCGACTCTGGCTTAATATAAACGAGCGACAGACCCAGGAGCGCGAGTTGGAGGCAAAGGCAAAGGGCCTGTGGTTAAATTCATTACTGTGTTCTAATACATACATCAAGCCTCATCTCAGTCCTTCATTCCCATTACACCAGGTCTGAGTGGCAAGTTGGTAGCCCTCTCACCACATCCCTTGGTCTGGCACTTGAGCTACTATTCACAAACGATTGTAACGGCATCGTCGGCATGCTAAAATACGACACTGGCAGCACTCAAAGATGTACTGAGGCAGCACCTGGCGACACTCCTCACAACGATGCCGTCCGTCCTGGTACCTCCAAGTTTCATGTTCACACTGATGGTTGGCAATCAGATTGCGTCTTTCGCGTTCGAACAGGCCCGCCCGCCTGACTGGGTTCATTTGTTGGCCACGAGCGTGCCTGTCGATGATGGCATTGACTCGGGTGATCAGCCGGTCTTCGTGCCAAAGAAGGCATTTGCAATTCTTCCAACGTACTCCACACAAATAACAGAATTGGCCGCCGCAGATGCAAGCTACAACAATGTCAGTCAGAGTGAGAATGATACACTTCAAGAGACGTAAATCATACTTATGTGGTTGCATCCAGTATCTAGCTCCACTACTCTGTGGCATGAATGACATCGCTGCCAACCATTCTCAGCTGCCACAGCGAGGAGTTCCTGTGTAGCCACATCCTTGGGGCAATCTTTCTCGTGAGACGCCCCCTTGCACATGACGCAGGTACGGCTATTGCATCGAACGCAGGTAGCCGTATCTCCTTGGACGAACTGCGGCGGCACGAATGTAGAGCATGTCGAACGATGGCAGTATGTCCGGTTTGGCGTTCCGTATTCTAGCTCCTTCGCTCGGAACTCCCCAACTAGCTTTGACGGAAGAAATACCTGATTCAAAGCGAGAGGAATCGGCTGTCCACAGCAGCGAGGAGGAAATAAGGACTCGTCGCTTATAGAAGCTTTGAATAGCTCTGCGATGCATTCGCGACAATATTCGTGTGAGCAAGGGCATCGTGCAACATTGAAGAAGGGAACATCGGAGCAACAGGCCGTGCAGGTTCGATACTGACTCTGGCTCGAACGTCCCGCTGTTGGTATATTCTCGCGTTTCGAGGCCCAGGAAGAAGACTCTGCCGTTTCTGAAGACATGTCCTCGTCCACATACAAAGCCTTGAGCTTTCCAAGGAACTCGTCATCTAAAGCTGTTGGTTCCGGAGCAGCGCTTCTCCGGACTCCACCTGGTGTACCCAAATTTAGAGCTTGGTCTCGATCATGGACCGCCTGCTGTTCAAGTTCGGCATGTGCCCTGATGATGTTCCCATCCAGCTCAACGGCCTGAGCTATACTCCGGCACATGGTCCGATCGGAAACGAAGCTCGCTAGCGATTGAAGCTCGGATCTGTACATTTCCATCGCAAGCTCGGCATCAGGTGTCTCTCCATGTCGAAATTTCCCTTTGACAAGGCTTTGCACGTCTTGAAGTTGAAGTTGGAGTACAAGATCAAGACTCTCGGGGTCGAGATGGAGCCAGGACATCTTGCTGATTTGGCTTGGAGCAGACTTGGAGACAGGAGAGTGGTTAAGCCATAGTTGGGACTGCGGCCCAGTCAATTTAAGTGTTGAGCTAAGAAGTGATATAATTAGTGGAAGATGAAGCAGACCTACAACAGGAGCTGCGCTTAAGAGACGGATCGATGCTACTATTGGGAAGGAGCATTTGAGACGCACAATTTTGTTGACCGTTTCAGAACCCAAGTGAGATGATGTTGGTTTGGTCGGCCTCCCGCATGCAACTTTGACAACGCAACGGAGCATTGTGGAAGCCTAACGCACGCAATGCAACGCAAAGCAACGCAAGGCGACCCAATAAGGGATTCATGTCGAGGGAAACTTGCAGGTCATGACGGCACTGGCGTGCGCCCGCAGCTCATGCGTCACCAAGGCAGGTACCGTACTCGCAGTTCCGACCAACCAGCTGATAAACGAGGCAAGATGGAGGGTGGGAGTTGAAGACAAGGCTCCGTGATGCTACTCCAGCCGATAACCATCGGATGATGTGTATATATCTGGATAAACCCCACGAGCTCGATATTGGCTTTACAATGCTGGAAAAACGTCCATTCTCTATTCTCCCACGACTGACGTCCATTTCGACAGGCACGCCAGCATGACTGAAAAGTCCGACAAGAGTAGGCGAACCGCAGCTGCTACGAAAGAGAAGCAGCCACAAGGCGCATTGAGTTCCCGACCAGCAAGCGGCCAGGGCTTAGCGACAAGACTGCAGAAGCTCTACAGCGACTTTGACGAGCTGCGCAAGGACGGCGCCGGGATACAGGCCTACGACGATGTCTGCAATCAACTCGCGCAGGCCAAGAAGGAGCTCCAGGAACAGAAGGAGGAAATGGTCAACTTGCAGTCCCACGTTGCAGAGCTCAAAAAGGATAAGGAGTCTGTGATGCGAATGTTTCAGGATAGATTCAAGGCTTGGGACGCAGAGGAAACTCGACACACGAAAGACTCCGAAGAGCTCCAGGCGTTGAGGATCGCGACGAAGAAGGACCAAAAGGCAGCGAAAGATGCTACACAGAAGTCGAGTCAACTCCAGAAAGAACTCGACGACCACAGGAGCCGAGAAGAAGAGTTGCTACATGATAAGTCAACGCTGCAGGATAGCCTTGACGTGAAATCCATTCATCTGAGGAAGAAACGTGAGGAGCTGCAAAAATGCAGGGATACGCTGGAAGAATTGCGGGCTGACTTGGGGCTCCTTCCGTTGGATCCAAAGGCGACGTGAGGATTGGCTTTGCCTTGTCCACGAGTTTTACAGTACTGATTGTTCGCAGGAGAGACCAGTTCGGGAGGCTGGCCGGCAAGTTGCATGATCTCGTTTGGAACCACTTCAATCGGACGATTCCAAACTCTGGTGTAAGTGCTGAGATATATCTGCCGAGTTTGGCGGAGCTAACAACGTTCGGTTAGGCCTTGCTGGACGTGACTAGTATAGCTCTGTCACGGATCCCACAGGTGCCCTCTGAAACGAAGGTCGCTCAGTGTATCCGTTGTGCCCTGGTCGAAGCTGTCATTGCCCAGGAGCTGTCTGTGAGCATCTTCCAAGATGTCTACCTCGTGGATGATGCCACCCAAGCCCGTCTGAGTGGGCTCTTCCAAGCCCTAGCATGGCTGGATCAGACGCATCCGTTACCGGCAACGATAATTCGATGCCAGATAGCAAAAATTTCCGAAGATTCGCACAAGGTGAAGGAGGTGCCTGCTCAGGCAGCCGAGGCAGTCCGATCTGTCCTAAGCCCATGGCTCCGGGATGACCGCGCGCAGGAGGATCTTTTTACAGAAGCATTGCAAGATATATTCTCCGAGGCTTTGCAGCTCTGGCAGAGGCTCCAGAGGACTCGTCAGCGGGCCCAGGCAGTTGTCGAACTGGACCCGACAATTTGGTATCCCAAAGATGACTCGAAGCGCGACTACGATGGTGAAGTGCGAGAAGGAGACGACTTGCCCCAGCAGCAGGTGACGATGGACGAATTCATCACGGTGCCGATAGCGGTGCTGTTCCCAAAGATTTACATGGCGAACGACGGTCAAGAGAACATCAGTGAGTCGGGTGAAGACTACGAACC
Source organism: Neonectria sp. DH2 (assembly GCA_003934905.1). NCBI lineage: Eukaryota > Fungi > Ascomycota > Sordariomycetes > Hypocreales > Nectriaceae > Neonectria > Neonectria sp. DH2. Next base: position 1,306,744 of record RQWH01000004.1, on the reverse strand, counting down.
GCTCTTCCACGGTTTCGCGCTGTTTAGCACGCAAGGGGCCGCCATTGCCGCGAGCAAGGAGGGCGCGCTTCCGCGGAAGCTGCGGAGGAGCAGTACGAACTTCAAGCGGCGATCCAGCGAACACGGACGGCGAGGCCCTATGGGGGTGAAGCTCCAAACCAGAGGGCTGTTTGCGGAGGGCGGCGGCGATGAGACGTCGTACTCCCAGCGCGCGGCGTTGCAGAGGGAGCACATGACGACGTCGTCGTTGTCGACGAAGAGCCAGAGATCTGGGAGCGGAGTGGGAGGTGGATAGTGTTTGGTGGTTGGTAATCTGAAGTCTGAAATCCGAACATTGGAATGATTCATTCATCCGTAATTCTCCGCCCTCGTGGCTTGTGTGTGGCGGGCCAACGGCCTTCAGCCCGTAGTCTAACGCCCAGGCTGTAGCGGGGAAAATACGCCTGGCTGCTGCCCCCACCTCTTCACTCCGATGGGCTGGTGGGGGCGCTAAAGTTCGCCCTCAGCTTGGTCCAGCCCAGGCAACCCAGCTCATCACATGACGTAGGTCAGGTACATCCGTAGCTTCCCCCCGGCTTACTGTAGTACACATTAGACTAGGTCCATTACCGCCGCCCCATGATCAACAATGACAATGGCAAGGCCAGCAACACCACCACCGAGTCGCTGACCCTCCATTTTCCTCCTCTGCGATCCCTCCGATGCCGCTCCTTCACGCAGATTGCCCCAGCCAGCAAGCAGTCAAGGCCGCTGAGCCGTCAACGCTGTAGCTGTCGCGCCGCTGTGCAGTCCGCCGTGAACAGCTCGCCGTGAGCAGCACCCGCCGACTCCGGACTTCGCAACCATGGCTGGATGGACCTCCCTCCTCGTCGCCTACCTGCTGGGCGGCATCACTTTCATTCCCCTGGCCTTGATTTCCATCCTAGCCCTCGGCTTTTACACTCTCCCCGACCGCAGCCAGATCGGCTCCGACCAGACCCACGATGCCGACGACCTCGTCTTACCTGGCGACGACACATCCGCCCTGGACGCTGCCAAAGAGAAAGCCAGCCGAGATGCAGCCAAACCCCGTGCCAACAACGATCTCGACGTCACAGCCGGATATTTCGCCGTGTGCCGTGAGTACACGCCCATGGGAATCAACGCGAAGCCCATCGAGCGGTCAACCCCGGTCGGTTCGACTACCGTGGCCTCTCCCAGCCCCAGCGTCTATCAGACCATGTATCGGAGCATTTTCGAGAGGAAGCCTACCCCAAACCCCTTGGACAAGGACGCCAACAACACCAGTGTTAGCCAGAGGCCCAAGAAGGCGGGCAACGTCTTCTACGTAGTTCTGAGGTTGGTTCGGCCCTATCACCCGCTCACACATACCCCTCCAGTCCTGACTGATTGAACACAGGCACGGCCACCTCATGCTCTTTGACGACGAGGAGCAAGTTGAAGTCCGACACGTTATATCTCTCGCAAACCATGACATCAGCACTTATTCGGGTGGAGGAAGGACACTCGAGGGCGAACTCTTCATCAAACGAAACGCCCTATGCTTGTCAAGGAAATTGAACGGCCCAGACCTCGGGCCTGACAGCCAAGTCTCCAAGCCCTTCTATCTCTTCTCGGAGAACTGCTCCGCCAAGGAAGATTTTTACTTTGCCCTCCTCAAGAACCAGGAGTTGACATTTGGGGCGGACAAGAATAGTCCCAAGCCCATGCAATTTGATGTCAAGAACATCATCTCTCTGGTCCAGAAACTTCACTCTACCGAAGACAACATACACTCGAGATGGCTCAACGCGATGCTTGGAAGAATCTTCCTCGGCATCTACAAGACCCGCGACCTCGAAAACTTCATCCGCGAGAAACTGACGACCAAGATTTCTCGCGTCAAGCGCCCATCTTTCCTCACCAACATCACCATCCAAGAAGTAAATACGGGCGAGTCGGCTCCCTATTTGACCAACCTGAAACTGAGAGACCTCACCGTGGAGGGTGAGTGTGTCGTGGAAGCCGATGTCAAGTACACCGGCAACTTCCGCATCGAGGTCGCAGCCACGGTCAAGATCGATCTCGGGACCAGATTTAAGACTCGCGAAGTCAACCTGGTGCTTGCAGTTGTGCTCAAGAGAGCCGAGGGTCACATGCTCTTCAAGATCAAGCCACCGCCCAGTAATCGGGTTTGGCTCGCATTTCAGACCATGCCTAAGATGGAGATGGCTATTGAACCTATTGTTAGTTCGAGACAAATCACCTACACCGTCATTCTCCGGCAGATAGAGAACCGAATCAAGGAAGTGGTGGCTGAGACATTCGTCTTGCCATTCTGGGACGACATTCCCTTCTTCAAAACAGAACACAAGAACTGGAGAGGAGGCATTTTCGAAGGCGACGATGCGACTGTCCCATCTGAGGATCCAGAGAAAGCCGCCGCCCAAGCCGGAGATGTCGCAGCTGTGGACCACATGGAAGAGACTCCTGATGTGACCGAAGAGGCTCGACCCCTAGAGAAGAGCTACACTGTTCCGGTAATGGAACCAACCCCGAGTCCAACGGGGATTTTTGGACGAAAGCTAGGCAAGACCCCGACCAACTTGCCGGCGTCCGCTTCCTCGACCAGCGTTGATTCCAAGGGCACGATTCCAAGCTCTCCCCTTCCGGACAAAATTTCCAACAAGGCGGCGGAACCTATCGTTGGGACTGATGCTGCACATGCCGAAATCTTCAAGCCGTCATCCTCACCCCCGGATCACGCAACCAACTTCATGGCGGCACTGCATTCACGGTCACAAGATGCCTCGCCACGACCAACTCAGGCAGAGCTACCTGAAAAACCGCCATCCGTATCACAGCATTCCGACGGCTCCTCCTCTTCCGCATCATCATCAAAGGAAGTCCTAGAGGTTGAATCCCAGGAAGACGCTGACCAGACCCCACTGGCGACGGGCCGTCGTAATACGACCTCGTCGACGGGTTCTGGTAGCTTCACTGATGAGAGGGGCACATCATCTTCTGCAGCCTCTATCAAAGAGTCCATCAAAAGCCAGACTGGGTCGCTAGGACGGAGTTTTTTTATGCGGCGCGAAAACTCTGAGCTGTCCGTTTCAGACGCCTCCGCCAACAGCGATTCGTCCCAGAAGCGGAATACACTTGCTGCCGTCACAAACGCTGCAGCTCAGGCAAGGCAGTGGGGATGGAATGCCATCCAGCGGCAAAAGGAAGCACGGCGACAGGCTGAACAGGCGAACCACGTCGATCTCAGTCAACCCATGGGACGCGGTCAACCACTGCCTCCTCCCGGCACACCACTTCCAAGACCCACGAACGGCACGACTAGGATATCAGCGCCCGTTCCTGTACCAACAAGAAAGCCGGTCAACTCGCATTCCTCAGCGCGGGCGTCTGCTGAATCCCTCGAGTCTCACCTGGAGTCTCACCACGAACACCACCACGAGCATCGACCTGCGCCGCTGCCTCCTTTGCCACAGCGGAGACGACGTGGCCAAAGTCACGACTTTGGTGCCATGCCAGAAGTGAGTGAAGGGCAAAACGTGCTTGTTGTCGCTGCACCCAATGACTCCCAGCCGAGTACACCGCAGACCGAGGACCGACCGAGCATTCCTTCTTGGGCTGGGCAGTCTAGCGACGAGAAGACTCTGGCAGGTAGTGAAGCCTCTCAGCCAGCATTCGACATGACTCGAAAGCCTTTGCCTGCGGTGAAGGATGAGGCCGGCTCAGACAGCCCGATCGAGGCTCTCCCAGCCTCTTCTACTCCTGACGACGACGACGACGACGATTACTCAGGATGGATAGACAACGACGTTCTAGAAATAGAGATCAATGAGCCGTTATCAGTGCCAATGCCACAGGAGGTCAAGTAATGCAGCAAACATGGATAGGGTTTCGGTTGGGAAAGGAGTTTCAGGTCTAGCTCATGTTCGGGTGTACACAGTCCCGAGAAGAAATAAACATGTCAGCCATTGTACACTTTGGTGATGGGAATACCAGAATAGCCGGCGTTTTGCTCGATACGCGGACTAGTCCGTTGGCCTGAAAGCCTGTACATATATCGACAAATTGTATTTAAGCTCATGCTGACGAGAGTCATGACTGTCGTCTCTATCTACCCAGCTATCGCAGGTAAGCAACGATTGTGACCTTGCCCATGACGTTCATTACCATGCCGCTACTCTGAGTGCACAACAAGGACGTAGAAACAGAAACCAAAGAAAACACCACAACTCCAGTCATAGTTAAAGTCTTTGGGTGTTTATTCCCCCATCCTTTATACAACATTCATGAAAACCCATCACCACTCCAGGGACAACTTCTCCACTCCCTCAACCAGCGCCCGAATGACAGGCTGACAGGCAGTCCGCTCACCTCGCGTCTTACCCCACTGCCTCATCCGCGCCCAAAATACAGGACAGTCCTTGCTATCGCAGGTGACCTCCTCCGCAGGCCCTAGCCCCGAGCAGCTGCGACAGACTGCGAGCACCTCCTCGAGGCGGCGTTCCTCCGCGGTCACCCGAGTCTGCAGCGCGAGAAGCGACGCCGGAACGTTGGTGCGGCAGCGCGGACAGAGAGGATTGTCTTCGTGAGCAAACTTGCGCCCGCAGATGAGGCAGTGCGTTGACTTCATGTATGACTCGAGCGTCGTCTTCTTCTTACTCAGGGTGGTCGCGTGGTGAACCCGTCGCACCTTGGGCATCTCGTCGTACCACTGCCGCACGTTGGCTCCAACAAGGTTGAAGATGCGCTCCAGCGGCGGGATCAGGTTCTTCGAGACGTAGTACTCTGCATCAAGCTGCCAGTGCGGGTTGCTGAGAAGCTCCTCCGGCGCAACGCACCGATCGATGAGTCGTGCTCCGGGCGCGCCCGAGATGACGACATACGGGACTCGTTCGCCGTACTGCGGTTCTGCGCGCGCGTCTTCTAGCATTCGCTTGGTGCTGATCATCGCTCCGGCGGGCGGTTGGCCTTTGTCGGAGTAGGTCCCGAGTCGGACTTCTTTGGCGAAGCAAAAGTCCTGGACAGAGACGTTGTTGCGCATAATCTTCTCGCACTGTTGCTGAAAGTATGCCTTGATCTGACTCAGGTCTGCCGTCTCGAAAAGGAGTTTGAGTGCCTTCTCTTCGATCTTCTGCTCCGCCGGCGTTCCATCACGGCGGACCGTTTCGATTCCTTTGGCGTCGAATTCTGGCGTCGCCTGATCGCGGCTTTCGTACTTGTAGCCAACGTAGCGTTTCTTAGCCAGAAGGACGCATGGGTGGTAGACCTTCTCAAACTTCAGTTTGATGGGCCGAGGATTCATGTCCGTAATGGCCTTGGCGATTTCGTTGCCAATGTCAAATGCCTGGTCCTTCGTTCGCCCTTTCAGGTGCACAAACAAGCTATCGGTGTCACCATACACGACCTCGGCACCCCATCGCTCAACCGAGTGAATATACGCCATCGCTCTCTCGAGGGTTTCTCGTCCGGTTTGCACAATGCTGTCTGCAATCTCGGAGCAGGGCATGCGGCCAGAGAACGACGCAGAAGTGTAGCCGTAGGTGACGTTGGCGAGCAATTTCAAGGCGAGTTGCCGGTTGTTCAGCAGCTGCTGGAGTGTCTTGTCGTCCTTGTCCTGCTTCATGCCACTCTTGACCATGACTCGAGTCTCCAAAATCTCCGTAAGCATCTTCGCGAGCAGAGACTTGCGGATCTCCGGCTTTGCATACATCATTCCGTTGGGTGAAATGTTGATGTAATCCTCCAGCAGCGCCAGTAGACCCTTTTGGCGCTTGTACTCTGTGAAGCCCATCTTGTTCATGTCCCTCCAATTCGTGATTCGCCCTAGGAACGTAGAGTAACAGTAATTATACGCAATCATGACACTGGGATACAGACTTTGGAAGTCTAGCACGAGGACGGGGCTGTTGTAGAAAGCGCTTTGAGGTTCCATGACCAGAGGTAGACACTCGAGAGCGTTCTGGCCACCGACCTGCTTTCGGCTGGGCGAGACAAGGATAAAATTCTCTGGTTTCGCGATTCTGAACACAATCGACTCAACCTTGAACTGGGATCCTCGCGAGAAAACGGAAAAAAAGTCAACGCCGAGGAGGCGAGCTTGTTCACTCGTCCTCGAGACGAGCTCATTGGCCTCTAGGATCTCAATGTCCAGCCTCGTCCGACTTTGGTAGTATCTGAGTACCCGATTAAGGTCTCGATGCTTGCCGCTCTTGTACCAGCCCGTCAGAGTCTTCCAGGCGTAGTGGGGAATCCGACGGTGAAGAAGGTGCCACACGACGTTCTCCATTGTGTACTGCAGGAGATTCAACTCGCCTCGCATCGCTCTCCAGATATTGATCATGTGCCTTCCTGTGACTCGAATAGTTGACGTGGTATTAAACCCCCAGCGGTCGTTGTCCTTGCCAAATCTCCCGTGCGATTCGGTCTTCATTCGGGAGAACTCATCGCAAAGATTGAAGTCGTACTTGAGTCTCGCCCTCTCAATTAAATAGCCCCATGAGCTGCCATGCACTTCGTATCCCGTCAAAATATCGGGATCGTGAGTTCTCACAATCTCCACCATCCGGACCATCAAGTCCAACTCGGCTTTCTCCTCGACAACTTCTGCCGTTGTCTGACGTTGCATGAGCCGCGACAAGCCTGAATCTTCGGACAGCACGAGGATTCCTGACTGGACGGGGTCTGACGAGTTCTGGCTACTGATTCTTGTTTCGTCCGACTTCAGAGCCCAGAACATGCATTGAACCTCATCCTCCTCGGGGTTTGGAACAAATTTGCCTCGCGTATTAACATGAATCTCCAAGCTCATTGTGCTCATGTACTGAGCTTCGTGCTCAACGCCCGTTATCTTCTTCGCCTGTGTATATTTGAACCCGTGCTTGTTTTTGGGCGTCGGACCCTCAATCTGCGAGAGATATTGCTTCGGAGTCGCCAAGTAGCTGGATGTCGGTTCCTTCGTCGCGCGTCTTTCCTTTTCAAGCCACCAGGCGTTCACGTCATCGTAAGTGGGCGGTAGATTGGCAGGTTCCCAGCTCCTCCATGTACAACTCCTGCTCTGTCGCTCATATTCGCGACTGGTTCCCACTTTATCAAGGCCTGGATCTTGTTTGAGCCCATACCCTGCTGGAGATGCAGCCGTCGGATCGAAGTTGGGGAGAAAGGGAAGTGTGGTGCCCTGAAGTCGAAACTCCCGCCCTGCATATTCCCGAGTCCGACCTGGTACGTCTTTTTCTTTACTGTAGTAGGCATCCTGGTAGATGACGTCCGGGAGAAGATGGTCTTTAAGAGATGTGACCACGGCTGAGGCGGAAGGTGGTAGTGATGATAATACCAGAGTTTGGGAGCCCGATAATGCTCCAATGGCTCGTTGGACTTTTGTCTGCAGACTGTCGTCGAAGCAGAGGCCAGATGATGCCAGAGAAGAAAACAAGACAGGCTGAGATCCAGATATTCCACCAGCTGAAACAAAGGTACCAGGATCGAAGGAAACATGTTTTCTGGGCCCATTATCATTGCTCTGCTGGGAAGATGACAGTTGACTTCTCTGGCTGAGTCTGAATTTTGTGTTGGTATCGCTTATATCCTTGACAATGCTGAAGTTTAGTGTCTGATTGGAACTAGCTGTGTCTTTTGGCAAGGGATCTGGACTTCTACCCAACAAAGAACGATTAAACGCGCTCGGTTCTTTGGACCCGGCGGTAGTTGGTTTGTACAAGAGTCCTTCTTCGATTCGGGGGATAATTTCGTCCCTAGCTAGCAGTCGCTCATCACGTTTGGCTCGTTTGAGAGGAGGCTGAGTTGACGACAGTTGCGACATGGAACGTTTAAGCGCCGTTCTATCCAAAGCAACTAATTGAGTTGTCATCAGTGTCCGGCCGATCAAACCCTCGTTCTCTGCGATATCAATGAGATCTTGGGTGAGAGCAATGCTTGGGAGCCTGCCAGTCTTCAAGCCGCTTTGGCACACGCCGAGCACTGAAGGTTCATCTGGATCGCTCAAGGTATCCAGATCATCCCCGGTGGATTGATTTCGAGAGTTTCGAGACGCTTTGGCAAATTTCTTTTCCATTGACACCAGCATTGTGATGGCTTCCTCGTCCGAGTCGTCGGGGAACCATTCATCGTGACCCTCACCGACTTGGAGAACCTTTCTCTCGTCGACTTCAATACTGCTTGCTGGGTCCTGTCCAGTCTGAATTAGACCTGAGGGAAGCCCTAGAGCCGGCATGAGATTTGATGGGAAAAGATCCTCAATAGATTCAAGAGCAGTTTTGATGGTGTGTTCGAAGGGTAGCGGTTTTGCAAAGGTTTCGAAGGCGAGTTCAGCAGCTTCTTTTGCACCCTTTTCGACTGTGATGAGATCTTGAATCTGGTCTCGATATTCCCCCTCATGTATCCAGCCTTGTGGCTGTGACTGTCGAGGGTCGGCGGACATCGACACGAGAACTTCCGGAGGGAACGGGCTGCTGCCATGCTTTGGATGTAGCATGCTGCGTTTTCGCCTCTTTGTCTCATCCTTCCAGAGACCTGCCATGCTGTGCACGAACTTCAGATCGGTTGAGAGAGGCTTGACCCGTTCGATAAAATCATGATGCAGCAACCGTTCCTTGACTTGTTTCCGGTTGAGGATGTCCTGCACACAGAGATCCACTTCTATTGAGCATTGACTGACCCTGGGAAGGGTAGTCTCGTCGGTGATGTGCTCAGCTGGTATGGACCGGCTATGCCAGAGATGTGTTGAGTTAGAACCTTGGTCGTGCTCAGGAACCGGAGATCGAAAACGCGTGGCTGATGTGTCGAGATAGTTGCATCCGTACAGATTGTAGTCCGCCATGAACTGTAGTAGGTACTGAAGGTGGGCTTCATAGGGCTGAAATTTGTGCTTCATGATGACACCCTGCTGAAGAAGATCGGCCAATCTCGTCATGACGATAGGGTTGAACATGTAGATCTTCAGGAAGAATCGGTAGCCGATGTGGAAGCCGTAGAAAGGAACCCCCTTGATGAGAGTGATTCTCGCCACGAATCTCGCGTTGTCGCCATGTTGATCGCGCCGGTAGCTGACGGCTAAAGCATGGTCGATGGAAAGGTGAAGGCGATAGATGTAGGCACCCACTTGATTGCGGTGGTCAGTAACGAACGAGGCATGGTATTGAAGGAATCCCGGTAAAACCAACCTTCATCTGGGTCTAGGCCACCCTGGTACTCCACGTAAAGATATGGAAAAGCACCGTGAATATGCGCGCAGACTTTCTGTCCCGTCTCAGTAGATCCGAAGACCCTGACAACGGGAACTTTGGGTCCCTTCGCGATTTGCGACGACCGCACATCGTTGCGAAGCTGGGGGTCATAAAGGGTCGGCGTGGCCTGGTAGTGATCGATGCAATTTAATCTGACCCGGAACAAGTCCATGGTATTCGTCCTTTGGCTCCATCAGGCTCTATTCGACGGTATTCGAATCAGTGCATTTGTCCCATGAGAATGTCGTCGAAGAGGGAACTCAATTCACGGTCTCATGCAACCGACGCGCCTGCGGCACCCTGGTTGATGCCTCCAACTTCGCGCGGTCACGTGAAGATAAGTAAGCCGGCTTATCCAGGAACCTTGGCGCCTTCTCGGTTTCGCAACTTCAAAAATGAGGTCATCAGAAAATGGCCCTGATTATCGGAATCCTCGTCTCCCCTTCAGAGCTTCTGGACTAGATGATGGGCATTGTTGCTATCACTTCCAACTCAAGCCTCACGACCTCACGATCTTCCACTTCTAACACTCAGGTATCTCATTTACCCCAATCTCATTCGAGGCGCCCTCTCCCACTTCTTATCTGGTACAAATGCTATTAGTACCCATACCATCTTTCATAGATGATCCAGACCGCGACATCTTTGGTCCACTCGTGGCCATTACAGCAGAGTCTCTCATCCTTCTCGCTTCAAACATCGCAAACCAATGCCTGCATATACCAAGCTCTAGCAGCAAGCTTGTTGCACGAATCGACGGATCATACAACATCACCCACATTGTTGAATTAGAGAGTATCAAGCTCGTGATCCACGTCCCTGCTACGGGCTAGGGCGCTGGAATGACACCGACCGCAGCACGCGCCATGGAATCGCAAGTTGCCACGATGCGCCTCATTCGGAATAAAACTACGATTCCAGTGCCCGAGATTTACGCTCTAGACACAACTGACAACAACAAGATCAATGCGCCGTACCTATGCATGAGCTTTATACCTAGGAAAGCCGTCTCTGAGGTTTGGTTTGATGACCTAGGCACCTTGCCGCGAGAAGAATTGCGCCTCAGGATCCTGACAAGCCTATCACAGACCATGGCCCAGTTCTCTTGTCTGGCCTTCGACAAGATAGGATCCATTATGGAAGACGGATCTGGCTCGACTGTCGTCGGCCCTTTGTACGATTGGCATGAAAAGGAAGATGGCGGGCTTCAGGTTGCCGCTTCAGGTCCTTTTGACTCCATCTCCGCCTTTCTCCAGAAAAGTTCAATTACAAGCTCCAATAAAAATATATGGGACAAGGCGGAGGCGAAGGTACTAGAAGCGATTATAGGCTGTTTACCAACTCTTGATTCTCCGCCTAGTTTTGTTCTATGTGTCCCTGATTTTGATTCACAGAATGTCCTAATAGATAATGAAGGGACTATCACTAGACTTATTGACTGGGACCTCACCCAGACAGTACCACGATTTATAGGTTACACTAGATATCCAGGATGGATCACACGTGATTAGGATCCTCTGATGTACGGTTGGCCAAAGATGGCTGAATCAGAGGACTCTCCAGAGACATTAGAGCAGTACCACGCATATTATAACACAGAGCTAGGGAAGGCGCTTAAATGGCAAGGTGACTGGAAGTTCACAGAGAAATCGCACATTGCAGAGGCAATATGGATTGCCATGCTGCACCACCACAATCGTCTGGAGATATGTCGCAAGTTCGTTCAGGTTGCTGTGGGCGGCAACATTGAAGCTTTGGATGCCCTCTACGACATTGGGGCGGGACAGTATAGTGAGGAGGATTGGAGTATCTTGGAAGCCAACCTGAAGCGCTTAGTATGTTGATGTCGATAGGTGGAGTGTGGTCGTTGATGAGCCGTATTGCGGGTTGCCCCAGGGAGATTCTCAGGCCACGCAACGGGACCAGAGGCCGCAGCCATTGCAGCAAATCCTGGTGGCAGTTTCGTCACCAAAGGCACCTCCCAGTCGACCGGTGCAGCCAGGAGTCGGGCGTGGAGGGTCTGTCAAGTCTGTAAGGTCTACAGACGAGAGGCAGAAGAAAGATCACAAGCGTAAGGGGTCGTCGCAGAATGGGCGCCATAGGCCGTCTCAATCAATCTGCAGGGGTGCCAAAACGAACATCATCAAGCGGAAAGCGACGATCAAGATCGAGAAGCATACACATAGCACAGGAGTAGCAGGCATTAGGAATTTGGAGTCAAGACAGTCAACGTTTCCCCAGACCTGATGTTTAGATGAGACTGCTCTACATCCAATCTGTGAAGCGAAACATCCCCGCTGCCAATTGTTGGAGGAGGAGAAGATGCCAATAGTAGCCTGACATCTACTAAATATAGCTTTGATCTAGCCGTGAAGCTGGCAACCAAACTACCGTATGAGCTCATATCGTTTGAAGAGTGGCCCGTTTTGTTCCGTTGTACTCGTCACCAGCCTCAAATGCTCCCGAGCAACTCTCCGGATGATTGCGTTTTCTTTTGCGCCCGCGCTCTGGTTCTTCTTCCTCCGTACTCGGGGTATCCAGCCACGGGTCATCTACTTCGTAACGATACGCTCTGCCGTGGTAACCACTGTCCATGTCCGAAGAAGCATCTCGAGGCTCGTCGAACCCATCATTCCAGTTGTCATCGTCTTGAGCCGCATCACTAGCCGGCCTTTGCCTCTTTGTTGGGCTGTCACTTCTCGCTCTTGCTGCTTTTAGAGTCAATTTACACTTCGCAGGTTCTGTCCTTTCAATGCCATATTGTCCTAGGTCCTCATCCCACACAAGGAGCAACCGGGGTTCCTTGGTCATGAGGAGAAAGTCGCGGAACACATTTGGAGAGAAGATGGTCCACGCAAATCGAGCAAGTAAACATTCCAAGGATGCAGTATACACACCAGGGTATGCCTCCCGGTTATGCCACAGTTTTTGTAATTCGCCGCCTGGTATCGAATTGAAGACGTGTCCGACGACAATGACGTCTCCTTGCGTTCCCGATGTCGTCGCTGAATTTGCATTGGATTGTTGTTCTGTCCACGATGCTTCGTCGCCATCCTGGTGCTGATTCTGGTCCATCTCGAGGGCTACATTCCCAGAGCTGTCCGTATGCGTAACATTGTCGCCGCCTCCTCGGGTGCGGAACGCCAAAGCCCTTCCATCTCGATGAGCCAGCTTTGGAACAAAGCAAAAGTTTCGTTCATCAAACATTCTGTGGATGTCTGTCCGCAGGGAAACGACATTCGTGGATGAATTGACTGCGTCTGTTGAGAACGATGGAGCCTTACCGTAACTATTGAGATGCGTTAGTTCAAGCGCCTGCGATGAAGGAATTTGTTAGATACGGACTCTACCATTCCGTTATCGTCGTACCAGCTCGATTCATTCACAGGCACAAGGTGGGCAGCATCCAGGCTTAAGCCACAATCCGTAAAGACGCAATGTCTCACGCTCCCATGGGCGCCCGCGCGAAAATGAGGTCTTAGTCTTTCCCAGCACGGTGGAAGATTACGATGGGGAAATCGCCAGTCGCGAAAGCGAGCAACAACGGGGTATGGGTCAGCCGAGCTCGAAGGATCGGAGGACGGAGGGAGACAGAAGAAGTACGCCCTCTCTCGAAGAATGCCGTCTATTGGCGGCTGGATCCTCGTCCTACCATCCCTGTCGAGCGAGAAGTAGCCGTCCCACCGGTTTCCGGCTAGGATACCGCAAGTCGTATGGGCGGTATCGTAATGAATGCCTCCATCGTCGAAGGCGGGGAGGGAAATCAAAGCATCGCGGATGGGCGGCTGGGCATTGGTTGAAAGTGGTGTTTTTCCATAGCCAGGATGAAAAAACCTGATGGCAATCGGAGATTCGGTAGCATTTTCATCGCCGCAGCGACTCACATCGCCGAAGCGCCGGCGCACATTCAAAGGCATTTCGTTCAGTCGTGTGCTTCAAAGTTGAGTTGGGTGGGGTTGTTTTATTTATCACAATGGCGTTGCCAAGGACGACACCCTGCGCCCAGTGGTACTTAGAATAAGTTGACTGGCAACGGTTGGTCGATTTCGCCCTGAAGGTACTCTCCTGCGGCAGTTCTAGGCCCGTCGGTGACGGCCGGGCAGGGCGTTGTGCCAACATTTGAGTCAACAGTGAAGAGTAATGTGGAATGGTTCACGCTCAAGTGAGGAGAGGGTCGGTGTTTTATCAATTCTCCCTTGAGCACGCATTGCCCTGCAACTTATTCCCGTGTTGTCTTTCACCCGCTTGCCCAGGGTCGGTCCTGGTCCGCTCCACTGACAGTGCTAATTTTAGGCAGCACTTCTATTCAGCAGTGTATTAATCTTTGCCCTTCTTCTATCTCTCCAGGCAGGTAGGTCTCCAGTGTCTCTTTAAAGGATGAATCTTTCACTGACCGCTCCAGGCAGCACCATTTCTTGACAGCACCCACCCAACGTTTCCCCTAAAATTCCGCTTCAGTGACATTTTACGCCAACAAGTACGTAGGTGCATTTGCTCTCGCTGGGCACATACCTTCTTCATTGCTAAACCTTAGACTGACAATAGAGGTACCCAGTGTCTGTGTTTCACGATACTTACTTGTCAACTACCCAAGGCCTGAGCGCTCTGAAGTACAAAGAGGCCTCGACATGGCAAGTGTAGGTGGTTTCTTTTCTTGCTTTGACTCTCTCTCGCCTTCTGCAACTCTAGCCAGTCAATTGACTCTCTGCCACAGCATAATGTACGTATCACTGGGGCGCGCACCGAAGAACAGCGACTGCGAGACCTCGAGAAGATCAAAACATACCGCGACCTCGAAACCCAAATACGCACCCAAGCAGCATCCTCGAGCTACGGCCCTGTGCTCCTTCGGCTCACCGCCGAGCTCCTCCGTCTCAATCCCGAGCACTACACGATATGGAACGTCCGTTGCCGCTGTCTGATTTCAGGCCTTTTGACCAAGACGGCGGATCAACAGGGGCCAAAAGTTCATGACGAAGCTTCGCATCTCAAGGACCAAGAGTCAGACATCGGCGTACTGAAGTCTGAACTCGCCTTCACCGTACCCCTTCTGATGGGGTTTCCCAAGTGCTACTGGATCTGGGGCTTCCGGCAATGGATCTTATCACAAGCTGTTCTCCGACTCACTGTCCCCGTCGCGCGCGAAATATGGGAGGCAGAACTCGGTCTAACGTCTTCCATGCTTAACAAAGACCAACGCAACTTCCATGCTTGGGGTTATAGGAGAATCGTCGTAGCTAAGCTTGAAGGCCCCCAGCTGCGAGGAAAGAGTATGGCCGAAGACGACTTCGCCTATACGACTAGGATGATTCAGCGCAATTTATCCAACTTTTCCGCGTGGCACAGCAGAAGCCAGATCATCCCGACGCTCCTCGAAGAACGAGGCGCCGACGATAAGACGCTTGCGGCTTTCCTCGCCGAGGAGCTAAGCTTCGTGCGGGGAGGCTTGAATCTCAGCCCCGAAGACCAAAGTCTGTGGTATTACCATCAATTCTTGATGTCACAAATTGTCGACGGCTGCGATCGACAGACTATCGCATGGGCTATGAACATGCGTGAGAAGGTTGCCCATGTGAGACATGAAATCGACGAGATCAAGGATCTACTGGAGGATTACACCAGTACCAAATGGATTTACGAGACCTTATTGGAGTACACACTAGCCCTAGAGCGGATGGAGAAACACACAGGGCACGATGATAGTGAATTCAGTGACGTACAGAACTGGCTTGCGAAGTTGCGGGCTCTTGATCCAATGCGCACAGGAAGATGGAACGACGTTGAGAGACAGATTGCCCTACGAGGAATTGAGAAATGACGGAACAGCGACATACGCAATGGATGGGCAGGCTGTTTCAGTCCAGACCTGCGAGTCCACAAGCTTTTGCAAATCATGCGGATCCGCGAGGTATCAATACTTGGAGGACAAACCCCGTAGAAGATTATTGGGAATGGCTCCTCGCCGGTTGCCAAAGGCTCCTGGGCTGGTCTTTTGTGAGATGTTAGGGGTTTCTTCCGGTTCCATTGACCGGCCAGCAGCCTCTCCCGACCTACGTGGGTCATTGCCGAACATCAAGAGCTTTCCGCGAATTTCGGGCGTCCGTACACGCGTCGTCATATTGAAGCAGCAACTGGAACTGCTTCAGAGTCTCAAGATTTAACGCAAGAAGTCGAAAAACGGATGCATTATAACCTTCATGGGCAGGCGTTTGGTAGCGATTGGGTTGTTTGTAATACTAGATAATACCCAGGTCGAAGTAACAACAATTGATGCTACTATTCGAGTTTCTTCCTCAGGGACAAAGTTCTAAAGACAGGACTTTCCCTGGTGCATCAATCATTACCTTCACATCGCCTGTCTCTTTCATGTCGATATAAGGAACAATCCAGTGGTGCGGCCAATTGACACGAGGTATAAGCTGTGCAATCTCCCTAGCGAGTCCTAGGCCATGACCTAACGCACATTAGCCCTATATATTTATTGTCTTGTTCAGCACGACATGAGACCGACGTTCCAATTTCACTGGGGAGGCCAATGTGGTGACGAAGATGCCAAGAACAGATTCGAAGCTATAGACTAAGATGCGCTACTAGAGGCCACGAAAACGTTGAGCGGAGATAACGAATGTATCCTCGAGGGCAACTTTCACGCTGGCGGACGTCACATCGTCCGGCGCATTTCAGTCCCAAGGAGGCAGAGTAGATGGATCGCGCGGATCCCAATATTGCCTCCATTGAACGGTAGTTGGTGGACAAGTGAACGCCGGTTTGCTATGCAGAGCGAGATCGCGACCATGAAATACATTACTGAGACTACGACTATTCCATACCCGAAATTTTTGGGTATAATATTGATCTAGATATGAACCCTGTCGGCCTCCCTTCCATTTCGATGCATTGCATCGAGGGAAACATGATCTTTGATCTGGGTGGTCTGGAAGTGCTCAACCCCGAGCAGAGAGCGAAACTGGACCGATCGATAGCATCCTCCCTGCCACCTTCGGCTTTCAAGGACCGTTCAGCCTGCCTGCCGATTACTTCTCCTCTTGGGTCGACCAAAGGCTAAAGTTCAAGAACTTGGAACGCCTGTACGATCTCAATCTGAAGAATGCCACGCAATCTTTCCCCAAACGTCTCGAATCTCTTATATACAAACTCGGCTACCATGGGGTGTCTCACAGATATCCGATCATCCACCCATACTTTTTCGTGCACAACATCCTGTTGAATGACGAGTTTGAGGTGGTTGGTGTTATTGATTGGGAGCACGCTCATTCTGCTCCAGCTGGCGTCTTCGCAACCAGGACAAACATGTTTGTACACTCCGACACCACCAATGCAACACTAGGCTGAGATGATCACGGAGCAGAGTACATAGCTGAAATCGAAGCGGCTGAGAACCCGAACCCAGGAGAGAGCCTATCTGTGGCCCTCAAGACCCCCGTGGCTATCTTGGGATGGTGTATGCAGTTGTACGAAGGAAGAGCGATATCCTTCGATATAGTCATGGATATAATTGAAACAGAACTTGAATAATCGACGATTGACAGTTTTACATAGAGGGGTCTATGAAAGGGAGATCGGAAGGGCGATGGCTATTGAGTCTCTTGGGAAACGTGCTACTTGGCTTGTCGGCTTACGTTGCATTTACTGCGAGTCGGTGTATTCGTTTTCGAGAAGATGCGTAGTATCTACGAAAGCAGTCGCTGCTTTGAGGTTGAGCTTGTACACTGGAATACATTTTCGGAACATTTTGCCACAACGAATCCAGCTCTTGCTTTACCCTTCTTCGACTGCTTCCTAAACAATTTTCTTCGCAGTGCGACCGTACCAAGCAGCCATATCCAGTTCCCAAATAGCACAGCACACAGCGGCAGCCCGCAAGACAATATGACGTAAATAAAAGCCACTGTTAGTGCAACCAGCACAGTTAAGTTAAAAAGCAAACATCGGTGAAATGAAGTTCCAGTTCAGCCAAGCTGAGGATCAGCATGTACTACATAACATCGCCAGAGGACAACCCCGCTCAGTATTCTAGCACCAGTTTGCCATCACCCGCACTGCTCGCTGGTATAGCACGATGTCCACTCCAAGGATGTATTCATTGGAGCTTCAAGAATGGTTTGAGAACTCAAAGGATGCCTCAACGCAAACGACTACGACACTTTCCGAACCGAAGCGGGTTCTCGACGAGGTTGATGTCGACGAGGTTGACGACTCAGAAGTTGACACCCATCACAACACCTTCACACCCTCGATTTCGAGCCCCTCAAAGCGCCAGAGACTTGACTACGACCAACATGATATCCATCGAATCTTAGAGACGATGCCGTGGTCTCATGGGAATGTCCAACACGACAACGACTGTCAATGTTTGTCTGAACTGCAAGGTTCAATGCCCCCAACCACGGTTGATTCCCCATCTGCCACCTCGTTTCGGCCATCTTCCACCTCTGTCGCTGCCCTGGCCTCGCCAGTCCATTGTGCTCCAGAGTCGACCAGCCGCCGACGAGAGTCAGATGAATCATCCTCGTCTTCGCATCAGCAGTACTTCAGGTCGTTCCCCTCGGAGTCTCATCAGGCCACACAAAGCCCGGTCAATTCAAGCCGACCGGTCACGATTACGAAAACCCCAGATTTCGGCGCTGCTGTACCAGCGGATGCCCAAAACCTGTACGAGGCACTCCTCAAAGTTGAGAACAGAGAGGGGATTTTGCCAAGGGCTCTTCAAGGGATGCCAGAACTGCAAGGCGACGAAATCCGGCCCTTCATGTGGCAGTCGTCGGCTGCTTCCGTTGGCACATCGGGCATCCCAATTCACACAGAGGAGGATGACCAGGCGGTCGTGAGCATGCATCCGTACATGCTAGAGACCGTGAAAGATTTCGTCGACATGTCCAACAATCATCAAGCTGATGGTGCTTGGAACAGCACCGTCGACGACCCCGACCTACGTCGGTCTGAAGCTACTTGGAGTGCCTGCATCCACGATCCCCTCCTATTTTACTGTTTCACGCCCTTTCCCTTCGCCGAAGTCCAGATTCTCGAGTCAAGTCAGACCAGGCCAGCTTTTCATCCTCTTTCCAATAGCTTTGCTGAAGACGACACCTCGTCGCAGGCATCGAGCGCCGTCGCGGATAGCATCCAGACGAGCGGGAAAACAACGCCATTGCCTTTAGTGATCGACTTTTCGATCGTCCTTCAGCCTAATGAGCAGCTGAAGGCCGTCGTCACAGGATACCTCCCTCCCCCGCCTTGTGCCTGCGACAAGGCTACTGAGTGTGAACACAGCCCACACCTGTCGCCGCTAGCACCCATCTTCATCGTGACAAAGACCTCAGCCAGCAGTATGGACGCTACTAATGCTCAGCTCAGTTTTTGGATATGCGCATGGTATGATTACATGCGTGATATCATGGCACTACGCAGCAAAGAAGGGCGCATCATTACTGTACCTGCAATCCAAGTCATAGGTGGCGTATGGACCCTCTTGTTCGTGGTAGATACAGGGACTTCATTTGTGAGTTATCCTTACCACCTAGCCGTGCGAAGATGATTACTGATTTGGGGTATGCAGCACCTCCTCGATAGAGGCCTTCACATAGGGGACTACAACTCCATTCTTGGAGTTTACCAGCTACGGGCTGCTTTGGTGGCGCTGGCAAATTGGTTGGAAATGGAGTTCAAGCCTTGGATCACTAGTCTTCTAGTCGGGGCAGTTGATGTCTAGTAACGAGCATCTTGATATGTAACGGCCTTCAGCTCTCTTGTCTCAATTCGTAACCGACTTTTCTGAACTAAAGAAGTTTACTTGTGCATGCCGACCGCAATTGAGTAACTGAATCATCCGCGTGTCCATTAAGGACCGCAGCATCTGTGGCGAGCCCGTGTCAGCAGAGGATCACATTTCCCCCCCAAGTCTGCGAATTCCAACTTCCGATGTCTGTCTCGTTGACTTACGTGCCTATGGTACCAGGTGACTCCAGTGTCTCACAATCGTGTGTACCGAGACACAACAAGTGCACGCTCTGCTTGGCTGTTCAAAGAGGGGGGCAGGGGGCAAGGAGGGCCTCGGAAACGGTGGCTTAGTTTATTGTTTTCTCACCGACAGCCACCATATTGATCTACACAAGTCGATGAGGTCGCTTGCATATGAACGACTCGATCGACAGCCTCTGATTCGTAGCCTCGTTTCCGGGAAACAACAATGTGCCCGAGCAAACAAGGCAGCAGCGCGCCCAGAGGTTAGAGTGGCAATCTAGATTACCCGACACCCAAACTATAGGATGCGCTTCTCAAGCTTGACTGGCTGCTTCTTGAAAGTGGCGGCTTCTTGGCAGTTGCACTTTCGGAACGAAAACAATCAGCAGGGGTTGCTGGTTCGGGGATCTCGATACCAATCCGATGACCGGGTTCACCATGCGCTGCAGCAATCGTAACTACGACGATCTCAAGAGTGACTCGGGACTGTCGGGCTTATGATGTGATGCAGCAATCGTAACTATGACGATCTCAATAATGATCCAGCTGGGCCTAGATCTCCCCGCTCTCTGCACTCGATCATGCTGGTTGGTGGTGATACCCGACTCCCCGCCCTCAGCACTCGATCATGCTGGTTGGTGGTGATACCCGACTCCCCGCCCTCAGCACTCGATCATGCTGGTAGTGGTGATACCCGACTCCCCGACCGGCGTGGGGTGCTGTCTTGGCCTCGTCCACTCCGGGCTGGTCGTGTGATTCGCAGAGCGCCCTGCTGTCCCACCTGGTGTCACCGAATATCAACGGGGCTTATCTCGAAGATTGGGTAAGGCCAACTTGTCATAAAATCCTAGCTCGTTCAACAGCGTCATATCATCCGGAAGGGTTGGTCTCCCGCCCTGCCTCCCTCGAGGCCCGGGCGGGTCCGGCCTCCCCCATTTTGGGAGGGTGGCAGCAACGGTCCGTAGAATCTGATGGAGTCCATGAACTTCCACGACAGTGGACAGGTCGAGGGTACTCGGAACATAATGCACAATGGGAATGGGAGTTTCACGGCGTACGGCATGACCATCGGGGGCAGTCTCCGTTTACGCAACACTTTGTTAGTATCCGGCAGTTGTGGGCTCCAGGGGTGCAGTATTGGTCTGTCTGCTGTAACTATCGCTTCCTGTCCCTCGCGAAGTCGTAATGTTACTAGCTATCTAAAGAGCAAAAGGCCAGAGTCGGTAAAAGCTGATCAACATTGATCAAAAGAAAAGAAGAGAAATAGAAGGGAGTGCAGCAGTGCATGATAGAGGCACTATTGGTGGCAAGTGGAAATGGGTGACAAATATATTGGCAGGTGACGCTTGACGCCCAATCTCGGAAAACTTGTTGTTCAACTTGGTAGGTAACTAGTTGCTTGGTCAGGGAACGAAAAGCACTATAAAAAGCCAGCACATTAGTCATGGGGAGACAAGTGCCTTGACAAAATGCAGAATCCCCAGGTTTCCATTGAGCTTTACTACATATAGTATAGCTCCATGCCACACTATACTGTATACAGTGTATCAGACTGACGCCCCCAAACGGTCATCTTCCTGAGAACGCGCTGCTAATAAGTGAGGGCGATGGGAGCTATAGGAACTCCGCTTGTGCTGGGTTTTTACGGTTGAGAATGGACGGAAAAGTCGATAATTGGAGGGGAAGAAGAGGGAACGCAAGGAAGAAAGGGAAGCAAAACGAAGAGAAAGGAGATGGTATAAATCCGCCAGCCAATTGCCTAGCAAAACGCAACCCCAGATCTGCCCGTGGTTGATGGTAATTAGCCATTAGCCCCGCGCTAGAAGCACCTTAAAGTCTAAACTACCGCTAACACGCATTTGGCGGTGAGCGCCATCGCTATTGGCTCAGTTTTGCTGCCCGGATTCCTTCCTCGAACATCAAATCTAGATTGACGGCGGCGTTTGACGTTGATGGTTTTCAAGAACATTGACACTCACCACGGTTTATAAACATGCCATTATGTCTTCATTGCGTTGCTCACCCTCCAGCACTTTCGGTTCTAAAGTACAGTACTACTTGCAATATTATATTAAGATTTGCAATATGCCAGAACACGGGGTGACCAAGTGTGGTTCCTCAAGAATTCTGTCATCCCGGGGGGAACACCCCAATTGCCTGATAATGCTCTTTTACATTCGGTAGTTGGTGCAGGATTTATCCTTACTTGCCATGGACTTGACCTTTTCCCTGCCTAAACTTGAACAACTTGCCTGTTTGGACTGCAAAAGTCACAGATCAACTGCTCCGTCAAATCCTTCACCTGCCCTGTTCGGCTCTCACTGCATATGTAGTCATTGAGTAGTAGTGAAAACAGTCAGGATTTAAATAGTGCAGAACAAAAGAGAAAATTGAGGTAAATTCTCTACATGGCAGTGGTAGGACAACTTCCGGTTTATGAGGTTTGCATAAGGGCGTTACTGAGTCCACAATGAATATGTTCGAGCCTCCTGTCTCTTCATCGCCATCTCTATCAAGCACTTATCATCACTCAAGTCGCTAACCTTTCCATCACTCACCCAATCACCCCTTCAATCAGCAGCGGTAAGTTTTGTCCGAGCCCTCCTTATTCCGTACCGACAGGACATCAGAAGCTCATCTCACTTAGTCAATGCATCTCAACATCCTATCCTCCTTCGTCGCTCTGGGCCTCGCTACCATGGCCTTGGCGGATCGTCTGATCGTCAGTCAGTACTGTTACCTGACTTGCGGGTACCCGGCCACGTTCATTACGGACTTTGGCCGTTACGACGTGGATGCTGCAGACGGGTGCCGGAGCACTTCAGTCCCAAGAATGACGGAGTTTCGCATTGATTGGCGAAGCAGCCAGGGGACACTTCAAGTTCAGCCATCAGAGCAACAGGCGGTGCCGGGAAAAGGAGACCCCGAAATATGATATGCATAAGTTCAAGTCGACTGGGACCAACGGCAGATGGAAGTGATTGAAGAATCCAACGTGCAGACTAATGGATATTCAAGGAAACCTACAGATGCATGATGATGAACCCAGGCCTCGGCGGACTATCCGGCTGACCAAGTTGAAGGTAGCTCTGACATCAACACGTCAACGTTCATTTTCACTTTCAAATTGATAGACTCGGCGTCCGTCGGAACCGTCGAGGCTGTACTTGGCGTACTGTTCGACAAAGAAATCCCTGCGCTCTTAAATGCCTTGACGGGAACTGAATGGAGCCGGCGGAAAATACAATCTCATTACCCGGCGGATTAGAGTAGGCATTGGCGGTCGACACTGGGTCGACGCGGTAGCAGGGTCGCGCATTGATCATTCAGATGCTCAGTAATGGGAAGGACTAGGTCATGGGCAACACAATCTTACAGGAGCAGTAATCGAACGGCGCGGAGAATGCGGTCCTCTTGAAGTAAGGACTTTGGAACCCCGAAATAGATATCTGCGCTGATGTTACCATCAACTATCCACCTCTCCGTAACAATAAGGATGAGACGATCAACAGGGGTCAGGCTCGAGGATTAGCCCACAAATATTCCTGAAAACTAGTATCCAGAGACGGCAACCGGAATCATCCGCGGTTTGGGATGCCGTGGGCATCGGTCAGCATAGCAGATATGAACATAGCTGTTGCATGTTGCCGCTGCCTACACTTTGATACGATGCCTGTCCTCGCGCGCAAACAGCCCGTACTCAACCCGATACGACAAGTTTCCGAAGCGAATAATCGCGCGGGAGGAATTGAGAAAAAGACGTTGTTATTATTGCCTGTGGCCAATCGCCCCTCATTTACATGAACGGGTGCCCACCCGGAGCACTCCTGGATGGACACGCGGTTGGTGGACCTGATTTGAAGAACAGCATGGCGCTGCCGCACTCCGAGAATAGGGGTTTCGCTGAGACACAGAACCATATCGTTGATAACGCACCGCTGCCCATCTTCGAGTCGGATTCAGGAGCGGTTTGCTGAGGTCTATGAAGTAACAGCCCGCTCAGATGTAGCACTTCGGCGAGCCACGGTTGGTCGCAGGGTTGTCCACGCGGGTGTCGGCGGACGATTACGTTGGCGGCGACGAGACGAATACGGACGAGGAAGATGAGAGGCATTACGAACTACAAGAAAACCTACATCATTCTCCTCACGGAAATGCAAGTTTAACCTTCTGGGATTTCTGGTCTTCTTGACAAAGCTCCAGTCATTGAAGACGGGCTACGACAGTTGCAGAGTCTCAGCTGCGATGGGCAAGCTCGCGGTGTTACCCATACCGAGTGGACCCGTTTGATGTCCTTTGAAAACCGCATAAATAGGCGAATCTAGTCGTCGTTCCCTCGCCGGTATCATGGCAATAGTCGACAGCATGGGCATTGGGCGTCGCCGCGCGGCTTTGGTGCGCGCCACTACTGCGTCAGACACAGGAGTTGGTGGCTTTTCGGCCTTATACACCCTGTCCAAGATGGCTTCCAACATGCGATACGCAGCACTGTGCAAGATGAACCCGCCTATTGTTGTTATGCCAAATGCAACTGGTGAAGCGTGCGTAAAAGCGCCGCCATCCTGGCCATCGCTAAAATAGGCTCTGGGCTCTGTGTTTGACGACTCGTCGTACACCCCAAACTCCAAGTTTCCAATTTCCCATCAAGCAAGGGCTTTGCCGAAACTGGAAACAACCTGGAGAGCAACTCTAGGCGCCAGCGTATGGGGGATGAACGCCTTGCGATACTCCTCCTCGGCCACCGAACATGTCACGCGAGCTCGCGAATGTATGGTCGCAAGTCGGATTGATGATGAAGGGCTTTGAAGAGGCGACACTCGCCAATCATCGCCCAGACTTCAATAGGGAAACACGATAGCAACCTCACACGTTTGTCGGAAGGGGGGATAAAAATCCGGCAATTGTTGATTCCGTCGAAGTGTTTTGCGGCCCGGTTGGCTTGACACTGGTGATCTGGTTGTTGGTGTTGCTTGTCGGTTGTGTGTGCATGCAACCTCTACACGTCGACGATGCTTTGCGTTTGGTCACGACAAAGCCCTGGGACGCCGCTTGCTCCCATGATCGAGCGAGTTGAGGCGACTACAGCGCGTAGTGAGATGAACAGAGTAGGCGAGAAGGTTTGCTTGAAAATTGAGTGAATCGCCAAATATAAAGGGTGTTGCTCTCCTAGAAAACTGAACATCAATTCATACCAAAGTATCCTTCAATTCGAAGTCCAACCCCACCCAGACTTGATCAAGGCTCATTCTCAGTTTCCAAGAAGAACGACCGCTGTAAGTTGTAACTTTAGTCTGTCTGGTGCGAGGGCGGGCAACTGACCGCGGCGTGCTAGTATCGCCTAGGCGTACCAGAACCAAGGATGTGCCAGGAGCTGATCTCGCAGCGCAGGCACATCTGTAGGCATGTCGTTGACGAGCCCGGGGCCGTTCTGGAAT
Organism: Neonectria sp. DH2; assembly: GCA_003934905.1. Taxonomy (NCBI): domain Eukaryota; kingdom Fungi; phylum Ascomycota; class Sordariomycetes; order Hypocreales; family Nectriaceae; genus Neonectria; species Neonectria sp. DH2. Next base: position 1,282,086 of record RQWH01000004.1, on the reverse strand, counting down.
GGGATGACTGTGTTAACTGCGGGCAGATCGTGAAGACGCAGCATCTGGGCGGGACTACGTTGAGGATTCCTTGCGATGACTGCAAGCATAGCGGTGCCTGGGTTCTGCGCCGTGGGGTGTGGATGGCGAAGGACAAGGCAGACGCAGCTGCAACTGCACGCGCTGGATAGCAGAAGTAGTTACCTTAGGCAGTAACAATGGCTCGAGCTGGCGGAGTGACATTTTCCCGGATCCCGGTGGTGTTCGTGTGTTCGTGCGCCCTCGGGCCCTCGAGCATTCTGCGGGTTCGCTCGCTCTTCATCACAACTCACTTCTCTGCCCCGTCGTATGAAAACATTGCAATCCATCCACTAGCTTGTCGTCCGGTCATTTTCTTCTATCCTTAGAGGGTGAACATGGCTCACGAGCTGCCCTCATGCATTACCAAGTTCAACCTCCTTTCTCGAGGTGCCACTGGATGGGTCTTCAAAATCGACAATGATATCGTCCTCAAGTACGTCCGCAAAGACCGCCTGAAGGAGTTCAAAAAGGAGACCGACGCATATGATCTCTTCGAGCGACATGGGTCGTCCCCGCACTTGATCCAAAGCTTCCTCAGGCTTCCCGGACTCAACTTCCTCCAGCTCATGTCTGGGAGCTCTCTAGACCAGCGCATCTACAACAACCAACGACGCGACTACAAGAACCAGAGATGCCTCGAAGTGCTCCGTCTAGAGCCAGTCCATAAAATCGAGCAATGGGCCATGGAACTGTCTGCGGCTATCGCATGGCTAGAGTCGTTGGGCCTAGTTCATGGTGATTTGAGGCCTGCCAATATCCTCCTCGATCACACGGATTGCCTGAAGCTAGCCGACTTTGACTGCATCGCTGCGATTGGATCGATTAATCTGGGCAATTCACCGCCCTGGGCTCGGGTACAAGGTGCTGAGGCTGGTCCTCAACAAGGAACATTCGGGACGTACGGGGCTGTCAGCGAGCAATTCACCTTTGGATCAATTCTATACAACCTGACTCGAGGCTTCGAGCTCTACGAGGAAATTGAAGGAAATGAAGCCGTCAGGCTCTTGGCCCTGATGAAGTTTCCCGATTTGTCTGATGCGGGATTGGATAAAATAACGGATCGCTGCTGGAGAGGCGAATATGCGTCACTCGCAGATCTGGCTAGGGAGATGGCCAACTTAGAAGGCGCTGCTGCGGTACTACCTGCGACTCTGCTGGATGAAGAGCATATAGCCAAGATGCGAGAGAAGTGTCGTCAACTACTTGAGGGCAGGTTGTCGGGCATAGAATTTGAAGCGCCCGAGGAGAAGCTAGACGCCAGTGGTTGACGGGATAGATGCATGAGCTGCGTGCCTCTGCTCTCGGTGCAGCTTAATTAGTACCGTATGGAGCAATAATATTCAACATGCAAGTCAAAGGATCAGACTGGCCAAGTGCGCAGGAAGCCTCGTGATCCGTCAGCATTCCGTCTGGAAGCTTGGCGCATATCTGTCGGTTCTGTACCAGTCGTGGACGGGCTGTGCGTGTGAATTTGCTGGCAATTATTTGTCGGCTTGTCGACAACCAGCAGTCCAGGCAGCAGCCGTGATCTGGGCCAGGTCGCTCAGCCGATTGCTGGAGGTTTACTCACAATCAGCGCGCCACAGAAAGTATCCCCGTGTTCCCGTCAAAGTCGTGTCTCTCAACTCCAACCCGTCTCTGTGCGTCGTATCACACGATAGGGGGGAATAACGATCCTCGAGGGCCCGCCAAGGCAGTTTGATTTCAGAATTTTGAGTGTCGCAAGATGGTCTCTGAGTTCCTCGCGCACGACGGCTTTCCCGTCGTTTAGGAGGTCAGACATACTAACACCGTCGACATACTCCGTCACAAGATAGTATGCGCGCCATCGTCTTCGAAATCGCAGTACACCGTCGGCACCGAGATGTCAGTGTTTGAACGAACATATCGCAACGACTCAGATTCGATCATGAGGCATTCTCTATTAAGTCGGGGAACGTGGAGTCCACGGAATCTAGTGCGGAACTGTATAGGTCGCAGGCTCCTTTTGACATAAGCGTCTCCGCGATGGTAGTATTTTCGCTCAAATGTAATAGCGAAGCGTCCTAGATCTTTGTCGTCTTTTTTCGAACTCATTGTCATTTCGGAGAAGCTGATGGCGGTGAAGAAGTAAAAATTAATAGCCCAGTACAGTAATGGTGAAGCAGGAGGCGCGTCTGCCTGGCAGCTCAAGCACTAGCCCCGTCACCTACCGAAAGGTACTCCAGCCACACGTTATACCCAACACATGGAACTTGTCCTCTAACAAGCTTTATAGTCTCCGACGCAGGTCATCTATGACCTCGCGGCAATAGGGTACCAGTTGAACTCTTCCGCTTTGCGCTCAGAAGGGCTCGTGTACCCGACTCAGCACAGCATCAAGGCGCTTTTCAGTCTCATTTGCAACGTTTATCAGCACTCACACTTTTTTATCTCGCAATGTGCGGTTTAATTTTTCGCAGTTGTACGAGGCGACTTCTTTCGTACCGATCGTCTTTCCAAAGGCGTACGAGCGTCTTCCCGCCACCAGTTGTTCCCTGCTCAACCATGTCAACAAAACACTTTTTCTTCGAGCACGTCGACGATATCGAAAGACTCGAGAATTACCGACCCGGTGGTTACTATCCGATGAAAATAGGCGATCATCTTCATAAGCGATATCGCGTAGTACACAAGCTCGGATACGGCACTTTCTCAACGACCTGGCTTGCCCAGGATGAGACGCAATCGAAGTATGTTGCCATCAAAGTGGGCACAGCGGACTCAGATCAGAAAGAAGCCGGTATTCTGACTCAACTCACCGACCCTTCTGTCCAACATGAAGATCGTGGCAGGGCATTGATTCTCCCGATGCTCGATCGTTTCAATATTCGTGGCCCAAATGGGACCCATCCTTGCTTTGCCACCATCCCAGCAAGATGTAGTCTTGCTGACACGAAAGAGGCATCAAACTCTGGTTTGTTTCAGCTCCAAGTTGCCCGGTCTCTTGCTGCACAACTCGTTTTAGCGGTGGCATACGTTCACGGCCGGGGATATGTCCATGGGGGTGAGTCTTAGCACCGTCTCTACATTGCGTCTGGTCTTGACGTCTTTCTTGTTCTACCGTTCCTATGCTGTGTATGGTTTGATAGCTCTGCTAACACACAAATTCTTTCCCTAGACCTTCATTTAGGAAACTTGCTTCTCCAATTACCGCCCACCCTTGACCAGCTTTCAGAGAGGCAGCTATACGACAAGTTTAGGGCCCCAGATCCGGAGCCTGTCCTCCGGGTCGACAGAAAGCCACTAACACCAGGTTTCCCTCAGCATGTCTTCTCCCCAGTCTGGCTTGGAGAAGCAAGCGAGAGAATTTTACTCTCTGAATCAAGACTCCTTCTCGCAGATTTTGGGGTAGCCTTCTGCCCTTCGCAAGATTCGAGATTCAAGTCTTACACGCCACTAGAGATCCGGCCACCAGAAGCTCACTTCGAGCAGACAAAGCCTCTGTCTTTTGCATCTGATATATGGAGCCTTGCGTGCACGATCTGGGCAATTCTTGGCCAGAGGTCGTTGCTTGATAGCTTCCTGTTTGCGCAAGATGACGCCACGAGCGATCAGGTTGATGCTCTTGGCCCTTTACCGTCTGAGTGGTGGGAGAAGTGGGAAGGGCGGGCGAAGAATTTCACTGAAAATGGGCAGCCTAAAGAGGGCCGGTCTGTGTGGTCGTGGGATCAGCGTTTTGAAGACAGCATCCAGGAGCCCCGTCGTGACAAGGGTATGGAGACGCTCGATGAGGAGGAGAGGGATGCTCTTTTCGAGATGGTACGGTGGATGCTCGCATTTCGGCCTGGTGATCGGCCCAGTGCCCAGCAAGTTCTGGGGACGCCATGGATGAGGAATTGGGCGATTCCAGAATGCGAGAAGACTTGGAAATAAAGATTTCCTTTGCTTTACTCATCGGGTCCCGAAATCGAACTTAGTCCAGCGAGGAACAGTCAACGGAGCCACGCAGCCTTGAACGGCTGTTCACCTGAGCAGATACATCAGGCTTTGACCTACAAGACGAGCGGGATTGATGACACTCGCAAGGACAATCTCTTCAAAGCTAAATGAATGAAAGCTTTTTTTTCCTCCAAGCCCAAGTGGGATACGTTACTTGGGTTCCTTGGTGAAGTTCCAAAATTTCCACCTTCTGCACGGATGAAATTGACCCTCAGTTGTCAGGTTGACACGACTTCACAACGACAACAACCATGTGACAGCGCCTAATGACAATTCATCCATGGTAGAGAGAGAGGCAAATTGTACCTGAACATTGCCGTAACATCCTTCGCGCGATCGATACTGCCTCACTAAAAGAATGACGCCGAAGCGCCCCGAGGTAACAGCCGCTGCGTGACCCACAACTCAGTCGAGAAGAGGATGACCATGACTCGGACCACGAGGAGGAAGGTAGCCACACACCGCGAGCATCAGACTCTGGGGCCGGAAGCGGATCACGGCAGGCAAGGTCTCGCAAGAAGTCCTTCCCAAGTCGTGTTTCACTCTCGACTCCTTCTTCTCCGAGCAGGATACCAGAACCCTGGACACCGACGGACGGAATCGTTACTCGACAGCTTGATGTTGGCGATAAATTCCAGCCTCAACGTTGAAGGAGGTGCTTGCTAAGGTCAGCAAATGGTCCAAGCACAAGGGCATCCTCAGTTCAAGTATACATAGTATACTTGGTGTTGATGTGTCACAATATGGGTTTGACGAGGATGGCGAATTCTCAAAGCAACCAAATGATTGTGGCATCAGCCTGTCACCAGCAGCGGCAGATGAGATTCTTGGCTATGCAAGAGACTGCAGCGAGCGACACCATTCGGAAATGGCATGGAATATTGAAGTCCACCAGCGCATATCGGAGATGGCCTTTCGGTCCCGCATCGAATTGACTTCATTTCGTGGTATGGAACTGTTTCAACTCGTCATGTGCGTCCCTTCATGATAGTACTTACCATGCTATTCTTGAACCACACATCCTATCTCGATCGTTCAGCTGAGCCGATGCAGCTTAGATACTAAGACATCAAGCGATGGCGAAGACAACGCCGCTCTACATAGGCACATAGCAAGCCACTCGGTGGAACTACCTCGAATCTGATAGTAAGAGCTAGAGGCCTGGACGACGCGAAAACTGCGCGCGACGAGCTTGGGATAATACCCGCCATTATCACTCAGGGCCATCAATGGAGCTTTGCAGCGACGCCACGAGAAGGCAGGAAAACTGTGAGTATTCCTCTGCCTGAGCCAGAACAGGCGCGACGTCGTCCAACATGAGGTTACATGAGTATTAACAGGTGGCAGGTTCTCTGGCTTCAGTTCCATTTCGGCAGGGCTAGTCCTATACCTGAATATCTGCGACCCTCGTCTCGTCCTGTCCTTTCACGCTACAGCCGGGTGGGAGGGCGCCCGCAAGAGCCGATGGCGCGGATCTGGACCCGGCCCTCCTAGATGGTTCGAGCCATCAGTCTGTATTCAGAACGGATAGACATGAGCTATGGTCGTTCCACGACGAACCAAGCCGGAGGTAAGTTGAGAATCTACAGGGACAAACGTCTGTGTCGCTCGCCGCCAGAGCTGCGGTTTGAGGTAGGATCTGGTTGCCTTGCCTGCCTTCCTGCAACGCCCTGGCATATGCACATTGGCCTGATGGTCTTATAACTGCCCTAACTCTAGCTCCGGTTGGGCTTACTAGATGGCAGGCGACAGGGACATGATTTGAACTCAGGTGCCTGAATTGCAAATGGCAGTGAACGACTGGTTTGTGCTCTTCTGCCACTGTGTACAGAGGCAAGTGAAGGACGAAGCCCGTCGATCAAGGCGCGGAGCCTGCTTGTGGTTGCCACTTGTTTGACGCACTCCGGCTCTCTAATTTCTCACGCGACCGGGGTCTGATCCTGTTTGTTACGACTTTGGTCTGTCGGCACGCTCGCCTCTTCATCCACCTCGTGTCGTTCTATCAGTACAGTCCAACGACGTAGGTCGATCCATCCAAACGATTTTGACCGTCATCACTCTAATTTTCTCGGCCTCACAGTCAGGCAATCTTCCAACTAGGAAGCCGGCATGCTTGCTAATGTGACTTCTGGCGCGTCCCAGCAGACTGCAACTGCCGGCCTGCCAGATCTTCGATTCCCCCCATCATGCCCGCCCTGCTTCTCATCCCAGAGAGTGCCGTAGTAATGACATGTCACAGTGCTGGGGGATGTCTCATCGCGGCCAATGACGACGCTGAACTTCCTTTGTTTAAGAACAGGCTACCAATTAGAGCTGCAAGAAATAGGTCAACACCCAACCAGCCTGTATTTATAAAGTGCTGACCCCCATCGAAACAACCCCGCAACCATCTTCCATCTTTCATCTTGCATTCTCACAGCTTCTTCATACAATCTCGCACTGGAAAGTCTCAGCACTCCGAGACTGAAACTCAACAATGTCAACCGAATCGTTGCCCTTCCACATTCTTTACCTCCACCTCCCCGACGTGGGTAGGCTTCGCACCCACCCATTGGCGACGACAGAAGACTGGGAGTTGGCCAATGCCCTCTTGGAAAGAGGTAAGTCATGCGTCTCTGTCTCCTTCGTTGAGATTTCGGACTGACCATACCAGCGGACAATCCTGACGTGCCCACGCGGATGGAACTCAGCGACTGGTTTGTAGCGCAGGCACAGGATGGGGTTCACACGAGGCCTATTGAGAGCTACGCCATCTACGACTGTGAAGATGAAGCCTTTGAGACGGACTCTGCGAACACTGCGACTGCAGTGCGCCGCTTGCAGGAGCTGGAACGTGAACTGTCCCGGCGCCAGCAGGCCACGCTCAGCACCCCGAGCCTACCCCAGAGCCTACCCCAGAGCCAACCCCAGAGAGTACCCCAGAGCCTACCCCAGAGCCTACCCCGGAACTGACCCCGGAACTGACCCCGGACCTTCAAGACGAACCGCAGGGTCGTCGTGAGCGGTTTCGAGCACCCCGGGTGCAGCGGCGAGCGCGTGCCTTCGCCAATGCTTGCGACTTGTGCAGGTGCAGGAAGACACGCTGCATTCGCCCCCATGGTCTCCTCGATGGACCTTGCCACAGATGCACCATATCGGGCGTTGCGTGTAACTGGAGCCCTGTCGAAGAGGTTGGAATGGACAAGCAGTGGAACAATGGACCGGAGTCACTCGATGAAGTGACTCAGTAAGAGCCGGGTGACTCTTGAGATTGGTTGGCTCCGCTAGTTCCCCAATGTACTATGCAGTGTGTTCAAGGCAGGGCTATCAGGCCCAGGATTTATATGCAACTAAATGTACTTCAGCCATGTAATAGGCTTTTCTTCTGTCTGAACGAGTTCAAGCGTCGTGCTGTAGTGGTCGGTCACATACCATCTGCTTTCCCACCGTGACAACAGTCTTGAGCGTGAACTTCCGCCCACAGCTGTTAAATCAATACTCCAGATTAAGTCCAGGTAGAACCAGGACAAGGATTCATGCAGAAGATGCTAGTTCAAATAGTAAACGCAGAGAACCCCATCTAACAGCATCATTGGCCTGAGGTTCTCGCAGGAAGTGTCTCAGAAACCCACCGACCGCAGCCCTCGAGCCTCTTATACGTCCGGTACTCATACTGGAGCGACGAAGTGGATGCTCGGGATTCCACCGCGACTTCGGGTATGGCATCTGATGTCCATGATGAACCCGACCGGGACAACATTCTCCTCCATCTCCATAGCCCTCACTGATCCCAGGATCTTACAACTTCGACACGGAAACCTTTCGTTCCATCGGATCTGTCTGAACTATCGACTATCCAGACAGTGAGTGAGAATAATACAGCATTATGGGTACGTTTCCGGCCATACTACCGTCATCAGCTTGCTTCCCCAAGGGCCTGTTCTTCCTCCCACCCATACTGCACCATTTCGAGACCGGCTCTGTTTTCACAACAATTTTGACTGTTTCCGGGAGTCTGGACAGGAGCCCCTAGTTGTGAGCTAAGGCATGTGCTCCCGAATCGCCTCATCATCCCTGTCGGGTTGATACATGACCTCAGGTAGCTTTTAGGGATTGGCGGAATATGAAGATCACTGCATGCGAAATTCACTAGCGTTTGGGGCCGCCGGTGATGCCTCGACTTGCACTTTATTCCATCCCGCCACAGCATCGGGCGGAAATTCACGCACACGATTTGACACAACAAGCGAGCTGTCCCCGCCCCACCACCACGATGCATGATTGCGAGAGACAAAGTGAGTTGCTTTTTCTCGGCATTTGCAGTCCTTTTGTTTTCGGAAGAGTGACCGGAAGCCTGTCGGCAGATGGGAAAAGCTGTTTGATACGGTTTGTGTGCTTATTGGTCACCGGAGATACAGGACCACTTGTGTCTCACACGAATGGTTCCACCGCAGCAATTCGAATGAGAGTACCACAGCCCAGGTGATGAGATGCTGGAGAGTCCAAGTTCTCGAAACGACGCCCCATCTCGTCTTCATCAAGATTGCTACAAGGCTCCTGGCCATGTATGATAAGTAGAACACGGAATCAAGGCTGAAGATATCATCGGCTTGAGTAGGAATACCCTCGGTCCCATGCCCGTGATTGGTATCTCGATCCCGGGGCACCAGTTAAAGCAGTAATTATGTACTGGAAACGAGCTCCCACCCACCAGGGATTTGGGACATATCGAATCCGCGGCGGGTATTGTGGAGTAGGCGTGGCTTGTGGGGGGGCATACTCATTGTAGGGATCGTAAGGACGATTGTAACGCATGGGTGTGGTACGCGATTTCCTAGTCAGTACTCGAAATCCAACTACCTTTATGTGAGGTCCGATGCTGACCTCGGGCGAGTCTTGCGGTAAGTAGGGGCTGGAAACCCCGCTGAGCGACCGTAAACATGGCTGAAATTTGCCTGTTCCGTGGTCGGTCGCCGCAATATGCCTGCAGGGGAAGACTACCCCGCCGGTATTCACAGTGATGGTATAGGGTAAGTAAGGTCCAGCTGAGCGTTCCATTGGCCTTTGGACACAAGTCTGTCAGGACGCGGCTACTCGGCAGCTCGCATGATAAGTTTCAGTGAGGATGTCATTGTTGGAGATTGGACATTTTTTCCTTCTTCAAAAATATTTGTTATGCCTGAAAATTCATATTAGAGGTTAATTCATGCCAAATGACTTGCAACCTCATAACACCCTGGCTAATGACTCCAGTTTTGCAGTCACGTGGAGATAAGCTAGCTTATCGAGAAACTTTAGCGCCTCCAACCCTTAGGTTTCGCGATCTCAAGGTTGAAGACAATAGCTCATTACTTACTGCAATCCGCGCCTCTTTCAACTTGCGCGTCTGTGCTGAAATACTATTTCGCAGAGCATCGTTACCTGCTCGTTCCACTCCTCCAGCCCCCCCATAACCGACGACCCGAGCCACATCGCCTCAGCGCAACTACCATCCATCATGCCGCCTCCGAAACCACCCCCCTCTGGCGCTGGCGCGGCGTCCAAGGAGGAGAACATCTACATTCCGTCCTTCATCAGTAAACGACCGTTCTACGCTGGCGAGGAAGGCGACGACACCGACTACCTCAGGCATCAGCGTCGAGAGGACAAGGATGAGAAGTCGCAATGGTACGACCGCGGCAGGAAAGCCGGCCCTGCCGCCACCAAATACCGAAAAGGCGCGTGCGAGAACTGCGGCGCGATCACACACAAGGCAAAGGACTGCTTGAGTCGACCCAGAGCCAAGGGCGCCAAATGGACGGGGAGGGATATCCAGGCCGACGAGGTGATCCAAGAAGTCAAGATGGGATGGGACGCGAAGCGCGATCGCTGGAACGGGTACGACGCCAAGGAGTATCGCAACGTGGTGGATGAGTACAATCAGATGGAAGACCTGCGAAAGCAGACACAGATCGCCGCCGGGAGTGATGACGAGAACGACGATGGCGACAAGTACGCCGAGGAGAACGACATGAGCAAGCACCAGAGCACGGCAACGCGACAACTGAGAATCCGAGAAGACACCGCCAAATACCTGGTGAACCTCGACCTGGAGTCCGCAAAATACGACCCAAAGACGAGAACTTTAGTCAACAGCGGCGCTACAGCGGACAAGGCCGCCGAGCTGTTTGCTGAGGATGGATTCATGCGTGGTTCCGGAGAGGCTGGCGACTTTGAGCACGCCCAGCGGTATGCCTGGGAGGCGCAAGAGAAGAGCGGCGATACTAGCCAGCATCTCCAAGCCAACCCCACGGCGGGAGAGTTTTACCGGAAGAAGGAGAGAGAAGAGGCGGAGGCGAAACGTGTGGAAAAGGAGAAACTTCTGCTGGACAAGTACGGGTCGGACGAACAAAAGTCAATGCCAGCTGCTCTTCGCAACATGACCGTGACCGAGTCCGAGACCTTTGTGGAATACGACGAGGCTGGCTTGATCAAGGGAGCACCACGAAAGGAAGCCAAGTCAAAGTACGCCGAGGACGTGTACATCAACAACCATACCTCCACCTGGGGAAGCTGGTGGACCAACTTCAAATGGGGCTACTCGTGCTGTCACTCGTTTGTGAAAAACAGCTACTGCACTGGTGATGATGGCAAGGAGGCTTGGGAGGCTGCTGAGAGGCAACGCAGCGGCGTGAATTTGATCACAGAGAAGGCCGAGGATGAAGAGCCGCCAGCCAAGGAACCAGATCAGATTGACGAGGCCGACGAGGCCAAGGCGAAGAAGCGGACTCGAGAAGAAATGATGAACGGGGTCACGGAGGAGGAGATGGATGAGTACAGGCGGAAAAGGACGGTCACGAATGATCCCATGGCGAAGATGCTGGGCACAGATGAGCTTCTTTCATAGCGCTGGATTTGTTGTAAATTTAATCAAGAGAATTTTCCTGCGTGATGGAAGCTAGACAAACATTACAGCACGAAATAATTGTGGCATTTGGCACTTCACGTGAACTAGACAAGCAAGGATTTTGGACGATGGTGGAATTTCCTGGGAACTCATGTACACAGTTGAGGAGAGGAACCTGAGTCTTTTTCTTGTCGTTACCGTTCGGCGAAATCATTCCATTTTTATCCTCTGGCCAACGCCGCAAGCTATGAAGAGAACCCCCTTCCCATGAGTGGTATTCCGTCCCCAGCTGCCTTAGATACGAGGGAGAACTGTTAATGCACAATTTGGTACATTTACTCCTCGTCCTCCTCCTCCTCATCCTCACCACCTTCAGCGGCCTTGGCCTTCTTTCTGCGGACACGGCCGGGGCGGCCGCCACCGAAGGGCGAAGAAAGGGCGAAGTCAATGTGCTTCTGGGAGTCGAGACGAACGATGAAAGAAGGAACGTTGACGATCTGCTTGCCGACGCGAATGTGGCGCTGGCGGATCAGGACACGGGCGTGGTGGATGGACTTGGCAAGACCGAGCTTGTGGACACAGGTCTGGAGGCGGCGCTCGAGGAAATCCTCGATCTTCAGGGCCAGGACGTAATCGAGCTTCATGCGGGACTCGTCGAGGACACCGACGCGGACGAGACGGCGAATGAGGGCATTGCCTTCGAAGAGACGCTTGGGGTCCTTCTCGTCGAGGGTCAGAAGCTGACTGTATCACTTGTTAGAAACCCCGCCTCCCATATCTTGTGCGCGAGAGTTTGAAGCTTACCGGGCAGCACGACGGATCTTGGACAGAGTCAAACCGACTCGCCACACCTCACGCTTGTTGCGGAGGCCATACTCGCCAACGAGCTTCAACTCGGAGTCACTAAGTTATCGTATCAGTCTTCATTCACAATCGACTTGAACAGAGACAAGCTCATATTCAGTGGCCGGTGATAACTGACAGTCGGGCAGCCTCGAAGGGTCTGCGGGGGACACGAGAGGTCTTCGAATACGCGCGAGGAGGCATCCTGAAGACTTGTTAATTGATGCGCGGTGGGGATGTTGCCGGCGATGGTACTCACTTGACTTGCTCCTGGGTGTTTGGCGGGAGTTGAACTTTCACACACAAGTTCGAGAAATCGCCAACTTGTGGGGAGGTAAATTTGGCGGTTTGAAGATCACGTGTGTGCACTTTCGAGAACCCTAACGGGGCTCTTTTCCACCCACATTCGGCCTTGCCCTACCCGGCGCGGAAAAAAAGTCGGATTATCCCAGGGCCCGTTCGCACAAGCACAAGCCGCCTTCGAAATCCACAACACCAAGGCGAAGGACTTCACCATCTTTTTCGCCAAACCACGACCACTAATCCCAACCCTCCCGCGTCCCCAGCACACGATTCGAGATGGGTCACTCCTACGGAAAGAGAGCGGGCACCCGCGTATGTTCAATCACACGGATTCAATCGACGAGCCGTCATGCTGATGATGTTTCTAGTATGCCTTCAGCCGAAACTTCCGCCAGAAGGGCATGATCGCCCTGAACACGTACCTTAAGCAGTACCAGTGAGTTCTGCAATGACCTGCGACTGCGCGCGACGAAACTGACCAAAATCCCAGCGTCGGCGACATCGTCGATATCCGTACCAACGGTGCCGTCCAGAAGGGGTAAGACGATTCCCCAAAACACCTTGCGAATTGCGAACTTTGCGGCAGGGGATTTGCGAAAGACAAGTATACTAACGATGGACAACAGTATGCCCTACAAGGTCTACCACGGCAAGACTGGTGTCATCTACAACGTCGCCAAGGCTGCCGTCGGCATCATCATCTACAAGAAGGTCAAGCACCGCTACCTCGAGAAGCGAATCAACATCCGAATCGAGCACATCCAGCCCTCCCGATCGCGAGAGGACTTCCTGAAGCGAGTGAAGTCGAACGCCGCGGCCAAGAAGCAGGCCAAGGCTGACGGTGTCACCGTCTCTGTCAAGCGCCAGCCCCTCGCTCCCCGCGAGGCCCGCACTGTCTCTCTCACCGACACCCCCCCTGAGACCGTCACCCCTCTCCCCTACGAGACTACTATCTAAAAAGATTCTGCGGGATTGTGTGGTGCTTGCTTCTTTTTGCTTGGGGTGTTGCGTCCGGATGGGAAAGAACTCTGCATGGCAAGGGCTTGCATTTTGATGTCCATAGGGAATGAGACCAAATGACATCCATGGGAACGAAGCCTCATTTGCATTTGATGGATCTCTCTGGTGATGTGCGTCTGGCCTATTGGGTACTAGGCATTGACTTGGGCGCGTCAACTGGACCACCCGTCTTCCAAACAATTGTCGGGTACGACGCAATATCAAAAGCCTGAGAAAGCCCTCGGCGAAATTATGTGAATGCAACTTGACTTGGAGTTCAACTGGTGTAGTAGCATCTTTGTATCTGTGTGTGACAGTGCCTTCTTCGGGTACCTAAACTGCAACAACCACTCCGAGATATTTCCACTTCTACTTTACTCACAGCTTCCAAGACCCTCGTAAAATGTCACCACTTCACATCTCCAAGCTTCTTCCCGGACTTTTGTTTTCCATTTGAAGTATTGACCCTCTGGATCACTCACTCACTTCGCGCTGCCCACACCATCCACGATCATTTACAGGCTTTCTCGTATTTGGCAGGTCGGATAATCTCGCTTCCGACTCCGACCCAAGACCTGCACTGCCCAACCCCACTGTGGTGCAGACGTACCCTTATGACGCCTCCCGCCGTTTAGGTAGGAATCAGCCACTGAAAGCTGTCGCACTCGCAAAGCCAAGCCCGAGCAAGGCATCAACGTCTTGAGATTTGTCACTGCTGACGACGACAGCGCCTCCTCGCCCTCGCTCACAACACCAAATCGCATTCGCGGGGAGTCTGTTTCTCCCCTGGCTTTTTTTTCCCTTTGTAAACCCTCTCGTCTCTGTGTCATTACTCGCGTGGCGGTGTTGTCGACCCACGTCCTTCGTCTCGTGATTCCAGGGGTTCCGCCTCATAGCTCCCCTCCGCCTAATCTTTCTGGCTTCACGCAACACCATCCTTCAACACAACCTGCCGATAGTCTCGCGGAGCTCTTCCGCCACCAACCGCAAACATGGCTACCGTGCGTGGCATGGAACACACCAAGTTCGTGAATCACAGTTGCGCCGGGTGCAGCGGATGCTAACCTCCTCATCTCTTAGGACCGATCAGGAACTTGCCATCAACATCAAGAAAGCCACCAGCAACGAAGAGATCTCCCCCAAGCGCAAGCATGTACGAGCATGCATCGTTTACACCTGGGACCACCGGTCCTCGACCGCCTTCTGGGCTGGCATCAAGGTGTACGTTAAAGCAGCTCCCAGACCAACTTTCTATCCGCCGCTGCTAACCCCATCATGACAGCCAACCGATCCTCGCCGACGAAGTCCAGACCTTTAAAGCCCTCATTACCGTTCACAAGGTTCTCCAAGAAGGCCACCCAAGCGCCCTGAAGGAGGCAATGGCCAACCGCGGCTGGATCGACAGCCTCAACCGCGGCCAGTCCGGCGAGGGCATGCGCGGTTACGGGCCCCTGATCAGCGAATACGTCTACTACCTCCTTGCGAAGCTCTCCTTCCATCACCAACACCCCGAATTCAACGGCACTTTCGAGTACGAGGAGTACTTGAGCTTGAAGGCCATCAATGATCCCAACGAGGGCTATGAGACCATCACCGACCTCATGGTGCTGCAGGATAAGATCGAGCAGTTCCAGAAACTCATCTTCTCCCACTTCCGGAACGTCGGGAACAACGAATGTCGCATTGCGGCGCTGGTACCCTTGGTACAGGAGAGTTACGGCATCTACAAGTTCATCACCAGCATGCTTCGTGCGATGCACTCCAGTCAGTAACCCCCCCGGCTTCTTGTAAGCAACAACACTAACACCAACCAGCAACCGGCGACGATGACGCCTTGGAGCCCCTCCGACAACGATACAACGCTCAGCACTACCGCCTCGTCAAGTTTTACTACGAGTGCTCAAACCTCCGATACCTCACCAGCCTCATCACCATCCCGAAGCTGCCGCAAGACCCGCCAAATCTCCTCTCCCAAGACGATGAGGCCCCCGCGCTCCCTGCCCGACCGAAGCAGGAAATTGAGCGACAGCCGTCTCCACCAAAACAATCCAAGACCGAGGAACCCGATGAGATGTCCGAATTCTGGAAGGGCGAGTTGGATCGGCAGAACCGCGAGTACGAAGAGCAGCAACGCGTTCTTGAAGAGCGCCAAAATCAAGCGCTGTTGGCGCAGCAGCAGGCACAGCTTCAAGCACAACGTGAGTTTGAGGAGCAGCAGCGCAGCTTGATGGAGCAACAACAGCGGGAGCAGGAGGCTCTGCTGGCTCAGCAGGCTCAGTGGCAGACTCAGGGCCGTCTGGCTGAGCTGGAGCGAGAGAATCTGAATGCTCGGGCTCAGTATGAGCGAGACCAGCTCATGCTCCAGCAGTTTGACCAGCGTGTCAAGGGCCTGGAAAGCGAGCTGGCCCAGATCCAGAACAGCCTTGGGCAGCAGATCTCGAGCAAGGACGACCAGATCCGAGCGCTGCAAGAGCAGGTCAACACTTGGAGAACCAAATATGAGGCCCTGGCCAAGCTCTACTCGCAGCTACGACATGAGCACTTGGACCTTCTCCAGAAGTTCAAGTCGGTGCAACTCAAGGCTGCCAGCGCTCAGGAGGCCATCGACCGACGGGAGAAGCTGGAGCGCGAGATTAAGACGAAGAACTTGGAGCTGGCCGACATGATCCGCGAGCGTGACCGCGCCCTGCATGACAAGGACCGCGTGAACGGCAGCAACAAGGACGAGGTCGAGAAGCTGCGCCGTGAGCTTCGTATGGCAATGGACCGGGCCGACAACCTGGAACGCAGCAAGGGCAACGAGCTGTCCACCATGCTCTCCAAGTACAACCGTGAGATGGCCGACCTCGAAGAGGCCCTACGTAACAAAACGCGGGCTCTAGAGGATGTTCAGTCCAAGCTCCGGGATGGTGACTCCGATCTAGAGCAGCTCCTTCGGGACAAGGAGGAGGAGCTCGAGGTCTACAAAGCGGGCATGGACCAGACTCTCCTGGAGCTCAGCGAGCTCCAACAGAACCAGGGCGAGACGGACAATGCCCTGGATGGACAAATTGACGCCCTTATCATGTCTAACCTGGACAAGATCAACGACATTATCGACTCGGTCCTCCAATCCGGTATTGTTCGTGTCGACGACGCACTCTACGAGTTGGACTCATCCATGCAAGCTGGAAACCAGAACGCCTCGCCGACGTACGTCCTTTCTCAAATCGAGAAGGCGACTGCCAATGCCATGGAGTTCGCTACAGCGTTCAACAACTTCATTGCCGACGGTCCCAACAGCACGCACGCCGAGGTAATCAAGGCCGTCAACGTCTTTGCAGGAGCGATTGCGGATGTGTGCAGCAACACCAAGGGTCTCAGCCGCCTGGCTACGGATGACAAGAAGACGGATTCACTTATGAACGGTGCCCGGCAGTCGGCGCAGTCTACGGTGCAGTTCTTCCGCGGGCTCCTGAGCTTCCGTCTCGAGGGAATGGACCCCCTGGGGAAGACGGACGTGGTCATCAACTACATGCACGACGTGCACAAAAACCTTCACAAGCTCAACAAGCTCGTCGAGGCCTTTGCACCTGGCTTCGGCAAGCTGATGAACAAGAAGGGAGACCTGGGAGACCTCGTGGACTCGGAGCTGAGCAAGGCGGCGGATGCCATCGCGGCGGCGGCGGCGCGGCTGGCCAAGCTCAAGAACAAACCACGAGACGGCTACTCAACGTACGAGCTCAAGGTCCACGACTCGATCCTGGACGCGGCGACGGCCATCACCAACGCCATCACACGACTGATCCAGGCGGCGACGTCGACGCAGACGGAGATTGTGCAGGCTGGCCAGGGATCGTCGTCGCGCACAGCCTTCTACAAGAAGAACAACCGGTGGACGGAAGGACTCATCTCGGCGGCCAAGGCGGTTGCGTCATCGACGAACACGCTCATCGAAACGGCAGACGGGGTTATCTCGGGGCGCAACAGCCCGGAGCAGCTGATCGTAGCGTCCAACGACGTAGCCGCATCGACGGCGCAGCTGGTGGCGGCAAGCCGAGTCAAGGCGGGCTTCATGTCCAAGAACCAAGAGAACCTGGAGGGGGCCAGCAAAGCCGTTGGGGCTGCGTGCCGGTCCTTGGTGCGACAGGTGCAGAGCCTGATCAAAGAGCGCAGCCAAGAGGAGGACCAGGTGGACTACTCGAAGCTCGGAACACACGAGTTCAAGGTGCGGGAGATGGAGCAGCAGGTACGTACAGTTGGAGGGCCGGAGTCGTGCGGCCATAACGGTTGCCAGAAAGGGCATGGACCGAGATGGCGAGAGAAGACAAGACTAACTGAATACGACAGGTCGAAATCCTCCAATTGGAGAACTCATTGGCCTCCGCGCGCCACCGGCTGGGCGAGATGCGAAAGATCTCGTACCAGGAGGAGTAAGTTAGAGTTGGGCGTCAGCACTTTGAGTTGGAGTGGGTGTGTGTGTGTGTGTGTGGGTGGGTGGGTGGGTGTGTCGGTGGGTGGGAACGCTAGCTGCGAGAGGAAACGACAAGACGAGAGGACGAGAAGGGGCAAGGACGATCTCGGGCCGGGGAGTCAGCTCCGTGCGGTGTAGATAATTACAGAACAGGACAAGGACGGCTTTGGAAAGTAACTGTTGGTGGCTTGTTTGTTCTACGCTCTCGCAGCTGAACTGAACCCCCACCTCCACCTCCCAACCTGGAAAGGCCGATGCTCTGTCCACTCGATGTCCCATGCCATCCCGTACAGTCTAGACAGTGACAGTGCCCAATGAACCTTCGCGATAAGCTTCTCTCGGACACCCCGCCTGTCCCGTGCCGTCCATCGTCCATCGTCCATCATCCATCGTCCATCGTCCATCATCCATCGTCCATGTATGCGTGGTGCCAAGTAACTTACATGGCAAAATGGCGCCCTCATTACGTCAGCTTGTACAGGGTAGGCATGGTGCGGGTGAGACACGACTCTGACTACGCAAGGGAGAAGAAGTTGTAGAACCAACATGGAGGATGGGCAAGGCGCATTACTCGTTCTCTTGATAATTCGGCCCCTTTCGGTGACATACTGCCAGGGACCAGGGGTTTGAGCTGGAGGGTCGCTTGCTGAAGTTGATGATTGATGGGTTGGCTCAGACAAGAATGCTAGCTGCAGCAATTGCGTGTGGGGGGGATTCCGGCTCCCCGGATTTAACGACACGGGTAAAATGAGAAGTCGTTCCCTCGCTCCCCTGCAGACACGTTGACCAATGGAGACGAACAGAGGAGGCACGAAGCTCCGGAATTACTTTTGTCGGGTTTGGGAAATACGACCGGCCGCGGCGTCGTCTCCTCCCGATGCAAGGCCGCGTTAGGATCGGTGGTCCGTGATCCCACCTCCCCACCTCCCCACCTCCCCACCTCCCCACCCAAGCCAGCTCAGCCCTACTGGAGGAGCATGTTAGTTGATGGGCACGAAGCAATTAGGGGCTGGGCTCCGCTGGGCCGCTAGTGGCTTGCTGCAGAAGTTGCAGGCCCCCCCGGAGCCGAGCCCCAGCCAACTGCAGGTCGCTCGTGGCTGCAGGGTGCACAGTGCCGAGTGACAGTATCCGATGTTCTAGCATATCTTCCATGGAGGGGGCTAGTTATGTCTCAGACCCGGGAGAGTCTCAGGCTGAGCCTGAGTCGCATTTCTGAGTCCGGTGTCTCGAAACGCGACCGTGTGGGTCTTCCGCCCGCAAGTGGCGCTGCCGAGGATGGCTTGGCTGGCCTTGGCACCGTGGACGGAATGGATGAATCGCAAAGGTGAGGGGGAAAAAGCAATTGCTGCAACACGCGAGGCAATCCAACTTGATAGGAATTCGTACGTATCGCGTCATCGTCAGATCACCGGCCCCAGATGGATCCTCGCTAAGTAGCAATTGGACAATCGCAGTGAGACACTTGAACTGTAGATAGTCTGTCGCAGCCAACCAGTTGTGGGTCCTGAGCCACTGGGCCCTGAGGTGGACCCGTACGTACCGGGTTCCCTACTTGGGATTTCACAGGGCTTAAACGACGACAGCCCGTGGGTACATAGTTTGACGTGGGAATTCATACGAAATCGAGGTACCTCGCGTCCCTCTCAGTTCCCTTTTTCTGCCGGCTTTGGTCAACCCAAATCATCATCATTGATCTTGCGACGTGTGTTTACATCTTCACATTACTATCAATTAACATACATGGCAATGAATTAGTACAGCAACAGACGCGGCCGTTGAGGCAGTGAACCTAGAGTATTAGGGCATCAGGGCATCAGGGCATCAGGGGATTAGGGGATTAGGGCATCAGGGCATCAGGGCATCAGGGCATCAGGGCATCAGGGCATCAGGGCATCAGGGGATTAGGAGATTAGGGCATCAGGGCATCAGGGCATTAGGGCAGGAACTAGAACTTGGTCGTCATCCATGGCAGGAACTCGAGGAGAGGTGGGAAGGAAGGGAGGGTAGTAGGAGTTGTGGCATCACATGACCGCCGCCTCTACTACACCACGACCAAGTTCCCATCGGTCACAGTCCCTTAGTACCACGCAAGGATAACGCCTAGACAACGGATTCGCCCAGATGGATGCCCAGCTGATTTGCATCGAGGCCAAGTTTGTCTACTTTTCTTCTGTGATAAGGAATTTACTCATGCATTTTTCCAGCCAGTATAACGCTTCTGTCGCTCTGATAAACCGCAAGCGCAAGGACCACAGTTCTGCTGCCATTGTTGGATGTTCACACTGGCCAACAAGTGGAAGGTTTTCCCCAAAGCCGTGACCAGTTGGCCAACATGAACGGTTTTCCCCAAAGCCGTGACCAGTTGGCCAACATGAACGGTATGTTTCTCCTCCTCATTCTACATGTTGTAGGTACTAATACTACTAGAAAACGAGGTGGATCACATTGTCCTGGCCATTAGAATTCTCTCAGGGCAAGACACCACCTTGGACGTAAAAAAAAGGACCATCCTCAACAGAAGGATTCACTAGATAGCTAGTAGGAGCATTTCAAAAGTCCTGTCTCGCGCTATAAACGCCATACATATCCTTTATAATCATTATCAGATACCTCACTATGCAAGTTGTGCTGCCTAACAATAACACATTATGTGCGCCCGCCAGTCAGGGCCTCCGGCCCACTAAGCTGAGCAGGCCTTAGCTAATAGAATAGATAAACACATTAGGTACTTATTGTACTTGGCCCAGGGCTAATGGCATAATTCCTTTTTCTTAGGACTAAACTTTTGAAATGCACCTGTGTACGGAGGGGAGATGGAGGTGGGGGCGACCACCAGAATCGGGAACACAACTGCCGAGCGATGGCGGCTTTGGGGCGGTGCTGATTCAGTGACGAGAAATTAAACGCAAACGATAAACACAAACACAACGCAAACGGCCCCCCTCCCGCCGGGGCGGTCACGCGCAGCGCGGGGAGAGTTGGAACGGTTTTGCGTCGCGCACGTCACCCCAGGTCACACGCCTCTCCCCTCCTCCTACGCGTGTTCTGTGGAGCCTTCTTTTGCTGCTAGTGCCTTGACAGCTACCAAGCGCCGTCAAGGCAAGCGCGCACTTCCAGGCTGACGCTCGCTGGCGGGCCGGCCGCTCTCCGAATTTCAAAGAACGTCCCCGCCCGCGTGCGCACGACGACACTGCACTTGCGCCTGAGGCCGCCCGCCCCAGCCTTGACTCCTTTGAATCTGGAGGTGCTTTTACCACGCTGGACGGTTCGGAGGACGGTTCGAGAGATGGCCCAAGTCTCGCACGGTTCCTACGAATTCTGTAGCTCGGCGAGGGAGTGGCTCAGCCGTTCCTCCAAGTGGCGCCTCCCCCAGCCATCCATCACCGCCTGCGGACTGCGGGCTGCGGGCTGCCCCTTTGCGGTCAATGCATCTCGGTGCCACGCCCGACTCCCCGAGTCCTCGGGTACTTGCTGCAGCTGCAACACCTTGACGAGGGATGGTGGTGAGTGCCAAACGGGCCAACACAAGTTGCCAACACAGGACCAACAGTGCCCCCGCACAGACCAACGCAGGATCTAGAATGGCTGGGCGTTAGGAACCGGGTTTAGGGGTTTAGGGGCTTAGGTGGCGTTTCTTGGCATGGCGAAAAGGTGAGATGTGAGCGAGGTGAGACTGATGTTGGGTGAATGCCCATGGCCTAATCGGGAATGGGCGCAATTGCGAGGTCAATGACGCGAAAGCAGCAGCAGCAGCAGCAACGCCCGCGCCACCGCCCAAGGGGGCCACCGCTTTGCCGAGCCCCAAGAACGAAAGACCCTGGGCCAGACGTGGAAGTGAGGTGATGGCACAGTGCATCCCGCGCCTTCCCTGCAACACCAGATCGGACCGCGCTAAAATCGGGCTGATCTTAGTCTTTTGGCGGGCCGGGGGGGAGGACGACGTGGGCCGGGGAGAGGCTCAACTGGGGCCCGGGGTGGAGTTTGTTTTAGCGAGCGCCGCAAGTGCAACACTGTAGCTCCAGGTTTTGACTGCACAGCATCTCGGCTGCCTGCCGAATCGCCTGGCCGCCTCTCCCCGGTTCGCTCCCACCGCGCAGTTGCCAAGCAACCATACTTTTCTCTTCGCTCGGGGAACAGTCGCGCGTCGTCACGATGCCATGCACAGTCAAAGTAGTCTTTTGTTCAGAATCAAATCATTTCCTTTCAAGTGACTCGTGAGCTAAACCCTAGCTGCCTAGAGCAGAACATGTAGAATGCTGAGAGACCACCCCCGTGCCGTTGGCACACTTCACTTGCCCACAACCATGTCATGTGAGGAATGTCGAACCGTTCCCGTCCAAAGAAAGCCAGAGGCGGGCGGGCCGTAAATTGGGACTTGATAGCCGCTGTTGCTGTTTAGTAAACGTCTCAAACATGATGTGCCCGTGGGGCCGTGAGATGTCATCTTACCCTGGGTGCTCTTAGTGTCAAGGAGACAGGCAAGCCACGTTAATCGCCTTTTGCATCGCGAATGGGGGTGCACTCAATGGTTTGGGAGAACCATGTCGTCGTCACCATTGTGGCGAGTCTCGCCCTCGCCAACTGGCAGTTCCTCCCACACCTGATTGTGCCAAGCCTCTGGGACGATTCCTCCGTCCTGAATGTTCTGACCTTCAATGTAAGATTCAGCAACAGCTTCTCCATCTTGAAGCATGTCCTGGGCCCCAACGCTGATCATGGAAGATCCACCGTTCATGTGGACATTCTGGCCTTGAAGAAGAGCAGCAGGGAACATCCAGTTGCCGTTATTCATGGGATCGGATGCCTGCTGCGACTGCTGATCACCTCCGTGGGCTAGCGTTTGCTGATCTTGACTAGGCATGATCTGGGGCATGGTCGATTGGGAAACTTGGATAGCAGGGCTTGCTTCAGTTTGGAGTTCATAGTGGGGGCTGATGGCCTGGAAGAAGTTTGGTTGGTCAAAGTTGTATGTTTGGTGAAGATTGTTCTCGAGAGGACGGGGCTGGGTAAGGTGCACAGCACGATCCTGGCGCTCCTCAGGAGGAGCAAAACCATCATCAATCTGTGGGATCACTGTCTCGTCTGTTCATTTATTAGGGACCGTTTCAGGAGGAGGCAAGATTCAAATTATCCAGGATGCTTACCGCCTTTGTACTCGTAGACGATTCCGGGCGCCTGCTTCTCAACTTCCATGACGGTTCGCAAAGGACGGAAGATGCGGTAGACCAGCTGGTTAGGTTCCGTGAGAGTAGGCCGGTGAACAAATACAAGCCGGAAAGTATCGTTATCATGTCCAGCTAACATCCAGAAGCCCTCTTCCTGAGGTTGAATGTCCCTGAGCGCAGGGCCACGAAGGAAAGCCCACATGGCTGCGCTGGGGTGGTCGGGAGGTGGAGGGACGTCCATTTTTGAAGTCCAAGGGCGTTGTCAAAAATCTGTAAATGAAGAAGTCAAGGAAGTTGAAGAAAGTGAAAGAGTATAGAAAGTGGAGTGGAGGCAAGAACTTCTCCTTAGATGTTGAGATTGGGTGTTGGTCTTTTGAGACTAATTGAAGGGAGGGGAAAGAGATCAACATCCAGGAGGGAAAAACACGCGCCCCAAATACCCGCGAAGTACCTAAGTACCGACTTCAAAGTTGCAGCTGGCAGCATCTGTAAACACTCGGTAAACACCGTTGGTGGCAAGGGGGCAATGGTCGTTGGCCGTGAATCAGGTGTGCACTGAGTGTGGCGTATTCAGACAAAACATTCCATTGTCGCCATTCGTTGTTTAGCTTTCCCCACCACCCCAAACACGCTCACTGAGAATGTCACATCCTGGAACTCCCGCTTGGGAAAGCCCCTAACACTGGCGTCGACACATCTGTCGCCCGCGAGCGAAGAATGGAAACGGGTAGGAGTTTCATAGCATAAAGCCGTTTTATAACATTCTTGGAGAAGTCGCGTCTTAATTACGATGAGGTTAGAGAAGCTCAGATTGAGTTGCCACTTTCAAGGAGCTGGTCGGCCATCTTCATCAGATGTGCCTTGACCACCGTCGAGGTTATCCCACCAAGTCGATATTCCCCCAAGCCGCTTGAACAAAACAAGTTAAGTTGACCTGAGGAAGTTTCTGGAATTCATGTTCAGGTTTGCTGCATCGACCGTTGCCAAACAACTGCTGAGTTCGACGACTTTGAAAGCCAAGAAACTTCTGACTTGTGAAGTTGGGAACCCAATCTGTTTTGACTGTGAAAACTTGCCACAGTCTCAATGAAGAATTGAAGTATTGAACATCCACATGTCGAGTCCGAATCTCAGTCCAACTAAGGTGTTTTTTTTCATTCTTGTTTCCCTAGGTGCCAAAAGCGGGTGCAAAAACACCGCCGCTCTTCCAATACAATTTTAGTGTAAGCACCGGCGATGTTCTCTTTCACCGTTTGGGTGCCCATCTTCTGAACTAATGTGGTCTAAACTCAACTTCAGTGAGCCTTAGCCATATCTACTCTAGCTGCGCTTGGCACCAAGACAAACACGCTAACGCGTTTACGGCAGCACAGTGTCCGCGTTTGCCTGCATGAGTTGTTTCCACAGTAAATGAAGGGGCGTGCACGAACCTTCCATTCGCACTTACGCATTACCTTAAACAAAGAATCTGAGGAGGATCTGAGGAGACCCTCAGAAGGGTACGTACCTTTGGTGAGACTGGACTGATCAGTGTGTTGTCACGGCGGTCACTGGCAGCTGCCAGTCAACAATCCACAAACGTTCGGCAGCCTACAAAAATTCACCTCTTCACCCCCAGGCACACAAGAAGTCTCCTCCTTCAACATCAGAATCTCTTCTGTACCCATCAAGCCACTCCCAGTCTTCACTCCCCTTCCTTCTCTTCAACTCTCACCAAACCTGCCAACCATCTCGACGAAGCTTGCCACCATGAACTCTGATATCATCGAGTCGCAGTACCCAGAGGAGCAGCTTGAGGTCTTCTGGGAGCGGATTAAGGCTGCTATCAATCCCTTCCTTTATGTTCTTTGCATTGACGGCCTCACGTACCGCATGCTTGACGACGGGGCCAAGCAGTACGTTGCCCGCAAGTTCATGTGAGTCTCACCATTTACTGAAATTACTTCATCGGGCTGACTTTCTCTAGGGAACATGTCACCGAAAATGTCATGTTCTGTCGTGATGGAGTCGAAGGCGATCGCTACTACCTTGGGCCGCCTCGCTTCTTCATGGCAGGCACTGGAATGATTGTCCATCCTATCGGCACCACTGAGGCGATTTGGGTCAAGCGCCCGACCGACGGACTCCAGCACCTTATGGTTGTCCCTCCAGCTCTCCCAAACAGATGCACCAAGATCCCTCGACCCCCAAACGCGTACATTCTGTATCGCAAGGATCGTCACCGCCTTGTTAAGGCTGGTCGCCCCGATATCCACAATAATGAGATTTGTGAGTCTGGTTATGTTTTCAGCCGGGAATAATAACTGACTTCTTCAGCTCAAATTCTCGGTCGCGCCTGGAACCAGGAGTCGGCTGATGTCAGACTGAAGTACAAGATCAGAGCCGATGAAATCAAGCAAGCCCTGATTGAAAAACATCCTGACTACAAGTACCGACCTCGACGTTCTGTCGACAGAAGACGCCGTGCTGCTGCTCAAGCTGCCCAAAGCACTTCCATTGACGCCTTTGTCCATGCCACCGGTGACATCCCTGACGACGACGAAGTCCCCGCTGCCAACCCTGCCGAAGCTTCCTAAAGTTTCTGGCTTCTGGGGTGTTTCCTAACGAAACCGAAAAGTAAGAAATCTCTCTGGACATGAACATAGTGCAAGAACCGCGACTAACCAGCATGTAGGAAATCGATGCGAACAGCTCCCATGGCATGGCTGCTTTCTGATTTCAACCCCAAAGAATTACGACTTGCATCTGAGGCAGATGAGATGCGACTTTTAGCATGAAATGTTTGACCTGCCTGACAAATTTCTTTACTTGCGTTTGAACTCGATGATACCCACAATGGGCTACTACAAGTTGATGTTTTGGAAGACATGTTTACTTGAATGGAACATGGCGCCAGACTTGGCAGCTTTCCATTCAAGAAGCATTCATCCTTATCATCATTGCGTAGTAGGTAGCTGGATGGTATCCCGTCGTTGATATAGGCCAGCATGGGCGGAGGCTTCAGGCCATCACGCAAGTTGGCTTTGGGTGGTGGAGAATGGAAACCGTATGCGGATCCACGATGCCTTTTCTTCTGGCTTTTGTATGTTAGGACATCTTCCATGCTTCACAAATTGCGCATCGGATAGGACACGCAAATGAACTGAACTCTATAATACTTGTGTGCTTTCTACATGCCTACGACGATGAACTGTTCCAGTCGCTACTCCAAATAAAGGTCCCGCACCGCCATTCCGACCCCTTCTCTTTGTCTCCAGAAGGGCCAAGTGGCCGTGGACATATATAGAAAGACCGCCCTAAACCCAAAGTCAGCCGCGCACCACAACACATGGCGTCGTGGCATTGTGGGGATGGTGACGACGCCGCCGCTGCAGGCTGGTCGCAGATGGTGTGCAGTACAGGACATGGACTTACCACAGTTGACGCCCGGCTTCTTGGTAGTGAGGCTGATGCATGGCTCGTTGTGGTCGCATCGGGGCGCAACCCGCTTGCTGAGGAGCTTCGACCACGATTCCTTTGCCTCGATGGGGTCGAACACTTTGTCAGATGTGTCGGCGTTGGTGACCACTGACTGGGATTGTTCCGAATGACACCCTGATGCTCGGAATGAAGAATACTGCTGGCTGGGTACACCTTTCGCGGGCTCAAGCGGCGCCTTTGTTGGCGAAGGCGTCGCCTCACCCGTGGCCACCACGTGCGGCTTCTCTGGCTGGGACGCCGAGGCTTTCGGTTTAAAGAAGCCCTGTAACGTCCTCTGGCCAGTGGCCACTTTGCTCTTGGTGTCGGCGGAAGCTGACGACGCCTTGCTTCTCTTCAAGGATCGACTCGGCGCCTTGTGCGTTGTCTCTGCTGGTCGTTTCGCAATCGATTGTGAAGGAGCCCTGTTGAAGAGGGCGGCAGATTCGGGTATATCGTAGGCATGATCGTTGGCAACATCGGTCTTCTCCTTCGGGATGTCTCTCTTCTCCTCTGTCGCTGGGTCGTTGTTCAAATAGGAGCTCGACGGAGTTACGGACGCATCCGTGCTTGCTGAACCCTGGTGGAGGGAACTCGAGCCAGCTCGCTTTGTGAACATGTCACGAATGTTCCGTCGGCGGTCAAATTCCGGAATTAGCCTGGCAGACAAAGGAAGCAAGTCCTTCGATCCCCAATCTCGACGACGTTGGTCGCCCTGGAACATGCCCGGTGGATTCAAGAGCTCCAAGAGGGCATGGTCGCTGTCTTCGATGCTAACCTTGGGTGCCAACATTGCGAATACTGGGCAGTGGTCTGACCCCATCAGGCCTTCTTGAATGTTGGAGAAGGTGAACCATTGCTTGATGCCATCGCTGCACAGCACATAGTCGATCCGACTGCCGTTGTTCGCAGGTCGCGTGTTTCGTTTTGTATCCCAGCACGTGTTCATGCCTTCTCTCTCGGGGTGAAAGCACCGGCATAGATCCCACAGCACAGGTTCCTCTCGCCCTTCGTCCCGTGGCTCTTTGACACTTCCCTCAAATATGAGTTGGTTGAAGATCCGACGGGCGGGCATACTTAGCCAATCCTCTGTACTCACGCCGTCTTTTCGCAGCATCTCAGCCACGTTTGTGGAGTCGATTTCGGACCGGACGATGTTCAGATCGCCGGTCAGAATCACCTGCTTTCCCTCCGCAACAAGGTTTCTTATTCGGACGTCCAGCGCCTGGAGGAAGCCGAGGCGGAACTCATCTCGAGACTCATCGCGGTTGGCCGGGCTGTAAACTCCAAATAGCACAAAGGCTGGAAATTCGAGAATGACACATCGACCTTCGGAATCAAGAGTTGCTTCGTCGACGGTGGCATCCAGCTGCCCTGGTCGCGGGTAGCCGCCAATCTGCTGTTCTCGGGGGAGGTCTCGGAACTTGGTTGTGGATTTGGGAGACGTCAGGACACCAGTGACCCCTTCCTCGGCTCGAATGGGGGCACATGCCGCGTTTCTCGTATAGATTGCGACTCCAGAGTATCCTAGTTGACGGTGTTAAGCATGATCACAGGCAGAAAATGAGGGCTGTACCCTTTTTGTGCTTGGGCAGACTGAAGAACACATCCCAGCCTGGCACCAGCACCATGTCATCCTGTAAATCCTTCCTCTGGATCTTTGTTTCTTGCATAATGACAATGTCTGCTTCTAGGATGTCGAACATTGCCTGCAAAGTTCGGGTGAGCTGGGGTTGAATCGCAAAAGTGAGTGACGGTCAGCCACCTACTTGAAAGGTCCGCTTCTCTCTCCATGGCTGATACCCAAATGGGTTCCTAGGTTGTGTGAGGTTGAGAAATGCGAGAACAAGGAAACACGTACCTTATGCCGTTCACTAATGGGACTCGTGAGCTTGTGATCTCGGCGACAGGGCGACGGACGTACCATTCCAGGTGGTGATGCGAAATGACATCTTCGAAGGCTTTTGGGTACGGCAGATCGCAAAGATGGACAGTTAAGATAGCGGTACCTCGGAAAACGAAGACTTGAGCGTGTCGCGCCTCATCTCTGGAAGGCTGTGGGAGATTGATGTGATCGATGCAAGGAGATGCGGGCTTGCAGAGCTCAGAAGCTGGAAGCGCAGATGGTTGAGGGCTTAGGGCCCAATGCCTTGAAAACAGGGAAACAACAAAATCAGCTCAATTAATTACCACGAGTTCGCCATAGAGAACGCCTTGCAGAATATCGCCGTGAAATTGGGCGATTAAATCCAAGCCGAGTAAATCGTCATTGAGAGCCGCGCCCCACCTCGCGATCCTGCCTTTGGTGGTTTCGCGCTAAAAGCACGAGGTCACGTGCGAGGCGGTCACAGGGCAAAAAGGTTGGCACCTGACAATTGAGGCACCACTGATTGGCGGTTCTAGCCGAGCTCAGACGAAGCATGACCTGATCTCTCAAACTTGCTGTATCCCTCAACCTGTCAACGAACAACCTCGCCCACGATGTCCGCCGTCCGACAGCTTGCCCGTACCGCCCCGCGCTTCGCTGCGCAGCTGCGCGCTCCCGCCCAGCGCCGCCTTGCCAGCACCACCACCGAGAACGCCTTCATCAAGGAGCGCCAGCACATCAAGGATCACGCCAAGGGCACCACTGGTGAGTGGGAGGATGCGTCGGAGTCCAATTGGAGTGATTGACGGGATTGCTAACTGTGTCAAGAACTGTGGAAGAAGATCTCCCTCTTGTACGTCCTCACGCCGTGGTTGAGTCAATTTACGAGCCGAGCTTCGATTTCGGGGATACGGATGGCCCTGGATGACGATGCCCAGATGATCCCATTGAAGGCAAATTGCTAACATATTTGAAGCGGCGTTGCTCCCTGCCTCGTCGCCGCCGGCGCCAACGCCTACTGGCTGTGGAACGAGCACTGGGAGCACTGGAACCACATGCCTCCTCTGGAGGAGCGCACCGAGTACTCGTACCAGAACATCCGCTCCAGGAACTACCAGTGGGGCGAGGGAGACAAGGTACGTTGACATCACCAATTGACTCAATTGCTTGTTGCTAACATCATTCTAGACCCTCTTGTAAGTCTAGATGTTTTCCTAGCTGGGAACGCTCGTCACCAGCGGGCACAACCTCTCAGCTTTGGTGCTCGCTTGGGATTATGAACAATGCTAACCTCTCACCACAGCTGGAACGACAGCGTTAACTACCACAACACCAACAAGGTTGCCTAAGTTAGGCTGCTTAAGCTAGGATCTTGGGACCAAGGTCATGCGTTAGACAATTGATGGACCACTCCTCCGGGAGGCACATTGTACATGTTTCCTAGACTCGAATTGACTGATTGTATTCTTGAATTTCCTGGCCATGATGGCCGGCTTGCTTGGCGACTCGAGGAACAAATGCTGGACTGGAGTGTGGTTCGAATACGTCACAGCTGGTTTACCACTCCTGCAAATCCTACTGTCCCTCCTGTTGTCCCTTCTGCGTAGCACTCGCGGCGTCTGTATGGCTTTTTATGAGTCTTTAATGTGGTGGTAGCGTCCAGCTCGTAGTAAATGGCGATATAAGCACACCTGCTGCTGCTAGGGATGAGAATGCGCTCTGGTGGCTCCGATGCTCCTCCTGAACAGCCGAGATTGTGTCATCCGACTTCCCGCTTCCGTCGGAGATTTCCCGAAGAAACGCCGGGGAACTTAGCACAACAACACCAACGCGTGCGCGAATGCCATTGGACACGACGAATCGGTCACCAGCCCCCGAATCCCAGGGCATGCCGATGAAGTGCTGAGACGTAAGAGAGAAAGCTGATACATCTCTTTCTGCCAAATCCCTTGTCGTTGCCCTTCGTTCCGTGGCTGTCATGATCCGCAGACCGACGTGAATACCCGGCTGCTTCAACCGCTGGTAGTCACCACGAATGCGCAGGGCGCTGAATGAGACGCGTGCTGCAAGATCTGGAACCCAGAGCTTAATTCAAATCGCAAGGCCTCGCAAGAATGGCACGCTATCTGAACCCGGCCAAGATTGGCCTGCTCGTTCTCGTAGAGCTCTACGCTGAAGGAGTTGTGCCAAGTGATGCAGTCTTGCCCGTCCTCTCCTTCATCACCTCTCATCTGATGGACCATGCTCCATCAAAGACCTCTGCAGACCAGACTGCGCGATGGAACAGAGCCGAACGCACCGTCAGTTTAGTCATCTCCATCAAAGACTTTGAGAAGCTTCTCGGCAGCTACCCCTTCCTGATGGGCATGCCGGGACGAAAACTGTGGGATCAGTTCCTCGGAAAGCTCTGGAATATCAACTCCCTTGACGCCTTGCACGAATTCTTCGAGAACCTGCTTGACATGCTGTCCAAGAGCAAGGAAGAGCGGCGGAGACTGGCGGAGCTAGGTGAACCGGAACAGGAGGAAGGCATCAAGTTATCGCCGAACTCGCCGCTGGGAACCTTTGTTCGCAGAGCCCGCCTAGAGTATCAACGGCTTCAGTTTCACGACTGCACAGAATTGTGGAAGAACTTTGTGCGGTACCGCCAGCCCACGGCTCACTACCTGAAGCGGAAAATCCCAGGCTTCGGGCGTCTTAGCTTCGACAACGTTCTCCTCCTGGGGGAGCAGGAGGACTGGGACCACAAGGGCGTCATGGCTTTGGCAGCTGTGGCATATGGAGATATGCTCACGGGAGACCAGAGCAAGACACTGGCTGTCAGCACCGATGACATCGAAACTCTGCTCGAGTTTCAGATTGAACAGATGCAGAGTGAGTGATACTCCTTGCTCGTGCGTTGGCTTTGACTGACATGCCTCAGAATATGGAAACAGAATACCACATGAGATTCGGCACCAGTTCCACGACCTTCTCAACGACAGCTTTCTGGTTCCCAGCCTCACGCACTATCTCAGGTATGCTTGCCAGTCCACTCCCTATATCGACTCATCTAACGTTGGCCAGCTTTCTTGACGCCTGGCGAGGAGGAGATTATCCCACCGCATTCGACTTCCTGCATCGATACTTCGACTACACAATGCAGAATAGAGATCGTCTGTTTTACCAATACGCTCTGATGAATCTGGCGGTTCTCCAAGCCGACTTTGGCTGCCACAAGGAGGCTGTGGCAGCTATGCTTGAGACCGTCTCGACGGCGAGAGAAAACCGCGACATGACTTGCTTGAACTTTGCACTGAATTGGCTGTTCCACTTTGGTCGTGCCCATCCTGACCTCGTCCGGGATTTGGAGTCCAACAGCATGCTGGGAACGGGCAAAGAAAGCCTGGCGTTTCTTCGCGTCAAGGCTAAAGAAACGGGAATGTGGACGCTCTGGAGTTCCGTGCTTCTGAGTGAAGCTAAGCTTGGGCTCGTTAACGGCGACAGCGTGGCGACAGCTCTCGAGTTCACGGTCCGAAGTTCGCAGATCATCGTTGAAAGAAACATGAAGAACATGTTTGGGTCTCAACTCTCGCTTTCTTCCGCAATATGGGACAGACTGGGCCTCTCTAGCCTCTCGTTTACGACCTGCGAAGTCTTTTTGCGCTGCCATGCGAGACATTCTATCTTTGATGATGAGCTTAAGCTCACCTGCCGCCTTGCGCTCCTGTTGGCGGCTCGGGGCAAATACGACCTGGCTTTGGAGAAGCTGGAATCCCTGGCAGAAAACTCACTGAGATCGTGGAAGCCTAGCCAATACTGGCACAAGTACAGAGGCGTGATCAAGCTCAAAAGGGACCTCCACCACAATAATCTCGAGGGGGCGGAGCAACTTCTGTCTCAGATTATGCAGTCGAAGATGGACGACCTGGAGCCGGACATGGCCTTCCTCGTTGATACCCTCCACATCGACTGCTTGACTCGCCGAGGAAACTTTCAAGCTGCTTTTGCCAAGGTTGACACGATGATTGCGAAGCTGCGAGACGAAAAGAAGGATGTGGCTCTTCGAGTGAGGCTTCTGTTGTTGAAGGCGTCCCTTTTCGACAAGTCTGGACGGCCACAGAGAGGCTTCACCATCGTCATGCGAGCTACGAGCATATCCTGGAGAGCGCGACTTGTTCTATCCCTATGGCATTCGATCGGTGCCCTCGCCAACATCCTAGTTTCCCTGGCCGAATTCGAGGCGGCGTCCCAGCTACTCATCGCAGTCATCCCACGATCCCTCGAGTGCGACGCCACGGCCCTCACAGCACTCCTATACTCCCACCTTGCCGACGCAAACATGGGTCTCGCGGGAAGGCACGAAGCCAAGTCGCACAAGCGAAAGGACTATTTGACCAAGGCTATCGCAGCAGTGCAGAAGTCGTTCGACCACTACTCCAGCGTCGAGGATATTAATCAGCAGTGCCAGATGATGGCGAAGAAGGCCATGATCATGAAGCTGTCCGGGGACATGGCTCTGGCAGCGGATTACGCGGCGGCGTATGTGGCGTTAAAGAAGAACGCCGAGTTGCTGAGCCTTGGGGGGCTATGAGTGATGATGGACGAGTACTACGAAAATGGGACAAGAGGAGCATAGGGCGGAGCAGTGAAGCATCCTTGGCGGTTCATTAAAATTGTTTATTTGTACATGGGACAGGTAATAGATCAACAAGTCCCGGACTGTTCTCGTCGGTAAGAGCGACAAGCTCTATAGGTACACATTTCATGACCACCTTCATATCGTTTCCCAATACTATGAATACGCCAGCTTATGCTCTCCTGCTCGCCAACCCTCTCTACCACCGGATTCTCTCGCCCTTGCGGTTCCTTAGCTCGCTCTCGTCCGACTTATCCGCAACCTCTCCTTCTGCCGAGTTATTCGTTGCCCACACCCTCTCGATACACAGCTCAAAAGGCCCTTCGGTACGGTCGGTCAGACCGATTCCCACCGTCATGACCTTTTGCCGCAGCATCTCCGTCTGCGGCTCGATGACGAAGCCGTGGTTAGTGCGTACGAAGTCATTCCATTTGATGAGCACCGTTTCCCACTGGCCGGGCCGCTTCGGGAACAGTCGGTGCTGGTGGAGATCCGAGGGCTCGACGCTCTCGGTCTGGAGGTTGATGAAGTACGCGCGGCCATCTGACTTGACCCGCATGGCGAGGTAGACGTACGGGTCGATATCCCACAAGGAGCGACCGAAGAGCGTCGGGCGTTGGTCGGGCGTGCGGAAGCCAGCAAAGCCGGTGCGTTCGATGTTGGGGTGGTTCGTGGGGAGGCGGGTTGATATGGTGCCGTGGAATCGGGCAAAAGATGTGGGAGCGTCGGCGGAGGATTCGGCGGAGGTGGAGGTTTCAGAGGGTTTCTTCGTTTCGCTGGCAGTCGTGTACTCAAAGTTGCTCTCTGAGTATCCGCCAATGGCCTTATCAGACATAACGATGCAGTCTCGGACTGCTTCGGGGGCGTTGAAGTCGTACAGAGGTCGAGGGCCAGAAGCGCCTTTGATAGCTTCGAACGTCATTGCTACGGAACGGTTAGCCAGCAAGACCACAAGCCATGGAGCCAGAGAAGCAAGTACAAATATGCGCCCTTCGTTTCAGCTCGTCCATGCTCCGGCCAAGGATGCCTTTGGAGAGGAGGAACGGTGTAGGCCTCATGATGGGCAAATATGATGCAGAGAGAGAATCCGAGGCGGGAGAATGTGGGAAGACGGGCACAGGCTTGTCGCAGAGCCCAATTGGCTCACCGTGATTCGACAAACATGAGCTCTATGAGTGAAAGAGGCGGTTGGAGCCTTGCGCTTGCGCCTTTGCCGATTCTAAGAGGCAGGCTGGGTGTCGGAGATATCGTGATGCCGTTGACGGAGTGCAGGCCGTGATGATTTCCAAGAAGTTGAGAATTCGCACGTGCAAGCCTGTGCAAATCTGGAGCTGCCTAAACCCCACCTTCGTGCAAAAGCGGGACAATTCCCACAGGGCACCCTGTGCACCGGGGCCGGGGCATACTTGATCCGCACATCGAACCAGGCTCAAGAAATTCTTCCCGCAGTGTGCCATCACGACCGAGGATCCAGCTGCAAGCTCGATAATGACCCTACGCCGCCGGTAACGCCGGATCCCGAACTTCCGCATACGGTGCTCCCGGTTCGATTATCGATTCCTCCACAGTCCACCAGCTGCAATGTCCTCCTCCGTCGCAATGGGCCCCGCGGCGGCCCGCCTCCTACGCCCCGGTGCGCTCTCCCCGCTGAGCCTTCGCAAGTGTCTCGTGGGAACTGTGGGCGTCCAATTCACCCGGTCGGCGTCGATGCCTTCGAGAGGAAAGATGCTCCGTGAGATGGAGAAAACGGCTCGTGAGGGAACCAAGAAAACGGACATGGAGACTATGTCGCAAATCCAGAAGAAGGCCAACGACGAATACTTCAGGTCCGGAGGCGGACCTCTGTTCCCTGGTGAGTGGCCTCATTCCCCATTGTGCGCCATTGATGTATACGGCGAGGAGACAGTGGTTCTCTGTATACGGGGAGAGTTTAACTAACGCACTGTCTTGTCCAGGCACCTTTGTCCCCCTCCCCATCTCCCGATACCCTCGAAGCCCCCGCGCTTTCCTCACCTACCAATGGTATCGCATTTTCCAATGGGGAATTGAGACGATCTCCGTTCTCACCTTCAAGCTCAAGTCGATGCCCAATTGGACGACCCGGCCCAAGTGGAAGGCCGCCCGTGGCAAGATTGCCCCCACCGCGAAGGTCATGTACACCGAGATGCTCACGGCCTTTGCCGCCGGCGACAAGAACACCATCAACAATATCTGCCTTGGCAACTTCTCCAAGAAGCTCACCGCCGCCATCGACCGCCGGAAGTCTAACGAGCGCACCTCATTCGAGCTCGTCGGCTTCAACAAGGGACTCTTCTACCCCCGCGTCGTCGCCCACCAGGTCCACAACGTGAACCCCCACGACAAGGACATGTTCACCGAGCAGGCCGTTGTGGCCATTTGCTCTACGCAGAAGGCTTCCCGATACAATGCCTCAACCGGCGAGCTGATCCCCGGCAGCACCCGAGTGCAGCAGAAGGTGGAGCACGTCGTCCTGTCACGACAAGTCAGCGAGACCACATACAAGTCCGGACCCTGGCGGATATGGGGCACCGTGCCCGTGACGACGATGGACGCCTATAAAGAGGAGCAAGACTGGATCCGTCGGGAGCAGGCAAAGCGTGCCGGGTGGGAAGACCCTTCGCAGAAGAACTGATATATATATATGACTTTCTGAAGCTGGGAAGCAAAACGAAAGGAGTAGCCCTTGTACTACAGTAGTCATGCATTGGATGGGAAAACAGTGTAAAATGAGGGAGTGTATATTGTACGAAGATATCATCTGTACTATAGAATAGCATGGAGGCCGGCGAACAGACGCCAGCACTGAGTAGAGTACTTCACTCCAAATCAATCTGGGTATTTGCCCTTTAGTAAAGGAGCCGAATTTCTTCTCAAGGAGATGAGCTTAAAGCAAATGTTATGCCCTTGAAGCTAACGAAAGATGCGAATATTCTTGACGGGCGCTGGGACATGTATGGATGCGGCGGAGACGACACTGCAGGAGGCACCGTCATGAAAGAATCGCCTGGAAGTCAACCTCCGGTGTCCTACACAGGGACACGCAGAACGAAGGCATTCAGGACATAGCCGTCAACAACACCTTCATCGACCGTTGCCTCATCCTCCTCGCGCTCCGGACCACGGCGCGCTTCTACGAGCGCGATGGCCCTTGCATCCCCATCTTCATGAACCTCATCGTCAAAAGGGGACCGTTTGTCCACTTCACAGAGGCTGCCCCCATGGACTTCGTCGCCTCCAAGACTTGGATGCGCGTTCTTCCACAACAACACAGCCAACATCGTGATGGAGCGCATCGACGGACAGTCTCTGTCGAGTGCTTGGAGATCGCTATCAGACGCAGATATGAAAAGCATCTTGACACAACTCCGAAGCATTTTCGGGAGCTTAGGACCCTTCAACCGCCTCCGGGAACGGGGGTGCAGAGTTGTGTGGGAGGTTCATTGACAGACTCGCAAGAGTGGCAAGACAAGATTGCAGACTTTCTCCATCTTGGGTCAGCTCAGTTCCGCGGTACGAACAGCCCTGCCATCCTCGGCCATAATATGCTGCCGAAGTCCTCCCACAGTCTGGTAGATTTCCTTGATGTTGTTGGTACTTTCACTCATCGTCTCATTGAATCCCCAGAATCTCGGCCTTGAAAGCAGGCCAGTATGACTCCTCAACCCATCGCTGTAAACACTGCAACGAGACAACAAGCTTGTAAATACCAAGCTCAGTCCCAGTATCGCCGATCGCGACATGGTGATACAGCGTCGCCTTTTTCCCCCTCAAGGTGGTCGCGACAAAAAGCCAGCTGTGTCCTTGTATAATGATGCCCGGCATAAACTCGATGGAGAGCGGCGGCTTTCGTTCCCTCCCTGAGTGCAGGCTCCTCCACTGCGCAGAATGCCAGGTTCCCATCTGAAGAACAGCACCGTCCCAGTTCTCGCCCTGACGCTTCGTCTCGACGGATATGGCGAT
Organism: Neonectria sp. DH2; assembly: GCA_003934905.1. Lineage (NCBI taxonomy): Eukaryota > Fungi > Ascomycota > Sordariomycetes > Hypocreales > Nectriaceae > Neonectria > Neonectria sp. DH2. The sequence goes on along the minus strand of RQWH01000004.1, from coordinate 1,245,516 downwards.
CGGGTCTTTGCACAAGTTACCCCAGCCGGTGTGGTTGATCGTCTGGCCGGGTCTGCGAAGGCAAAGGTTCTCAATGGTCTCTTGCTCCGGACTGCCCTCTTCTGGGCGGATCATGATGCAGAAGTCGACGTTTTTGGAGGGGGCATTCTTTGGCTTGAAAGCTTGCACGATCTGGGCTGAAGTACTATCGCTGTGTGAGCTCGAAGCGGGATGCAAGATGGAATCGGCCTGGGACCTACCAATAGCGATAGTCGACCAAGGCCGGTTGGCCGGGTTTTCGAAAGACCCACGAGAGAAGAGGTGCATGGACTTCGACATTCCAAGATGATTCACCTTCTCGCTCATCCAGGCATGTCGCGGCACGAGCCAGAGTCTCTTGAACAAGATCTATAGGAGGATACCGCCACCGTGGCCCGTCGTTTGCATCGGCTGCCTCGAAATAGGCCGAGTTGGGGATATCGGCGTCGATTAACTAGGCGAAATTCAGCATCCAACTCTGGCATCGCAGGTATCTATCTCCCTTACCGGCTCTCGTAGTTCTGCAGGGATGATCTTGTCACCGCCGCTGATCCTCGCAAGCCCTCGACGGAGAACCTGAAGAGACCCGGGTTGTCGGTCGCGATGTTGCGTGAAACTGACCGCCTTCAAGCCTGTTTCTTGCAGCTCGGCGTTACGACGCTGCTTCGAAGGAGATGACTGATGAGACACGGACGACTGATTTGACGCGGACGACTGTGATAGTCCTGATGACGCTCGAGAGGGAGACTCCGAATACATCGATGGGGAGCGTACGCCTTGCGACCCGGTGTCATGGGGAATTTTCCAGGTGCGAACCCGGCTGACTCGCGGTGTTTGGTGGGGGTCACTGCTGTCCAAATCCAGAGAGTCTAGAACCGCGTCATGCGCGACAAAGTCCTCCTCCTCTTCCCAGCGCCGTTTGCTTAGGGATCCCACATCATTCAAAAAGCCCGAGGTGTGCGCTTCCGAGTTCGTCGGCGTTGGTAGTCGGGAGGTGCAGGGCTCGTGGCTGAGCTTGACTCGCTTCGCTCTTCGCTCGATCCTGCTTTCTTGTCCGACGAAGTCGCGGTCGTAGTCGTGGTCGCGGTTTTGTTCCTCGGCAGGCAGTTCGAGGGAGTCTAGCCACGAAAGAACAGCACCTTGGAGCATCTCTCGAGTTTGCGTGGATCCTGGAGGGAGGTAACAAGAGCCTGTCTTCTTTGACGCTGTGGATTGGAAACGTTGGTTCACACATACTTGTGATGCGGGATGGCTAATTATTGGCGGGGCAACGCCACACGTCATCCTGTTTTATCTTATCTTATCCCATCTCGATTACCCGGATAAGTGACGCCAGCCCACTGCTCTGACCTCACCCTTGTTTGGCAGAGCTTCCGCAACACATCCGCACTCTATCGTCAATGTCCGTGAGGCTGCTCTCCGCATACTCGAGCATTTCACCGGGAAGGAAATGCATTCCTGTAGGCGATTGGGCGCGATCTTGAACTGCCGAAGTGCTAGATTTGCATCTAGTGCATCGCCCAAGCGCTAGACTGCCGTTTTGCCAGGCCCTCCAGAGCTCGTCAAAGGAACAGGTAGGTCAATTGGGCATGTCACGGCATCCAACCCCGAGACTTCGCGTGCTATAGACTACCGAGAATGTTGTGCAGGCCCTGGTCTACGAGGCGAGATTGGTTTCAGAGTCATGATGTTGCACCCGTCGCCTGCGATAAGCCACGCCTTTCGGGTCGTTGCCTCGCGGCACTTCGAGCGCTGGGGCTTGGTCCTCGAAGGCGGGTTTGGGACCTTCTGTGGATGGACTTGGCAGGCTTCCTCGAATACGACTAAAGAGGGATGTAACTACACATTTCAATGCTTGCAGGAAGCGTTCAGTTCCCATCTCGTCTATTGAGACTAGATTAAGCATTAGATAGGATCGTATACTTCAACACCCCCTATATCCTTCGGTTTGGTGTAACAAAACTACCACGTAATCCCAAGAAACGTCGCGGTAGCGCACTACTTGGCTAGGATGGACCTAGAAAAATTTGCCAGGGGTCGTAGAGACGATAGTCTCCGTGGGAAAGTCCGTGTCCTCGCTGGGAGTTCGCTCGATAGGTCGGTCGAGCGCGTCGAAGCGGTGGCCTTGGACCTTGGCTAGGATGAACTGGGCAGCGAGACGGAGAGCCAGAGCACCGCAGCCCCAGATAAGACCGCCAACGGGAGCAGCGACGAAGGCACCAAAAGCGCTCCAGTCGTCGCCGTACAGGCCCGCCTCGAGAAGGAGGAGCTCGGCACCCTTCTTGGCATCGCCGTAGTAGATGGCGCCAAAGATGAAGACGGTAAAGAGGCCACCGAGACCGCCGACGACGACCTCGAAGCCGCGCCACCAGTAGAACTTACTGTGGAGGCCGATGCACAGCACAGGGATCGTGGCGGCGGAGACCAGATCGGTGATGAGGTAGATCTGGAGGATGGAGGGCGCCTTGAGGGCGAGGACGACAATGGGGAAGATGACCAGCACGACCAGGCCGCGAATGTACCAGACGTTGAGGCGGTTGCGGAACAGGTCGTTGGACGCCGACGACACCATGGCTGACTGGAGACTGTCGAAGGCGGCGGTGCTGAGCGTCACGACCATGACCAGGACAATGCCGACGACCCAAGTAGGGAGGGTTTCGAGCAGGAGGAAGAAGGCGATGGAGCCTGACGAGGCAACGTCGGCCTGCGGCAACGCACCAGACCACACGGCGATGAGACCCGTGGCACCGACAAGCGTGAGGATGACCAGGATGACGATGGTGGCCATGCTGGTGCCCAGTCGAAGGTCCTTGTCCGTCTTGGACGAGAAGGTACGCAGCCAGAAGTTGGAGAGGAAGAAGTCGTTGGTCAGGATGGCGACGGGGAGGATGTACAGGAGTTGCCATCCGAGCAGGTTCGCCTTGGTCAGGTCCGAGTCTTCTACCAGTTCCCTCTTGATATCCGTCTTCACGCCGATCGTGATGGTGGCGATGATGACAAGGCCGATGACCATGGCTCCCTGGATGACATCCGTGAAGAAGGAGATTTTGAAACCACCGAGGGCTGTCGTAGTGTGTTAGTGACCGTTTTGGTACGGATGAAGACCAGGTCACTCACAAGTATAGATGGTCGTGATGACACACTGGACAATAATGACAGGAAGTCCATCGAGGCCAGTCAAGGCCGTGACAACCTGTCCGATGGCCGACAGCTCGGCGACCATGTACAAGAACAAGGTCACGAGGGTCATGAAGCTGAGGTACAGCATGGTCACGGTGCCGTAGCGCTGTCTGGTCCACTCGGTCAGGACGAAGCCCTCAGGGCACTTCCTGCGGATTATCGGACCGAGGAAGCCAAATGCGAGAATGGGCAGAGCCGACGCAAGCGCGTACACGACCATGCCCTGGACGCCGGCGATGGTGGCCAGCTGAGGGTAAGCAAAGAGGATTCCGGATCCGAGGGCTAAGAAAGTCAGTTTTTCCATCTCGCGGGAAGAGGGAGAGAATGTAAGGCTTTGGAGCGGCAACACTTTTCCCACGCAAGCATTAACTTGATCGAGTATTACGGTACAATCTCAGCTTCATCGACACACGACGGCATCTCCTCAGAAGGCCACCTGAGGGTGGATGCCATCGACATGTCGACTCTGCGCCCGTAGTGAGCCGCATCCTCTCCCCCTCCCGAGATGTCTCTCTGAGCGGGGTTGGTTAGTTCCCAGAACGAAGCTGGTGGGGTTAGTGGCATCAGAGGGCGAGAGCATCTCAAAGAGGGGAAGAAGATAGGGTGGTTTGGGTACGAACCTGGTCGCTCGGTTCCGCCGTTGCTCGTGTCATACTCGACCGTGAAGTTGTTGAGATCGGTGCCCGCATGGCCACACGTTCATCGCTGCGCTGCGCAAGATGCAAGATGCTACCGCTCTGGGATGCGGGGTCATGAGAGCCAGATGCTCTACTCACCGGAGGCGATGAAGTTCAAGGCCAGAGGGAACGCTATGTCTGTAGTTAGCGACGGCACGTGGAACGGAAAGTGGGTTCACGTCGACGACGCCCATGAAGCGAAGCAGAATCGAAAAGAGGCCATCGCGTCTGCTTAGTTCACATGGGTGAGCCGACTGAGGGAGAGTTCTGACCCGTCTGGGTTCCATTGCCGGCGAGGAAGTCCGCCTTGCTCTGGTTTCTCATCTTCCAGGCAACGCCTGTTCCCAATAACCTACATCGTCGTTGTTAGCTCAGCGCGCCACCCGTGTTTTTTTTTTCTTTCCCCCGCTGGGGGGATAAATCCCGCTGCGTGGTTGAGGAGTCACGAACAGAAACGCGCCATAAGTGACGTAGATGATGGCGTTCGAAGCCGCAGATGATGGTTGGCCCATGCTGGATAGTAGGGGACGTGTTGGGTTTATTCGTCGAGAGTTCGAATGCAAGGTGTTGCGTCAGAACCAATTCCGTGCTGGCGAGATGTTTGATGGAGGTAGAGGACACTCCGTACTAATGTACTAATCGAGGAGATTGATGAAGCGGCGGGTGGGGGTGAAAAGTCAGATGTTGCTACCGAGCACCGCGTGCGGTAGTACGAGTCTCAAGGTAATCAAAGAGACGAGGAAAAAAAAAGGACGCGGCCGCTGCTACTGTCCTGATTAGAGTTAGGCCTGTTGCACCGAACTAGGCCCGACGAGATTCGCCTGGTGATGCTTGGCGAGGTCTTGGTCATGGTTTGAATGGGTTGTATTAGTGGGGGTGTTCGTTAAACCATGCATCGCCCCCTGCTTCCGGCTTGTCATATCATGCATGGGACAGTCTCGACTACTTCACAACACGCCGCATGTGGATCCTTGGTTTGGTGTGAGAAATCCCACTTTGTCATTTTATCTATTAAAGTCATACACGCAAGGAGAAGAGATCAGTATGTCTCGTCTGTGATGCCCAACTAGGTTGCAGTTTTCCACCAGTCCCCCAAAAAGGTGTCGAAAAATGCCTCCATGTCAGGCAATCCAAACCACTCCTTGCTATTCTCAAGTGGCGTCTCCAAATCGGGACCCATATCTTTCCTATGCCGCAGATTGGAAAGTAACGAAAAGAACATGTGCTCAGTAACAGGATGTGGCCTGATGACGAAGCAGATGTGAAAAAGAAGCAGTTGCGAGAACGAAGCAGATGTGGAAAAAGAAGCTGCTGCGAAATCAGATCAGAAGGCAAACCTTGCCTGTGGCGCCGTGAAAATGTCGTTACTTGAGTTGTCCGAGTCTTTGAAAGAGTAGCTCAGATGTGTCTCAGCTGAAGCGGGTAGTGCCTTGCCAAAAGAAAAAAGAAGGCATCAATACACGCGTGCGTACGTACTTGCGATGCGGCCCACATGTCGAGAGAAGTGGATGAGCTGGAAAAGCGCGAAGGAGCTTGACCGGAATCTGCGAGCAGAAGAGGTGCTCGTTATGCTTCAGCTCATGGTAAAGGTCGACAATGTGGAAGTAGCAGAATCAAAAACTCGCGTGGCAAAATGAAAAGCAGATGTGTTGGTGCGTTTGGAGCAAACAGCTTTGCTCAGTTGACCTCCTCGCCGTTCTGAGCTCCCTGGCCGCCATTGTTGTTCTGTTCACGAGTCTGAGCCTGGCTTGGACCTTGGCTCTGAATCTGGTCAGGCCGGGTGGGTGCCTCCATTGGGACGATTGGGCCCGTCGACGAATGCATGGGCTGGCCATGATGGGCCATGGGCGTATATGAGGAACTCTGGTGGTTGACTGGGTAAGAGTAAAAGTTCTGAGAATACCCAAAAGGCAGGCCTTGTGTCATACCCTGCCCCATGTTGTGTGCCATGCCTTGCCCCATGTTGTGTGTCATGGTGTGTGCCATTGTGTTGGGCACATTTTGCATACCGTGAACCATCGCATGTGGAATTTCGTATGACGCTCCCTGTTGCACTTGACCCTGTGGCATTTGGTGCGGCATTGGAACCATAGCAGCTGGCATATGCGTCATGTTGCTAGGCATGTGTCCCATAGCACTGGGCATATGGACCATACCGTTGTGCATGCCTTGTGTTCCAACCGGGGTCTGAATGTAGGGCATCATTGGCATGTTACCATGAGGGTATGCCTGGGTCTGCTGGTAAGACTGGTAGTATGGTTGGTAGGGCTGTTGTCCGATGGGCAGGAACTGGTTTGAAGAACTCATGGAAGGACCAGTAGCTACCGGCAACTCGTTCTCGGTGGTGCTGGCTTCATTGTTAGAAGCATTGGCTTCATTGACAATAGCTTCATTGTCAACTGGCTTGGTATCCTTCTCAGACAGCTTGTTGTTGTTCAGGTTCTCGACTTGCTTCTCTGAAGCCTCGGTGATCTGCTGAGGGGAGTTGGTGATCTTCTGAGGAGAGTTGGTAGTCTTCTGAGGAGAGTTGGTAGTCTTCTGAGGAGAGTTGGTGATCTTCTCAGAAGAGTCGGTGACCTTCTCGGGAGAGTTGATGACCTTGTTGGAAGAGTTGATGTGCTCCTGGGAAGAATCAAAATTTTTACCAGGAGACTGCAAGTTGCTCTCCGGTGCCTCAGGATGGGGGTCCATGATGTTAAGAGAAGTGGCTTGGCGGAGTCTTCCTCGTTCGGCACGTTCAGCAGCCTGTTCAGCACGTTCAGCAGCCCGCTCGGCAGCGTAGGATGGAGATCGGCAAGGTGTCTTGCGACCCTGCTCTCGTAGAGCGGCAGGTCGAGCACCAAGAGCGACAGGGCCTCTGGTAGGAGTAGCCGCCTGGGGCTGGGTGACGGAATTCTGAATAACGGGTTGAAGACGAGGGGCATCGTTGCTCACACTGGCCTGAGCGATCGCAGGCTGCATATCGGCAGGTGGAGCTCCGGCATGATGATAGGCTTGGGAAACAAGTGGCTCATGATAGAGGCGATCATCCGTGACGGGCTGGGCAACGAGTGTTGCCGGCGTGCTGGAAAGATAGCTTGTTCCGACAGAGGGGCCAGCCGAATTGTGAAGAACCATAGCGTTGGAATGGGCCGACCAAGGGTCAGTAGCAGACGAGGGTCCCGAGTACTGAGCAAGACTGGAATGGGAAGCGGATGCTCCCCGGGGATAGTAAGATCTGCTCGAACTTGAACTTCCCTGGATAAAGGCGCGCATGGGATTCATAGGAGGTTTGCATTTCTTCTTCTCCACGCGGATTATGTACCCCTGGACATTTCGGCCGTTCTAATTGTCATGTTAGTGGAACGTTTAGGCAGGGAGAAAGTTCAAGGGACAGTCTTACGCAACGAGTCACAATAGTCTCAGCAATATCCGCGCTTTCGAATTCCACAAAGGCAAAGTGCACAACAGTACCTAGAAGATATGGTAAGTAAGTAGGAGTTGAAATATTAATGAATTGCTTACCGTTTGGGATCGTGTTCTGTCTCAGCTGGACTTCCACCACGCGGCCGTAAGGGGAGGTGACAAGACGAACAAGGTCATCGTTGACGCAAGAAGGCAGGTTTCCAATGAATACAGAACGACAGTCCTTGTAGTATTGATCCATGAAAATGTCGTTGTTCTGACCGGGGTGGGACCATCGTCCCTCCTGTTCAGGGTCATGGGGCATCACCACGTAGATGGGATGGTAGCCGACCAACTATGAAAGCCATCAGTATTACCAAACAGAGATAAAAAGGGGACTATGGCTGGATCTTACTTTGACGACATCTCGACGAGCATCAAACCTTTCATACACCACGATCACAGACTGAGGAAGGTTCCTGCCCATCTGCGTCTCACGGTCCAAGTGTTCGACCTTGTAGATAGCACCAAACCGCCGAAGGAGGGCATAACCTTCGGTGAGGTCGGTAGGATCGCCGGTCCTCTTGTATACAAGGAAGGTCACTGATCTAGATGAGTACTCATACAGAATAGAGGCAAGTTGAGTGGGTGACATACCATTTGCTTTGCATTTTTCAGTTCGGCATTGTCGACCAAGGATTGGTCTTTTGTGACCGTGCGCAAGAGCGACTCTGGCCTCAGCAACTTGCTGCAAAGACTATTAGTAGAGACTTGCAGAGCAGTTTGATAATACTCACTGTGAACTGACAAAACGCGAACGGCATGCGTCGTCTGTCTCGCTTGATCTTGACAAAGACCGGCCCATACTCACTGAACATCTTGGAGACTTCGCCATGTAGAGTCAGATCGTTGTAACCCTGAGACAAGCTGATTGAAAATTGTTAGAAATAATATCAAAAATTATGGGGTCGACTCACTTCGCAACGAAAATGCAGGCTTCGGGGGTATAGATGCCCTGCGGGTCGGATCGGGGAGGTGCCCGAATCACCATGGCGACATTTGATTCAGGCTCAGCCTGGCCATCGTTGTCTTGAATTTCGAAGGACTCATTGCTCGAAAAGACATCGTCTTCAGAAACACTGCCTCTGAAGGCAGATGTGCTGTACACAACATTGTGAGGGTGCATTCTGGGGCAGACAGTTAACAATACACGTACCTGCTGGAGTCTTTCCCATTGTCTGAGGCTGACTTTCTGAGGATACTAGACTCGTGTGAGTGGATGACCAGAAGCAAGGTTACCACAGGGAGTTCCTTACCGCGAGCCAGGTGAGGTGCTCTGAGAAGTGAGGCCTTTGATGAATTAGTCTTTGCATAGATTGATAGCTAAGCAGTGAATTTGGGAAGCGACCTCAGAAGAGATAAAGACAACTTCCGTAATCCATTTGCCAGAGTAGAGAAAGAAGGACTTGTAGATAAAAGAAAATGCGGTAAAGAAACAGGGGCGAAGCGACACCACCCCGCACAAAAGCGTGGTCATGGTGGCTTGGGAAAAGCCAGCGAAACAGATGAGTTGAGATAGGTAGTGGATAGAAGCAAGGACAACAATCCAAGTAGATCTTGGAGTAATAGTTGATGGATGGCCATAGAATAACAGATAGGAAGTAAGAAACAGAGTTGTGCAACTTACAGAAGCCAATGCTGTCAGTGTCCGAGAACGACTCGTGCGAGACCCCATCCATCGAAACAGTCTTTCTCAGGGAGGTGCCGAGCTTTACGCTTTGGAGACCTACAAGTGGCAGGTCCTTCGTTGAGTATGGAGGCATCTTAGCGATGGATGTTGAGGTGGAAACTGCAGTTTTGTGACGACGTTAGCAGGTACGACGCGAAGAAGGGCGACGTGCTCAACGATGGATGAAGGCAGCAGCAAACGAGCGAGTAGAAATAGCATGCCAAATGGCAGTGGAAGGAGTAGGAGAAGGTGGTATGTGAGGAGAAGGTGAAGGGGATGAAGATGGGGCCCGAGAAATGTTACCTGAGTGACATCAACGCGTGGAGATTCAAGCTGAAGACTTTCTGGGACGAAGTTGGTGCAGAAGAGATACCAACGGAAGGAGGCAACTGTTATCAGGAAGCGGAGAGCAGGGGGAAGTTGATGAGATAGGACAGTGCAGACCGAAGGCTCTGAGGGAGGGGTGAGAATCGGGACGGGATCTCGAGAAGGAAGACGTGGGTGGAAAGTAACGAGTAAACTGAGGTAACTCGGTGTGTATAAGGAGGAAAGCCGCCTCGAGGGCACCTGAAGATGCAAGGGAACTCCTTGGATCTCAGATGAGGCTCGATGAGACAGGGCAGGATGGAAAGGTTGGTGTTGTGATGGGAAAAGTGAAAAGTGGTTGGTGGTGAAGGAGGAAAAGAGGGAAGGAGAGAGAGTGGGAGTGGAGGAGGAGGAATAAATAGGAGAGGGAAGGCGCGCAGCTGGCAGGAGAAACAAGCAGCAGGTGCTGCTGCCCTAGAAACTTCCACATGATGCGTTTCTCGAGGCCAATGACCACCAAACAACACGTTGATAACCATCGAACTACCAACCTGGCAAATGAGGACAATGCAAACCACCCTCGAGACTTCTTGGTGATTGTTATTGATCGGAACGGCTGTTGGTTATGTCCTATAGGGATGGTTGAGGGGTTCCTCTCTCTGGGTCTGGCCCAAACAATGATACCGGGCGAGTCACTGGTCCGCTGGGTGCACTCAGAAGAATTAGTTCACTTATGCACCTGCAGGAGGGGGCAGTAGCTTAAAATTCTCCCGTTCTTATATACACTGGATGTGGCTTGAAGAAGGCGATGGGATGCCCAGTTTGCAGCTAGAACAGCAATGCAAGACTGTATCAAAATCAGTGTTATAAATCGGGTTCCTATGTATGAGGCTGGCGTTTCTGCATGGTACTCAGGAGTATGAACAGATGGCTAGTTATCTTTCCCGGTGTTGCTTTGAGTGTGTGCAGTGCAGTCTGCCCTGGTGCCCCTCGTCGTGCATTTCTGGTGTCGTTTGCTCAGCACCCATGCAGGCAGCCAGCCCCATCACCATACTCTCTCCATCCTGCATCACCACCATGAGCCACATCAATCTTTCGGTGCATCCTGTCCAAAGGCAAAGCATTCACCGAGCCTGAAAATGAGGCATCTGGGTCTCAGTTCAAGTGCTCAAGGTGAAGGGCTGAGAGCGGAGAGCGGAGAGCGGAGAGCTGGGCTTCTGCAGCCAAACCGATGCGGCATCCCCACCCCTCCTTTCTCGGCGTTGACACGATTCTGACAGCATTAGCTAACCCAATCAAAGAGCCGTTCACCCAAGTATCGACGAGCAAGCGAAAGGAATACCCAGAGCCAGAACGAACCATAGACCCAAGAGCAACAGTGGCGTCTCCTTGACACCAAACCTCACGAGACGATAGTCCAAAACGCGTCAGATGTGATGGGACCTAGCCCTAGAGCACACAGGCAACGCAAAGACCTGCCATCCACAGAACCCGGCAAGCTCAGCAAAACACCAAGAGAAGACGACTAAAGAGGTTGTGCCATACCCAGCTGAATGAGGACTGCGACACACGGCGTTGGGAACTTCCAACTCTATGCCAGCCCTCAGACACAGGCACGAGAATCACGAGAACCACGAGAACCACGAGCTTACCACGATACAACCTTCGGATAAACAACACACGAGAATCAAGGGTCAGGTCAGTCCCCTCGAGCAGGATCAGTGCCGCGTATGACGTGTCAACCGCGGAGCCCTTTGACAGTGGATAAACCTCATTCATGGGATAGGACTTCCACACAGATCATTCTCACGTTGAGCAAACATCACTAATAGTGCATAGCCGGATTACTTCACCAAGCGATAAAGCCCATCACAGAGAAGAGGTAGCATACCGAGAGTACCAGCCAACGCACACCTTCAGGCCGACAAGGCTCAAGAGTACATTCACGAAATTGTCCTCAAGCCATGAAAAGAGCAGTGGAATCACAAGCAAACCATAGAACAGACGATGGTTGAGTGGCCGAGAGTCAACTGATCAGTGAAGGCACGATTCCGCTTCTGAGGAGACAAGGAACTCCAGCATTCGAGAAACTCGGAAAATATCATCAAATCTATCTTCATGACCATGCGAGACCGAGGCAGGCACCTGGATGATTCTCGAGTGGTCTCTGCGGCTGTGCCAGCTTGCAGACGGTGATGGTTTTTTCCCCTCATATATTGCACCAAACAAGCACAGAGTATACCCTCACTCCAAACAAGATGAGCAGAATGTACTGACAGAAAGCCAATTTCAGTTCCCCATCTTCTCAGAAACCCATTTACACGACACACGAGCCCAATATCAACCCGAGTTGATTATCAGACGTTCTCGGCCTTCGATATAGACGCCGGCAACCGTTTTGCCTCGAAACATCCCCCTACATTGGAAACCCATCGACAATCCTTCCTTTCGTTAGCGAGTTGGATATTAGATGCATTGAGCCACCGCGTACCGATTTAAGCTGACACACCGAGACCTCGCGTTGAGTGCTAGCAGCATACAAAGCCAGCGAAGAGTGTGGACGAAGCGAAAGACTGCTCCAAGAACGGAGAAGGAGTGATTAGCATAGTCACAGAAAGCTATGCCAGAAACAAAACCACACCAAATGAGAATCTCGGCAGAGTACTTGCCTTTCAGTAAGAGCATCAGTAGCTGATGGTGTAAAATTCGTTGGATCATCTCGGAGGTTTCAGGTGTCATGAAGCATTTGTTTCTGCCGTCGAAGACTACCGAGTCTCTGGCAAGCCCAAGGTATTTCCCCTGAGGTAAGGCGGCAGAGGGGCCAGCAACTTGATAGAGTGGGCAAGTCGCCGGCTTCATCCTGGCCCAGCCTGTTTCCTGAGAAGGAATGCCGCACTTTCCGCCCTCGTGTGGCTAGCCACAAAGGGAGGGGGGCTTGTGCAACTCTATGGGTATGAGGGTTGCGACGGGTTAATCACCGCGGGCCTCTGACTCTCATTGATGGGGAGGACGAGACGAGGCACCTTGGTACTTGGTCCTTCTTTGATCAGAGCATCAATTCCGGATGATCCAGATACCGGCGACGTTGGCTGGTACTCCAAGTGGCCAATCCCGTAACAGGTTTGTTTACGAGATGAGGCGGAGGTTAGTTTGATGCTGTGGAGAACTTAGCTGGTGAGTCAACGAGCCTAGGGAGGGTGCATGCCTCAGTCTATCGCCCTTCTGCCTCCATGTTTCATCCCATGAAAGGCCACAAACATCGTGCCCGATGGACAGCAAGGCAAGACACACCTTGCGACTGGGGCAGCACACGGAAAGCTCCACCATAACCCTTAGTTCCTAACTCCGATCAGTTACCTGGCAGAATTAGAGCGTTACCATTCAGATGTATGCTCTTTCCTTCCTATTCAATGTCACACAGACCGCCTTCATTAACAGCCGCGTGGTACTCATATGCTGACCCGATTTAGATTCGTCGGAAACATGCCGAGTCAGCCGCCGAACGGGATGTAAACGGCGAGCGGCAGAGACATCGCGTCAGGATGACGAGTAGGCCATTACACAAACAGTTGCGAGACAGGCCGGAGGGACCGCTGCCAAAGGACCTTGACGTTGACAGACTTGACATCTAACCGTGCAAACTGGTTCGCAAAAGCATGTCTCAGGGGTATCTGATGATGGCTGCAACGGCTTGTGTAACTTGTGCGGGCGAGTCTACACTTTGGAAGAGACAGTAGTTACGGCGTGACTCATTCGGATACAGCGGCTTTCACCTGAGCAGGTCTTGCATCGTCGTACAGACTTGAGTGTGCTGATGGGAGTCATCCACATGCTGGTATCCGAAATGGCAAACATCTCGTCCCTCACAGTGGGTGGACGAAGCAGCCCTGGTTGGCTCTCTACCTGCAAGCAACGGATCAGAGGCTTGAAGGATTGGTGATGAGCTCCCTATAAGCGAGGACGGGACTGAGGCGTGAGTTGAGGGTTTCTCCGTTGGCTGAAGCTGTAAGCCGTCGTTGACCGCAACTTGCTAACTTGACGCACCTAGCAAACAAGTCGAGGAAGCGCGAATCCGAGCCAGCAATAATCGCAAGAGATTTTGTGGCGGTCCAACAGAAACAGCCCGATGACCATTTGACGGGTACCGGCATGAAGCTATTCAGATTGCGTGGTGAGGGGTTGATGGGAACACAAAGCCACCTTGCGAAACACACCATGCAGATTCCCGTTCAGCTCGCCCTCGTGATGGCACTACTTTGCAAGGGTCGACCTCTCACGAAAAGTTTACCGAGCAGCTCGGAGAATTGGAAAAGTCAAATGATGAGTTACTGGGCACATACACTGCGTGCGGGGAGGTTCACAACGGGAGGAGCCCATGTGGAGATGGCGGTGGTGCAGATGGCACGAAGTTGCTCACAATCAGGGGAAGCAACTCTATTGCATCGACAGGACGTAATACTCTGGTTGTTTCCTCTAACTGCACTCTGAATCACCATCAGAAACTTAGTGTCTCCTATCCAAACATTAGGCTTGTTGCCTTGGCTCCCCCTCCTTAACCAAAGCATGACAATCCCGTTTCTCACTTGACAATCAGACCCTCGGGAGAAAGTTACCGGGGACTGAAAACTCCAGCAACCTCGGGCGGGTTCTCTCTAAGGTTGTGTTCCCTGTGTCACCACAACTCCGCTACGTTGTGCAGCTAGTGTGGATGCACCACGAGACAAGGACGTACAGACACAGGTTCTTTTTCGCGCTTTCGGCTCTTCGACCCTTCTCCGCTTTCAATCACATGCGCACAGTGGTTTTGTTCCAATTGACAACATACCGACCGAGACATCTGGCTTGAGGCGACGAGAACAGAGCCCCTGAAGCAAGAACTGGGAGCCACGCTGGCAAACATGCGCGATGGCTTCGAGCAAACAAGTGACGCGGCTACAGTGCAAGCTCACTCTGAGTGGTTGGGCTGCGAGGTCAGGCTGCGCGAACCTGCAGGTTGACAAACCTTGATAGTATGCCCAATTTATCGGCAACGGGCAGGATATCGAAACACGGCGCGACTCTCCGCAAACGGGTAGCCACAACGTAATTGCGGCCTTGAGACTATCCGATGGTACAGACCGGCTCGGGCGACCTACAATGGGGCGTGGGATGTTCGGGAAGAGAAAGTCAAATGACCAGCGCCATGGCTGAGAGGAAAAACACTCGTTGACGGAGGCGAGGGGGCTTGCTGATGGTCCGTAAGCACGGCAGGCGACATTAGTCGTGGATAGTCCGCATACCTGACGGCCGCTATCGTTTCAACAGCATACTCTCTCCGGAAACTCGCAGATGGATGGACTCGCACTGTCGTTCAAGCGAGGATACCAGCATTGGTCCGGAGTCCAGACCAGCCCATCATTATCTTGCGAGAACGAAGATGACGTGTCCGCACCGCTCAGACGAATCGAACGAAGAAACAGACAAACAAAAAACCGGAGGCAGACGGGATCCCACAGCTTGGAGAGTGATCGGCGCGGCGAGAGGCCATCAGGAGCGGCCTTAGCCACTTACTCCCACCGAATAGTCTTCCGCGCTGCTGCGAGTAGCCGAACGACGGTTAGCAGGCCAATGATCTGGGTTCTGGAAAGCCCCGAGCAGGACCTAGGCTTTCCACCACAGTTTTCCGCAAACTGTGCGAGCGGAAAGCAAACAAAATCGATGCGGAAACGAGATTCGGTGAGAAAGGAAGCAGGGGGACGCCGGAGGAAGTGAGACATGCCCAGCCCACGTATGGACTAGCCCGGAATTGATTGCGCACTTGGCAAACGCAAAAGCCCAGAGGTGCAACTTCCTGTCAACTCGACGGACCAATCCGCGGCCGAGGAGCGTCGCTCGCCTTGCTTCATGTCGCTATCCGTCAAAATCAGGCAACTGGCGCCACACCGGCGATGAGCGCGTTTGTACTGTTTCACGAAAACGAAGGAGGGGGTGATGCCGCGACGGCGAGTGGGAAAGTGATGAGTTGATGACGCAAAGGGGGAGCAAGATGGAGATGCCGCAGCGGCCGCCAGCAGAGAATGCCGCAACGAGGACCAGGAGGGTGATTACACAGAGGAGAACACGAGGGACAGTCTAGAGGTCGACACTGCAACGAGGAGCAGAAGGAGAAGACTCTTCGATCGTCGAAACGAAGTTAAATATGCCTTCGTCCCCCTTCTCGTTCCCCCTTCTCGCTCTCAGTCTTTCTCCTCAGACTCCAAACTTATCAACGCTTCACTTTCTAGTCTCCTACATCTTTTCAAACTCCAACTTCTCTTACCAAACTACCAAACTCTTTCTCCCACCTTGTCTCTTTGAACTCTTCAACCAAGGGACAACCTCAATCCCCCATCCTCAATCCCCCATCCTCACTCAACATCAACTTCGACTTCAACTTCAGCCTCAACCTCAACTTCAGCCTCAACCTCAACCTCAACCTCAATCTCAACCTCAACATCCCAAACCCTTCTCCATCTGGCTCCCTCCATCCTCCAACTTCGCCAACATGGATACAGACGAGCCCATGGCCGGGCAGAGCCCCGACCCCGCTCCCTCCTCCCCAGAAGAAGACTTCCTCCTCGAGCGTGAGCGTGAGCGTAATGCGAAGATCGCTCTCTTTCGCCAGAAGTTGTGGGATGCCAGGTTCACCATTGAGATGATCGCCCGCCACCACATGGGCGTAGCTGTTGATGGCATCTGCTCTGTCGCGGACCCCAGCAAATGGCTCGGCGGACGATTCAACATCTGCGTCCCAGTGGTCATTAAAGAGCCAGCGCCCAATTTCACACGGAAAGTCCTATTCAAATTTCCCATTCCTGTTGCCCTTAGCGCGGACGAGAATTCTAGCGCGGTAGAAGAGAAGATCCGAGTCGAGATCGGAACATACGTCTACATGAAGGCGCACTGTCCCGAAATTCCTGTCCCTACACTCTATGGATTTGGCATTCCTGGCGGTGCTCAGGTAAGCTCCCTCCCATCTGCATCATAAACAGATCGTGCATATACTAACTCGAGCAATACAGTATACCCACCTGGCGCGGATAGCTGCCATCGGACGCTTCTCGCCGAAGTTTCGGACCTTTCTCAAGGGACTGCGCTCCGATGTCCTCAAAGGCAATCTCGTCGCGCCTTACGGTCACGACGACTGCCCGTACAAGCTGCAGTCTGGTTATATGATATTTGACTACATCGATGCCTCTAAGGGGGCACCGTTGGCAGACACCTGGGCGGAGGAGGCGGGCAACATGGATCTTCAGGCAAATTTGCATCAGGGCATTGCCAAGCTGATGCTCAGCTTAGCCCGTATTCCCCAGGAGGTAATCGGCTCATTCACCTTCAACGACAACCTCACGGTGACGTTAACGAATCGCGCTCTCATTTCCGCGCAAGCCATAATGGAGGCCAACGGCGTCGCCCGCAACATGGTGCCAACAGGTACACATGAGTTCACGGCAACCTTCATCAACACTCTGTTGCGTCTTCACCGCAGCCGTTCTTGCAATGAAAACTCCGCATTACACGAGAAACGTCGCTATGACCAGCTTCTCGGCACCGCGGCGGACTCCTTCAGTACCCGGGATATCGGCAACGGCCCCTATTGTATGCAATTCACCGAATTGGATGCAACACACATCTTCGTCGACGCATACTGGAACATCACATACATTGTCGACCTCGAGTGGGTGGCATCACTTCCTGTGGAGGTGATGCAGGAGCCCCACTGGCTCACTGGGCTGTTCGTCGACGAGGATGAGGATGACGACCAGTACTCCGTCGACGAGGCTCGCCGAATTTTCATGTATGCGTTTTCGCAACTTGAGCAGTGCATGGGTGATGAACTCAGGCTCCCCATCTCACCTACCAAAATCATGAACGAGATGTGGGAAACAAAGGGAATTTGGCTGTACAACAGCCTCATGTCTTCCGACGGAACACATGACAACGTGGACCTGGTCCTTCATCCCAGGTTCACGTCGATCATGGCCCCGGATCTCAATCAATTTGTGAACCCCTTCTGGACCGGCGATATGGACACAATTGTCGCCATCAAGGTCGAAGATAGTGAGCAATACGTGGATGGTGTGATATCCATGTTCCGCCACATCACCGAGCATTTGGGCATCGCCTTCAGCTAAATGCCCCCGCCTCACTCGAGCATCATTGTCTTTTGGGGAATATCTCTCGATGGGTCGAACTGTTCGAAAGCAGGCCGAATTCCGTTGCGCTTCGCACTAGGGGGTACACACGGAGCGACCGCTCTGGCCTGGTGTTGCCATCATTCCCCAAGACAGAACATCTAGGTTGGGAGAGACTTGTTTGAGCAGTCTAAGTTGGATTACACCCATGCCCTTCCGCCACTGGGACGAACTGCCAAAGCAGCCTTGGTTCTTCTTGTTCACCTCCAATCCTGGTACATTGGGCTCGACTGTTTCAGCAGTTTGGACGGATTGGTTGACTGCCCTCCGGGCTGTCTACGGATAGGCAGCTTCGGATATGAGTGTGTTCTTTGCTTGCTTTCCTTCTGTTTGGGTTATTAGTTACTTCGGACTCTCTCTTGGCTTTGTTCTTCTTCTTGGACGGAATTGGACCCTTTTCTTGGTTTCAACTTCATGTCACCCTCTGGACCGCCACCAGTCACTCAACGACTGGTTGGTACTACTCACATCTGCTTCGGTCCAGGATGGGATGGGGTGGGGTTGAAACGGGACAACGGGCTCTTTCTTTTTGGATCTTCTTGGCTTGATTGTCGGATTGGTCACTCCTTTGGTTTTGGTTACGAGTGTGCACGCTTTGTATTTAGTGGCGAATTACCACCCACCTTCAGTCATTACTTATCCGGTTTAAATCCCGACTTACTATCCTTACTTCCACTCACACCTTACATGTGATGGTGGTGGTGCTCAGAATACCTTTTGATTGCGCCACCCAAGCGGATGGCCAATGAACTT
Organism: Neonectria sp. DH2; assembly: GCA_003934905.1. Taxonomy (NCBI): domain Eukaryota; kingdom Fungi; phylum Ascomycota; class Sordariomycetes; order Hypocreales; family Nectriaceae; genus Neonectria; species Neonectria sp. DH2. The sequence continues at coordinate 1,227,256 of RQWH01000004.1, read as the reverse complement.
CTCAATATCGAGGACAACAAGCAATGCGCGAGATGTGCAGATTTGGCATTTCATTTCTATTGGACTTCTGAACCACACAGGCATCATGTATCGTGGAGCCGACAACATCTCCAGGATAATGTGGCTGGTAGATGAAACCATGTTTTGTCGGTGCAGGATTGCAGACCAGGCTGTCATAATACTTGGCCCGGCAGAGGATAAATAAACCTGATGTGTTGGGAGGAGGTCATGCATGTCTCGGACTGGGGACTGACAGCTCACTTGCAGAGTGCGTATCCGCAACATGGAGGAGTAGCATTCGGCAGTTTGCGAAGTAGTAGTCCCGTGAGACAGCGTGGAGTACCCGGTCAGGTAAAAGTGCCGATTTGCATTCGTCCATCTGTCACATTCTCATCTTCTCATATTCTCCTTCACAATCCAGCCGGGGCTTGGCTTGACCGGTATGCAGGCGGGACGGGCGAGCCGGACGCACCGGAGTCGAAGCCAGCGGGCTCTCTGCGACATACATGGCGCACGGGTGGATGGTCTCGGCTTGAGCAGGAATAATAATAAGCTACAGCTCGGTGACAAGAGGGAGAGGATACAAGAGAGAAAAGAAAAGGGGGAGGTATTATGTTGCAGGATGAACTGATGTAAGTTGAGCCAATGCAATGCAAGTTGAGCCAATGCAAATTGAGCTAGCTAATGCAAGCAACCCAACTTTGCAAGTTGAAACCAACCTGCAAGTGAGTCAGTCGCTGGCTGACATGAACAATGGGGGACTGGAACTCGGTGTGTTCTGATCTGCGGCTTGCACGCGATGGACTGTATGAGCTATAATAATGAAAGATGTCATCGCGCCCGTTACGTATAGTGTAGTAGCACCTGACCGCTCTGAACGTCCAGTTGGAGGGAGGTATTGCTCCTACTAACGACACAGAGCCGAGACATGACGAACGTGATCACCCGTCCGCTGGATCACTGTGGGTACGCCGATCGAGGGGCGGCAGCGTATTCTGTGGGGATGATAGGACCCCACCCCCCCGGAAAGCAGCACCGGTGAACCATCCATGGAGCCTGACACGGAGCCGAGACCGAACAACAAATAACGAACGCAATATATTCGTGCGCAGCAACCCCGTCGCTTGAAAAAGCAACCCCGTCAAAAGCAAAACAAGGCAACCTAACGACAATGACAGTGGGGGCGACAGCGCAAGCGAAGCGAGGACGAGAGATCGCGGCCCGCCATCTCGATGATGGACCGTCATGGACGGATCAGGAATGATGCGCCTCATGCCGCCACCGCCAGATCCAGGGACCTGGGCCGCTGGGCTCTTCCCTTCTTCTAGCGCCGGAGCTGTAGTTGAATCGCTGACGGAATGGAGGGGGACGGAGGGCACGGGATTGGAATGGAACCTCTCCCGGTTTGTGAGTTGTGAGTTCTGATGAATCCTGAGGGTTGTAGGCTGGCTGGATGACGGCGAGAGATCAGGCTGCGAGAGATCAGGCTGCGAGAGATCAGGCTGCGAGAGATCAGGCTGCGAGAGATCAGGCTGCGAGAGATCAGGCTGCGAGAGATCAGGCTGCGAGAGATCAGGCTGCGAGAGATCAGGCTGCGAGAGACCAGGCTGGACAAAACAGGCTGCGAGAGATCAGGCTGCGAGGAATCAGACTGCGAGAGATCAGGCTGCGAGAAACCGGGCTGCGAGACCGAGGTGGTACTGAACGACCGACACTGACGACGGAGAGTCGTCTGTGAGACTGCCAGAACACAAACGCAGCACCTCACCCACCCACCCTCCACTCAATGCAGCCACCAAATGGCAACCACCCGCCTCAACTGGAGGGCCTCGTAATCGATGGGGGCCGCCTCGCCCCTGGCAGCGCGCTGCATTGTACCGCTGTTCTGCACGGCGCGTCTCACCCAGCTGCATCAACCACTACGACAAAGCAAGCGCCCGGCCATAAACCTGGAACCAATATCGTCCCTCCCTTCGAGTTGAGGCAATCCGTCAGCCCCCTCTCTCTCTGTTTCGGCACCCAGTCTGGGAACTCATCCGCTCTCGACGTTATCCGACATACCGTCTACAAACTCTCTGACACACTCACTCCCCAGACTCTCTTACATGTCCTTCGTTCTTTATAACTCGCCGTCCTCGCCTCATCAATCCTCCCCAAAATCTCACCATTACTCACCCCTCCTAACCACTCTACTCTCATCAGTCTTCGACAACCTCAGCCTTTTCTCTCTTCTCTCTCTCAACACCACACTCATGTACATGTATCCCAACCCCAACGCCGATGGGGCTCCCGAGGACAACATATCACACTGGGAGACCGACCCGTCATTAATCCAGTTTCAGTACCTAATGTAGGCACCGCCTTCGCTCTTCTCCTGCCCCACTTGCTAACCCTTTTCCAAGGTTCATGAACTCCATCCGCCTCCGAGGCGGGGCAGACGACTCTCCGGAGGACGGGTTATGTCTACCTGTGGGGTCTGGCCAAGTCTCTGCTCGACTCTACAACATTGCCGTCAGGGGCAACCGACCAGTTGAGAACCTGTTCCTCCACCCTGAATCAAACTCCGCCTTCTTCGTCCCGCCCCCCACCGAAGCCTCCTCTTCCTCTTCCTCTCCCTCTTCCTCCTCCTCCTCCTCTCCCTCTTCCGCCTCTCCACCCCCTTCGCCCAGCATTCCGTTCATCTCGCTATTGCCCGGCGAATTTCATGATCCCGTGTTGAAGCGCCAGACTATCCTCGATTTCGAGAGGAATTGTTATCACAAAATTGTCGACGATGGCGGACGACCCTGGTACAGCATCGACCTGCTCGTGGAAGTCTCCAACAACCCCAAAAGGTTCGCCAACGTATTGAAATTCTGGCAGGGCGAGCTTGCCCATTTGAATCAGGAGTGGTGGCCAGTGTTTGGGGCTCAATTAGAAAGATGGAGGAGTTTCCGCCGACATCAAGTCGTCATGAGGCACGAGCACAAAAAGGATTTCCAACAATACCACCAGCGGGTCACCAATCGCTTGACGAAGCACGACATCAGCACGGACTCTATTCTCATCAACCTCGTTATGAAAATCGGGCAACAAGACAAGCTCACAACTTGGATGGAATACTTGAGCTTCGAGCTCAGCCTTTTCGAGACGTATAGATGGTACCTGCATTGGGACGAGGAGTATTATGAACACTGGGAGTCGCTTCTGAAGGCCAATGCGTTAAAGTCGTACGAGACGCGCGAGTACATTGAAAGTACTGACTACCGATTGATAAGCGAGGTTGAAGCCATGCGAGCCCGGAAGGTCGTGGAAGCATCAAGGTCGAGGGTATTGGTGGCACAACGGGATCTCCTGGATCCGGCCCGGAAAGGCTCAGGTGCTTATGTGAAACTGAGAGCCACCGAGTTGGAACTGAATGCGGTGTGTACCGACTTCGACAGGCAGAAACAACGGGCAAGAAGGATTGCCGACTTTCTTAGCGCCACTGTCGAATACCGAGTCGCCCGGCGTCGAGCTCACCGCTTGACAAAGCTGTTGACCTGGATCCGAGAGCAAGTGCCTCTGATTAGGTGTGAGATGAATATGGAGGGGGCACATCAGGCAGACGAGGATCGTGAGAATCAGGACCCGACACAGGTCCTTGCTTCAATCGAGTATGAAGAGGGTGGAGTTGATATGGCTACGCCTGCCTCCACCGCCTTTGTCTTAACTTGCGACGACTTTGACACTCTGGAGCTCCCGAGGCACGTTCCAGCAGCAATCGAGTATGGAGACGCGTTGATTGATTTGGCTACCCCTGCTTCAACTGCCTTTCTCTTAGGTTGCGACGGCATTTCCACTCGGGAAGGGAGCCTCGAACCTGCAACAACCGACGGCGGCGATGGCGATGGCGACGAGGACGGCGACGGCGACGGCAACGACGGAGTGGCTACTAGTTTTACTTCGGTGGCTCCGTCCATGCCTGCTCCTCCCTACTCTCCTTCACAGGAAACGCAGCAGACGGAAGGGGCAAGCTCGCCCAACGCCTACAGTGTAGGCTCGAAACGAAGCAGATCTGACGACGGTACCGAAGTCGGTACCGAAGATCAGGAATCAAAGCGGCCCAAGGGCAACAGCCAGAGCCCAACCCCACAGAGCAAGCGGAGGACGGCAGTGGCGAGGAGGCTGTGTCTGACTTGGCATCGTCTGATAGCCGCCCTCGACTCGCTCTCAACTATGCTAATCGTTTGGTGGGCTTCCCTGGTTCGGAGTATTTGGAATGCTTGCAAGCATGGGCTGAAGGCCAGGACCATATACTTGAACAGTACGGGAACCTGCGGGAGAGGCCTCAGGGGGACGGCAAGCGGGAGCAGTGAGTGGATCGAGCATATGAGATGGCGGTACTGGGAAGGGAATGTATGATAATCACATGACTATAAAACTGACGAAACGAAGCTGGTGCTGGATCTTAATGTGGACTCTGGGCGGGATATTAGCGATTGGGAGTGGGATTGGAATTTAGATTGGAACTGGGGCTGTAGTTGGGATCGGGACTGGAAACTGGGATTGGAATTGAGACTGAGCTTCATCCTGGTGGTCGTCTCCTTGTTATCTCCTAGCTAACTGTCGAGCACGAGGTTCCTTACACTTTTGCCCAGCTCAGTAATTACAGTGGTTTTCTATTCCACACCAAGTTACCTCCTAGCTGTCTTATCTTCTGTAACCTTATCTCGTGGCTATCTTATCTCATGTACCCTTATCTCGAAGTTATCTTATCTCCATGTCATCTCGTTACCTTCTTCTCGCCTTTTTGCCTCCCTCGGGAAGTCCACGTCATGGTGTTGCAACTTATGTAGCCCTAATGCATCGCCCAACAGGCCTGACAAGCACACACCTACGGCGGCCCGCGTTCTGAGCGAATCCCCTAACCCAGGAACCCACTAGAGCGCGGAGGCACTAAGCCGCATTGGGCGAGCCATGGCCACAGCGGTAAGCTCGCCCCCGCTCCACTGCAAAACCCCCTGTCGGCCAGCGCCTGCAGCTCCTCCTCTTTTGACGCCATCACGAATCTCATTAATTCGTTAATCCCATCCTCGCTTGGTCGACCTCTTTTCGCCTCCTTTTTTTCTTCCTGAGGAGGGGGGTCAGTTCTTTCCCCTTCCCCTCTCACGTCTCCGACCTATTCTTCATCCATTCTCATGGCCTGACCTGCGCGAGAGATGGCCAATTCCTCCCCCGTCCGTCGGGGCTCGTCCACCGGCCATCCTCCACCCGCGTCATCGTCCCATCCTCACCTCCACGCTCCTCCGCCGCCGCCTCCCGCGCACGCGACCACGGCCTCGACGAACACGGCGACGAACACCTCTCCCGTCCACCCGTCCCTCCTCCAGCCCCGCGTCGCCGTCGTCCTCAACGTGCCCCCGCCGTGGCACCCGTGGCTCTTCGCCCTGCGGCTCGTGAGCATCCTGCCCGCCCTGTGGTGGGGCCTGCCGTCGGCCCTCCAGCTGCTGCTGCGCGTGCTCCCCGGCCCGGAGCTCGTCGTCGTCGTCGGCGGCGGCGCCGGGCCGTCGGCGCTGAGCGTCGATGCCGATGCGCGGTATGCCTTGACCGAGACGGGCCTGGCCACCATCTGGGTGCGTTACATTACACTGCATTGCAGGGGAAGCCGGCTGCGTGTGTGCGAGGGAGAGCGAGAGGAGATGAGGAGTACAGAGTGCTGATTTATGCTTGTGGTTACAGTGCTTTGCGTCCGGGTACCTGTCGTTCTTCTTTACCGACTGCTTGATGTCTCGATGGTCAGTTGTCCCGGACTTATTGTCAACCGACAACGACAGACGAACCCGACTGACTCCGACTTGACTCTGCAGGCTCATCAACTATACTCCCCAGGCCACCATGGTCCGCCTCCTCACCATCAACGCCCTCAATGCATATATCACGTCGGGCGTCCTCACCCTCGCCGGCGGCTTCCAAGACCCTCGCCTGCTCCTCCCCGGCTGGATTGGCATCGCAACCGTCCGTCTTCCCCCCTCTCATTCCTCTCTCCCACCGCTACAGAACTCTATATGGGAAGACATTGCGAAATACTAACCACCCAGCCCAACCTCGAACAGACCCTAACAGTGCTCTACCACATCACGCACCAGCAGATCAACATCCGCAAGGAGACGTCCACGTCCATCAACGTCTTCTCCATCGCTAGCTTCATCAGCATGGTCACCCTGCTGGCCCACATGCACGCCCACGTCCCCGACTACCCCCAGATACCCCTAATCGCTTCCAGTCGACGCGCGTGGGACGAGGCGTCGCGTGTTGTCGCCCAGGTCAGGGGTGGCCCGGAGCACGACGGCTTGTGAAGCCGAAGAGTACGGTACATATCCAGGGTCTAGCGTAGGTACGTACGCCTAGTACCTCCGTACTTAATGGGGTTATGACGGCGAGGTGACGGTTGGTGCCGAGCCGGATTAGGCGCCCTTGGTTTTCTGTTTGTTGCTGTCTGGAACATTGATATCCCGCCCGCTGTTGTTTGGGCCCACGTATTTGCTGCTACCGCATATTCCGTCTTGTTCAGTTCAGGGAGTTGGGGGGGTTTTCATGGTGTCGTGTGCTCTACTACCTATCACGGGCTCGGGCGTCGTTTGTCTTTCGTCCTTCGTCATCTGCTTGTTTAGTGCACCGGGCTCGGGGGCGCTGCCATCATATTCTGTCATGAACTGTCTTTAGTAGCGTCCTATCTAGTTAATTCCGCCTCTACACGGCAGGGTTGGAAATCCCAACTACAATGCGCACGTATTCAAGCTGTAGCTTAAATACCGTCTCGACATGCATGTCAGGCAATGACTTCAACTACAAAGGGCATTCAATTGTCATTTCGGAATCACTGTTGTATTTTCCTGACTACTGCTGGGCTTGCCCGGGAATGTTGCTATAACGAGTGACCGACAAGCCAGATCTGCTGTTACGCCTTGCCCGTAGTCTAGCCTTCTGCACGGAAGGGCCAGAAGCGTGTGTTCTCGCCCCTGGCCCTTGAGCGGGTGCAAAAAAGAACACTCTTCCATCTTCCAAAGTTATAGAGCCACCAGGAGCCTGCTTGCCCTGGCGGATGCCCGTCGTCCTAAAGTAATCGGCGTCGAGCCTCGGGGTGTCCGCGTGGACACGTCCGGATAAGGCGCAAGCCTGAGGCCATGCGTCCCAAAGTCCTATTCACGCCAACGAGCCCGGGAACGGCTAATGTTGACAGGACGACGGGGCATGCAGAGCTTTAGAAGCCGTGGACCTTGATGGTCTTGGCATCTAGCTCGAGGCCTCCGGTCTTGTCGATGAGGAATTCCTGAACATCTTTGCGCTGATCACCCTGGAGCTGGATCACCTCGCCCATCTCGGTGTCGTTGACGATGGTGCCATTGCAAGCTGTGGTGCACAAGTTAGCGTCGGAGCCGGAGCGCAGAGTGAGTGAGAAACACTTACCAAACTTCTTCTTGATGACCTTGAGAATCTTCTTCTGGTCAAACTTCTTTGGGAGACCCTGGACAGTGGTCAGAGTCTTACGTCCATTACGCTCTGTGAGTTAATGTTAGTGACGAGGCATTGACGATAGGAGCATGCAGCAATGCAACGCGTATCCCATCGCCAGAAAGCAAGAGCTCACGCGAGGGTTCGTGAGATGCTTCCTAGTGGGGGAGAGGCGACGCGATGGCAAGAGGAGACAACGTACGTTGAATGCGTATATGGATGTAATTCTGCGTCTGCTTGGTTTCTCCTGTGTCTTCGTCTGCTTCGGCGAAGGGGTCTATAGATCGGCGGAGTCAGTCTAAATTCGGGGTTTGCCAGGGTCCATGGAGGAGGGGAGCGGAGGAGGGGAAGAGAGGAGGGATGTGGAATAAGCGGGGTCGCGATGATTGGCTTGGCAGCAGCAAATGCAGGTACACACGATGATGTGCGCCGAACCTCGACAGCTGCTGGGACAAGGAAAAGCCGGGCCGGACCAGGCAAAACCGAGGAAGTCAAGTCCAGGCGGACGAGGCGGCGCCATTGTGTGACGCCGGGGAATAGTAGGGAAGCCGAGAGAAGTCGGAGTATGACGAAATCTCGAGTCGGTAGGAGAGGATAGATGGGACGGGATAGAAGGCAGGCAAGGGGAAACGATGTTATTCAGATCCAGGGATAGACGTACCGTAGGTCTTCAGATTTTCGATGGACATAAACTCGGAGGTAGCGGGGTGACCTTGGGAAATGGGTTTTGTAAAAATGGAGGATGTTTTCAGCGACCGCTGGCTGGGATAGCGCCTCGCTGTGAGTGGAGTGGATTGGACGGGAAGTGCGTGGGTTTGTGCGACGGAGCGAAGCTGGGTATGCGACGGAGGAGCTTGAAGTTGGGAGCTGGAAGCTGAACTTAGGGTTGGTTTGCGACGGAGTCGAGATGGGTGATGGATGAGGTCAAGGATGAGGACTTGTCTTGACTTTGCGACGACGGGTTGAAGGGGGAAGGGGAAGAGGAGGGAGAGAGAGTTAAGAGGAGGGGCAAGGCAGAGTGAGTGAATGTGGGCGGTGCGTGGCGGGCGGCGGGACGGAGCGAGAGAGAGAGGTGGCGGCCTGAAATATGAGGCGGGAGGCCCTATTCGTAGTTGAGTGACGGGAGGGAGTGAGGTGTGAGGTGCCCGTGCGGCAACTGGGCGGCCGGCCACCAATTCCACCGTTGTCCACCACTATCCCTGAGGTGCCTTGGTGCCCACATTCACTGGAGATATTCGTACAGTACATGTGGGCAAGACACAGGACACACACACACATTCTCACAGGCCACGCGCACTCACCACACCCTCCTTGCCCCCCAACCCCCCCAATCACCCTCACACCGCCCCAGCCCCAGTCCAGCCGGAGCCCAGAATCCCAGAGTCCCCAGAACCCATGTGGCTGGCTGGCTGTTCGTCATTCCACACTCCAGCGCCAGCGGCCAGCCCTACCCAGTTCCGGCCCCGCCCCCAGCCTGGCCGGTAGGGGACTCCGTCAGGTACGGATTGTTCCGTCCCTGTACGAATGCTCGTACCTGTCCTGGAAGGGCTCTGGAGGGCTTGGCCACGCTCATCGCCACCAAGGATAGATTCATTTCATGAATATTCTGCCTTCCTGCTCGGAAAAGCCCGTTGCCATTCATGCCGATGACGAATATTTCCAGTTCGCTGGTGTGTACTGTATTGCTGGAGACATCCAAGGCGGCTCGTCACAGCGCAACACATGAACTATCCCCCCTGTGGAATTGTCACATTGTGAACCAGGCTGGGCTGCACAGCCCCCGGCGCCCCCTGCTGTGACGTGTGAACCAACCGCGATCCAGGTACTGATCGCTCGACAGACAGCCCGGGACGCTTCCGGAGAAGAAAGGCCTCCTGTATATTATCCGGTACCTCAATTACTGACCGAGCAAGACACACAGCTTCCTTCAAGCAACTGGCCCAACTCCGCCTACGAAGTACTTCGAGACTGCGCCTAAGACATGCACAAAGCAATGCAGTCTGAGCGAGCCTTGCAAGGAGGCACGCCGCCTACCCCGAGCTGCGAGTCACCACCGCCCAGTCCGAGGGGCCGCGTGACGCACCTCTGTCCATGTACCGGCAGTAGTCATGCATGCTTGGGTGTACTATACTTCATGAGAACAGTCATGAGCTGTGTGGACCGGGCAAGCCGGCCTTTCGCCTTATCGTTCAAGAGTCTCGCCACCGGATTGATTCATTGCCCCACGCCGTCGGAAGTGGTCTTTCAACTTCCCCTGTGATTGTCACTACAATTTACTACGTAAGAGAAGAACTTGGGTTGGTCACTCTGATCCCATCCAGGGTAGGTCATGACCCATTGCGGGATTGGAGACGTACCTTTTAGATCTGCTGCTCCCTTGAGATGAAGAGTACCTCCTCCTGGTCTTGAGGAGTCTTGAAAATGGGTTTTGAGGGCTCGTCAAGCACAACCAAATCAGTTGTTCCCCAGCGAACGTCTTTCAAGCCAAAACCTGGTGGGTATTGAATATCGTCCGCGGCCATGGTGGAGCTAAAAGAAAACGCTCCTCATTTGTCCGGTGCGATCTATAAATTTCCAGGCAGTTTTGCGACAACTTGAGTAACAACTTGAGTAGCATCACCTAATCCAGGATCATGACGGATATGAGGTTGTGTGCTTTCCCCGGGCGGCTCGGGAATCGAGCCCCACATGCTCGATCGAGTTCGGCGTGTTCATGAAGGCATCACAACTGCGAGATGAGATGGCAGAGGCAAAACTATAAATTGCATAAAAACGTCATCAATTGTGTCTAAGTCGGGCCGGAGGTAGAAGCTGTCCTGGAAGGAGGACGACCAGGAGAAGTCACATTTCACATCACGGAAAGTTCCAACACCAGCCAACAACCACCAACCACTCTTATCTCCCATCAGAAGCGTCTCGGATCAACACTATCTGAGCTGCAAGGAATACGACTGCCTCTGACGATCGCGGCAGAGAGCCGAGAAGCCGCGCATCACCACGGCATGGGCATAATTTCCACTGAGGACTAAACAGCCATCCAAGTAGTAGACGGACCACGGGCAAGTCAGACACGTACATTATTGCAGACACACTGAGGCTGATGAAGCTTGCTAGGAACGGCGACCAGACGAGATTGAATATATGACGGCTTCCTGTTTACATAGGAGTCGACTAGCAGCCGCGAAGGAGGAGGCGGTATACTAAAGAGCAAATCGCAGAAACTGGCCCGAGGACAGAGACACCGTCGAAGATCTACCCCCCTTGAGCTCTGTGACCATGTCGATCGATGCTTGCCAAGTTGCGCCATCTTGGCCCGAAGCTCAACAGAAGAAAGTTGTGTTTCACTACAGCTCAGCTGAACCGACTAAGTTCTCGTGTATGCCACCCAGAAACGAATACATGCAATGACTTGCATGGTGGTTGGCCCGTCGAAAGATGCGGGAGATCACTTGGTGCTCCTTTCTTTTGCACAACTGCCGGGCGAGTTGTCCAATGAACTCACACATGCATGCTTATCAGGCTGAAACAGTATGTTGGGCAGTACGTATCACTCGAGTATATTTGATCACACTATTTCCCCGCCATTCCTATGTCCACTTGTCTTGCCGCGAACCACCTATTCAAGCTTGCCCACTCTTTGTCTCTTTGCTCCATTCATACCCTCGAAGACAACACCGCCTATGATGGACTCCGAACCAATCCGCCCACTGACGAGCCTCTCCCGTCTCCAGAAGATCGACCAGCTGCGCGAGAGCAACATCGATGCCTATCTGCCGCTGCCTCAGCTTGTGGCGGTCGGAGATCAGAGCTCTGGGAAATCGTCGCTGTTGGAAACCTTGACAGGAATTCCCTTTGCTCGTGGCCAGGAACTTTGCACCCGATATGTGACCCAAATCACTCATCGTCGCGAAGATCATACTCGCATCAACATTAGCATCATCCCTGGACCACATGCTACGCCAGTTGACAAGAGGCTGCGAGAGTCATATAACAGAGAAGTGCAAACGACCGCACAGCTTCGCACTAGCTTCTTAACTATCTTGGATGAGGTAGGCAATATTGTCCTTAGTATTACCCTGACCTAACATTTCGTGTCCACAACAGGTCAACACCTACATGAACATCAAGACACCAAACAGCCCGGACGGCAGGGTGACATATTCCGAAGACATCCTCAAGATTGAGAAATGCGGTCCAGACGAGGACTACTTAACCATCATCGATGTGCCCGGTATCTTCCGCACCACCACTGAAGGAGTCACCACCGATGAAGACAGAGACCTAGTCAAGGACATGGTGCAGAGGTATATCAGGGATGACCGAACTATCATCCTTGCTGTTCTACCCAGCAACGTCGACGTCGCCACTCAGGAAATCCTGGCTCTCGCAGAGGAGAGCGACAAGACTGGAGAACGCACTCTCGGCATTCTGACCAAACCAGACTTGCTGAAGGAACGCAGCGCCAAACTCGCCGTCTGCAGTTTGGTTGAAGGAAGGCGGAAACCCCTCAACCTCGGCTACTATGTTGTCCGGAACCGCGGCGGGGATGATGATGACGATGACAACAGTTGTCTTTCCAAGCGCGAGGCCATGTTCTGCAGACTGCCCTGGTGCAACCTTCCCGAGGACCGGGTAGGTGTATCTGCCCTGCGAGAGCGACTTGAAGAGCTTCTGGGTCAGATCACCGACCGGGACTTTCCTCAGCTCCGCGCCGAGACACGCCAGGCGCTTGAAGAGACCGAGAACGAGCTGAGTGAGCTCGGCCCACCTCGACATACAGAACGTGACCAACAATTGTACCTCGCGGACATTGCTGGTAAATTCCAGAGCCTGGTTCGAGCTGGCCTAGACGCTGATTACTCGTCACATCCGGCGTTTGAAAGAAATGAGCTCCGCCTCATCACAGCCATCGTCGATACTACAGACCGGTTCAACACGGACTTTGGCGACTTCTCTCAAACCTACCACTTTCAGGACGACGAAAACTTCCGGCCTGAGTCGCCCGTGATAGTGTTCACCCCTGAGCCTTGCTGGGGACACGATTCAGAGGCCGGTACTATTCCAGACCTCGCCTACATTGACGTTCTCCGGCCTGAGGCGTTCCCCGACCTGCACAAGGTCATCGTCCTGGATTGGTATACGGGCCCCCCCAGGGCCGGCATTCTGAACTGGATTGAATCAGTGCACCGGCGTTCCCGCGGGCTCGAGCTTGGGACGTTCGGCAAAAACATCATCTCGACTGTTTTCCGGGAGCAGTCGGTGAAATGGGAAACAATGACAAAGCAATACTTGAGCAAAGTCATTTTCATCATCCACAGATTCATTGTCACAGCTCTGGAGGAGATCTGCACGGACGCCGAAGTGCGCGAGGAACTCGTGTCTGCCATGTTGTCTGACCTTCTTGCCAAATATGAGGACGCAATGAAACGGGTAACCTTCCTCGTGAATGTGGAGCGGGACCTGAAGCCATACACCCTGAACCAGTCCTTCAACTACACCCACCAGAACCTCTACGGTACTCGAATCAAGGACACCCTGAAATTTCATGCCAGGGAGGAAAACGATAATCAGTGGCACCAGATTGTCATCGGCTTGAGTTCCGTCCAACCCGCAGTCAGCAGCAAGAGCAGCACTGAACACACCAAGGAGAGTATCCACGACATCCTCGCGGCCTATTATAAAGTCGCCCACAAGCGGTTCATCGACAACGTGTTCAGCCAGGCTGTTGACTACGAGCTTCTATCCGGACCCGCTAGCCCGCTTCGGTTGTTTTGTGAGCAATGGGTCCTCAAGGCGGACACCGACAAGCTGCTTGCCATAGCAGGGGAGTCCCGCCGGACCAGAGATCGGAGGCAGAGCCTAAAGAGGAAAGCCGAGGTTTTGGTGGACGCCATGTCGATTCTGCGTTGAAGTTTTACGTCTTTCTTTGGAGTGGTTAGGTGTAGTTGGCAACTGCACCAGCCTAGGGTAGTCACCGTGCTTCCGGAGAAGCGCCAGTGTTAGTGTCAGTCTCGTATAAGTAATTTACACTCGTTCATCCAGATACCAGCATGCCTGTTGCCTTAGCCATCTTGTCTCACCTTCCCGGTCAAAGTCTGTAAACATTTGATGGGATAGACAGCTCCACGACATCGGGAACAGTCATTGCCTTGACTTTCTTCCGAGCTCCAGACTGTCCTCCACGTTCTCGCGATAGCCCGTATGGGCTGGTTGAGGACGGTTATCCACTGCAGCTGTGGTATCTACCGAACGCGTAACTAGAGCAGATCAACCACACTCAGATATAATATGCGAGCATCTTAAACATCAGTTAACAACAGCCCCAGCTGGACGCCGTTGCCTCCCTGGGTGGGTTTGCCCATAGAGATGATCCCATGTGTCGAGATCTTTACTGAACAATGTTCGTGGAATGCGCCTAGGCGAGACATATCTGAATCGACGATGGCCTAGTGGGAGCAGTGGTCGGTACATTTAGCAATGTATGCCATCAATGATGTGTGCTAGAAGATGATCGGACGCTCTGCGGACTGGGAGTTATGGGTGACGATGCTGGGGATGTCAGTGTGTCCGTCTGGGGCTGTTTTGTGACGTTATCTTACCACCTCATAGTTTCATACATGGCTCAATCTAAGATGTTCTCCTTGAACCATGGCAAGTATGTATCTCTTCCCCAGGCTGTCAACTCTCTCACGCCAGCAACAACGGCATAGATATCCAGCAGCCCCTTTGTCGATCCGAACTCCCACTCGGCCCACAATGTCGTCTTGCCATCCTCATACGTCGACAGCACCAGGTGCCATCGATGACCTTGTACGATGATGCCCGGGATAAAACCCAGGTTCGTTAGGGCAGCTAATTTCATCGCCTTGTGCTCTCGCTGCTCCTCCTCCGTGGTTGGTGCGTCAAGTCCCTGCGCTTGTCGCTGCCGAAGAAGCTTCTGCCCGACAGCCCAGCGCAGAAACGACCACTGGGCGGCGTGCCAGACGCTCATTTGCAGCTGGGCTTTGTCTCCCTGCACAGCAGACTTCTTAGTCTCAATGCTGATGAGGAGGGGCCGTTCTTGGGTAACGATGAAGTCAGTGTGGTTGACAGACATGGTGGGCGAGCTTTTACTGAACTCGACTACAGTGGCTTTGAGTTCTTGGTCATGGCTGAGTGAGGCGTAGATGCACATGTCGATCATCCTACACGTCGACGAGACGGGTGTAAATTCCCGATGCGCACGGGCTGGGGGGTGGCAATACAAAACAGGTAGACTTCATCAGTATGGTCAGACTTCAAGTAGAAGACAGGAAGGAGTAGAAGAGAGGCTTACCATCCGATAGAGTTAAAACAGTCACAGGGTTTGCCAAAAGGGTGTCTGTATATCCCCTCCAGCAAGCGTAGGTGAACCTCTTTATTCCAATTTGCCTCGTCGTGCTTGTGGTCTTCGCATTCGGTTGCCTCGATAAAGACCTTTTCTACCTCTTCAAACGACGGAAGTCGGCCCGGTAAAGCACCATCACCCTCATCCGCAGGCTTGAAAGCATCTTCCCAGTCTAGATCGTCCTCGTCTCGGTCCTGAAGCTTGGGGACGATGACTGGTCTCATGCTATCGGGCAACAAACGTCGTCCTCGGCCAATCCGCCTGATGGTCTTGAACAGGGTCTTGGCCACGTCGGGCACAGTAGAAACATTGAGCGATTGGCAGTCCACGCCTGTCTCACTCAGGCGCAAGCTCATCATCTGCTTCTTAGGCGATGACGCCCCCGATCGTACAGAGTCCGTATCCGACGCTACCGACTGCGAGAGGGAAGTCGAAGATGGTACGCTGCGCATTTTCGGGCGAGGTGTCGTGTCGGGATCGAAGAGCGCTTCCGTGGCTCCGATCCGGCGCTTCCTTGGCGTCAACATCATGTCGATGGACACGGGCGGGCTGTCGAGCTGATGGGCTTTGCGTTTCTTTGCGAGTACGGGCGACGGGACGATTTCGCAGTCGGCTGGCTGCTCCGGGAGACTTTGGACCCAGGCCAGGATTTCCTGTGTATCGCGCATAGCATGAAGTTCATTCTCTCAGTCAGGATGATTGATCAAGGTGAGGCGCGAACGATTGCAATGCGCCGATGCGACGGCTTGAGTCGATGAATGCATGAATGACTGATTGACGTAAGGGTGCGGCCCAGACGTTGGCCCAACAACGACAACCCCCCACTCACGGCTAGTGGGGCCCTTTTAACCTCTACCATCCTTCTAGCGGGGGGCTTTTGCGGGACCTAGAGGGGTAGACTATCCCTTCTCAGCCGTCCAACGTTGTCCAACCATTCGTTCCGTTCCAAGAAAATAATAAGTAATAGTTAGGACGGAGCAGGCTGTAGATGGAATCAAAAACTCCTGTTGGCAAAGATCGAAGCCAGGGCCGGTGTTCCAGTTGATGAAGGAGATGAAGAAGAAGCGCCTTGTCCCTTGAGGAATAGGCCGACAGATTCCGCAAGATGTCAATGGCATGAATAAACAAAGCCTGTTACTTCCATTGCTACCCACGAGGAAAAGTTGCGCTGGATCTAAAGATGGGGGTTGAGATCCAGAGCTACGACCCAGTCCATCCAGTCCATCCAGTTCTTGTAGGGCTCTCAGTTGAGAAGTTTGCTCGTTGGCGGGGGTTCCAGCTGGAGAAGCGCCTGGTTCGGCTGACGGAGACTTCTCTAGGCTCTAGGAATTCACCGCAGGAGTCTGCACTAGACTACTCCTTCGAGCCTCGTTCACGTTAGTTCATTGGCGCCTGTCAAACGCGCCGCTGTTCGTGTTGCTGATCATGCGGGTGGACTCAACCCCACCAAGTGTCCGCAAGTTTGTATCAGAATTCTTTTCGCACAACCCGTTTTTGCGGGGCTTGGCTTGTGGCTCGAGAACACAACATCATCATCACTCGGGCTGGGGACCACGTATTGTGCACCGAACACCTCCCTAGTCTTCCCTGATCTGTCGCAAAAACTCGTTGAATTACAATGGAGGCCCCGGCAAAATTGGTGTACGAGCCCGAGGAGTTTCCCCTGGGTTCTCCGGCCGCCTTCGAAGATCTGGACGGCAATGGCTGGAGGCCCATGAGCCGCCACGCTTGTACCTTTGCCCCCCACGACTTCGAGAAGGTCATGGTGAACCTGGTCAATAATCCCAACCTCAACTCTAAGTGGCTGTTCCGTGCAGACATTCTGTATGACGACCATCAGCAGCATGGGACGGCACAGCCTCAGCTTGACGGGCAGCATCCCCAGGCATGCACCATCCGTCACTTCACCCGCCAACGGACCATGGTCCGCAAGTTGATCCCGCGGAACACCATGCGCGATGCACCCCTGGACCAGACATGTTGCTTTTACACCTCCTCTCACGCCGCTGAGGGCGAGGTCGCCTTGACGAGATCCCTCGTCATTTACACACCCCATGTCGCCGCTGCTGCCGACGTCCCCTTTTACCACCCCAAAGTCAAGGGGATAGCTCAGCTCCACGAGTGGGATCCCCTCTCCAACAAGGGCACCATATCCATTCATTTTCTGCCCTTTGAGGACGAGCAGCCAGACGAGCAAATCGACGAGCAGGCCGAGGAGATCAAGTTGGGCAGGGTTGCCTATCACCTGCTCCAGATCCTGCACAAACACGGCCAAACCACTTCTACCGGCTATGTCAAGAGGGTTCATCACGACGTCGTCGTGCCCCAGAAAAAGGTCCAGAATCGCTATTCTGAGCTCAAGAACAAGTATGCCAGGGCTCTCGTTGACTCTTGGGCTGAGGTCACCGATCCATCTAAGCACGTGTTTGAGGACCTAGGTATCGCCGCCTTTCTCATGGAGCTTTGGGTCGACATGTACCAAGACACCAAGTTCCCTGGTTTCGTTGACATCGGCTGCGGAAACGGCCTGCTTGTTCACATCTTGCAATCGGAAGGTTACGCGGGCTGGGGCTTTGATGCTCGCGAGCGCAAGTCTTGGGCTCAGTACAAGTCATCATCGTCCTCCTCCCCGTCGGGCGATTCTCTCCAAAGGCTCCTGCTCTTACCGAGCGTCGTCCCAAGGGGAACTCTCAGCGAAGACGAGAAACCTATCAACGAGGAAGACATCCACGACGGCATCTTCCCCGAGGGCACCTTCATCATCTCCAACCACGCCGACGAACTCACTCCCTGGACCCCGATCCTGGCTGCCATCTCCCGGTGCCCCTTCATCATGATTCCCTGCTGCAGCCACAACCTCACCGGCGACAAGTATCGCGCCGCCTTCCCGCGGGACAAGACCAAGGGCAAGTCTACCTTTGCGTCGCTCGTCGACTGGGTCACGCAGATCGCCGAGGACTGTGGCTGGGAAGTCGAGACGGAGATGCTGCGGATTCCCAGCACCAGAAACACTGGCCTCGTGGGACGGAGGCGGACAAATGATGACGTCGAGGTCGACATTCCCGCCATTTTGCAAAAGTACGGCGGGGTTGAGGGCTACTATGCCAACGTCTCCAAGTTGCTCAAGTCGGCGCCCAGAGGCCATTAATCTAATCCAGATCGGGGACAGGGAGGTGGTCGACCAGCTTCATACTCAGTCCCAGCTTGACCAACTCTTCCATGGCGTTTCGATCTCGCAGCTCGTCCGTATCCCTTGTGCTCGGGAGCACAAAGTCGCGCCGTCGGAACCAGATGTCTTCCTCGACCCCGTACTGCCGCGCCGTCGGCCCGTCAACCTTGGCCAAGTCCACCACCAGGCTCTTCTTGACACCAAACACAGCATCGGAGGTTTCGTATGGGTCGCCGCGCAGATACAGCGCACTACAGAAACGTCGGGTTTTGAATCAGAACGACGGAGAGGAGTACGACATACGTGATGAGGTGGTCCCACCCTTGCTTCTCAAACATGAAGTGCAAGTGCGCTGGTCTCCAGCAATACCTGTTGAGAAGGCCCAACAACTTTCCCACCGGTCCATCATTGGGGATTGGGTAACTCACTGGCTTGACAGCAGTGAACCAGAACACTCCTTCGGAATCGCTAGTCATGACGCAACGCTCACTCGGCCCTTCACGATCCGCGTGCTGCACGTCGTAGTGCCCCGTCGAATCCGTCTCCCAGATGTCAACCTTGACGCCAGGGATGGGATTACCCTTGCTGTCTCTCACGGAGCACACAACAAGAAGGGGCTCTCCTTCGGGGTCAGACGTCATGGAGGAACCGTTGGAGAGGGTGGGCGCGCCATGTGTGTGGAATGGCCCGAGGACGGATCCTTCGGTGCAGGACGGCGGTTTAGGATGGTTGATGGCATCGACGAGGAGGGAGAGGCCGAGGATGTCGGAGAGGAGGATGAATTCGTAGATGACATCAGCGTTTCTTCTCGTTTCTTCTCCTGTACACAGAACATGTCCGCAGGGTCGAGAAGAGGCCATAGTATCTACCCTGGACTCAACACCTTAAATGCTTACCTGCCTCACATCACTGCAAATCTGACCACAGGCGGTTAAGAACCGCAGCGCGGCCATCGACTCACCTGTACTAAGGCGCGTCTCGCGCGCGAAGTCATCAACAAAGACCAACTGCGAAAGCGATTTCCTCGTTTAAAAGGCGGCGGCTTGTTTGATGAATGCGTGCTTGCGAGTATCCCGGGCTTCAAATCCACATTGTTCGGAGCATCGGCTCCTCTCCGCGTGGATGTGTGGGGTAGAGATCGCCAATTCCGAACGGGTTTCTTTCCTGTTTCACAGCGCGATCTCCAACTTAAGCATATCTGAACCGCGACCATGGCAGATGACGAACACGAGGAGGACTTGGCGCCGTACTACTGCATCACAGAGGCCCGGGGCAGACTATGCCAGTTCGCGTTGATCGACAATGAGCTGGTTTGCGCAGGTATGGTGCCGCTCCGTCAGCCCTTGACTGCTGCTGACGCGCCCGTCTCCTTTTAGCCGTTGGCGATCGCGTTTCGGACGAATTCGAGTTTCAACTGCAACTGTCCATTTACGACGAGGACCTAGACATCAACATTCACCTGTGTCTCGGTGACAACTGCCTATTACGCTCTAAAGCGACCGTATGCTTCCACTCCCACTGCTACGATTTCCGCTCCTATACAGTCACTCCAGCATTCCTCGCCGCTACCAAGTACGCCTTTATCGCACCAGCCTACGAAGAGCGACGACGAGCCGACTATATCCAGCGGGCTTTAGCTCGGAATTTGCAACTGGCCACCGGCTGGCCCCGGGAACTTCCCCACGAGCTGTGGCTGATGATTGCCGAGCCCATGGTCCAAGAATGTGCTGTTTTTAACATCGAGGAGCTGGTGCACTGCAGTGATGCGATTGGCGATTCTGTGCTCGACCTGGAAAAGCCAGTGTACGCAACATACGTCAAGGTGGACGGCCGATACTACGTCCGCAGTTTGCTGAACGCACTTGGAACCGACGGCAAACAAGCGTACCTCTTGCTCCCAGCTCGAACTGAGAAGCAAGGGACGGACGTCGACGACGAAAGTAAAGATCTATTCGTGGCAGAGGATCATGTTGGGATCCGTCGGGTCATCTTCGTCTCGCCCAGCCGCCGTGATGAATGGTGTAGTAACCACCCAAACGTCCCTGGTGCTTGGTGGAGACACATCCCCCGCGAGGCGATTCCTTCTGCTGCCGCCATTAAGACCAACGTAGGCGATCATCATCAATGTGCGATTCCGATTCTAATACACCAGCAGGGCCTAATAGTCAGGGACATCCAGAGCACCCTTGAGAAGCCTATCGCTAGAGTATCTCGCATCGGTTGGCAAGTCCCAGTCCCATTCCCTCCCTCCGTGGTCGACCTCTTGACACTCAAAACACCACGAAAAGACCCAACCGGGCTTAGAATGCGCTTCTTCGATTGCAATTCTCCCGATATCATTGGATACTCTGTTGCGACTGATGGAATGCATATCTTTGCCATCATATCTCATGAACAAGGTCAAAAGCCTGATGTGAGGTTATATGAGGACGTTCACTCTAGTATTTGCTTTTGGATGTACATGCCGATAAACCAAGGCGAGTATCTCACTGAAATGTGCAGGCGGGCTGGCCGTTTAAATATCGACAACGAGGTTATCGGAATTACAGTATGAGGTATCATCTTCTTCCCCCCCTGGCCTACACTAATACTTTTATCCCAGCTCTCTACAAGCCGAGGACGAACCGTCCTATTTGGGCTGTATGGACATGAAAACGTCAATTTTCAACGTATAACTGCCCTCCCGCGCGAGCCACATCGAGTCTACTTTAATGACCCCGATGACACTCCTGGCAAACGCAGTATCAACTTCGCAGCTTTTTCTCAAGGCACTGCTCGTCCTACCATCGTCAAGCCAGGTATGCCAGCCAGCCCAGATGTACTGCCCGAGGTGCCCCATTCCATCTCGATACCCCCGTACACGCAAAGTAACGAAATATGGGTTCATTCGTCGTGCTCCATGCTGGGCGTGGTTGAGGTTCATCCTTGCATTAACAACACTTCTGTATATCAACCGGTGACGGGGATGCTCCTCCATTATGCTGATGGCCATCGCGAAAGCATTGGCCAGTTTCGTCTAGATTGGGCCGTCGAGCCTATCATGGTTGCTAAGCTGGAGAAGCTGTACCTTTGCGGCAAACGGACCAAGAAATCATGGGGTTATGTGGCACATGTTACGACTGAACCTCCGGCTAGTCGAGCACAAAGTAACTGGCTTGACGTCGATCAGGCCGGCACATTGGAATGGTGGTTCTCATCTCGGCATAGCGTTTTGTTTTACAACAACATCCGACTGAACTGATTCAACAGACTTGGTAGTCTTCTTCTTCCACTTGGCGTCGCGGAACATAAATTCGTCAGCAGAGAAGGTGTGTGTGATTTTCTCGACCGTGACCTCGACGTACTGGCCGCCGTTCCCATCGTTACCGCCACCGCTGACGCGGGATGGACCAGCCTCGGTCATGTCGCAGTCGCTGCCGTAGCCGTACTGGGGGGTGTCCTGTCCGGCATTGCCCGCGGTCGACAGGTCCAACGCTCATCGTGGCTGAATGGATGTCTTGACAATGGATATCCAACGGGAACATTGAAAGGAATTGCCCTTGCGAGGATGTATGCGGTAAGAAAAAAAGATGCATTAGATAAGACCTACATGAAGATTAATAGAACAAGTGGGAGGTATGCTTCGGCTAATTCGATCGGGATGATGAAATTGGCATGAGTCAGTGAGTTCGTGGAAGATGCATTTCGTAAGGCAATTTTCCATCAAACTTATTACCACTTCTTTATCTTATCACCGATGAGCTTCTTCTGCAATTGCCCCGCCAACCTTGACAAGCCCGCCCCAACTTGCTTGCTTCATCATCCACCAGAGAAAACAATGACATCAAAGAAAGCAGAGGGAAAAGCCAATGCGACTTGCGCTTTGATCCTCATATGTTCTGGAAACGACCTACGGAGTCTCAACCACACCGATGCGCTGATATGGTGGGCGTAGCCGATGACACGAGAACCTTCATTGAAGCCTGGCTTGAACGCTTTCAAGTCTCCTGCGACGCGCATGGAGAGGAGGCCCTGATCATCCCCGACCTGGAACTGAACAAGATGTCGTATACACCCAGCCCAAAAAACGAACGCGGCTTGCCAGTGGCGTGGTTGATTTCGAAGCCACACCTCGACGAGCAGGTTGATTTCTCCATTCAATCCTTGGCCAACGTTTGTGCTGAAAGCAATATTTTTGTAATGGGTGGCCTTTCAGATGCTAGTGTTGGCGACGCAGCCTCCGATTCCAATTCCATAACGACGAATTCGAGTCGCCGTGGTGGTTCTGTGAGCCCTGTGAAGCGCGAGATTGCACTGCGGCTGGCGACGGACTTTCCTGTTCGAAGGGAACATATTTCGTCCATGCAAGAGCCCACACTCCTGATGCAGGATCTTGCCCGACTACGAGCGGCCCGGGTCATTCCAGCCTCGATGAAGGTAAGGGGGGGTTTCTGTGTCCGGCGCGTCAATATCAGTGTTCGAGTTGACACTTTCAGGACTCGGTGACGAAGGATTCCAGCTGGGCAAACCCTCCAAACGACAGCTGGTTCTACGATACGCCTACACTCGAAGGCAACGATGGCGAACATCTCGACAAATACATATACAAACGACTCAAAACGATCCAGCGCAAGACCATCCAATGCACGCAGCGAATGGAGCATGAGGCGGGTTGGAATGACTCGGTTCATTCGTCCCTGCTTGAGCTGGCGCTTGACGACGAGCGCTGTCCTAGCGTTTCTTATCGTAATGTGTGCGTTTTCAACAACTCTCAGCAGACATCTGAATGGCCATGGCCGGCTGACAACGAACCTTAGCACGCAATGTCGCGTCTATCCAGAGCTGCGCGATCCAGATCCTTTCCTGGTAGATGCCAAGGCCGACTACGCCATGTTCCTCGAGCCGCCGAATGATTCGAAACTCGCCATTTCGCTGCTCCGTTACCGACAGCTCTGTCCGGCTTGCCATCGTGCCACCCACATCCAGCTCAGCGACGAGCCTAGCACGCCCGTCGCCATCGGCATCGAGACCAAAAGCAGCAAATCCGACGGCTCAATCATGGGTTCCGCACAGCTTGCCACCTGGCTGCGCGCCCAGTTTCGACATCTCGAGTCTCTGCCAAACCATGGGTCCCAGGGCCTTCTAATTATTCCCATCGTCTTAGTCCAAGGGGCTGCTTGGCGCGTTGACTTTGCGCAGCACACAGAGAGTTGCACGGTATGTTTTTGCCATCGCCTCCCTCCTCTCACCTTGCCCGTAAGCTAATTTGTGCATATAGGTTATCTGGGAGGGATTCAGCATCGGCTCATCAGATGAGATACACGGGTGCTATCACATTTACGCCGGGTTGCTTAGATTGGCCAGGTGGTGTCGTGAGGAATTTTGGCCGTGGTGGGAGCAAGCCTTGGCGGTGCCTCAGTCGCAGTCCCAGCCCCACCTGAAGAAGGCGCTTCTCAGCTTGGTCTGCATGAGTAGAATAGACGGGAGGGCACCACAGTATCCATCCATATCCTCAGAGTGAGCTACCATGCTCACTCATCTATTTTACGCACCAGGCGGGAAGGGTCAGAGGGGTCGGGCATCACCACCACCAGCAAGATCGAGGTTAACGAGTACCTAGAGCACCACCACCAGCAAGATCGAGGCTGACGAGTGCCTGGGGCTGGGAAACCTGCGCTTAGCCCCCCTCCTTGAACAGCCAAGCAGAAGCGTGCACATGTGTGCGTCTCGGCACACAAGATCGTGAGACACGTTGAAGATCACCTACCAGTCACCTCTGACTCTGAGAGAACGCGAATTGAACTGGAACCAGCAATGAGATTGATGAGATTGCTTCAGGGCAGTAGATACAGTGCATCTGTGCATGTTCTGAATCCATGACATAATACTTGTCCCCCACGGACTCGAACTCGCCAGCTTCCTGCTCCACGGCTGAAGGGACGAGCGTGGTTGAGGACGACACTGGCGAGTTGGAAGGACCAGACACCGGAATAGAGTAATTGACGCACTGCCCTGTCAACGTAGAAAAAGAGCTCGAGACGGTTGGCCCGCCGCCGTGTATCGATCCGATGCCATTGTGGACCGTTGAGAGCGCGGCTCGACGCGAGGAAGCGAAGATATGCCTGCACCACCAGAGTGCTTGGTTAAAAGCTGGAGACATGTCGATAAGTAGGCAGGATGAACGCTGCGGGATGGATGCCGTGACAGGAAATGGATTGCGAACCACTACAAGGCGAGGGATTGAAGCAAGGCAGTCCACGGATGCGATTCGAGACGCTCGAGGCGTTCTCATATGGCCACCAGCTCAGTTGGCGAATGCAGGAATGATCACCGATGCCAAGAGGTTTTCTGTCCCAAGACAGCCTAGACGGAGGTTTAGCCTGATCCTAGCCCGCTCAGACCAGTCTGTGGGACCAACCGATGAACTAGTAGACTAGCGCGCCCCAAGCCAACGAGGAGAACTGGGGGGATCCGCGAAATTGCTCCTTGTGTTCTTACTCCTTGCATCCTGCATGAATCGATCACCCTTTACCTCGATAGCCGGTAACATGTCACAGCAGCCATGGGTCGTGGAACGGCCCCAGGACCCGGCAAAGCGCCGCCGGGACAAGAAGCCAGATGACGTAATGAGACGAGAAGTGAGCTTTGTTCTGAATGGACTGCCTGAAGGTGAAGAGGACTGGGTCAACAACAAACCTCAGTCCGATGACGAGATCATCGCCCTGTGTGCCAGCCTCACACTATGTCGCATCAACATACAGGAACGGGTGAACATGAGCTTGATGCAGCTGCTTAAAGAGTACGCCAACTATGTTAAGGAAGCCGGCGATGACCAGATGGCCATCGCTGTCTTTGTGGCCGCGTGCGTGGTGGCGAGAAACCATGGCCTCTCAGGGAAGCAAGTGAATGATATCATGCACATCTGTATTCAAGGCAGCTGCGCTACGCTCGAGAACAGGCGATCAGCAATCCCGAAATACATCCTCTTTCTTGATGTGCTTCAGAGATGCATTGGCGATTCTGCCTATCAGATACCAATCCGCCGTAAGTTAACTGAATCACGATTGCTTCAAGCAGCGTGCCAACACCAAGCAGGCAACCCGTTTCTCACGAGCGTCCATGCCTTCACTAATCGGCATTTCGAGATTCTCGACCATCTGTTGTCCAGAAACCGACCCAGCAAACCCACTAGACCCTTGAAATCGCAAGGACTCCGCATCCCTAATCTCGTCTTCCAGCTTTACGCGGGAAATTTCGAGTATGTATCCAAGGAACCTTCGCGTCCGCGACTGACCTAGAAGTCTCCAGGATATTGAGCAGAATCTCTCCGTCTCCGTCCCTAGCACGAAATCGAACGAGGACAAGGCAGATAGCGAGCGACCCCTTGCCACACCAGCCATCGCCAGGCCGCCGAGGCAAGATTTCGCCAGAACTACGGATGACCGAAGAATCTCCGCCCTCGATATCGTTGGTGAAG
Organism: Neonectria sp. DH2; assembly: GCA_003934905.1. Taxonomy (NCBI): domain Eukaryota; kingdom Fungi; phylum Ascomycota; class Sordariomycetes; order Hypocreales; family Nectriaceae; genus Neonectria; species Neonectria sp. DH2. Next base: position 1,201,792 of record RQWH01000004.1, on the reverse strand, counting down.
AAGATGGCCCAGAGTGGTAAGACAGCTATGCGCGCTCTGTTTCTAGCTGTAGCATCACCAATAGAAAGCGGAGGCTGCCGTTGAATGCTTGAGGTCCTGTCTGAGTGAAGCACAATATACAGTCTGGGTCCCAGTCCACTGTACCCAAGGTCTGGCTGTCCGAGTCTAATAGAACCTTGACCTTCTTATCGCAAAGGAGTACTGCTAGTCCTAAGTAGCCTTTAGGTACGAACAACGAGTAGCCTTCTTCGAGTCGAAAGGCCTCCGGACTTTTCCTCTTCGCCCCAGCCTGAACGCGCTGATCGAAGCTCTCGGCTATGGGATAAACTAAGCTGGGCTATAGATACGTTAGTGACGGCAAGGACGCATGTGTTCAGCTTACAGACCTGTCTCAGAGCATGAGATAATTTTCGACACGTCTCTGGTAGCCCATAACAATATATCCCTACTCGTTTCTGACTCGGCGCCAAAACCACCACTTCGACTGTGGCGTCATATCGGAGCTTTCTGGATTCCTTATCCAATGGGATGAATCGGTACAACGCCGGCTGAGGATCAGCTTGGGGCGCTCCCAGCTTGGTAGTTTGCATGGCTTCACCGTCGCGCGACTCTGAAGAAGCCCGAGCGTCATCAGTCACGGGGTGGAAGACATGCTGGGGTTTCTGGCCATTGGAAGTATTGATGACACTTGCCGAGTCTTGTTCGTCCGGATGCTGGCTCATGGAGACGCTGCGCTGGGATAATCAGTCGCAAGCCTGGTCGGTCGCGGGGGTCAGGTGGGCGTCAAACCAAAGTGTATGCCTCAGGCACAAGAGAGTTTTAGCCGGGGTCGTAAATGTTGTCGGGATTACGCCTGCATTGTGCCAAGGACAGGTGTTGCATCTGGATATGAGAGACCCAATTTCTCCGGGCTTTTGGCCACATGCTCATGCAACGCAAGCTTCACACCAAGGTTCATCGAATTATGTCTCGAGAACGGAAGCCTTCACGAAGTCCCGCCGTGCATGGCGTCACGGCTTACAGTCGATCGGTGGTGATCCGCTCGGGGAACCCGGGCCACGCCAGACAACACGCTTGCCCAAATCAGTGCAAAAAACCTCTTGGCACTTTGCATCCCTGTCCCTGTCAGCAAGACACTCCAACCTCAGCTCACAGCTGATTGCGTGGCGTCACGGCTGGAAGTCAAGAGGGCATTGCAACCGGGCCCAGTTACGGAGTGGTATGCGTGCGCTCTGCAGATGACGTGTATTGGGATCCCGCTATAAGTTATGACCGGGGCCCTGGTCCCATATTGGGATGGAGTCTCGATCCTGGGCCGGTGGCTTCTTTCTGCTGCGATGACAATACTGATTTACGATCTCCCTGGCCCGGAGAGGGCAATTCCTTTCGTCGACTACCTTCTGGAGGTTGTTTGGGGCCACCCCTTTTTTATCTGCCGCCTCCTGCTTTTTGGTGTGGGATACAGCATCCCGGAAGCATACACGGAAGGGTTCTATCAGACTGAAGATGCCCTTTTGGTTTTTTACACTTTGCCTTTTTATTACCCCTAGGCCGAAAAAGGCTACCGCCAAGCTCGGCGCCTCCACAGCGTTATTGGTCTGTTGTCTTGTCGTGCATACTGCCGTTGCCCCAATATGACCGTTGCCGCTGCCGTCTGGGTAGATGTGGATTGCATCCGTCTCTCAGGCTGAGACTGATGCCTCTGGAATGTTCGTAGTAAATCAATAGAAAGACGCCTGCGGTGAGGTTATCGAAACTCCTGGGACTCTACTGAAACCGGATGACAAAGAGGTCCGGTTTGCTGGTGGCGGGGATGTTGATACTACGTAATTGCGTTGTGCTCCTATACACACATAACTTACCTTTCAATATCACCAACTTCACATCTCCATTATGTCTTAAACAGGCAGGTCATGGATGGATGGGACAAGAGCCAATCGAACTGCATCTCACCTTTGGAAGGCGGGATTATAATCTTCCGCGGCCCAGTCCCTACTACTCTCTCAGGTGCTTTTGCCCCCAAGTCCTCTCTCTCACCCCAAGTCCTCTCACCCCAGGTCCTCTCGCTCCAAGTCCTCTCGCTCCAAGTCCTCTCATGCAAGTCCGCCTCCAACCGACTATTCTTCCTAATCCTTTGCAACATAATTTTCTTTCAAACCACTGCACCATCGCCAAATACGCCATCCGCATCCCTAATCCGCACATATTCATAGCCCTGAAGCAGCTCCTCCTACCTTTATCGCTCCACGGATTATGTGCCAACACATCGACCATGGGCTACTAGCACCCGTGAAGCTTCCTTACTTCCGCGCTACTGCGGAACTACCTGGTCCTCTACCCACCCCAGATGAGTTCCGCGACACATCAAAGCCCGAGCTGTCTCCTAGGAGGAGCGCCTGGGGAGACAGCGGTGGGATGTGCCTCGTCAGGGACGTCTACGTTGTTAAATTCGGTGCTACCGTTACGGAAAACGAGGAGAACGCCCTTCTCTTCGTCGAAGAACACCTCAATATCTCCGCGCCCCGTCTATATGCCATGTACCGGGACCCGCCCTCTGGTCCTCTTCATCTGGTTATGGAGTACATTCGGGGCGTCGACTTGGATTCACTCTGGAACTCCCTCTCGGTAGAAGCGAATTTGTCGATTGCAACGCAGCTACGGCCTATATTGGCGCAGATGCGTTCGCTGAGCCCACCTCGTGACTTCATTGGCGGTGTTTGCGGCGGTAGCATCCCTGACCCGGTCTTTGAGACAGATCGGCCCAACGCCAGTATCAATGGTCCATTCAGGACTGCGGAGGAGGTCGGTTCAGCGCTAGCTCTTGCATCGCGGAGTAATTGGGAACAGACCTGGCGGCGCGGGTGGATATCTAGCTTCTTCTCCCGACTCCTCGCCGCTGCACTGAAGGACCACGGAGTAAACTTTACGCATGGAGACCTGCACATGCGAAACGTCCTGGTGGGGAAGATACTCACAGAACCTGGCTCAGAGAGCGCCGGGGCCAAAGCAGCGGAGGCTAACCAGCGATGGAGCTATCGAGTCAGAGGTATCGTGGACTGGGAATCGGCAGGGTGGTATCCTGCGTATTGGGAATATGCCTCGGCGATTGCACGATTCCAGTCGGGGAGTGACTGGTCGGAGACTTTAGATGCCATCATAAAACCGTACCCGCTAGAGCTTTCCATGTTCCTGTTGGTGCTGCACGACTTGCAATTTATTTAGTTTTCAATCGTTGTTCGATTGTGTCGACCCTGACCAACCCTATCTTTGCCCTAGACATATGTAGCAATAATGACTGTTCTTTCACATCTTAAACATAGATGAACTACATGCAGCATCTAAGGAACGTATTGGATTGGAGATACATGACAGTTTGAAAGTCAGACTAAGACATGGCTGTGTTCAGATGGTACCATCAGAGTATTCTCCGGCAGCTTTGATTGATGTTCGCTGATTTTCTCCTTGAAAGGCTCGACGCGGCCATGCTTCTTGGGGTAGAGTGGGTAGCGAGATGAGGAGCGAATTCCACTGTTCCGGGTGGGAGTCGGAGTGGGTGTAACCCAGTAGTTCCTGAGAGTGAAAGACCGCGAGCCTGCCGGATTTTCTGTCTTCTTGCTCTGGTAATTCATTCCGCCTCTCGAAGTGATATCACCGATAACATGGTAGAGAGTACCGGAGCCGTTCTTCTTGGTTTAAACGAGTACAGCGTGGTGAAGGCGGTCGAGAGGCATGTAAAGGTCAGGAAAGGCAATAGTGTATTTGACCTTGTGTACAGGATACCATCTTGGAGCCATGGTGAAAGAGGCTATGGAGCTCACAGATACTAACAATGAAGCTGCCTTAGTAGCTTTGAATTCTACTTGGCTGTTGATAGCTCTTCTTAACCGAGAAGAGGGATAGAGCCATCCCTTTATCCCCTGCCGATGGCCTAGGTTCAATTTCACCCGAACTCTTATGCTGGCTTGGCCGAAGATATCGACCACGCAGCTATACGCCACTGGTTGTAGCATCATTGGTCGAAAACGGTATAGCCTGATAGCAAGACTGCTGGGTGGCAGCCGCAGCAGTCTTGAGCGGGCCACTTTTCAGCAGCAAGGATGTCTAGCGCCTTCTAAATCGTGTTATAAATAGCATAGACAGACTCCTGTCACTTGAGAATCAATCTGCCCAAGTCCTCTCACACCAAGCCCTTTCATACTAGGTCCTCTCACGTCAGGGCCTCTCGCTCCAAGTCCACTCGCCCCAAGCCCTCTCGCCTCAAATCCTCTCGTCTCAAATCCTCTTATGTGAAGACACAAGTTACGGCTGGAACGCTCTATTACTGGCTGCTAATCAGAATGGCTTGTAACATTGACCTATTCCAACATCCCGAGCTACTCAGTGGTGCAACGGAATTGGTTAAGAACCTAGAAACACAGATCAAGATAGTTGAGGGCTTCGAACGCGCGAGGAATCGTCTCCAGGCTACACAGCTCCTTGAGGGGCACACTCTCAAGAAATGTGTTGCGTTCATTACGAAAGTGAACGAGAGCGATGCCAACAGCAACTTCTACTTGGAGGTCTTGAAGCTCACATTGGACGAGTTAGCCTTCTGCTCTATCAGTTTCGAGGATAGGCGAATCCGAGTGATTCACGGTTCTTTCAAAGCGTTGTATGTTCGGATGTATATGGAGTCACGGGGAGTCACTTGCATCAATCGCGATGAGATTTTCAAGCGATTAAGGTATCATTGTCGAGGGAAGAATGATCGATTTCGTGAGATCTACGACTTTGCGATGAAGCCTGAGAATAGACGGGCTGGTGATCAAGCCTGTTTCGCCGAGACTCAGGCAGATGGTATGCCCTTTCAACCCTCTCTTCTCGTTGTTTGCTGATACATAGCAGACCCAAAACCCATCACGTCGGCCGAAGCAGTGGGTAGTTTTGAATTCGGCGCAGCGACGCAGGGGAACATCAACGAGGTCTTTGGGAGAGCCGTTGCATGTGCTCTACCTCGGCAAGAGTCTGGGCTTACCGACAGCGTCAGGTCCAAATATCCGCGAGGCAGGAAGGCGATGGAATCGTCTCAGTGGACATCGCGTCTGAGGAAAACTGGTTGCGCTCTCTCTTCCCCGGGCAAGGAGTTGGCGTGAGGGTGGACGCAATTGAACCTATTTTTGGTCGCGATGTTGCGAGCGTGATCGAGCAGAGCGAGCTACGGTTATGGGAGAAGCGGAACGGCCTTGTTGAATGGACCAACTGTGTATTGTTAACATACACAGTCCAACTTCGGATTGTGTTCGGGAGTAGGGTGGTCAGCACCTTGCATTCACACGAAGCCCCTCTTCCTTTTATAAATGACTACTGAAATATTTGCTCGGAGCTTGATTCGACCGCAGCTTGTTCTTCCTCGAGTGGTCCAGAGTATATTGCCATCGGGATGGTAAAAGACAGCTTCTTCGCAATCATGTACAAGTGTCCGATCATGGCTCGCGGCTGGAATTTCTTCGAATGCAACGTATGGTCCAAGGTGTTTCAGGTCATCGTCGTCGGGGGAGAGGCTTGTCCAGGCATTTACCTAACAAAGGAATTAGCGTGCAATCGTGGTGAAGGGTAATAAATATACCATGTCGTCCTTCGATGGCTTTGCAGCCTGCTTGTTGTCCTCATCCTTTGTTGGCATTCCAGCCTACTGTCGAATTTGTAGGAGAAGGTTGTCTAGGTTGTTTCTAAATCAGCGTGCAACCATGGTGAGGGGTAATTAAACATACGGAATGTAGTATTTCGTTAGCATGCCAGCCTGCTCTGCTTGTGCCAGAGACTTTTTGAGGATGCGAGCAAAAGGAGTGCATGCATCGGTTTCCAATTCAAAGTAGCCTGTCAGCGCAAGTCTTCTTGGGCGCTGCAGGAGGAAGTTGAGAAGGAGAGCTACAGCTCCGGTTACTCGGGCAGCAATGCGCCATCAAGGAGTAGACCTAGATAGAGAGCCGCCTCATTCAGGCAGAGATCACGTGCTTTCCCTACCCCGTCAAGGTGTTGGCGGAGTGCCCAATACTTAGCATCTGGTACTCTGTACAGTGAGATTGATGGGATTGAACTAGTCGCGTTCGTATGTCGTTGAAAATAAGAGCCTAAACTTGTCCCGGTCCAACTTAGTCGTTGAGACAATGGGAAATGGAGAAAAAGTTACCCTCTGGTAAATAAATAAAAGCTCCCCATAATCGTGGCTGTAATAACAACAATACCTACCCAATTTTCCACGTGCGAGTCGTCAACATCCAGAGGTTTATTTTATTTTAAGGATATCCAGTTTGCCAAGTACCTTCAAGGGTTCATCCAGTCCGTGTTCGATTTGCAAGATGGCGTGGTGCGACGGCGGGTAAGGCTGAGCCTGGGCAAAGAACGCAGAGTAACAGAGACGGGAGACGGCATCCGGTCTGCCATCCGGTCCCTCTCACCCGGTCTGCCAGATGCGCCTGCGCTTTCGCTCTGAAGCAGGAGAGCAGGAGAGCAGGAGAACTTCAGAGGGACGCGGTGTGTGCCATCAGCGCAGCGTACAAGTACGTACCGTGCTGCAAGGAGGGTTTGGCCTGACGATCTTGCCGAATCGGGCCCCCCCATTCGATTCCAACAGGAACACTAGTAGGCCGTTCTTGTTCTTGAGCCAACTAACAGTGGGTCCGGGCAGGGGTTGGGCCCTCTGCCGAGTCGAGTCTAGCCACCTAATCCATGTCAATCAAACGCGGAACAGGGTCTGAATAGCAGAGAGCATAACTACTACACAACTGCACCTCTGCACTCTGCACTTCTGCGGCATCCTGAGGCCCATTACGAGGCTGGCTGGTGGCGATTGAACTCCCCGTAGGGCGCCACGCCGCTCCAAGCACCCTCCACGTGTGGCCAGCCGGCTCCTGCAAGCCTGTAAGCCTGCAAGCCTGCAGTGCACTTGAGACATCGGACAGTTTAGTAAGTACTACTAAAAGGTGAGGGCGTTCAGCTGGGTACGGAGTACTTAATGGGAGGCCCTCCAAGCCCAGGCTCAGGCTCAGGGCTCCCCGTCCATGCGAACTGCTGTCTCTGCTGCCTCGTCAACTTCCCCGCTGGCCAAGGCTCCTGTCCATCATCATGGATGCCAATTTTACATGGGGCATTCCGCCATGGTATGCTGCGAGCGGCGGCTTTGTCGCCCAGGGCCATGGTCAATCATGGGCCGACGGCCTTCCCAGTCCCCCACGTGAACAAGAACAAGGACAAGGACAAGGACAAGGACAAGAACAAGAACAAGACTTGGCCTGCCCTTGGACTCTTCCTCTTCCGCCAGCCTGCCTTCTGCCAGAGCAACATTCGACCCCAGGCTCAGCCTCGAGACCACACCCGCGATTCGTTGCCCTGGGTGAAGACCGACGTGCACATGATGGGCCTCAACCCAACAGGTTGGCGCGCCGGGACCGACTTATCGCGCCAGCGCGCGGGCAACTAGACGGCAAGGCCGAGTTGGAGCGCTTTCACGCTCAGCCGTGGCTGCCCGACTGCATCAAAACTGGCCACAAGGAGATGTGTGAAGTACCGTTCCTTGCCTTGTGTATGTTTCGTTTCGTTTCGTTTCGTTTGTCTCGTCTCAGCCGCTGATTTGGTATCGCTTCCAGACTTCACATCATGGTGTTCTACTCGGACCATCACCGAGGAAGCGAACATCTGGCTGAAGGACTTTCCCCCCATCATGGCAAAGGATGGGTATTTCCGCCGGGCGGTTCTCGGTCTTGTTGGTGCCGGCAGACTGCACGAACGTTTCGATTCACGCGTCGCTATACTCGTCATGAAATGGCAGAAATGCGCCAAGAAATACCTGAAAGCCCTCGTCAAGCTGCCCGTCTGCAAGCTGGATTTGATCCTTTCGCTGGCTGTCATTCTTACCATGCAAAAGGTAAGCTGCGCACCCTGCTTGACTGACTGGCTCCGCGTCTGACGATTCTCCTAGGCAATAAGTCGAGTGCCACCAGGGCCCGATTGGTCAGGGAGGCTCGAAACGGCAAACAGGTGCCTCAATATGATCTACCCCCCCGAGCTGCCACTTTTAACCTTTCAGCCGCTTTCAAGATACCGTGTCTCACTGTGCGTTGCGGTTGCTCGGGGCATGATCCTCTCGCAAGCTGTGTCGATGCTACCAGCAGAGCACGAGAGCACCCAGTTTTTGTGGCTTAATATCGGCACAAGTGATGCACTAACTGAAATCCACGGGGAATGTGGTTGTTCCAGACAGATACTATATCTTCTTGGAACAGTTCCCAAACTCGTCAGAGAGAGAGGTAATTGCCTTCCTGTGCTGGACGCTTTGTACAACACCTGCCAGTGGTCAGCCGATGGAGACACGAATGAAGTTGGCTTGATCGAGATTCGAAACCAGAAATTCCCGCCCTACGTCATCAGGTCTCGTCGTGAGATGATCCTGATCATGGCTCAGGCATGGCGGTATGCGGCCCTTGCATACATTCAGTGTCGGGCAAACAGGTAAAATTGTCGGAATCTCCATGACCCTTTTTCTCACTTTACAGCAGGCTACCACTAGACCACAAGGATGTTGTTGAAAGTTTGGATGGCCTGGCAGAGTGTATGAAGATAATGCCAAGCTCGGGCTATTGCATGACCACCATGCCTTCCTTTTTCGCCTTCTTGCTTGGTGTGCTCGCTACTAAGTACGAACACAAGGAAATCTCCAACCGCTGGATTGAACTGGTTGCGATGCACAACATCCGAAAGGTGAATGTTGTTTTATCTCTCCACATATCTCTTGGATTCTAACCGGGCCTGTAGAATGTGTTCCGTGTACATGAGACTTTGAAAGGAGTCTGGGCAGGCGACATTAAGCTTCCTCCTCTCTCCCTGTCCGCCAACATACTTGATGATACAGCCGAGAGGAAGCCTTGGTGGGAGGAATTCGTGCGCACAATCCACTTCAAAGTCGGGACACTGTGTTTGATGTAGATGATGATCTGGAAAATGGGAGAGCATGAATGCTCGGATGTTGACAGTTTAATCCTCCTGCCAGATTCCACCAGCGCAACATCGACCATGAGCGACACTGCCTCCAAGCGCGCGTGAATTGGTTAAACTAGCGAAAGACACACCCCTTGGAGAGTCTGAGAAATTGCTCTTTCGTTTATCCTGCATGTGCCAAAGGTAGACTCAGCTTCGGCCCGGGATATAGGAGACTCGCAGCGCAGACTCGAACGAGGATACCCTCCTCACTGCTCGCCTCGGGACTGCGACCTTTGGGGATGAAGAAAGGCGGGATGGAAAACAGTTGCAGGCAGCGATGAAGAAGCTTTGCGGCGATCTGACCGAGACTATTGGTTTGTTTCTGGTAGGAGAGTCGCTGCACACGCTTGCAGCCCAGCAATCGAGCCAACGTGACGGCGACGGCCCATGAGACAGACGACTTGGATTCCACGTCTCTTCCATACTGGCAATGGCAGCCGCCACTTTCACTTCGTAGGTGTCACTTGGTGATTTAATCGCCTCAAATTCTGGCTCGAAGTCGTTGGGATGATTGGGAGGGGTGTTGAGGCGGTGTGCGGTGGCAGAATCCTTGTTGCCCGGGAAACCGAGTTCAAAGAAGATGACGACACCAACCACGCGAACGCCAGTACTTGGCAATAAATCCACGAAGCAATCCCCTCAACCCCATACCCGCGAGCGCGTTACTGAGCCGTCACGTCACGCACAGGCTATCTTTTACAAGACAACTGTCGCAGCAATCGAACCAGAGACGCATGCCGAAACTCGTTCAGGCCATGCCAGCGCCTGACGACAATCTTCCCCACTTGAGATCTTACATCCAGCAGTGGCTAGATGAGGCTATCCTAGACCAGCCAGTTTTGACTGGTGTAAAAGCATTTAACATCCTCAATCCTCATTCTCATTATATATCCAAAGCGCCATCCGACATGGTCACGCCACCGCCGTCAACTCCACCCTCGCGCATCAGGTCAGGTTCACCCCGAAAGCGACGACGACCCGATCGTCAGCAGGAGGGAGGGGAGGGGACTGACGATAGAGATGAATTGAGTCATCTTGCAGCAGACCCAGACAAGACGCCGAGCGCGTTATCGACTTCTGCCTTATCCGCCGCATCGCGCAGACTCCCACTTAGGACCGTCCCCCTCGTCCAATCATCCCCTTCTATATCGCAGTCATCTACGTCGCAAACATCCTCAATAAGAAAGTCAACACGCCGTTCAGCCAGTCCTGTGAAAACTTTCACCTTGCGAATGCTCCGAAAGCCGGTCGAATTCGTCGAGTTGGCTGACGATCCCGACGCGCAACTTCCTCTCGAGATCCAACAGCTCTATAGAGATATCTATGACTTAGCCGTCGATCGAGAAAGCTTCATACCCAAAGAACTCAAGAAAGTGGTCCAGGGACTTGTCCCGGGCGTTAAAGCGCGGTACTTCTCCGAGAAAGACGAACCATACGACTCATCAACAGCCTCGCGAGAGCTCGAGACACTGCTGGAGATCAAAGCCGACGCCCAGCTCTGCCGCTCGAGCAACGCATCAGAAGCGGCTTGGAATTCTGATGTGCATTCGCCTCTCCTGAAAACTGCCCTCAAGCCCTTCAAGAAACCTCTCCTCCGCCGTCATGTCCTTACATCCTCCCGAATCAGCCCTGCCTTCATTCCTCCGATGCAAGAGGGTTCGTGCTACGACGTCGTCGGCTCTAAGATGGTCGACTACGGCATTGCTCTCCATCCAGAAGACGGGGATCCTCTGGACTTTTCTATTCGTCGTGCCCTCGCACACCTATCCGTTCATTCCCATCACCTCAACCAGACTGCTTACGACCCTATTCGTTTCGCTGCCAATGCCGTGTCCATTGAGACAAAAACAGGTGCCAACGGTCTACAGGAGGCAAGGCTGCAGGTTGGCATCTGGATCGCTGCTTGGTACACGCGAATCCAGCATCTACTGCAACGATCGAGAGCAGAAGAAGAGGAGAGACAGGATAAGAAGGACAATCAAGAGGATGGGGAAACCAGTGGCATGACAGAACTACTCATCCCAGTTCCAGTCATTATCGTTATTGAGCATGAATGGAAGCTATTCTTTGCATGTGACCGTGGGAATAAGATTGTAAGTCTCCTATCTTATCACCTTTTTTATTCTGGCGTGGTATGATTCGACCCTTATTCAAGTACTGATAGGTATCGTGGATCTTAGGACATTGTCGGACACATCAGTATTGGAGATACGAAGAGCCTCGACGGTCTTTTTATCATTGTCGCCGTTATCCGTCGCCTCGCGACTTGGATTCAGGACGATTTTCGTACTTGGCTTGAGAACGTCCTTACGTGACTCATAAGTAGAAAACTAGGGGATGTTATTTCCTCATGGGACTTGACGCGATTGTGTAAAACTGGACATAACCTATCATGGGTATCGGTCATAGGCCGGCTGACACTAGACTCAAAGCAAACAATGAAGAAATTCGGATTTAAGAAACCGTAGCCGCCAGAACAGAGACTGTAGCACGTCCAGAGATTAAGAAAGGGACAAGAGACGCAAGTCCAGTGACCGAAGTACGGCCAGGAGCACACCTTGTCTCAGACTGTCCGCACCCCACTGCTAGGAAATTCTGGTTCGGCTGTTCGTACTGGTATTTCAACAACTTCGAGACCTATAGTAGTCCAACCAGGCGACCTGGCCATTGAAGCACGGAAATCATCATCTGAAAGTGTACGACCAACCTCGCAGGCTTTGGGTCAAGCAACTTCGCCCCGATTTGGCGTATGGCCATTTGTTGTTCTACCGCGTATTCTTCGTCAATTAGTCAACGCCTCAAGATCTAAAGATGAAAATCTAAGTCTTTCTAAATTTACAAATAGTCGAGGCCTTTCTTCTTGTCCTCTAGAGCACTACAAGGCAAGAGGACTTCGGCCCGATATCGTGCTATACGATGAAGTCGATCCTCGATCTGAGAATATCTCTAGCACCATTTAGTACAACCTATCGCCTAGGCCGAGGCTTCTCCTCAGCCTTAGCACAAGTCTTCCAACGCACGGAATTAAGGAACTGGTCAAGGACTTTGCGAAGGTCGTCCAAGATCGCGGGGGGAAGGTGGTGATGGTAAACCACACGGCGCCAGTGAGCAGTTTGTGGAGTCGCTTCATCGACTACTGGATTGAGTGGGACTGCGATGCCTGGGTGCAGGATCTGAGGTTACGGCAGCCGTTTCTGTCGAAGAGCGCCAATGCCCTTGTAAGGGAACTAAATGATAGGAAGTGTATCTTTGGAGTAAGCGTCACAACTCGCGCCAACGATGAGAGTCAGCAGCTTCTAACGAGGCGCAACTAGGCTCATGCGAATGTGGGGTGGAAACTAAGTTAATCTGTAAAGGCCTAGGGTTAATCAGGAACCTTCCTAACGAAAAGAGAACACTAACACTAGGGCTATTCGTTCCATATATCGCAGCCGCTAGGATGATTATCCACCCCCAGGTCCATAGCCCGCCAGGATGTTCTCCTGAAACCACGGCAGGTAGGTATCCCTTGCCCATGCTGCAAGCTCCCGCAGCCCAGCAACCACCTGGTAGGTCTCCAGGATGCGATGGGTGCTGCCGAACTGCTGTTCAGCCCACAGTACCGTCTTGAGGCCCTCGCGCGTCGAAAGCACCAGCATCCACTTGTGGCCCTGGACGATGACACCGGGGAGGAAGGCGAGCCGGGCTAGAGCCTCGTCCGCCTGCTGTTCTTGCTCTTGCTGCTGCTATAACAGCTGCGGCGCAGATGGTGTTGATCCGTCGGGCCTTGACTGCGCCTGCTGTGCCTGCAATGATAGGAGAACGGCGGAGCGAAGAAAGGACCACTGCGCAGCGAGCCAGATGCCGATCTGTAGCTGTGCCACATCGAGGTCCTTGCCTGACTTCTTGGTTTCGATGCTTAGGACGATGGGAGACAACTGCAGCGGCGCAAAGTCGGTGTGGTTAACAGCGAACGTTGGTGTCTGGCGGCAGAGGGCTTGTTGGGCTTCCATGGCATCGGCATCATGGTCAAGGTCGGCGTAGAGGCACATGTCGACCATCTTTGCGGGGATGGATCGCGGGAGATATCTGGGGTGCGGACGGGCAGAGGTGCTAGACGACTGTTAGTCGGGATACGGGAAGGGCATTGCATTGGCCGAGGCGCATTGCGCTGCGTCCAACACTCACCAGGTTGTAAAGTTGAGGGGCCCGGCTTCGTCCGTTTTTGGGTCTCGAAGGATGGATTCCAGTAGGCGAAAGTGCACCTCCGAATTCCAGGCCGCCTCCTCGTGGCCGAGTTCATGGCACTTCTTGGCCCGCTTGCGAACCACGGCCACAACTTCCGGCGACGGTATCCGACCCGGCAGCGCATCAACTTCGCCGGCCGCTTTGAAGGAGAAAGACCACTCGCGGGCATCGATGGCATCATCCTGTAGGATTCGCTGCCGCTCGCCGTGGGGGAGGATGGCGAGGCCGCGGCCAATCTGGCGCAGATTGCTGAGAAGATTGGCCGCTTCCTGCCTGGGCGCTGCATCGAGCGTGCGAAACTCGATACCTGATTCTTGGATGCGCAGGTTCATGAACTGTTTCTTGGGAGATCCGGAACGAGAGGACGAGGCGCTTGCGCTTGAGGCGGCCAAGGACGCCGACACTGACGCTGAACTACGCCCGCTGCGGAGAGGAGGCCGCGGCGTCGTCTGGTTTGGGTCGGTCGCGGCGGTGCCTGTAGCATCGACAATTCGTTGTCACTTCCACGTCGGTGTTAGATCCGTCTCCTTCTCCATCCTCGGCAGCGATGTCGGGAAACTCGGCTGTTGATGTTGATGTTGGGCTTTGCGCTTGTTAGGGCGCGATACCGAAGGCGATGACGGCGGTGGGAGGGAGTGGCAGTCGTCGTAGACTTCCGGTAGGGCTTGAAGCCAGCACAAGATACTCCCCCTCTCGCTGTCAGACATGGCGACGCATCATTGCGGGCTTAGTCAATTATTGTTGTGATGTCGTTGCTGTATCATCAAGATCATGGAAAGGTGGGGTGGATTGACTTTCTGGCGCAGCAACCACAGCCAGCGTCCTAAATTTAGCGGTGTGTAGGGACATTTCCAGCGACGATGTCCAATCCCAAGATTCCTCGAGGCTCATGTTATTACTTTTGAAGTGGACCTTGAGAAAGAGAGGATAAAGAACTAATACTAATAGTTTACTATTTACTCATATTAATGTTGAATAGTTTAGGCTTGCTTATATTAATACTAACTAGTTTAATATCTAATAATATTAATGAATGGGTAAGTAACCTGGGAGAGAACGTCAGCACCTTGTCCGGACCTCTGTGTCAACCAGCCCCGACACAGTGATTCACTGTTATATCAGCCTATGAACATCATACTCAACGAGAATCTTCATATCGAATTAGCCGATTTTCAGGATCGTTCTCTTTCTAAGGATATAGATGTTGTCTTAGCTGGATGGTCGACTCGTAAATCACCATGGAGTCGGCAGCTTCTGAAGCATTATATGGGCAATCGATTCAACTTGGCCTTCCTCAAGTACCCTCTCATAGAATTATTTTTTATCAATCCAGTGGACTACGGCCATTGAAAGACATCGGAAATAATTGCATTCCAATGACCGAGAGACGATAAACCTACAGCAGAGTAGGAGTCTGCTGATGAAGTGGGCGAGCATGTGATGCTTGGGTCATATATAGTAGACGTGGATGCGCAGAGAATCTCACTTAATCGACTCAACTCAGAGCTAGCTGGCGAGTATACCAAACGTCGCCGGTTGGTGAGGGAATTCACTTGTTAAGCTTTTTCTTCGACATATTCTCCGACTTCGTGCTCCAAAGGGCAATATCCAGGATGTCCTTTAACACACTCGTCAGATGCGAGTGGGGCTCGAATGCGTACAGCATGCCTACCCTCGGGTCATTCAAGGCCGTCGTCGCCTTTAGTCGCCTCTCTTACCTCTCCCGCCAAGCTATCTCCGATGCCAACGGCGGTGGCGGGCCCCTCCCAGTCTTCTCCAGCGCGGCCTCCTCCGCTCCCGTCACTCTACTGGCCTGAACTGTCGGGGACGCCGTTTCGCGGTGCGGTCCGATGTTGGGTATCGGAGTACGCGGTACCTGAGAAGATAGGTGCCGCTTCTCGCTCTTCAAGCCGGCGCTGCGTGAGGCGTACTCGGTTGACAGGTAAGCTCCGTGGTTGTTTGTTTCATCACATGCGTGTACTTGCCCATCGTAAATAAGTTGACGACTAGACGAGTAGAGTCGCGCCATTTGCAAGTGCCCTCGGGTGGGAAGATATGGTCGACAAATGTTGACTGGGCCATTTCAGGATGGTTGTTTGACGATGGTGTGAATCGCTATTTCACTCGGCCCTTCGTCAGCCATCAAGTGATGCCCAGCATGTCGTGTTTGAATGCCGGCCAGAAGTCCGACGTAGCCCAGCGCTGCAGCCGCTGCAAGGCGACCACCAGCTTGTACAAATCCTGCTCCGTCCTCGTGCTCCCCAGGGGCAGGGGTGGCCTGAAGACGGTAGCCATATCATCATGGCCCAATGTCGTTGCGACAAACTGCCAGTCGTGGCCTTGGACGATGATGCCTGGCAGGAACTCGATCCTCGACACACTTCTCCCTCCCCAACGTAGCGAGCGCCACTGCGCGGAGTGCCAGGTGGCGAGCTGGAGCAGTGCCGTGTCATAATTCTCGCCAAAACGCTTAGTCTCGATAGAGAGGGCGATGGGGTACTTTCTCAGCGTGCTCCATTCGGTGTGGTTGATAGATTCGCCCGGTCGAGATCGGCGGACGACATCGATGACGGCTTGTTCGTGGCTGTTGGGATGGATCGGGAGGCAGAAGTCGACCATCTTGCTCGGCGCATCCCTTGGTCGGTAGTGCGGAATGAGTCCAGCACCAACACTATGACGAGTTGCCACGTCAGCTACTACATTCATTGTCTACGCGGAGTTGGGCGTAGCCTACCAGAACTCATAGTCGAGCTTGCTAACGTTCTGCGACACCTCCCTCCCGGAATCAACGTCCATGTCCTCGTCGTCGTCTTCTCGAAGCAGCCAATCCAGCACTCTGAGATGAACCTCCGCATTCCAGGAGGATTCCCCTTTGCCCTCTACATCACACGTATTGGCCTCACGCAAGATCCTGCGGATAAGACGGCGGGGCGGTACCCGTACGGTCTGCGCCGCCGCTGTAGTAACAACAGCCTGGCTGAAAAAATACTGAGGCATCTGAAGGTCCGCGAGTTGTGGCTTCAATTGCTGGGGCAGAAACTCATCTCTGTCGTGGACGCTCTTCAGGTCTCTGTATAGAGTCCGGAGGGAATCTGGCTGGGCGTCGTTGGAGAAACTCGCTTGCCGAAAGCCAGTTTGACGCAGTTCGGCATGGAAGAGTTGTTTTGTCGGCGAGGAATTACGGGAGATCTTGGAGATTTTGGAGCGCGATGCCGAGGACGTAGTCGAGGCCGAGTCGTGACCGACATCATCCTCCCGTTCGGCAGATGCAAAGGTGCCAACGACTGATGCGGGCGCCGGAGGACGAGGCGTGAGTTCGACGTCGAGGGCGTGCTGTTGCGACCAGTCTATTTCTTCCGACGACTCGAGGCCGCGCTTAGCCGACGTTTGTGTCGTATTATCAGACGAAGCCTGGCCAGAAGCAGACAACGATGGGGAGGGCAAGTGCCTCTGCCTTGCTACCGTCGAGGGATGTCGCAGACGCAGCCGTTTTGCTTCATTGCTTTCGTCGTGTTCGCCGCCTTCAGTCAGGACTCGTTTTCGCCGTCGCTCGTTTGCTGGCTTGTTATCGTTGTTGCTGTTGCAGTTGTTGCACTCATCGTCACAGTCTTGTGGTTCCAAAATTGAGCTGAGCCATAGCAGAACGGCTTGGGCGTTGCTCATCGCGATTTGTTCATTGAGGACCCAGGAGCAGGAGCGGGTGAAGGTCGACAGCCATTCAATTCCCATAAACCGACCCCGCCGTAATGAATGCGCTTAACTTAGGCGGTTGACGGGGAAACGCATTGATGGTAGGCTACTAACTTACTTCCTACTGGTTGGAGAGAATGATGACTAATTAACTACTTTGCACTAAGTGCTACGCTCAACAGACACAGACAAGGATCATGCCCCGAGGCAGCCCGCGGTCAACACCACATCAACGTAACTCCCCTTTTCTGTATAACTCTTTCTGCGTCGCGGCCTTCAACCATAAATACGTCAATGCTGCCTCGCCTCAGGGACATACCTCGTCCGACCCCCCCGGTGGAATACCCACACGATGAGGTAGCATCCTGCGGCGGCCACGGAACACTCGAAGCTCTGGGAGTGACTCGCATCCTTGAAGACGCTGTGATTCCTTGCTGCGTTTGCGGAGTCGCTGCTCTCATTTACTACGGAGCAGGACGGGTAAAACTGGCAAGTCTTTAAGACACGACTTGATGAGCAGCTTCTATGCTAAATAGCCGTTCCAGGACTGGGAGATTTGTGTGCCGACCGACATGCTGGCGAGAGCCGAGGCGATCTTCAAGTCAAATAAGTACGCCGGCATCTATACGTTCGTGTCTCCCTGGCCCTATCCACAACCCGGCTCCCTCATTCACACGTACCCTCGCCTCAAGTGCGTGGGAGTCCGAGCTTATTTTGTTCTGGTTCCATCCCAGGACATCCATATCGAGTGTCAGCCTTCAAATTTCCAGCGAAGCTCCAACGGCCTCCCGTACCTCAAACTTAACCTGCTAATCCAGAGCTTCCTGGAGACCAATGACCGGGTGTCCTTAAACGACGTCGTTGACGGCAGCAACGTGCCCGAAGAATGGGGTGTTGAGAACCTGGACTTGGAAGGCACAACGGACGTGGAGTGGGCGCAGAGGAAAAACACGTTAATCATGTCGAAGAGCGGAGGAACCGCTTCGGCCGGGTTGGTCTCCATTGAGAAGGTCGAGAAACGGGCACTGTGGAACCTGACTGTTAGGAAGAAGAGAGCGAGACTGGGCTGGACTCAGCCCGAAGAGCTCTTCGCCACGCGGTTCCGACTGCACGGCTCACCTGACCCATGGCTGGAGCATCGTAAGTGTTCCTAGTGCATTGGTGGAGTGAAACCTCACTGGATTCGTTTGTGATTTGCCCTGCAAGAGCGTGTTTTCTCATAAAGCTTCTTTTCAGACTGATTAGATCGGCTACTCTGGACTTGGCCAATTTATGTCGAATTGCTACCACAAATCCGTGCGAAGCACTTCGCTTCCACCCTGGTGTCTAAGAAGACTTAAGAGTTGAGTTCATTGAGTCCAAGTACCATTTGGAAATATTCAGCATTTTCCTGACTGTTCTGAGCGGCGAAGTCTCTCCACAAAAGCCGCCGATGCTGTAGGTTGAACGAGTGGCGAAGAGAATAGATTTCATCTTGGTAGGTGTAGGCGAGGAACTGAAGATCAACGTAGTCGTTGGTGGAACCGCTGTCACGCCTGTCGGAGTGGGCCTGTAGCTTGGAGCTGAACTGGTGATAGGCATCGATGACGGGAACGCGGCCACTGCCCTGCGTTGTCAAGGGGATCGGTTTAATCTCAATACTGCCATTGGGAAGGCTGGGTGGTGTTCCCAAGTTGCCTTCGTATGTGGTAAGCATTGCAACTGGGTCGATAGTTATTTGACATGGAGTCCCCACCGTTTATGATAACATCGACACTGATGGTAGCCATGTCGATGTTAGTGGCCTGTGGGTCCCAGGTGCCACCCGTATGTATAAAGATCTGGATGCAAGTCGCTCCGTGGACCTCTGGTAGACACACCCTGCGGAGCCAATCATTATCCAGTCGTTCAAGACCGACGTGTATGATAGCTGTACCTCTGCTGCTGCAGTAGGACGTCCTTGAGACGATCCATGGCCGACCCAACAGCAACGTCGACGTCCTGCGTCATGCGTTGACTCCCCCTCAAAAAGACGGCCCAACCTCCCAAAAAGGCAAAAGAAATCCGATGCTTGCGGAAAAGCCGGATTAAGAATGCAGAGGCAAGGCTGAGATCATCCACGGTAGGGTTGCGAGATCCATAGTACAGCTGGGCGAAGCGGGCTGTGTCGTATGTCTCCGCATGCTGTGAAGACGAACTCGAATCCATATCGCAGCCCGATGAAGGTAAGAGAAAACGAGTAATCGGCTCAATGGGTAGCTGCCTGACCCATCTTTGAGGACAAGTCGACTGGCTCAAGGATGTCGATGTTGAAGGCAAGGACTCGAGGTCTGTTGGTTCGGGAGAGACCATCACGTGGGGCGTGTTCACCTGGCAGGGCTACTAGTAAGAATGTCCCCAGGAGACCAAGCTTAAACAAAAGAAATTCCTGGGCGGCAAGGGGCTTCTTGAGTCCGGACTACGCCAAATGGGAGTCAAGAGGCCCTGACAACTCCAATGGTAACGGCCATGCTAGGCTCACACCGCCGGTCCCAGCGGCATTCAGGCGCTCGGTCCAGTGGTCCTGGGGGTCCTGGCGCCCCAAGACGCTCCAATTCCATCCTCGCTTTCAGCCCAGCCAGTGCGGTACAGGGGCGAGGTGACGGAGCGAGACCTGGAAGGTTGGGCCCGTCGCACTCGGATCTTGAAAAACGAAGGTCGCTGCAACCCTCACGGGCAGTCAACGCAGTAGTTTTTGTTCGGACAATCTAGTATGATGAAAATTGCAGAACGAGTCCGAGGTCATGAGGAAGAGGCACCAACAACTGATTTGCGGTTCAGGGTTCGAGAGGCCCATTCCTTGACAATCGTGTTCTGGTCAATGACTTCAAGCCTGTTACTCACTAATATCGCAAACACAGCCACAACACTTCACGATGAGAGCGTTCGTAGGGCTGGATTTTATCGTTGTCATTATGTTACTCGCTTTCTTCCTAGTCACTACCACTGGTTGCCGTGATAGATGCCCGAATCGCCTCTTCCAACTCTTTGCAGATCAGCGCGACCGAAGGAGCCCACGTGGGGACCGAAAGCATCGCAGACTCCGGGTCCATCCATGGTTGCCGCTTGTCATCTTAATATATCCGGGCATCTTTACGGAGATCCGTGATCAGAAGCTGGACGTCACGGCGCTACTGTCGACCGTCGATGCTATTATGAGATCAGCTTCCCTCGTTACTCCGCAACAGTGGTTGCTTGAGGGATCTTCATGTTGTGCACTTTTGGAATCACCACTCCAAGACTCCATATATTCAAGATAATACAGTAGTTTCTTAAAATTCGCACCAATCAATGTTATGTCACCCACCTATTGGCCGACATTGAATCTCTTAGCTTGTTGGAGCTCTTGGGGCGCTCTGTATCGTTCTGACCCCACGTCAAATGTGCGTTTCCTCTGCCGCCCGCGGCAGGTCTCTTCAAGATCGTCCTCAGTTAAGCTACCTCCTAAGGAAGACCATGAGTTGTGATATCAAATATCTATGTCGGTGGTGTGTTGACCTCTAGGTACACTACCAAAGTCCTCGTCTCTGGGATTCTCTCCAGTATTCCTCGACCTCCTTCGGGAACTCCCACTCCTTGACCTAGTCGCTGCATAAATATGTTGACATCTTTCTGGGTCCGCTGTCTCAACATCGTGCTGTTGAATGTAAGAGTTCGAATCAGAACCCTGCGCGCCTTTTCCGTGAAGTACAAGAAGTTGCAAAACCTAATCGGCGAGAAAATAGTCCAAGCGAATCGTATGAAGAGGCATTCGGGGATTCATTTTGTTTTCTTGTCTCATCGGAAGGTTGTGGCTTTCTACTTTCGGCACAAAGCAGAAATGACGTTCATCAAATATCTTGTCTCATGAAAAGCGTCAGTAGCTGTATCATCACTCCCTCACACCACTGCTGACGAGTCTTCTCCATTTCCAGTTCTGCCGGGAAAGTTTCCAACAAGTTATGCAGTAGATCCTGCCAATCGGTCGTTGCAAAATTTCCACACCATGCTGATGTATACTCCCGAAAATGAGGATACCAACCTGAGAACCCCCAGTCAATGATACCCACGACCTGCTCTCCGCAGGTGAAGACGTTGCGAGAGTAGAAGTGTGCTGTTGTCTTAAGCATCAATAGCGTTAGCCAGCGACGGAGAAAAGTGTCGTTGATGGCGAGACCTTCTGTGCCAGTGCGATAGTATTTCAGTCTGTCGATAGGGGAGTTGTGTGCTATCGACATTGTCGGCTTAGTTGAAGCTGATGATCGGGAGATTGTTGGATGATGGTTGAGCTTCCAAGAGCAGAGCGTTGGCGAGCGTTGGCGAGTGGCTTAAGCGGCGCTGGCTGGTTCACTGTGAGCAACACACATGTTTGTTGTGGCATCATGGGCCTCCCACAAAACGGTTCCACGGTGACGTCTCGCTTTCACGACGCCCTCTATCCCAAACAAACGACGAGTTATTGTCCTCGTCGAGGCTGTGGGCGAAACGTGTCAGGCTCGTTGCCTCTCGCCTCCACAACGCCATTGGCAAACTGTTGGGGGCTTCAGAAGGAGCGCTACAATATGGGAGGGGGAGGAGGGGGGAGCACGCCGGATTGATCCAACGAAGAAGGCAAGACTCAGTGAATCATGTTTTCAAAAACGGAGTCGATTGTGACGGTTTTCTCCCCCACGCAGCTACTACATAAATCCTGCTCTCGAGGTACGGGAATTCCTCCTTTTCAGAATGTTACTGTCTACTACCGCAAAGCAACCGAGCATCATCTCCGACCAAATCACTCGAGAGTCTTTCGAAGAAGAAGAAGAAGAGAAAGACCAGCAACAAGGGCAAGTCCAAGACCAAGGCCAAGATCCAGATCAAGAACAAAAGCAAGATTTATCACCGCCGCCTCCTCGACCACCACGGGAAAGAGAAACCATGGACGAGACAACCAAGGAAGACGTCAGACGCATGACGGAGGCTCTGACGGACCAGACCACCATCGACCAGCTTTCCAAGGCGGGCATGGTGGCCCGCAACAAGAGAGAAGAGATGCAAGCCATTGCAAAGAGAAATGCGTTCATTCGCGAGGATGAGATGAAGAAGGAGCAGCAGATGAAGAAGGACAAAGACAAGAAGGACAAAGACAAGGGTGGGGATGGAAAGGATGACAAGGGCGGTAGCGAGGAAGAGGACAAGCCTGGCGAAGTGCAAGGCGGAAAGAAACAAGACTGAGTGTGGTCGCATGCGGACGATGCCGGACTTCACACTGAGAGTCTGGTCTGAGATTGGGTTGCATCACGGCTTGAGCCAGTAGTATCTCGAATGGGCCGTATAAGGGGTTGGTGGGCGACTCGTATCATCAGCTCAGGACATTGACCCGTCAATTACAAAATGACCGCAGATAAACCAGGTCCTTGGTACCCTAGATGTGCTTACCTTTGTGTCTTTCCGATGTCTTCTCAACTCTGCATAGCCACAAGTTGTCGTCGGTGCATCTCCGAGCCACACTCCTCCATCCCAAGCCACAGCAGGAACGGGGTTCTCTATGACGCCCTCCGGTTCTCCTCGCTCCAAACCAAAAAGATTGAGTGGGCATCGCAAACTACCCGGCCGAGGAGCGCAGCCTGAGACTCACTCCCAGGCTGCCATCATCAGGACAGCCAGCCTGACGAAGCAAACAGTGACGGCAGCCTCGTTTGAGAATGAATGGCTAGACGGCATGCTGCATCGTTTCAGCCCGCCATGGTGCATTTATTGCCTCGAGACGAGAGGAGAAGAGAGAGAAAGAGAGAGAGAGAGAGAGCGCGCGCGCGGGAACTTGCCTTGGTGTGCAAACAGCCAAACCGCCCGTTGCATGTTCGGAAGACGGCGATGGTGATTGATTGGACACTTGTGCAGGATAGATGATGACATTTGCTGTGGTTTGCCTGCCGGCGTGATAGTCTTCGTACGAGGCAGAGGGGGGGAGGGGAGGCCGAAGGGGGCAAACACCAAGGCTTTGGCTGTCGGTATCCGAACCCGAGGTCAAAGCGGGCATCAAGAGACAGAGACAGAGAGAGGCAAGAGGCGAGGAGTGAGATGCGCCACTGGGGGAGCTGCACTTTGAGAATCTATCTGCGTCTGGGCGCCACGAGAAACCCCACACAAGCACGGCCAAACTTGTCGGCCATTGGAGAGGGAGGCATGGAGGAATCACGTTTGTTGTCTTATCGGTGGGTGACACAGCTTCGTGGACTTGAGGGAGGGAGTCGAGGTCGTGGCACAAAGTGGAGTGATGGATTGATTGACTGCATTCGCCGGGGGCGGGGGATAGAAACGAAAGACGGGCGATATCGCTGCGATGGGTGTAAGTTAGTGTATGTATGTGTTCGTACTGTGAGGGATGGGTTGAATTGGGTTGGATGGAGCACATGATACTGCACGGGGCGATGATGGATGCTGCACTGGGCGGCGATGATGGATGCTGCACTGGGCGGTGATGATGCTGCACTGGGCGGTGATGATGCTGCACTGGGCGGTGATGCTGCACTGGATAACACTCTACTGGACGATGCTGGCCGATACAGCATGGCACAGACAGCAGCATAATACAAGGCAACATGTCATGCACCGTTATTCGCACAGCATAGACTGTTACTCACTGAGTCACTCACTCACTCACTGCCTTGGTACAGTTCGGTTGGGTACAGCACCCCGGCATCCAGTCCCAGCATCTATCCATCCATCCATTCCCAACGGCATACACCTACTACGTAGCACTTGTATCCGTCCAGCTACAGCTACAGCATACATACATACATACAAACAGCCAGCCAGCCAGCATACATACAGCAAGCAGGCTTACAGCACACAGCAAACAACACACACCAGCATATCATATCCCTGCAGCGTCCATCCACCCAGCCATCCAACCCTCCAACCATCCACCACGCTCGCCCATCCACTCACTGCGTCGCCCATCCATCCTCCATCCATCCTCCATCCATCCACCACCACCCATCCCTACTATGATCCTGGCCTGTCTGCAGCTCCCCAGCAAACACGCAGCACAGTATCTATGCCCTTCCGCTGCACATTGCAGCGCTCTAGGGCTGGGCGCCAAACCGTGCGGAACCGGATGCACGCGCCCGTTTACGAGGAGGCCCGTCGTCTCACCGAGATGGCCAAAATGCCCGCTTCCCTCGTCGTTTGCTTGCTCGTCTGCCGCTCCATATGCACCCGAGCAAACTTGATGCCCGTTCCCGCTCCCGTTATCCATCCCTCTACAGTATTTGCCATGGGGCTTTGCATGCATGTTTGTGTGTAACTGCTGGAGCGACTCATACCGTACCGTATGTGATGACCCGTCCACCCATCCCTCCACCCGTCTCTTCGGCCCAGTCGGGATCCCGACAGCTTCACCCGGTCGCCATGTGTCTGCACTGCATCTGGACTCGTTGTTCCGTGGGTGATGGGACTGTGCCAAGCCCAGTCTACCGTCTCTGTACCACGCAAACCACTGGGGAAATTGTCTCTCTCCTCCGGCTTCCTCCTCCACATCCTCACCACTCCTCCCCAATTACTGCTCTACTCCAATACTGCTCTTCTCCGATACCTCTCTCATGAGACTCCCTCTCCGTCACTGGCAATCCAACGTCTGTCCATATAAAAACATCTCGAGTCCGTCCACCCACCGTTACCTCAATCCGCTCTGTACCTAACCCAACAATCTCAATCGTCACCAACAAATACGTTACCTTCTTCTTCTTCTTCTTCTTCTTCTTCTTCTTCTTCTTCTTCTTCTTCTTCTTCTTCTTCTTCTTCTTCTTCTTCTTCTTCTTCTTCTTCTTAATTTTCACCATTGCCAACCGCAACCATGGCTGTCGAGGACAAGTACTGCTTCATCGACTTCAATCGAGAGCTGAGGGAACTGCAAAAGGACGCCATCACCGAAGTCATCACTCTGACCCCAGACACAGGATGCCTGAGATGGGCTCTTACGGACTGACGCCCCCGTGCTGCGACTTGAGCAACGCCGTGCTCGAATTGATGGTATGTTGAGCCGTCCAAGTTTTGTATCCTCTCGCTTATCTTCCAAAAGGTTCCTATCCTCAACCAGTTGGCCGAGAGCCAAGGCCTTGTCATCACCGATCCGTGTAAACTCATGCTGCGCCCGGAGGCCTTCCGCCTGGAGAAGAGCTGCTGCTTGGTTCCGGCGGCCGGCCACACGGTTCTTTTGGTGCCGCTGATGAACGTCCAGACAACCATCCACATCATGTCCGAAGGCAGGGCCGTCAAGACCGAGAGTTGGGGTCCCGAAAAACTACTCCTCCTCAACGACCTGGGTATCCAGATGGGCAACCGCGGAAATGCCCGGTTCATCTTCCTCATGTACCACAACGATACCGTCCGACGGAGAAGAGAGATTCGACCTCGCAAGCACTAGGCAGCGTGAATCTAACGTCTTTGGGAGTTCATGTGACGGCGATGGCAGACGCCCGGCGCAATGAGTGGTGGGGACGGAATCAAGGCTGGTTGGAACGGATCAAGGTCATTAGCTTCGCAACTACGAGTTGCAGTTTCATGTATTGGAGTTTATCTTTCAGTTAGGGCTCCTTTCGACCCGCAGTTTGGAATTCTAGGCATTCATACATTCATCAGAATAGTAAACCTTTCTTCTCTCGAGCAACAACTAAACTTGGGGTGGAACTTCGCCAGTGAATCGGCATGAAACGGAAGCCTAGACAGCTTAGGAAGCGATCATTGGGCCGCGGGTTGTTTCGGGTCTTTGGTCTAGCATGGCAGGGTACGGTGGCAACAGAGATGCGCTCCTGTACCGGGGTTGACTTCACACTGCAACCACAATGAAGATCCCTCAATCTTTTTCTGGCCATGAAATCTGGTAAGCGAGACGGAAGTAGATGAATCATCGGTTCCATTTTCACTCACTCCAGCCTTAGTGGTTAATATGACAGCATGTCTCAGTAGGAGTTCTTGGCAATGAAGGGTGGTGCCGGAGGTGAAGGTGGATTGAAGCACCATTCACCTTTCTTGCACCTCAGAAACAAAAGTCGTCTTCGATGACAAGACTTGGAAGAATATCTTGGCAACGGACAATAGTACATAAGACAAAGGCAGATGAAGCATTGATTTCGTTTGAGGACTCCAGCATTAGTGCACAGTATGACAGCATGCCTTCCGCAGCGGATGATTGGGAATACGGTATACATTGCACTGCGATGTGTTGACAAAGAAAAGGAAGGTCGGCCTGGCTTGTCAGCTTGAGGAAAGATGGCCAGGTCAATTATTCGTGCTGTGGTTGAGGATAAACTTTCCAAGAATTGGATAGAAAGGTCGGAGAAAACCAGATGGGTTGTCAAAGTAGATTTAAGGTGCGAGATTAATGTGAACTACGGTGCTGGAAACTCTTGCTGTATTTGAGTTATTGAGACACATGTTGCTGGGCAAGGTATCTTCATATTTTATTTCGTTGCTGCGATGACATTACTGTGCACGAAGAGGAAAAAGAAGGCAAAGCAATTTGATTGACAATGGGTCATAGGCTAAGCCTTCAGCAGCAGTAGCTAGCGGTGTAGTAGTGTCTCTCTGATGATGATGCAAGGGGGAATCTAGCTGGCTGTGTGTGAGACACAAGGCCCCCGCCACAGGGTAGCCGAAGCAACTCCCGAGAGTTGCTTTCACGTGGAGATATTGACTGTATCTAAGAAAAGAATGATTGACAGGATGCGCTGGAAGGGTTTCTTAGCATCGAAGGATGGTACACGAGGTAAAGGCAGCTGGAGGTAGCTGAAGGAAGATGAAATCCGGTTCAGGTAGGTGAAGGCCGATCAAGCATCGTTCACGTTAAATGCACTCCAGAAGTAAGGGTCAGGTTTGATGGCAAGCTTCAGAGTTTGGCAAAATATACTGGTATATTTTATTTCTTCGAGCGAATCCTCGGCATATTTTCTTTGCAGCGGCCAGAAATGACAAATACATGTAAAATCAGAAACCCAAGGAAAAGACACACTGAAAGCAAGGCAGCCAAACAAGAGAACAAAGCAGCCAAACAAGAGATCAAAACAGCCAAACAAGAGATCAAAACAGCCTGTCGGTCCAGAAGCAATCTTTGAACCGGTTCCTCCCCCTGTCCTCCGCTTAGCGCACTTCAGCATATGTTTTCCGTCGAAAGTGCCTAGATATTCCTCCTTGGTCAATTTTGATCCCCACCATCCATTGTCCACCTCCGCGCATCCGTCATCCGTGTCTCAGTCAGCCTTAAACCTGACCCTGCGTTCTTCTCGGCGGGGCCATGGGATGTTCGTAGCCACGGCGTCGGTTAGGGTACTCCGCCATCAGGTTGTCCAAGACATCGCAGCAGGAAGGCTCAGACACATCGCACACGGGGCACACGTCACCATTGAATCGGAGGATTCCAGAGACGTCCTCGTAGCTGCAACCAGATTAGCTGAGTCAATGCCACATATATGAGAGTGCGCTGGACTTACTCCCAATAAGCCCCGTGGCCTCCGAGAAGCTGGAAGACCAGGGCTGGGATTCCGAGGTTGCGGGATGCGCTCATGTTCTCGGCGGGCGGGCAGAGGGAGTTGACGGAAGTCAGAAGGCGGTTAAAGCAGCGCGGGGTGGAGTTCTGGAAAAGAAAAAGGCAGTCCGTGGCTAGTTCCCATCTGTTAGCAACTGTGTGATGCGGTTTACGACAATTCGGAGTGCTTGAAAACTTACCAAAAAGCGGGTATTCATTGGCACGGGGGCCGATGACCGAGACGCACTCGTCCAAGAAGTCGATGCCATTAAGGACACCAAGGCGGAGGTCGATAACGTCTTCGTCAGTGATATAGGCATTGGGGATACCACGCAGAACGAGGCAGGTGCGGAGAGTCTTGTTGATAATTTCCCGGGAGCATCCCTCGATGAGAGCGACATGGCAAGTGGCAACGATAACGATGGAGAACAATGAGGCGGCGGACGGGATAAACCTGAGACCAGCTAGCTGGATAAGAGCGGCACTGAAGAAGTACGCCCAGTTATCCTCGGGACAGAACCCGGGGTAGGGTTGGTTCAGGCACATGAGGGCACAAAGGTCGGAGACCTCTTGGGGGTGGACGAGTGTCTTGACCCAATCCTCGGTGGACCGAGGGATCATGAAGAAAAAGGAGGAGACTAGGCCAGGCCAGCGATGCTCGACGTTAACATGGTGGATCGTCGCGACCTGCCCAGGCAGTCTGTTGATGGCCGATTCGGGATAGCGCTGGTCGTAGCCTCGGCGGTTGACGGGAGGCTGAGCGGGACCAGCACCGGAGCTGGGGCCGGGAGTGGAGCTGGGGCCGGGAGTGGAGCTGGGGCCGGGAGTGGAGCTGGGGCCGGGAGTGGAGCTGGGGCCGGCGCCATGGTCGGCGTTGTCCCGGGCCTGAGACCCGGACTCCACCTCAGCCTTAGCAGCAGCATCAGCATCGACATTGGCCTCGGAGGCCTGTTTGTCATCAGTGTAGACTTCAACTTCATGTTCAGTCTCAGACTCAGACTCAGACTCAACTGAGGATCTGTAATCCATGCGAGGCTCGGACTGTGCCCGAGGGGAGGACCGAGGGGAGGATGTGGAACGAAGTTTGGTCATTGTGTCGCTTTTGCGAGGGCGAATTGGGGATCGCTGATGTGCGTTGGAACGGTGGGTTGGGTCTTGGGCTGGGGAGTGACAGAGCTGCTGTGAGACTGCGGATGTTAGCCAGTTGCCAGACAAAGACGCGGGGTGTTGCAAGATGATGCAGAACCAGCGGCTTGCAAGGTGAGGTGCGCGATCTGGGACTGCGGTGAAATGGCTTACCAGGTGCTCGGTTGCTTGGTGACTCGAAGTTTGGATGGATGCGCTGTGTGATAGCTTCGTCGGTGAAACGTGAACTTGATGAGAGAGGTTATCCAGCGACACCAAGTCCGGGGAATTGGGCCCTTCTTAAACTCGTCGACGCGACGAGGAGATGCCTGACCATTTCTCGAGCAACGAGAGGCAGAAGGCAGCAGCCCAGTGAACAATACAGTGCAATTGTGAGAGTGTTTGCCGCCGTTCTCTTGCATCGCAGCTCATCTCCCCATCCCGCCCCCGTCTGAGGGGCGGTTTCCCACAGGCAAACAAACAGCATCCTCCCGCGATGCGGTGGCTCGTCTATTCGGTTGTGCTACATTGGACGGGAGGGTTTGGCCTGGAATTTGCCATTCTGCACAGGTATCAGTGCGAAGGTGCATTGTTTGTGCCACCCGCCAACCACCCGTCAACCACCCAGCAAACGCTCGTCAAACGCCCAGCAAACGCAACAAAAAGCGCTCACAAAACGCCCCGAGACACTGCAGCTATGACTGGGAAACGGTAATAGCCTGGTCATCATTTCGGGATGCGTGTCGCACCAAACAGACAAACAATTCCTGTCCCCCACACCCCGGAAGCCACCGATGCCACGAGGCGGAGGCGCGACATGTCAAACTCCGGCTTTTCGTTCACTCTCACGTCGATGGGGGAGCGTCTGAGACAAGAACCGCAGCCAAGGTTTGCTGGTCCACCGCTGACAACCGCGGATTCGTCGTTTGCCTCTGCAAGTCCGGCAAAAGCAATGCTCACCGAATTGTCGAGGCCCAAACCCGGTTTTCGTCTCGGCTGTCTGCGTTTGTTTGCTCGGAGCCTCGTTTTCGTGGCCCCCCTCCCAGAGTCCAAGACATACATGTCTGGCTTCAAATCGCAACCAACCAGCTGATATGAGAGGCATCAGTCACAAACAGCGTGCGGGGTTCGCAGTAGACATCGTCGTACAATAAGCCACCGGAGTTGCCAGAGCATTCCAAGCACGACGTCTCAATGGCCGGGCTTGCATGAATTGACGGATACTGTATGGTACACCTACGGATACATACAGGCAAAAAGCAATATTCTCTGACGCGACAACTATGCTGCGGGCGGGCAAACAAAATCAAGGACGACAGACTTCCGGCGTTGAGTCAGACGGAGACAGGGCTTGCGGCTGCGTGCCTCGTCCTACCACTCTCCTTGTGACCCCCTCAGACCTCAGCCGGATGGTGAGATAGATCCGCGTGGGACAGTTTCTGAGAGATAGACCTTGGATGGAGTTGAGTCCCTGCACGACGTGAACCAACTGCTCGTGTTTCCTTCGTGCAAAGCAACCTAGTCTCGTTGACGGTTGGTTTTGGCTTTTGCAACCCGCTGACGGACATACCAAGAAAGGCCCGGCCCGCCAACGCTGCGACCATGCTTGAGCGAGATAGGCTTAAACCACCATGCGGCCAAGAACGGTGTATCAGCCACGGGCCCGGCAGTGCTAGCCTCAAAGCGGCAGAGACACGGCAGTTCATCCCCGCCTCGGTTTTCAAGCTCGGACGTATCATGCGTCCGCACGCCCTTGCGGGCGAGCCACGGACCCGGTCAGAGGAAGTTGTGACGATGGTTTGGTGGCTGCAGGTGATATTCGGGATCGACGGCTGCAAGGGAGGTGGCTTGGCGTGGACTCGGAGGGGAAGAGACAACTCTCGCGGGTGCATACAGTGTCTCACCGTCCGTTGTCACCAGACCCGGGAGACAAACCTGATGCCATCTTGACGCAATCTTGAGTCCCCCCATTCCCTATCTCGACGCCTTGTGTCGCCTTGTTTTGCACTTCCACGCTCCATGTCTTTCCTTGGGTGTGACGAGCACGAATATGTCGCCTTCCGTTCAGCTGAAAGAAGAAACGAAAACTCAAGATGCCCGGATCTCCAAGGCGGTCGATCGATCGAGATACTGTCGACAGGGTTCAAACAACTCCGCCTCTCTCTCAGGACCAATGAGTCCAGGCTAGCGCTCCAATTTTATGCAGTCGATGGCGTAATTATTGCAAATTTCGTGCGTGAAGGAGAGACATTCATGCTGTGGCCTCGACGTACCAATCAACTTGCCTCTCAAGACTCACGTCTCAGGCCATGTCTCGAGCCGCTGCACGATGCCGTCTCCGACTTCGTGTTGAGTGTTTGGCTGACAGTTGAGATGTTTGGTGGCTGAGGAGACGGGAAGCGGCATGTCGGCGTGATGGTACGGGCTGTGAATTACACCCATATGACGAGTTGACCGGTCATGCAGCCGACAGATGATATCGTCGTCTCCCTTTCGTCTCGCCGCCCAGCCTAGAAGCAGCAGCCAGCCGTCGCCCGCCTGGTGATCGCTGTCATGCGAGGATGCTCACTCCATCTTACTGGACATCATAACCGAGCTGAAATGCAGTTTGCCCGCGGGCACGAGAATCAGAAAGAAATCACTCGCCGGGAGATATCGTTGACGTCTTCGGACACGGCTGAGCTGCAGCGAACCGCCCCCAAGGCAACAAACAGACAGTTGCTTCGTCGAGTCTACCGAAAGGACTTGGGCCTCAAGTCGAGGCGGACGCAGCTTGGTGTCGCAAATGAACCAATGACGATGCCTCGACTTTGCAGGAGACCGGTTCGCTGCCTCGTGGCTGGAACACGCATCGCCCGGTCTGGCCCTCATTGCTGACCACCCAAGGCCGGTTGGCTGCGTGGGTGGAGTTGTTTGCTCTCCATCGTTGCGAGTTGATTCGAAGCCTGAAACTGCGGACGGACAAGCGTTTGCCGCGTGTCCTCGCGATGGCGAGTCGGGGAATGCTTGCTGTTTGCTCCATGCTGGCGCCCGCGGGATGGAGGCGGAGTTGAAAGCACCCTTCGTATTCGAATCATGGCGAAGATCATCTTGCTATGGGTCTCGATCGCGTGCATATTCGCTAGTTCGGCGAACATGTTTGCTGCGTCTCATGCGGATGACAGCAGAAATGGGTTTGCACGGTCGATTCAGGAGAAACCTTACTTGCATGCCTCCATCTCGATTGAATGCACGTCCATCGACCGGGATAGCACTTTGTTTGCTACGTCTCATGCAGGTGAAAGCAATAATGGGTTTGAACGCGTGATTCAGGAGAAATCTTACTTGCATATCTCCACCTCGACTGAATGCATGCATGTCCATTGACTCAGTGAGTAATGTTTGCTTTCTCATGCCGATGGAACCGGATCAAAATCCAATGCGTTGAAACAATGAGACTGTCTGTCCGCTCATGGAACCACTTCATAGGAAATGAAACCAACTATTCGTCTACCATAGAGTAATGCGTAGTACGTCTTCACACTGGAGCGAGAAGGGGAAATGAATGCATGGCGAAGTGGGATAGAATGAATCCGGCCAACTGTCTGTGTGCTGGAGGAACACCATCGTAACTCAGAACATAGTCAATGGGACTGTTCGTTGATTAGGAGAGAATTGGTCCACGATGCCACCACACTACTGTGAGACCAAGGGGATCTGAAAGCACATTGAAAGAGTGACTGGGATTTTCTGCTCTCTACCTAAGGAAAGACATGGTGATGAAGGCCGTAATAAAATAAAAACTACACCCGTGAGGTTCGGCTCTCGTCCAATCTTGGCCGAATTCACCCTTGTCCCTCCAAATACCAAACTCAGAGCTTGTTGATCAAACGTAAACACCAATGGCTACCTAGCGAAGGACAACCAGCGAGTCATTGAAAAAAGAAAAAGAACAAAGAAAAAAGAACAATTTCGACCCAAGGCCTCCCTAAATGGAGGGTGCTGATCTCTTTGAGGGGAAATCCGATGGCCATGTCTCTCCGCCCGTCACTCGCCTAAACTTCAATCCCTGATCTGAACCGTTCGAGTAGTAAAACTCAATGATTCCTTCCAGCTGGTGGCACTCCCACATACCGTTATTGTGCCTATGGCTGATCACGTTGCTGCACTCTACCCTGGCTGCGTCGTTGTAGGGTATCCCGCCCGTCTCGATGGGATACGTGTAACCCCGACTAAGGCAAATCATCTTGGGCCTGGAGTAGCTCAGCTGTAGGGTCCAGCCACGCTTGTACTGGCCGAGTACCCGTTGCGCGCCGTTAACGTAGTCCAGCACGATGCCTCGAATAGCGCGGTTTTCTCCAGGCTTGCAGAACGTGCTCACGCGTACCACGTTGCGGAGGGGGGCGCGGGAAAAGAAAGGTATCTCTCCGGGCAACGGCGGGAGCCGTTCGAGGCTGACATCAGGCTTCATGCTCAGATCGCCTGTTGCCCGGCTTGAATGGGGATGCTCCTCTTCAGGCCGCATCTTCGAGTAGGCCGCGACGAAGTTGACGTGTCCCAGCTCGGTCCTATTGTAGACCAGGCCTGTTGGGAAATACAGGACCATGCGATCAAACCTGCTGTTGTACTTCGGCCCGATGACGACTGGTCCGGCCAGCTTCAACTGAAACTTTTGCTTTGTTAGCGACATGGGTGGGGGCTTTGGAGCATACACTACATACTGTGAAGTGTGGAGGTGAGGTCCTGGCATAAGTGAGCGGCCCGACTTGCGTGGTGATCTTGAGGATTTCCTCTCCGGGTGGCATGGCCAGGTAGACATAGAGCAGGTTGTCCACCGACACACCACTCGGTACCACGACGTTTGGAGACGCGGGTGTGTGTGCGTGGATAGCCAGGAGGCCTGCCGGGTCGGTGTAGAGAAACGTGAATCCCGTGACTGACTTGAAGTCAATGGCGTGGAAACGGGTTGCTGGGACCGTATCAACACCGCAGATACCACAGTTTCGGAGGATTACTCTTGACTGGTCAACTCTCTTTTCGGCAGTCCGGTATCTCCTGGGTGGAACAGTGGTCGTATTGAGAAACTTGACTGAACCGATGGTCGAGGTGATGGTGCGAGCATGAGGCGGCGTAGGGGTGTCCCAAACGGGAAATCCGGGGTGGCCTTCGGGGAGTATAAGGCGTGCCAAGCCATTCTAGAGACGATTAGCTATATATCAAAACATTAGGAGAGAGGGGAACCTCGATAGTTACCTTCAAGAGCAAGGTAATATTCTTGGAGCTCGACTGCTGAACAAAGATGAAGGACCTGTTTTGCACTGGCTTGGCTGCGAATGGTAGTGGCTCCTGTTCGAACCTTTCGATCTCATATATGCCCTGATAATCCAGGGTGATACGAATGGAACGCGGAGGAGTCAAGGTTTTCACCTGCTGTACAGTGCCACCGCGGGTCCATTCTTCAACGGCTTCCAGCGGGACAAACTCGTCATGATTTTCTGTCATGCCACTAACGACCGCACAAATGTCAGCAGATCTAACAAGAGTCCAGAAGGGAGCGTCCTCGCAGTATTCACGGATCATATGCGCAATCTCCAGGGGCAATCTCGCCAGGTAGGGCATATTGGCTTTCCTTGCGGCCCGGGCGAAGCCTGTATAAGTCATCTTCGTTTTGGGGAGGAAGTTTGGCTGCGCGTCTCGCCACGGCGTTTGCCAGACCAGCATCTGCCACAGCGGCTTGAACAGGTAATTGCATATATCCAACCAGTAGAGGCTCTCGAGGCAGTCGCAGTGGACTGTGGCGGACTCGGGCTTGGACTGGTAGATGGGGCAGGATTTCAGGGA
Source organism: Neonectria sp. DH2 (assembly GCA_003934905.1). Lineage (NCBI taxonomy): Eukaryota > Fungi > Ascomycota > Sordariomycetes > Hypocreales > Nectriaceae > Neonectria > Neonectria sp. DH2. The sequence continues at coordinate 1,167,414 of RQWH01000004.1, read as the reverse complement.
ACATGTGAGAAATTGATCTTCCTTTTCACTGTTTTGGAGCACTACACGAGTCAGCTCTGAAGGGCGGATGTTTGGAGGGAACAGGAGGATGAATGATCTGGTCCCTGGTCTCTGGTACCTAGGGCAGCCAATACTCACGCTTAAGGTTGTATCTTTCCTTGTAGAACGGGGCACTGTAGTAATTGAGCTCGTCACAAGGAATTCCGTAGAAGGATTTCCGGCCAGCGATAGGACCGGGCATGCGGCCAAGACGACGCATCGGCGGATCATGGTCGATGTGGTCATTCTTCTCTGCCGGCCCAGCATGGATGATCCAGTTCCGCATCAGCCCTTTACGGGTGTTCTTGTGTGGGTAGTCGCCACGTACTGTGATAGAATGGCAATGTCAGAACGAGTATTGTTGGGGATGGGGCATAGGTAACATGAGTGGACGACATACTGGTACAGACCCTATCCTGGTATATTACGAACGGCTCATTGCAGATGCCGCATTGAAGGGAGAGGCGAACATGCGGTTCGGGGGGAGGCACGGGGCCATGGACGACGGCCTTTGCTAGGCTCTGGGCCGACATGACGAGCGTTTGCTGTCTGGGAGATGTGAGATGTGAGGTGTGAGGTGAAGGTTGAAGTGGAAGAGGAAGTGGAAGTGGATTGTTGTCCAAAACGCTGTGGTGGTGAGCCTGGTTATGAGACTGAGACTGGAGACTGCCGACTTACTGGGAGCGCCTGTTCTTGATATCAAGCAAACCTTTGCGGACAGCATCCAACAGACCGGGATGTTGGGTACTGTACCTTTCTTTGCTTTGCCTTGGGTACATACGAGCATAGACTGGTGCAACTCAGCCCTGCTGGGAGAGACACGGCGAAGAAGTCATCTCCAGAATGCAACCCTCGAGGATAGAGAGGTCAGATGCACCCCCCGTGTGACGGACCGAACACCCAAATTGCCCTGAAGAAGGCGTACATACATTACACGCCACGCTCGGTGCTTTTTCTACCACAGACACGGCACAGAACGAGGGTGGTCCGGAGGCTGCAACAAAGTGCGGACAGGGCAAGACGGAAGATGGGCCAATCGCGGAACCAGGTAACACGGTGTCGCCTCGTTCTCTCAGCCAAAACCAATACTCGGGCTGACGCGATGGTGCCCCGTCAGCGAGCCCCGTTGGTGCCCTCTTCTCTTGTGTCTCGTCGGAAGGAAGGAATTACGGCGTCGGTGTTGGCGGTGGCTTTCGTTCTGGTGAGGCTGCAGGGTTGTCGACGGATATCACCATGTCGTCAGTGCTCCGACTCCCGCCCCGCCTTTCGGGCGCGAACACCGAACGCCTCTGGACCAAGAACAGGCAATATTAGGCGAGTTGACGGGCATTTTCCAACATCCTTGGATGGGATCGTCATCCGTGGTAATTTGTACGCGAAGCAGTTTAGGTACAGCAATGAACAAAGGCGCAGCCCGTCCCGGAACAGGATTTAGCTCCCGTGCGCTAAGTCAAGCTTGCCGTCCGTCTCGTACCGGCCCGGTACTGCTACAGATCCTCCAAATCGCCGCTAAAACCTAAGTTACAGGGCTGGCTGCTCTGTGATACCGATCTAGGTCCAGATCCATGTTACCCCCACCCACTCCCAGATTCGCACTTTCGGGGCCAAATTACAACTGCCGATCAGATACATTTCCCAAGTCTGACTCCGACTCCCCCCCACCTGGTGACAACCTTGTGCTACCAACCTCTTCACGTATCATCATCCCGTCGCCGGCGACGAGTCCGCCGCCCCGCCTCGCATCTCCAGTATCTCAAACAACGTCTTGAAACCTCCAAACTCCCGCCACTACTACGTACTACAAGTTTCAAGGGGAGCTACGGTTCCCAAGAGCCCGTAAGTGCAAGCATGAGAACATCCACTACGTCATCGTCCACCTCATCAACAGCAGCATGTGGGAAATCTCAGCAACGAGGAAATGTATGTGTATATATGTATGTATGTATGTATGCATGTATGTACCTATGTAAATAGTCTCCAATTTCTAGTTCTCTAACAACCTAGCTGTCTCGCGTGAGTCGCGTATCCTCTAGTCTGTCCAGTGTAGTTCATATCACATGTCAATAGCCCAGAAGGAAAAAAAGCCACCTCCCTGTCGCCGTCGGACCAGCCAGAGAGGCAGCTGCGTCAAGCAAGTTACAAATTCATATATGTCCGAAGACGAAAAGTCATGTGCGCCGCGCTGAACCATGTTCGGAAGGCTCAGGGGAAGAGAAAACAGAGGCCCAAAATATGCATGCTGTCGAACAGAGACAAGACCTTTGACGTTGGACATGGTGTGTAAAAAAGATCGCTGGGGTATGTGATGAATGAGCAGTACTGATGGAAATTTTCGAGTCGTCGAGTTCGGAGCTAGCCAGTCGTCCATTATAGCTTAGGATTCGACGTTGACTCCTCGTCGTTTTCGGGAATCGCCCCCTCCATGTTCCGTCTGGGGGAATCATTTCTCTCCGATGTCTCCTCGACCTTCGATTTGTTGTCGTCCGTCTGCTCGGGAACAGTCTCCCCAACCTTGGTACTGCTGTCGCTCGTGTTGGAGCCTGAGTACCTTTGCTCGTGGTGGTCGGCGAAGCTGACAGTTCGCCTCCTCCTGGGAGTGTCTTGTACCTCTTGGATCGTATTCTCTGCAATCACCTCCTTCTCTCCCGATCCCCTCGTGTTGGTGCTCATCCGTGGAAATTCGGCCGACTCCCTCGCTGGCGTCATCGGGGGTCGACCTCCCTGCATGTTCATAGATTGAACCCGAAGGGAGCTGCTACGCACTCGGCTTACCCGAGACGTGTCGCCTCGGTTCATATCGGCGTCCCAGTCCGCAAAGTCTTTGGCGGTCCACGAGGCTCGGTGGACGCGGCCAGTGCGAGGCAAGCTGCTCACCGAGTATCTGGAGCTGGCACTGTTGGCCCGACTTCGAGGGTTGAGTGAGGGCTTCCGTTGTGGAACAACATCCCCCTCGGACCCTTCTAAGCTTGGGAACGTCTCCACATCCTCGATCTTGGGATGGCGCCGTACCTCTCTGACGTTGAATGAACCTCGGGTCAGTGGCACCGGCTCCTCTGCCTTCTTTGGACTTAGGGGTAGGTCTCCCGCCCTAGCCTCTATGTGCTCGAAGTAGCGGATGCGCAAACCGTCGAGGCTCCCCGGGAACTCTTCCCGGTTGCGAGACAGGGACATCCAGGTGGATATCGTGCCAAGTACAACGAGAACCAAAACCGCGATTGCGAGGAAACCCTGAACCACCAGAATGACAAGGCCGATGATGGTTGCGGCAATACGGCTGATGTTGAAGGACGGTAGGTACGCAATGGCGAGACCCGTTGTAAGGATCTTAGAAATGGATAGAAGCCAGACCGCCACCGCAGTATTGCGAGCGCCCTCAAAGGGCTTCAACTTGATGATGGCAACCAAGGAAAACACTTCAAAGACGAAGAGCCCAAAGACCTGAGCCAGCGGGTTCTGGGAACCTCCTCCAATGAAGCACGCCCGAACGAATTGGTAGCCGAGGTAGGCCGCAAAGAACCACCAACGCGTACGGCGGTATCGACCCGAAAGCCAACCGAATCGCTTGACATAGGCCACATCCTCGTTCGGGCTTGGCCTGTTGGGGTCGTTGTCGGTGAACTTGATCCGGAAGAAGGGCATGCTCCCGTAAAGTCGTGGCTTCTCTGCTTGCTCCTCCTCTCCAATCGAACTCTCCCGTGTTGCCGCCACAAATGGAATCGTTTTGAAAAGCTTGCCTTGCTCGAGCCGGAGAGTGTCGGGGGCAATTTCATATTTACCATGACGCAACCGAACGAAGCATGCGTATACCGCGAAGCCCGCGAGTCCAAGAAACACGATAAAAACGATGGCGGCAACAGCAGTTGGGCCGGCGGCAGCGGCAAGAGAAAATTGAAACGTGGTTAGCATCATCATGGTGAAGAAGGCGATGAAGAGAGTTCGAAGTAGCCCTGATACCACGTACCCGAGCCAATGAGAGCGGAAGTAGTCGAACCCATCCGTCGTGATCAGCTTCAATTTGACCAACACATCCAAGATGAACTTGATAGCCGTGACAAACAAGATGACAGCCCCAAGCGCGACGAGCAGCCAGATCAGACCTATGATGAAGGCGTCTTTCTGGGGTATGTTGACCAAGGATAGCGTGCCTGCAAAGCCTGTGAAGTCACCAGGAAGTGGCATGCCAAGGTTCCGAGGTTCGCCAGCCCAATTGTAATCGTAGGGGTTGCTTGCATTGTATTCGGCTCGGCGCGTAAACGTGTTGAGTGTCGGGGCCAAGTCCAAAGCCGACCTCAGCTTGAGAGACCTTCCATAGATCTGCTGGGTGAGGCCACCGCCATTGTTGATGGTTACCGGTCCGGCACCACCGACCTGGCTTGCGTTTCCGGATATTCCGGCAAATGAGGCAAGGGTGTCGATCATGCTGTCGCTGGCAAACATACCAGCGGTCCAGGCGAAGTTACTCCACCAAGCAGGGAGAAGTTTTGGCCAGTCCACGGACAGGGCACCTAAGAAGAAAATGGACTGGAAGGTTTCAAAGATGACGAGAAGGGAGAATGAGTGGGCGTAGTGCATCCTCATATGCGGAACCCGCAGCCCGTAAATTGCTGTTGCGAAGGAAGCAAGAAGTGCCACGAAGACGAAGCCGCCCAAAATAGACCCTATCGCTTTTGGCTGGGAGAATGTCTGGCCGTTTGTCAGGCTAGCCTGGAAGCAGCCAATCTCGGTTTGAGTCGAGTTTGAAAAGATGCGCAGGCGGGCGAAGCCTTCGAGGTCGGGGATGCCCAAGGCGATAGAGGGAATTCCTTCGACATCGGAGGCGGAAATCGGGATGACGGCGAATGCTTGTATCGGATTGTCCGCACTTACGGGACACATACTGGTGATATTACCCTTGCACGGATCGTAGGTTTTGTTGAATCGATTTTCGCCATACACGTCGACGGAGATATGCACTGGATGCGGGTTAGACACGTCAACTTCAGCTAGGATTCTCATCACGTACTCATGAGGGAGTCTTCCCGGATGTTGGTGCTCCCACTCAAGTGGAACAGAACAGTGAGGTTGTCCTTGTAATATGCGGTGTCGAACTTGGTGACATTGAACAAGCTCTCGCCGTTCAAGCAGTCGGCAAAGTCGCCGGTGTAGAGATCGGGGAATCGACTGACATCGAGGCTGCGAGACACGCCGTCGAGTCCGGTCCCGTTGATGTAGACCTTTTCCTGCGCAAGGACAGCCGGGAGAAGAGCGAAGGCGGAGAGGATAAGACCCAAGACCCTTGGGGGCCTCTTGGATGAAAACATCATGGTGAATGGGTTGACGACGGAGGGCCGGATAGATCGGGATAGCGGGCGTTCCCGCCCAGGACGGTATGTGGTGTCTTTCGGGCGCAAGACCGGTTTGTTCGGCAGGGTGTTATCTGCAGTTCACGGCAGCGGCGAAGAATCGGGTCGTAGAATCGGGCTTTCGTGAAACGGCCACTGCACACATGGAGATCGGAACGAGGTTTCAGGGATTCTGGATGTCTCGGGTCGAGTGTCGCAGACGCGGGTGGAGCGTCAAAGGGCGGCGATAGACGGTGCCCTAAAAGGAGGCAATCGGGCGAGCGTGTCGCCAACGGTGGGAACGGTCGAGGAGTCAAAGTTCGAAAGGGCGAAGATGCGAGGAGAGAAAAGCCAGGTGTGTAAGGTTATCGGAGCTTGCACAGCTAGAACCATTCGTTCCTGACGTACGAAGTACGTGCGAGGAGACGCCGGCTGGCTGGTGGCGTAGCGGGAGGGCAGCCACCGAGAAGATCGGCGGTCCCCTGAATTTATTTTAAGGTTGGTGTTTAGCAGGCGCATGTGGCTGCAAGAAAGCCCCCGAAGAAGGAAAGCAAACGGGCCCAGGCAAACGAGCTCCGGCAGTGAGTATCCTCTGAAGCGATGGCACAGTTACGCAGAGGTAAGATGCGATACCTTCGATGATGGCGGCGGCGACGGCGACGGCGATGTCAATGGTGAAAGGGAACCTTGCCTGGCAACTGGGAAATAGCAGACTAGCATGGCTAGTGACTGGGATGAATACGGATGTGGATGCGGACCTCATCAAAGAACGCAATCAAATGGAGAGCTGCCAGCGGATAAGGCCCCCCGAAGTACAAAAGCATGGCTCGCTCTAGCAATCTTGGCTCTGGATGGCCCTGCTGGATGCGCTGTGGTGCCACCAGTGAACCCTGTCCAGCGCACCTTCCGCCTTCGGACCAGCTTTCTATTCGCTGGCCTTGGGGCCACCGCGCGAGTGTTAGCTAGAGCCCGCCAACAAATTGCAAGTCATGAAAAAGAAATGGCTGTATTTCGTTAGCACGCAATGCTTTCCATTATCTGCAAAAGTCTAACATCTGTCATCTGGCGAACAAAGGTTCAATTCTCTGACAGCCCGTTGTGTTGCTGTGTTTTCCCCTTGTCTATGTCTAGGATTATAAAGTACTTCGCAGACAGCGAGCAAGAGATGCTTCAACCACACTGTTCCAAGTTTTTCAGTCGGACGACAGACCAGCAGACTCGACCGACAGCGTCATCGTGATTGTTTAGGATGGGGGCCGCCGCTCGGCCATTGGCTTGCGCTTGCGATGCACCCAAGAGGCGGGGGATTTCTAGTTTCTTAGTTTCCTGATTTCCACCACTCCAGTTCCGCGTTTAAACACATCGCCACGTGCAGGCCTACCCACCACCAACCTACTTAATCGCTCGGGCAGCCCGGCAGCGGCAGCCCGTTGGCAACCCCTCCGATTGGGGATCGATCGGCGCACGAATTCCACGAGATATTTTAGTAGAATGAGCCGTTAATAACGGACTGATGGCCCTTTCGACGTCGTGAGAGGAGTCAGTGGGCGTGGTTGCGTGTCTTTGAGGAAAGACGATGGTTTCTTTTACTTAACCCACTCGCCGTCGAGGTCAGCCAGTCACCCTCCGAGACGTATGCAGTCGGACGATGAATACGAACGGACAGGATCAGTGGCTGGAAATAGGCCTCCACCTGGCAGTCATTGTGTTTGACTGACTCTGCCCCTCCAGGCGCTGTACGAAGGACTTCGCAGGTAATTCTGCAGCAATTGGGTGGGTGTGCTTGGCGTTGGTGCTGCTGGACTTGACCCGCTTAGCAAACTTCAACAGCCTCAAACAGCGTATCATTCTCCGCAGGCGGCATCTTCCCCAACCGACCGGCCAAACCTTGTATTCTTTAAACTCATAACCTACAGGGCGCAAGCGAAGGATGTTGATTCGCCTTCGCCTGAAGTCTATTCAACCGCTCCTCCAAGCACCGATATCCTTCGACCCATATTTCCGAGTAAAGTATTACCCGTATTGCATCGGAGGCTCCCATCCTGTGAGAATCGGAGACTTGTTTACTCTCGACAAATACAGAATCGTCAGCAAGCTTGGATACAACTCTTACTCTACTGTCTGGTTTGCATTTGACCTCGAGTCAGTCCTTAAAGAGCTAGCAAAGACAAAATTTTCTGAGGCAATCTCCAGATCGAAACGACACATTGCACTCAAAATTCCACAGCCGACTCTTTCGGGCAAAGGAAACAACACTTTTGAGTTGGATATTTTTAGGCTCATAAGGAACCAGGACATTTGCAAGCCCGGCGCGTGCCATGTTCTCGGTCTACTTAACAAATTCGAACACCTTAGCCCCAACGGTAATCATGTCTGCCTTGTCTTTAAAGCTATGGGCCTGAACATGTCAAAGTTGAGGCGCCTTTTTCCCAAAATTGAGGATTCCTCTACCCATCAGAAGAGACATTTCAAAGCAACTCCTGCTTGCTCTTGTGTATCTGCACTATGCATGTGGAGTCATATATGTGGTCTTAGGGGCGACAGCGCACCAATCTCTGTCTCGGTTGCCTGCCTCTGACAGTAGCTGCAGACATCAAGCCCCAAAATATCATTTTCGAGACTCCGGCCATCAATAAGATGTTCTAGCAAGCAGCATCTGAAGCGTTTCAACGAGATGGCTCTTTTTTAAACCCTCCCAACGACTTTCTTGATCGAATCCACACAAGTCTCCTCCACCGGAAGGATATAGTATGTTCGACCGATCTCTCCGTTAGGCTATCGGATTTTGGAACTGGTGAGCCGTTCAGCGAGGCAGAGTCGCGCAAATCTAATAAGTGAGTGGTAGTGAGCTGGGTCGACAAGCACTTGACAGAGTGGATCCAGCCCCAGATGTTGAGAGCACCCAAGGTGAAACTCGGGGCGGACTGGGACTATGAGGTGGATGGATATGTGGAATCTGGGCCTAATCATAGGAAGGCCTCCTTCTTGCAACACTTCAGTTGTGTGGCATAATGACTTTTTCGGGGCAGATCTGGGAACTTGCCGAAGGGCGGCTTCTTTCGACGGCACATGGACCTCAAATGGCCAGTATACACCCGAGGCTCACCAGGCTCAAATTACCGCTGTCTTTGGCAGTATGCCCAGACACTTGTTGGGTCGATCCAAGAATCGAGACCGATACGTTGATGCCGACGGGGTAGATGCCCCATTGGGCCTGCTCGGCACCGGGACTGCGCTCTTCTAAACAGTCACTGACGTGCGCAGGCCATCTTCTTAAACCCTCAACCTTCCCGCCGTGGGCTCTGGAACAAACCAGCAATGCCGACCATTCGGGTTCAGACAGGATGGAGTTCTTGACGGTTATTGGGTCGATGGTGAGTCGAGAGCCAGAAGATCGTCATAGTGCCAGTACACTGCTTGCATCGCCGTGGCTAGCTCGATAATGTAAAAAAGACTTAAGACCATCTTCCAGTCTGTTGCAGCGTGTTCCTCTTGTGCCATTAGTTGTTACCAAATAGTATGGAAGTTCACTAGCATCCAGCATGTAAACGGCGGCATAAATGATGCGCTGCGCATCCGTCACTAGATTGAAGATCGGATCCTGCGTTGTGTTGCAGCATCGTCCTTTCCGTAGCTGTACGAAACATACCCAAGGTAAGCAGACGGCTGGTGGGCGGCAGCCAGACGTTATTGTAATGAAGGGCCCTGCTCAGTGGCCTGCGATGGCTGTTTGGCGACGGAACGGGCTAACCAGCGTGCTTCTAGACACTCGTTGCTCAACTCAGGTACTCTACGCCAAAGTCAGCGCGAGTTCGTAAATTCTGCAGCGATTGGGTGAGAGTGCAGTGCTCTCCACCCCCAACCTCGTTTGCTAACTTGGCTCTCGCTTAACTCCGCACGGGGTGCCGCAAGATGCTCTTAGCCAAGACTCGGGATGAAATGTCCACGACACCAAACAACATCAGCAGACTGTAGAATGGGAGGAGACGCCCATCTCAAACCCAATCACGGCGAGAAAGCACATTGGACTCGCTAAACCGCGCAGCTTGGCATCGTCGACGACAAAACGCCGCGACTGACGCCATCGTGTCCATCTCATTCCTAAGAGGAACTTCTTCCGTTCTCAAGGTAGCGGTAGGTCGGGCAAATCGCTTCGGGCCATCGGCAGGTGGCCTTCGCCCAACCATGTCCGCATCATCGTGCTGTGTGCGGCGTCGCGATGGGGTCGGATTGTGGCCGGGCCTTGGCTGGCGATGGCGCAAGTTTCTCACAGATGATGTGTGCAGAAGTGGCTGCCCGTTTCCTCTGAGCCATTCCCCTCTTGGACTTTCGGTTGCCACATCCCACGTCCTGATGGTGTGGTGTGGAGGGGCTGGCCTCCGCTACTGTTGCCGCGACAGGCCAATTGGCGATGTCCGAAAAGTTGGTGATGGCTTCTTCGTTGGAGATTCTCCGGCACTGGCGACAGCCCTTTGAGGAGGAAAAGCTGAGTTCTTTTCTGGGTCTGGATCTCTTCGTTCGCCGGGCTTGTATGCAAATAGACTGGGTCGCCACTTGGTAGTGGCACCCACTCGGCGATCTTTTCAGTCGGCAGATGCGACGACTATTATAACGTCTCCGGATTCAAGGCTGGGAGTCGCCAGCCCACCTTTATGGCCGAGGTGCCAGCGACGCCATTGCGACATTCGGATGTCGCAGTCTCGAGTGGGCACTTTACGTACGAGGTATTTGCAATGGCTGCTCTGCTGCGTCTTCTGGTGTTTCTGTTTATAGGTGGATTGCATCTGCACCTGCGTCGCACTAGTAGCCGCGGCCGATGGAGAATCACACAGCTCCTTACCTCACACCCATGATGAGTTGATGACAGCGATGGAAAACGTCAACCTCCAGTAGGTACCACCAACATTTGCGCTCCAGTACGACGCGACGACTTCCACTACAAAATAGCTACAAATCAATGGATGCCTCCGTCTAATCCAGGGATTCTTGACTATCAGAAAGAGAAATTGGACATTACATCAGCTGTCCACGACTCCTCGTCCGCCGGGACCAGGTAACGCGCGGCTCCAGAGATGTAATGATCCGAGAGAGTCCACAGGATTGCGTACCAAGTCGGAATGAAGGTCAGGGCAAACCCCCTCGAGACCTCTGGGACGAAGCAATCTACATCAAGCAACATGGGTCGGCAGTGGGTGTGCCATCGTAATCATACCGCGGGCGGTTCACCGTGGTGAGGGGCCAATAAGCGCCCACGAACATCAAAGTGTTTGACAACGACCCATGCATGGCAGCAGTCGCTTGGATCAAAACTCGGTGTGCAGAGGAATTCGTGCACTTACTGCCACGCATTACGTGGCAGGAGTTGGGGAATCAGGCCCAAGCAAAGCTCGTCAAGATATGCATTATTGGAAGAAACATCCCAGCCAAGACGGGATTTCTAAGGGACTTTTGGTGTTTTGGGACCTGACATCGAAAAATGCACGATGGGGTCGGCCACGGGCGATCGCCCGACAGCCGCGCCTCGGGGAACTACCGCTGTAGTCGGCGGCCCTAGCAACGGCACCGATACGCAGGGCTCCATGATGGTTCGAAGGGCACAAACTCGACAGCTTGGTAATTTCACATCGTATGGATTCAAACAAGCTGGCTGCAAGATGTGTCAAATATCCTCACAGCAGAGGCCTGGGAATTGAAACAATATCCCGTGCCCTCGAGGCATGGTACCATACCACCAGGCGTGGAATGCCCCTCCATGCCATGCCATGCCATGCACAGTAACACGACGCCTCTCCCCGACGAGTGGATGCCCGCTTGGTCGCTACAGCACCCATGTGGCATGGGGGTGACTCGGAATGGCTCCAGGGGACGGGAGGCTCAGAACCAGCTCGGGGAGTCTACGAGCCAAGCCATCCATATCCGCGGGCCTGGCGGCTCCCCTGCCACTGATGACGACTCGCCCAACGCGGCGACGGCCCGTGAGTTCAGGTACAAGGCGTGTCAACGTGCCTTGCGGGTAATTAAGCCTTGGCTGTGCACAGCAGCGAACCCCCCTTACTAACACCACGAACCATCCGTGGCTATCAACCCGCGGGACTGTCCACGAATCCTGCCCTTCCAATGCCCATCACCACCGCGATGCAGCAATCTCTTGCTCGCGCCCAGCGCCGCCCACGACTCCGGCCGAAGAGCGATGCTCCGAAGCACCTAGCGCAGTCCTTGTCGGCAACTAAACCTGTTCATTGGCCTCGAGGGCCGTCGGGCGGCAGTATAAGCCTCAAGTCCCGAGCACGTCATTGCGAGAACCCCATCTTTTTTCTCGGGGGACGGTCAGAATGTGGACGGACTGCCAGTGTGGACAGAGGTACCGCACCGGTTGCTCGCTTTCGTCCATCCACGCCCTCGCTCGCCCTCACGCCCGCGCGGCGTCACTCATGGCATGGCTGTGGTATGGCCACGCAATTTTTTCACAGTTTTAAAGCAGGGACCGGATTCAAGTAGGGTGTCGGTAGGGTGCCGGTAGTAGATGATAAATCAAGGGCCCTCCGCCGTCTTGCCTTCCAGTCCTCCTCCATCTCCAGGTCCTTCTCTAAGTATTTCTACTCGTCTCCATCCGCTCCGTCTCTCGATTCCCTCCTCCTCTCTCTCTCTTTCTCTCTCTTCATACATCCTCCTGCCAGGCCACACCTTGTGCAAAACGCCCCTCGAACCCCCACCATTGCGTGCTCTGCGGTCTCTGCCCTCGCCATCTATAAAGTCTCAGACCTTTTCTTCCAGATCCTGTGCCCGTCCCCGGCTCAGTCTTGAAGATCCAGACCTCTCCTCCTTCTCTAGCAACTCACACCCACACACATACATCACAATGGCCAACGCTCCCCACGGCGGCATCCTTAAGGATCTCTTCGCGCGCGACCTGCCCCGCCAGGCCGAGCTCGAGGCCGAGGCTGAGACTCTCTCTGCCCTCACCCTGACTGAGCGTCACCTCTGCGATCTCGAGCTGATCCTCAACGGTGGCTTCTCTCCCCTTGAAGGTATGCCTACTTCCCTTCCTGTTCTGTGCCTCACCTGCTCCACACCGAAATTTCGCCGGCGGGATGCCATGACGCCTGCACGGCGGTGTTGCCCCGCCCCCGCACCTGCGCCGAGCCCCAGATTTGATCAAAGAAGTGCGAGGACAGCCATTGACGCGATTGATTCATAGGATTCCTCACCGAGAAGGACTACAATGGGTATGTTTTTGAGAAATCGGATCCTAGTGCGCCAATCCAAGCTAATTGGTATTTCCAGTGTTGTTGAGAACAACCGCCTCGCCGATGGCGCCCTCTTCTCCATGCCCATCAACCTCGACGTTGACCAGGCTACCATCGACAAGCTGAGCATTAAGCCCGGTGCCCGCATCACCCTCCGAGATTTCCGTGACGACCGAAATCTCGCCATCCTCACCGTTGAGGATGTTTACCAGCCCGACAAGTAGGTGGTTCCGATTGCCGAGAAAGGGAGAAAGGACCCCAGCTAACGGAGAGTCTACAGGGTCAAGGAGGCCAAGCTGGTCTTCGGCAGCGACGACGATACCCACCCCGGTGTCAAGCACCTCTTCTCGGCCGCCAAGGAGTTCTATGTTGGTGGTAAGCTCGAGGCCATCAGCCGCCTGGAGCACTACGACTTCCTCGACCTGCGATGTAAGAAGCTCCTCCCCGACCGAGAATTGGCCCCTCTTGAGACATAGTAACTAACCTCCCAACTCGCAGTCACTCCCTCTGAGCTCCGCGCTCACTTCAACAAGCTCGGCTGGCAGAAGGTCGTCGCTTTCCAGACCCGAAACCCTATGCACCGTGCTCACCGTGAGTTGACGGTCCGCGCAGCCCGCTCCCAGCAGGCCAACGTCCTCATCCAGCCCGTCGTCGGCCTGACCAAGCCCGGTGACATCGACCACTTCACCCGCGTCCGCGTCTACAAGGCCCTCCTGCCGACATACCCCAACGGCATGGCCGCCCTGGCCCTCCTTCCCCTGGCCATGCGCATGGGTGGTCCCCGTGAGGCCCTCTGGCACGCCATCATCCGCAAGAACCACGGTGCCACGCACTTCATCGTCGGCCGTGACCACGCCGGCCCTGGCAAGAACAAGAGCGGCAAGGATCACTACGGTCCTTACGATGCCCAGCACCTGGTCCAGCAGTTCCAGGAGGAGCTTGGCATCAAGATGGTCGAGTTCCAGGAGATGATCTACCTCCCCGACAGCGACGAGTACATGCCCGTCAACGAGATCCCCGAGGGCACTCGCACTCTCAACATCTCCGGTACCGAGCTGCGAAACCGCCTCCGCACCGGCAAGGAGATTCCCTCTTGGTTCTCCTACCCCGAGGTCGTCAAAGTCCTTCGCGAGCAGAACCCCCTCCCTGCCCAGAAGGGCTTCACCGTCTTCATGACTGGTTTCCAGAACAGTGGCAAGGACCAGATTGCCCGCGCTCTGCAGGTCACCCTGATGCAGGGTGGTGGCCGCCCCGTGTCCATGCTGCTCGGCGAGAACGTGCGACACGAGCTGTCCTCTGAGCTGGGCTACAGCCGCCAGGACCGCGATCTCAACATTGGCCGTATCGCCTTTGTCGCCTCAGAGTTGACCAAGGCCGGTGCCGCCGTCATCGCCGCCCCCATCGCCCCTTTCGACGCTGCCCGCAAGCAGGCCCGCGAGCTCGTCGAGAGGTCGGGTCCCTTCTTCCTGGTCCACGTTGCCACTTCCCTCGAGTACTGCGAGAAGACTGACCGACGAGGCATCTACGCCGCCGCACGCAATGGTGAGATCAAGGGTTTCACCGGCGTCGACGACCCCTATGAGGCCCCCGCCAAGCCTGACCTGACTGTCAGCCTTGAGAAGCAGGACGTGCGCTCCATTGTGCACGAGATTATCCTGCTCCTCGAGAGCCGTGGGCTCCTCGACCGCTTCTAAGCAAATCGTGCAAGACCAAATGCGGGGAAATCATAGCCCGACTCGAGTTTGGAGTCGGTTTCAAAATGGGACACTTGCTTGATTGACAACGACCAAATCACGAGACGGCTATGGCGGAACTTGTATTCTGCGGCAGAAGGTGATGCACATATTGGCGTTTATGAAAGAAGGCGAAAAGAATTTGGGCGAATATTTGCCGAATGTACATGTTGCATTCAAGGGATGGACTGGGTTTGTCCATAGCAGCGCGTGGTTTAGAACAGCGGCTTCTGTATGTTTGCTGAGCCGGGATGAAAGAGAAGGATTCTGATAGAAATCAGACCGAGATAGATATGTCAGACAAGACTTCAAAGAGATATTCAAGAACAAAGAAACGGCTGCATATTTTGAGAAGTTTTCCATGAGTAGGCAGTTTTTAGGGATCAACAGCCCTCTACACCTGCGTCGACGAAGCATATCACGCTGTAAGATCGCCCGGCCCCCAAACAACGGTAGATGTGGTGAGGGACGGAACCGCGGCGGCGCGCTTAACCTTGGCCCGTTGCCCGAACACCTAAATTGACCTTCCGTATCTTCTATTCAATGCCCACTTACCTGCAGTAATTATACGGCAAAGATAGGTACCGACTCGGAAATATCTAGGCCCGACCTGCGTCTGGGGTTTGGGATGGACGGGAGTGACTCGCTCGTGCATGTGAACGTGACATTGATGGAGGAGAGAGCAGAGAAGTGGAGCGAGTTGGGCATCCACCCACCGCCAACGGCGGCACTTGGGAACTGTGGAAGATGATGGCAGACGAGAGAAGGCCTTGAGAGGATTGCATGCGTGGCATGTGCTGTGTCGTGGAGCCGCAGTGCTCTGCGCGTTTAAGGCTGCAACTAGTGTCTGGGATCCCATGTGAAGGGTTGTTGCTTGGTTCTGAGGTGATGTAAGAAATAGGCCGTGTACCTTATTAGTCTATACCTACTAAATGGATGAATGTCATGCCCATTGATGCCATGCGTGATTAGGTATTCATGGCATTGTCGGTGTGAGAAGGTGGTCTAGGTGTTTCTTCGTGGTTCGACTCGGTTCAGGCAATACGAGAAGATACACGGTGAGAAGCACAAGTGGCGGGCTGTGTATCGATCCCATCCTTCCCATCCCGCGTGTGCCCATGGATGCCCTCATCCACGCTGGTCGACTGCTAAAGTGCCTACCTACTTCGTGCAGTACTTGATTGTCTGACTGCTGGACGTTCCCACAGGCTGGCGGCTAGCAGGTCGGGGTGGTTGGCTGGTTGGACACAGAGCGCTCAAGGGTCTCACACCACACCAACGGTCTCCGCTCCACTGGCAAAGCCCGACTCGTGCCAGGGCCGGCTCCTAATTGGCCAACCTCGCATGTAAACCCTGCGGCGCAGGCCCCTGTAGTCGTGGCCCTGCGACAGGCGCAGTGAAGGTCTTCAGTGCTCCACAAGGGACCTCTGTCGCGCTGCTCTGCTCCGTTCTACAGGTACGGAGACTCTCGCGCACACTGCACTGCATTGCACTGCACTGCACCACTGCACGCGCGGTGGTGTGTTAGACGTGCTTTGGGCTGTGTCTCGAAGATGGAGGGATGGATGGGTGAAGGGATGGGGGAATGCGATGGTGGGTGTGGCGTGGCCACCTCATGACGACAAAGCTGGAACCCAGTCATTGCACTTCCCGCACTCACAATCTTCATCATCGGGCGGCGTCGTCATCGCCATCTTTGTAGCTTTCAATCACGAACGGAATCAATCTTTCCTTCATTCACTCACCATCTTCTGCCATCTACATCTCCTGGCCTCAGCACGGGCCCGCAGCCATCGTGCCCATCCCTTGCCCTGTCCCATTCCCATTTTCATTTTCGCCCATTTTTATTCCGCTGGCTGGGGAGCTAGCAGCCACAGAATAGCCTGAGCCGGGCGCGCCTTTTTACTGGGTCCCCTCCTGTTTCCAGGTGGTCCCCGGGTACCATTTAAGTGCCTGAAGGCCTGGCCCGATCAGCGGCCCAGCCCTGGTGACAGGCAGCCGACTGGCTAGCGAAGGACTCAAGGAGGCAGAAAGCTCAAGCCTCATCAGTCCGAGTCGGGACGCTCCTTCCCGTTTACCGTACCTGCAACCTACCTACCTACCTAACCTAACTATCCCCTCACCTCACCTCACCTCGCCTTTTCGTCCTAACTTTGCCCTCACCTCATCATTACTATTACCTCTTTCTTTCCTTCGCCTTCTTTCGCAACAGAATCTCTTCCGTACATCTTGCCTCTCTCAACTTCTCTCAAATCGCCTCCACCGCTCATCGACGACAAACCGACTTCCGACTACTTTTCCTCTCTCCATGGTCCACCATGTCCACCAAGGACCGTGACGTCGAAGTCCCCGACGACCGGCCGCCGCGCGAAACCACCCGACGAACCAAGTCTGAACGCAAAGACCGCAAGGATCGCGACCGAGACCGAGATGGCGAGCGCCGTCCCCACCGATCATCTCGTTCCTCCAAGAGCAAACTGAGCGAGGGCAGCGAAACCTCGAGCCGCCGTCATCACCGCAAGCGCGATGACAAAGACAGAGAGGACCGCCACCGTCGTACGCGGGCGGCTTCAACGAGCGACCTCACAGCG
The DNA here is from genome assembly GCA_003934905.1 of Neonectria sp. DH2. Taxonomy (NCBI): domain Eukaryota; kingdom Fungi; phylum Ascomycota; class Sordariomycetes; order Hypocreales; family Nectriaceae; genus Neonectria; species Neonectria sp. DH2. Next base: position 1,150,483 of record RQWH01000004.1, on the reverse strand, counting down.
TCCGACATGACTAGGACCGACATAACCAGAACCGCTTCCATGGCTGCCACGTCCCTTCTCTCCTCCCGCATATCCATGCCATACCCGAGCTTCAGCAAGGCCCACAGCAAGGAGGCCGTCCAGAGCCGCGAATCCCTCGCCGTGCCCCAACACAATCCTTTGACCCCTGATACCACCGACGTTGGAACAGGCGGCCCCGGTGGTGAGGATGTAACCCGCAAACCATCCCCTGCAAATGGTACAGCCGATCGGCCACCCAGTCCGCCTGAGACGGATCTCGATGCCGATAAAAAGGGAGCCGAGAAGACACCCGGGGAAGTTCCGGGTGATGGGAAGGAGACACCAAAGGCGGAAGCTCAAAGGGTGGGGACTCCAAGGTTAGAGATACCGGTCGAGGATGTCCTAAAAGAAGCGGCCTCAGCAAAAGAAACCAAACAGGAAGATGCACACAAAGGGGAGGTTCTCAACGTCGAAGGGTTAAATCGACCAAAGTCGAGAACCTCAAATCTCTCCCGATCTGCGTCCCGCACCGAAGACCGCTCTGGAGTCAGCCGCAGATCCCTTTCATCAAGCCAGGCAACCTACGTCAAATCTCCAGCCATAAAGTCCCACGAGAAGCTCCGCTCTGATTCCAGAGCCTCCAGCTCATCCCGTGTCAAGCGAACATCGTCGACCCGAAGTCACAGGAGGCTCGAGCCGGATGAGGTCGAGTCTTCACCCTCAAGTGTACAGGGCTCGTCGCCCAAAACGCCAACCCAGGCACCACAGTTTCCCCCATCCAACCTCTACCCCAACGACAAACCCGAGACGCCTTCAGTCATCGATGTTGACGACGTCGATTCGAATTTACACTCGAAAACAGCAACGCCTGCCTCTGGTTTCATCGGTCTGCCTCCTCCGCCTCCACCTCCTCCTCCGCCTGCTCTCAGCACCGCCGATATCCCACGCGTGGACTACCTGCTGCAGAATGGCGGCCTCTCATACCCTGCGCCAAAGAACTTCTTAGCAGTTCTCCCACGACAAAACGGCACACGCCCATCCAACCCACCCCTTGCTGGAGCAGACACCCTGTTTGCTCCCTTCTTCAATCTCCTCGACCAGTACAACACCGTCCTCGGAAAGCAGGGCTCAATTGCCGTCGCTACTGGTCATCGCTCCGTCGCAAGGAGACTTCTTGACCGGCTCGAGAACGTCTTCTCCCGCGACCTGCCCCCGAATGGCTGCTCTTGTGTCATGTGTGAGACAGCCCATGAAATCCATCAAGGCCTAACTTGGGGAGACGTTCTAGAGTGGGTTAGCGGCCGAATTGAGCTTCCCCAGTGGCCCCCATTCGATCTCGCTGAGCTCAGCACCAAGGCCGCCGAAATCTCTGCTGAGACTCCTGCGCGCCCTGCATCTCCTGTCAAGCTGGACCCCGATATCGCGGAAGAGTTTAGAGAACACTACCTCCGCCAAACGAAAAAGGTGCGATCTGCCGTCGATCGGTGGCTGTCAACTACTGCAGAGACGCCTGTTCCGCCACCTCAGGACGTGGACGATGAGACTTTAACATTTGCTATTCTGACTAGCCTTGACGTCGAGGATCGCCCATATTTCAGTTCCCTGATAAGTGGCTCAAGAGAGGTACGGCCCGGAAGCCGTGCCCCGACGCCAGTCCACAGACCACGAAACGACTTCCTCATCAAGACAGGACTATCCCTGCAACGACTTTACCGGTTACCACAGGTCCCTCGCGACGCCGAGTCCGCCATGTATCTCATCAAAAACCCCCATACCCACGATTTGCTTGTCACTCTATCTAACATCAACAATTCCGAATGGGAGATTCTGATATCCGGTCGGTTTGATGGCTTCCTTTGGTCAGGTGCAGACGAGGATGTTCCCTTAGGTATGGAGTCTAGGGGGGCCACCCCAGCCAGCGGCTATTACCATACACGAACCATGAGCCCAGGACCTCGAGGACCTTCTGGATTTGGATCGAGAAACACAACACCCTTCTCCGTGTACTCGCGGGGCGCTACCCCGGCGTCATTTGTGAGCATTCAGTCCTCAGCGGCACCCGGTCGTCAAGCAGTCTCGAACGACGAGGAGATGGAGATGGCAGCCCTTGCGGAGATTGAGCGAGAGATCTACAAGGGAATGGAGTGCCTAGAGGATGCCTTTGAGAAGCTTCATCTCAGGGCAGAGACGGTTCGGACGGCTCTCCGCCAGCGTGGTGTTGGCCTGATGCAGAACCTCCAAAATCGCCGCCGCATTGATGTCCTCCCTGGTCCCAGCTCGGGCAATTCGCAAGGCTCTGGCTACGAACGGCCAGCGTGGGCAATGGGAAGTGAAAACGAGGGAAGCGACAGTGAGTGGGCATACGATGAAGGAGACATCATGCCGGATGATTCAGCCAGCAACATCAGCAGCTCGAGACACCGGCGACCCAAAAGGCGGACCGAGCGGCGGACACCAGCCCCTATTGACGAAGAGGACGAGGACTAGTGATGAGCGCTCATTTTGAGGCTTATACCCGACCGCATCCGCAGGTCTTAACGAAACAACGAGTAGGGAGACGATACGAAAATCTGAGGATGGAGGGAAACATTTCATGGAAGCACAGCATATAACTATTTGGAAGGAAATTATATCAACCTGTTGGACGGAACCTTGTCGACGACGACCCCATGCAACGCATGTTGGAATCTATGGAGTACGAAGCAAACCGTGTCGGATACCACATATGTACCTTTGATGTACTTGCTCTTGTAATGTTTTGAGACCCTCTGTTCTTGGGGTTTTCTTTCACTTTCTGTGTTTATCTACCTTTTTTGCCCATTGCGATCCTTCTTTGATCAGGGCCTTTTGCTCACAGCTTCTTGCTTGCGGATCTTTTACGTCTGCTTCTCACTTGCTCGGGTTGACTTGAGCTAATGAACCAGACATGTTTGAAGAATGGGGAAGTGGGGGAGACTGAAAGCGGCCACTGAACGATCGCCGTTGTGGGTTTTGTGCGAGCAGAAATTGTTCGCTTGGTTTCCTTTGGGATACGGATGTATGGTGAGAGGGATATTTTTTGGGCTGAGATTTGCTGAACAGATGCATGAATGGAGTTGGGAGGCCGGCAATACCTATCTGGAATGGGCAGGGAGATTCTCTCAGATTAAATGAGCAAAACTGTGTTGTGCTTACATTTGTTCCAGTCGTTGTGAAGCTGTTCAACGATTCATTTGAGTATAAAATGTAAATGGCTAATGTTGATCAATCGACTTGAACATGAACTCTGACACTATCTTTGTGTTATACAATGGATATATGTATCCCATAGCCTATGCTATACATTGATCCCTTCGAAATTCGATACAACAAGCCAACTGCATCCGATTTCGTTTAGTCCCATCCAGTAGCAGCCCGTCCAATGTAGAACCACATCACCTAAAACTCCGCCTTGTCGCGTATATTCTTCAACAAGCCATCCTTTTCTAATTTCTCATATTTTCTCTTTCCTGATTCCCCTACCCCAGGTTCCTTGTTTTGCTTCTTCTATGATACTCCTATTGTAATACCCAAGCACAACCTCACCGCGCTCAAGCACACAAGTCCGTTGCAGAATGACGGGCGAGAAGTGGAGTCAGGGAGGAAGCCTCAACTGGTTGCATTATACAGTAGTGTTGATCCTGTCCAGAAGAGGGAGGAAGCAAAAACGCCAAAATCAAATTCCCATAGGTCCGTTGGTTGGCATTGTTCTTACTGGGTGATGAAGACCCCGATTTCGTCGAGCAGCCGTGAGTTGTAGATTATAAGGGATAAGCCTAAGGTGGCTAAAGAAGCACCCCAGTGAGAGCTGGGGGGTCACGGTCCGTTGGATTGTGGCATGTTTTGATGGTTGAAGAGCCGTGGATTCATACCCACTAGCTATATATGGCCTCAAGGAGGTAAATGAAGCCAAAAAGGAGGAAAGAGGCGGCGCCACCAACAGTGACTACATCAAGTTAGCTAAGACATGTTAATTTATTCAAATGCAGCCGAACTCACCAATTCTAAGGCTGACACGACCGGCAATGGCTCGACCACCAATGACAGCGATGCTAGTGCAGAGGAGATGGCCAACCGTGGCGCCAAGTGTAACCCACCAGTAGTCCTGGCCGGCGGCCATGGCGACGGTGGCGATCTGGCTTCTATCACCCCATTCGCCAAGGAAGGTCATGACGAAGGTCTGGACCCAGGCCGGGCTCAAAAGCAGCGAGAGCAGGTTGTTTGCACCGTGAAGCAAGCTCGAAAGAGCGCCCGAGCCATTGGAAGAGCCCCGAACCGGGGATTGCGAGGGCGACCGAGGGGGCGAGATCAATCGGTTGTTAGTCCTTGACCTCCTGCCGTTCAGTCCCATCTCGAGGGTATAAGCATCGACCGAGTCACCTCGCTTTCGTCCCATCTCCTTCTCCTTCTGGGCAAGCTCTTGTTCAACTTCGTGCATCTCAGCCGAGACACCTTCGTTGGGGTCCATCTGGAGACCTTCTCGCATCAACTTGGCTCCGAAAACGAAGAATAGGATGGCAGCAAGGAAACTGGTTAGGCGTTTGGGAAGGAGAGCAGGGACAGCGTGACCCATCACGGCTGAGAGGACAGTCATAACAACCAAAGCACCACCGGCGGCGGTGAAGACAACCATCCGATCGTGCTTCATGGCCATGAGGGCGGCCACCAGGAAGGTCTTATCACCAATTTCGGAGAAAATGATCATAGTGAAGGAGAGGATGAATGAGTGAAAGGGCTGGATGATACCCTCCTCCTCATCATCATCATTAGCGGTCTTGCCCGCGGATGAGCCTCCTTTGTTCAGGTCGAGATGGTTCTTGTTAACGGAATCGGGAATGGGAGGCAATTGCTCATCAGGCCTTTCAGGGAGGTCATCCGGCTTCTAGTCAGATGTCAGCATCCAGAGCTTGTGTTAGAGTGGAGTACGGCCGGTTCTTACATCCAACCCAGTGAAGCCCGTGTCATCATCCTTCACGGAGGCCTTGGGGACTTCCTTCTCGCCGAGGTCGTTAATATTTTTCTCCTCGCCGGGTGGTGCAAGCGGCTGTTCCTTCGGAGGCGGTGGTTGAGTGACAGCCTTCTCGCCCGTACGGTCCTCCTCGGCCTTTTTGGCCTTGGATTTCTCAGTCATGCCACCCTCGAGTCCAGTGGTACCCTCCTCGGCATAGGCGCGGTTCTTGTCAAACATGACACCGTCGTTGGTCTCGGGGATCTTCTTGCCATCGACAATGGTTGGGTCGTCTGGTCGGCCCTCAAGGGGAGGCAGACTCTTCTGGTCCGTTTCGGCTGTCCGCTTCACGCCGTCAGTGTCGACAAAGGGGCCAAGATGAGGTTTCCCATCCTTTCCATCGACAGGCGCGTCCTTGGTGGGAACACCATGTCGTTTGGCGCCGGGGGGAACAATAGGATCGATGCTGTCTAGAGGTGCAACAACGGGCGCTGGCTCCTGTGGGAAGCTGGTGGCGGCATTGGCAAGGGCGGGGAGGAGGAGGAAGAGAAGCGCAGAGTGGTTGGTTTTGAACTTCATGATGGGCGACAGTGGTAGACGTCGATGCTCGTGAGCGGGAGACGCTGCAAGCCGCAAGCACTTGCGCGATCGCGGCCGCTAGGGGAGGCGATGGGTAGTTGCGATGGGCAGACGAGTGGTCGCGTGCGATAGAGGCGACGATGCTCGTGGATGCTGGATGGTGATGATGACGAGTCGAGGAGTTCGGGGGGGGTCGAGTCTTGGTGGTCGCTAACGCGGTCGCTAACAAGAACGGGCACGGACTAGGAGGCGGAAAGTGGGAGGAGGAAAAAGGACAACGGACAACCTGCGCAACGCAGCGCAACGCAACGCAATGCAATGCAAGGAGGAAGTTCGTCCGTGTGCGTAGACGACACCGGCGAGAAGCAAGCCAAGAACAAGTCAAGGAAAATCCTTAAAGACGATGAAGAGGGAGGACGGAGAGAGGAAGGAGAAGGGATGAGGGGACGGATTGGAATGGGCTGGATGGGATTGGATTGAAGAGTGGATTTAGGGGCAGTTTAAGCAGGGCAGGGAAGGTCCGGCTGGGACGTCGTAGGCCTAGGCCTATTCCTAGGTCCTGGCCGCGCTGCGCTCCGTTCCTCGTACCGACTACGGATGCAGATTATTACAGATTAGTTACCAGGCCAAGCAAGGCCAAGGCCGTGTTCGTAACCTGAGGTGGAGGCGTCTTTGCCGGCGAAAAAGAAAAGAATAGGCCTGAGATGCACTGCGCCCAGGGACAGAGGGAGATGACAGGGTAGGGGATAATTACAGGCTAATTTGCACTGGTCGTACGAATACTTCGTAGTAATTCCAACGTACCACTCACCTATCCAGTAACTATCCACGACGACCTAACCCACCCCCCAGGCTCCTTTCCCAGTGGTCTGGGGCTGTGGCGACGTGGCCCGACCATCGCGGTACAGTAATAAAGCCACAGCCCATCTCACTCTAGCGCCACAGCCCCGGAGTTCCACCCAGGTTCTTCTGCTATTTTTAACACTCCCTGACTTGAAATTACCCAACTTGCCAACAATGCTCCTGCAGCTCAATGCGACTCTATCCCAGGTCAGTTTAACATGATGGCCTCTGCAATTGTACGCCTACACGTGCTTACGCAAATGTGCTTTTATTACCGGAGAACTTTAATGGATGCTTCCATCTTCGCATCAAATGAATATTCATTGTTTTAAACGCCGTGCGTGATGAGGATCGTGGTCGGTGTTGAGTATTAGGAATCATTATTCGTGTCTCTCATTCACCGCTAACAGAGGAACTCAATGTAGCACATCAAGCACATTGATTCACTTTAACTGAATCACTTTCTTGCTCAGCATTGGCAAAGTGGTGTTGACCTGCTTAACTCCGACGGACCAAGTGCCGAAGCTTTAGGGTAGCCTTATCTGCATCCCTTATCTAATCTCCGTCGGCACATGTCGTCACAAGCTCCGGAGCTCACGCATGCACCTCTCCCGTCAATGTTCTTGACTGGTCATTGACTGCACCTCACCATATTCCATCAAAACTCGACCCTAGTATAATTTTCTATAACATTTCTTTGCTCTATATATAACATATGTTTGCTGCTCACTTGCTGGAGCGAGTTCCACCCTCAGGCCGTCACTGCGAACAGCTTCCCCCTCTTCACGTCTCGCTTAGCAAGCATCACCACTGCCGCTCGTCCCGCCAGCCTTATTCCTGACTGTACCTCCCCAACAAAAGTCATTATGGCCACGCCCGGCAACGTGGGGGGTTCGGAATCATTGTCTGCAGGCAACAGTCCCAGCAACGGCGATGAAGAGACCCAAGAGCGCCTTGCAGGCGAAACTACAACCGCTCCAGTCTGGTACTACGACATGGACAACGAGGAGGAAGAGGTGGACGATGAGGACGAAGACGATGCTTCCTACTTGGACGAGCTAGAGCAATACGATACGTTCATTCGTAAGTGGCCTCTCATGACCTATCAAACGCGGTCCAACTTATGAACATAACAGAGGGGGAAGATGGGGGCCTCTACGTTGTCCTGGATGAGAATGAGGACCAGGAAGATGATGAGGAAGTGGAGGGAGACGGTGAAGGCGAAGGGAACGAAGACGATGACGAAAATGCAGAACGCATCCTGAATTTACTGCGAAGTACCTATAATCCTCCCATCTGCAAACGAGGATCTGAAGGCTGACAGACTTAGCTGGTGCAAGAACGGGCATGTTGACCAGAGGCCAGCTTCTCGCCTTGATGCGCAACCCGAACCTTACCAATGTCTTATTCCAAGACGACCCTGAAAGCGATGCTGAGTTCCTTCAGTGGCCAATGCAGAGTCGGCGGACACCAAAAGACCCAAACCGCTTCCCCAAAATTCCTAGTGAGGAAGGCATCAAGCTGATGCGATCCGGCGTCTTTGGTTCGAACGACTACAACTGGCGGCGTAGCAAAAAACGCATTGGTCAACGGATGTTGGAGCGTGAGATGGGTTTGGGCGACCGAGAAGAGCGGAAGAGGAACATTGACTTGGTCACTCAGGTATGCTGATTGATGGCGGTGCATCTTGGCTTTCAGCTAACCCACTGTCCAGAGCTTGCTTCCGAACAGTAGAGCGGACCAAATCATTCATTTCAATGACCCTGTGTACTCGGGCCAGTTTTCAGACGATGGAAACTTCTTCTTTGCTTGCTCCCAGGACTTCAAGGTTCGAATGTACGACACGTCAAACCCCTACAACTGGAAACACTACAAGACGGTCAGCTATCCCTGGGGCCAATGGACCCTCACAGACGCCTCGTTGAGCCCCGACAACAAATGGCTCGCCTACACGTCTATTCAACCCGTGGTTTCGATAGCTCCGACAGACCCGAACGACACGGGAGACCCTTACACCTTGGACCTCGAAGATGTAAACAGGCGAGGGGCCCTTGGGCGAACTTCTTTTGGCATTTGGTCGATCCGGTTCTCAGGAGATGGACGGGAGCTTGTTGCGGGAACGAGTTCATCCTCAATCGTGGTGTTTGACATTGAGTCTCGGACGGTCCTGCACCACATCCAAGGCCACAAAGACGATGTCAACGCTGTCTGCTTCGCCGACAAGATGTCACCGCACATTCTCTACTCCGGATCTGACGACACGACCATCAAAGTCTGGGACCGTCGAAGCATGGGAGATAGTAGAGAAGCCGGTGCATTCGTTGGTCACAGGGAAGGATTGACATATATCGACAGCAAGGGCGATGGTCGTTACATTCTCAGCAACGGCAAAGACCAAAGTATGAAGTTGTGGGATCTGCGCATGGCCATGTCGACTGACAGGTTCAACGAACTTGATCGAGTACGACACACGCGGTTTGACTATCGAGGAGGCACATACGATGACGAGGACTGGGATCCTCACCCCCACGACAACTCTCTGGTGACGTTCCGAGGCCACAAGGTGCTCCGGACCCTCATTAGATGTCATTTCTCGCCGCCATCCTCAACCAATTCGCGATACGTGTACTCGGGCAGCACCGACGGGAAGGTGTATATCTGGAACATTGATGCCACACTGGCAGGGACTATCGATGTCAAGAGGGCAACAATGGGAACGCGGCCGGCCGATCACCGGTCCCGCTTCTACCATCTCGATGACCCTGGCGGCTGGGGAACCTGTGTTCGTGATGCCAGCTGGCATCCCAACGCCCCGGTCATGGTTGGTAAGTGTGCTGGCCTCATTACTCTAGACCCCCCGCTGACCCCTGGACAGCATCTGCCTGGAACGGGTATAACATGGCACGGGGAACCTGTACCGTACACTCATTCGGTGACACCATGGACGATGAAGGAGACCCGCCAATGGGACGAAGCGTCAACGATGTTCTCAAGGAAGATCCGGCGCTACTACCGTCGCCTTATCCCCTGTTTTAAATGGTTTAAATGTTGCAGAAATGATGTTGGATATTTGTACATTATCACCTCATGTAGTCGCCCGAGAATGAGATGGGCGGTTCCCCAATCATATCAGGGACAACCTCCTGGATGCGAAAATCGCATTCCCCTCCCGAGCGCGATACGAGCTGCTTCGAGAATTCCAGTGCAGTAAGATGTCGCGTGCCCGCCATGATCCTTAACTCCGCCCCATTGTACTCAACAAGGTTCGCATATCACTCCGTTCGATCAGTCTGCAACGCCCACACCGCGTCGCAGTTCGTACAGCTCGCTGCCGTTTTCGTTTCTTGGCCAGGTAGAAAATCGCTTAAGCACCACCGACGAGGATGTTGTTGACAGGGATGTGGACTACGTGAGACTTGGTTAGAGACTGGCCCTGAGGTGCTAGAGAGCGAATGGGGAGGGAAACATACTCAGCTTGACAATGTAACCGACCGCACCCATGACGAGGAAACCGACACCGACGGCCTGGCACAGTTTCAGGAACTCCTTCTGATCGGCTGCCGGAGAGAAAGCGTTAGTCTCGAGTGCGCGAATGAGGATTTGGAGCAAGGCTCTCTCCATCATGACTTACGCTTGGTGCACCTCTTTATGAATTGGTAGCCATCTCTGGCGAACTCGGAGGGGACCTCGAGAAGCTCCTGGACCTGGTCGGACATGTTGTATGAAAGGTGATGCGGTTTGTGGGTAGGTGAGGAAGGGTATCGAGAGTCGTGTGAGAAGAAAGAGAGGATCGCAAAGGGGGACGATGGATCGAGTCCTGGCAGATATGCGCTAACGAGAAGCTCCCCATGCGACGTGTTAACAAATGATTCCAATTGGGGAGGCCAGATTTCGCGAAAGGAGGGAGCGGGCCGTGTGTTGTTCCGGGCGGGTTCCATCCAGTCACCCCAGAGTCGGTTCAGGTGCAGGTACGACCGGGGGGGGCAGCAGCGAAGCACAAGTGAGGAGACCAAAAAGTCCGTACCCGTCCCGAGGGGAAGGTACCAACCACTAGCATGCGAGTAACCATGGCAAAAATGCGGATCCCTTTTTTGGGCCGCTGCGAGTCTGGGACTTGCCAGTTGGGAGGCTCGTTGGAGGCTTTCCATTGGGGACTCGGAACTTGGAAGGCACGAAGGCACCGGTATGGCCCGTGCACGACGCGCTCCCAGACCCAGCCCGAACTGGGTGTTTGGCTTTTTGGGCCTTGCCTGGTCTTTGCTGGCGAAGCTCTCCCCCAAAGCCGAGGAGCAGCTGTGCAATTCTGCAACCTCCACCTCCACTTCAACCTCTCACTTCAACTGGTTCCAGTCTCGAGCGTCTTGCCGTCGATCTCCTGCACAGAGCCGGATACAACTGCGCAACCCTTGTAGCTCCCTCGACGTTCCCCGGCGCATTTTTCTTCCGAGCCTGCTGCTTCCCTGTGTCTCGGTACCTTGGTCGTCAGCTCAGCTCGTCCTGCTGCCCCAAACAAGACCCCAAACACCCGCCCAGCGCCATTGGTCCCGTTCCGTCTCAACGTGCGACAAATCGCTAACCTCCAGACTTTCTCGCCTCCAGCGACAAGATAGCGACGCCGATTCGATCGATTGAGGGACTGCGCTTGCCTCGCCGAGTGGAAGTGGTTGGTTTCGCCAGGCTTGCGGTGACTCCACTGGATCTGGTTCCCTTGGGTCCTACCTGTACCTGAGCCCGTGCCTGAGCCTTGCTTGGATCATACTCAGAGCCTAGACGTCGAGGATTGCGAGCACAGAGCTTCGTCCTCAAGATTGGATCTTGCGAGCCAAGAGTCCGCGCGTGTGGAGGTTTAGCCATTACCCTCCATCTTGTCCTGTTACCGAGGAGTGTACGTATATGCAAGCTTCCAGTTCCCGTCCGTCTTGTTCTTCCTGTTTTTCTTTGGTGCCAGGGGCTGGGCTCCTTGACGACGGAACGATAAGAGGCTGATGATTAAGTGCAAAGACCAGAGGACAACTCGTGTATCTCGCAGACTAATAGCACTTTTGGGCAAAACCCACATCACTTTTCATTCCCTCTCACGCGGCACGCAATTGTGTCTCGTCCTTCAACATAGTCACCATGGCCGAAGAAGACTTTGAGATCGATTTCTACGGCGACGCCAACAACGACCAGCACCAGGATGGGCAACGCGATGACGGACAAGACTATCACCGAGATGACCAGAGGCAAGACAGCCCCAATGACCACCACCATGATCAACAAATGGACGAACAACAGCTTCACGATGACCATGGCGGGAATAAGAGACACGACGACGACCGGTCTCCTTCTCAGCAAGGGATCAAGAGAAAGTCGGAAGAGGACGATCGGCCTGTCGACTCCAGCGCCACCACGGCACTGATGATTTCCGAGCTCAACTGGTGGACCACGGATGACGACATCCGGGGTTGGGCGAGACAAGCTGAGTGCGAGGACGAGCTTAAGGACATCACCTTTAGCGAACACAAGGTCAACGGCAAGAGTAAAGGGTAAGTGGCGTGTGGGAATGCGCATGATATCTAAGGCAACCAGACTAATTGTCGCTGTAGGCAAACATACCTCGAATTTGACTCTCCTCAAGCGGCCACCGCCACAAAGCACTGCATAGAGCACGCCCTTGCTGACATACCGAGTATGAAGAAGGTTTCCATGTCGTACTGGAACCCAGGGATCAACCCCTTTAAGACTCTACCGAAGGACGCGCCAGCCCGCGGCAAAGATCAGAACCACTCAACGGGCGGCCCATACAACAACACCAATAACACCCACAATAACCGCGGAAACAACATGGGCGGCAACTTTGGCGGTGGTGGCTTCCGAGGGCGCGGTGGGTACAGCCGAGGCAACATGGGACAGGGCAACTTCAGGGGCAACTTCAACAACAATAACAACAGCATGGGATACAACAACAACAACAACATGGGCGGCGGCTTCAACGGGCCCATGGGCGGTGGCGGTGGTGGCAACTTTGGCTTCAACAACCGCGGCGGCATGATGGGCGGTGGCATGCGTGGTAGCCCCGGTGGCATGCGAGGCGGCCGAGGAGGCATGATGGGTATGAATGCCATGGGCGGGATGCCGATGGGTATGCCCGGAAACATGGGCGGAAACATGGGTGGAAACATGGGCGGCAATATGGGAGGCAACATGGGCGGAAACATGGGCATGGGGATGATGGGTCCCAATGGGATGCCCGGTAAGTTGCTTTTTCCTTGACCGAGTGTTGATGGCTGTTGCTAGCTGCCCCGGTTCCTTGTCCAGCACAACTAACAATCTCTCAGGCTTCCAAGGCATGCCTCAAAACTTCAACCCTGGGTTCGGTGGTTTCAACCAAAACCAAGGTGGTGGTGGCGGCGGTGGCGATTGGGGCAACCCGCACGGTGCCAAGCGACCACGGCCAGAGTAGGACATGGGCGGTCGCAGTGCTCCGTCGAGGGAATGGAAGGAAAACCGCCCACGACCATGGCTCGCCAAGGGGGGGACATAATGGCGAGCAGTCGGCAGACCAGGGATCTAATCTGGGTTTACGTCGACAGTGTGAACGAAATACTTGACGGGAGTGGGTTTATATCGGCACCATTTTACCCTGCTTGTTACGAGGAATTAGGATGGGGATCAGGCGGTTGTGGGAATCGGGATTTGCCGACTGTATCATAGAACCAAGGATGTAAGGCTAGGATCTGGCGTAAACAGAGCGTTTGTGGCATTCATGTCTGGTGTCTGGTGTTGGTTCTTTGCGTGTTCATAAAAAGGTAATGGAAGACGTTGAGATTTGAGTGTATTGCTTAGTCTCAGCTCTGTGGGAGACCGCTCAATAAGTAGAGAATGTGTGGACACTACTTGGCACGTTTGCCTGTGCTGCAGCTATGTACATCTAGGTATATTATTGTTACACAAGACGAGTCTTCTTGTTGTTCCAAGCTCAATATCTCTCGGTTGGTCAAATATGCCCCCGGCAGTGAGAAATAAGACTGGGATTAAGAAGCTCTGGCCAGCGTAAGTCCAGTGTGTGGGTCCTATAGTGATTGGATACTTTCTTGCATTGTCTAAACGAGATCGAGAGGGACTTGACATCTTCAACTCATTGGATCGCCTCGAGAAGATGAGACGTTTCGAGCCTTGGATACTTGACAAGACATCACGGTGTCACGTGTCAACTTCATGTAGAGGCACGTGTGCATCGCTGAGAGACCACTATTTATTGAGTCGTTTCTGGGGTTTCTACTGTGGTTTGGGGGGATCAATCGCTGCCTCAGCAAACTCCCAACCGGCTACCATATATCGCACCACCGACTGCCCTGAATATTTGAGCCTTTTGGGGTTGACGAAGTAAGACAACACACAATTGCCATCATCTCCCAGGCCCGATGTGTACGATATGGCATCACAGGTACTCCTGTCGGAGGCCCGACCACCAAGGATTCAGTATTTGCTGCTACAATGGCAGTGAATGTCTGGTCAAGAAGAGCAGGGCTTTGGCGGATCAGGTAGATGTGCCAATGACGTGTATGGACGAAAGCCATACCATTATTAATACTCACCTGCCAATGCCCCGAAGATGAGGTCTGTCTGCATCGTCTTGGGACCGACGGGAACCAAGGCACCTGTTCGGCCACCTGTCCCGGTATAGGAAGCAAAGCTAACGTCTCTTTAGGACCCTGCAGAGCTGGGCTTGAAGGCCTGATGGCTACGGGCAGAGCAGACTGGATTTCGAATGTGAGGGCGAGATCGAGAAGTTTGACTTGTGAGGCTGGAGATGCGGGGAAACAGGCTTGACCTTTTACTTTCGCTCGTTACCTGAAAAAAAAGAAAAATCTGGCTTTGGAGACAAAGGAGCTCACCTTTTAAAATGGATAGGTGAGCATTTGTATCTTGTTGGTTATATGGAGTTGGTAAGTGGCTTACTAGTCTAGCGCCTAGTTTAACAAACTGAATATCGCAGCTTCATTCTCGTGGGCCCAACACTCCAATTCCGTCATGAAGCTCAGCGACTGTAGACCTCCGCAGAGTCAATGTGGCGCCATATCTTACCCCTCCTGTGATTGCGTACCTCTTATCTCGTCTGGTACCTTGGTACTGACTGCACTTGGCATACAGCGATGAAATACGTATCCCATTTACCGATTGCTACCTGTTTCGGCCTTGTCTGCATGGCTGCTCACCTGTTAGCACATTTCCGCTGCACGGTCAAAAGCCCAGCATACCGCCGATTGAACGCTCATATAGGGATTAGATCTCGCGAGGAGGTTTTGCAGACCTAAGTTATTGCCTGCACGGCGCCGTGAACTTCTTTAGGCACTTACATGTGTCGGCACTAGGCTGGTGTGTTCGAAAGGCCAGCACTTTCACAAGTTCTTGAGGAGCAAGGTCCAAGAACAAACACAATCCCCATCGGCGATATAGCTCAAGTATCCCTCTCAAGCTGAAATTTTAGAATCATGGCGCCTTGGGGACGGGACAGGTTCTGCTTCCCCCAGGAGATAACACACGCCTACCTAGTCACTAGTTGTTCCAAGATTCCGCCCTAAGCCATCATCTCGCATCCTTATGTCCGGGATTTGACCCAGAGAACATCTTCCTCAAATGGACTTCCCACGCATTTTCCTCCAAAGCTGCAATTTCCGAGGAGAGATCTGCGATGGGCCCAAACCGGCCATGCGTACCTAGTCCATTCCACACTTCTCAATCGACACATTACAGAAGAACAAGACTCCGAATGGCTGAGAGCCGTCACCTCCATTGCATGGGTTATCTTGCCTCGGTTTCCTGAGATTACCTTCTAATCATGGCGTTTCTGGACCAGCTGACTAACTTGGTGTGGGCGATTCGGGTCCTTCTCCATGAAGCGCAGCCCCTAAATGGAAATGAAGCCAGCCGGATCATCAGACATTGTTTCTGGCGTTTTCATCCTCCGAGATACCTGCCTCCATGGCCTCATCCTCTTCAGGCCCACAATGCATCTCGTGGAACAGCTTCACGGTCCAGTCGAATACATTGTCGTACTTGAATCCCTGGGAGTCGAATAAGCGACGAAAAAGCTGACGAAGGTATGCGTAGTCGGGCTTGTCCTCAAACCCCAGCGACCGAGTATAGTTGATATATATGGCGAGTTCCTCAGGGAGCCCCTCACAGAGCTTTTCCGCAGACAAGCTCATCTTTATCTCCTTGATCCGCTCGTCCTTCTCCTCGGTAATCGCAACCTTTAAGCCCTGCCAAGGGAGCGAGCCGCGAGCGAAATATATCAGTAAGTATCCTAGAGACTCCAAATCATCACCCCAAGACTGTTCTGTTACAATGTCAGCAGAAAAGTATTCGTCCCGTCTCATAGGCTACGTACCGCGTCCGTTGTGGTTGTTCAGGCTGGCGTATCGAAGAGTGCCACCGAAAGGGAGACCCTTGCGTCTCCGAGATCGCTTCGCATCATGGAAATCCTTGGCCAGCCCAAAGTCGATGGTATAGAGCACATTGCCTTGCTTGCCGACCCCCATCAGAAAGTTGTCCGGTTTGATATCGCGATGCAGAATGCCTTTGCGGTGGATATATTGGATTCGAGAAATGGCCTGGTCAGCTATGAGAAGTATGGTCTTGAGCGAGAAGCTTCGGCCGCAGTAGTTGAGCAAATCCTCAAGTGATGGGCCGAGGATATCGTGGACCAGGACGTAGTAGTCGCACTCCTGCCCAAACCACAGGACTCGTGGTATTCCAACGCCGCCAGACAGGGTTTTGTACGCCTCTGCTTCACGCTTGAGGACATCAGTGTCATTTTTTATATGCATGAGCTTCATCGCAACCTCTCTGCTCGATTGCATGTCGGTCCCTGGCCAGATCAGCCTCGATCCGGCGCGACGAAACCCGAACACGTACCCGCGTAAACGAGACCGAAGCCGCCTTCGCCGATTTTGCAATCGACTCGGTATCTGTCATTGACCATAATATCCTAAAGGGGATTAGAAGTGAGAAACACATTCGTTGGCTCTAAATATTAGTCATACATACCTTCATTTTGGATCATGAGAGCCGTTCGGCGTTGTGGTTTGCGAGATACGGAGATCTGGTTCACAAGTAACAGGACCCGACACTGGAGAAGAAAGAGAACCTAGATGGGAAGTGACATAATCGGCGGCGGCAAATGATTTAGCCGGTCCAGAGGCTTTGGAGAGGATAAGATCATGGCCTTGGTATTGCCTTTTCCGTACCGAGATCGGTTGCGTATTCTTCACGATCTCTCAGTTGGCTGGGGGCGGGACCGCTCAAGGCGGCTAATGGTTGGCTGACACCCCACAACATCAACTTATTCCCTGCACCGCCATGTCAGACGCGACCGCTGACCGCAACGGCAGCCTAAATAGTCTCAAATCATCTTCTTCTCAGTTCCTAACAATGGATCACTCATGGCGACGCCACATAATCGAAAGCGACAGCTCATCGATCAGCTATCGCAAGACAAGCATCCGGAAAAGAGAGTCAAGCGAACCCAGTCGATAGGGGCTCCATCAAACTACCCTCCAACTTTCTGGGATAGCTTGTCGACAGTTTGGCTCACACCGCGCGCCCTGAGAGAACTTGACCATCGAACCAGTACCCGTCGACGTCCTCAGTTCTCAGAACCCGAGGCGTGCTCGAGGGATCTTGCTCGGTTCGCAAGACGCGGCGGCCAAGATCTTCGTCATCTTCGAGGTGTAAGGCTCACTCGTTCTTACTAGATCATCAACTAGACTAATATACACCTGCGTAGTTTCCCGAGCCGAAGGTGCACGATAAGAGCTCCAAGCGTTCACCCGCATCCCAAAGTCGACCGACGCAGTTGACCAAGGCCACGACCGCCAAGAGTGGAAAGTCATCCGCTTGCGACAAAAACTTCCAGCAGCATCTTTCTGATCATGGCGTGTACGTGAACAATCAAAAGTCCAAATTGGGGAATCTACACGAAATTCGGATTGGCCTGGCACAGGATAGGGCGTCCTTATCTCCATCTCGCTTCTCCAACGGTGCCTTCAAAGCTTTCCAGAGGGACAATGATGACGCTGTTTCTGAGACCGACGTCATGACCAAGGTCATACCTGTCATTTGTGGAAATGCCGACATTCCCAACCAGCATGATGTCCTCTTCTCCGAGCTTGAGCCCATCACAAACGATAAGGCAGTGACGCCGAAACCTGATTTCTTTGACGGGGCTCACCTACAAGATATGAGTGAGGTTATCCCTACAAAACACCCGAGCGTTCCCGCGGCGGTGAACTTTTTCCTTGAAGTGAAAGGGCCGGATGGAACTGCATCTGTCGCTCATAGACAGGCGTCCTTCAACGGAGCAAACGGGACGCGCAGCATGATCGCCGTACAACAACAACATGGAGGGACCGAGCCGACTTACGACGGCAATGCCTACACTTTCAGCTCGACCTACCACGACGGCACACTCAAGTTGTACGCCCACCACGCCACGGCGCCGACGACTCCAAATGGGCGGCCCGAGTACCATATGACTCAACTGAGGACATTTCGCATGACATATTCACGTAAGACCTTCGTCCAAGGAGCGACCGTTTTTAGAAACGCTAGGGAACTAGCGAAACGGCACCAAGACATGTTCATTGAGTGCGCAAACACACGAACGGCTGAGGCGCAGACAGCTCAAGAGAATCTCGCTACTGCCGCCTCCATGCAATATGAGGAGGACTCGACATCTGAGGATTTTGAAGACTGTGTGGACCACATTTCATCACAAGGAGGGATGGATGCCAGCTCTACGCCTACCCACCCGAATCGTCTTTTTATGGAGGATGATTCGCAGGACCCAGGCTATGTATCACTGCTGGATGGAGAACCGTCAATGAATTGCACACCAAGCCTCACATCGAACCTCAACTCATACCAGGCCAAGTCCAAACGGCAACCCAGTCCACATTACTGTGTTCTAGAGGACCAAGCTTCCAAGCCTCGAGCACGTCGCAGTGCTAGGCTTGAGTCACGGACCGCTCACAACCTGGGGTATGGGCACGACTAGCACTCGCTGTGTAAGGGTACTTTGCTGTTTGGACAACACTGTCATGGGGTTACCATAGGTTGGTGTGAAAGCCGGGCACCCTCCATCGTCAATCATTTCCAAAAGATACATACCGCCGGGTGGTTGTCTTCTAAGTGAGTTATTATCGTCAGCTTAGCTGAGTATATATACCCATTAATATTAGCTTCCCAAACCCTTGTCACTCTGCGCACCGCGCAAATCAGAAGCTGTTGAGCACGTTGAAGTCCCGTAACATATCCACTAGCCATGGAACTTTGTATTAGCGCGTGGAAAGGGATTCTAGCAGGTACTTGTACCAGTCAAAGTCGTCCGTCGGCGTCAGGTTATTTTCATCTACACACTTTCCCCATACTCAAGATAGAAGCTACTCGCTTCCCAATCGATAACTGCAACAACCCTCCAAGTTGGAATTGATAGGAGAGCAGTCATGTCGGCTTCGGGATTCTTCTTCAATTCAGCACCAAGGTGATGCCACATCTCCATGTTCCATTTGGCTGCCGGGGTGGTACGTTTCATGCCGTCCATTTGAATCAGAATGCGGAGGGGTTTGCGAAATGCCATCAAGAGACCGACCGTGAATTATTTGGCTTGACATGGTGATATCACAGCCAACAGAGGGACGGCTTATCGAATAGCTGCCGCCTAGTTTTCAGGGCTCCGAGGATTTGGACAACAAGTTTGACAACTGGATGCACCATAAAGTACAGTTCGCAGTGGCAGGCTGAATATTTACCTCAGCTTTTCGGCGAGCTAAGTTGTGTAGACGGCCTTCATTCATATCCTCAAGCGCATGGGTGCCAATTTAGCGGGCTCGACTACACTCTGTATCATGGGTAGGACGGCATATAAATGGGGAAGGCTGACAATGTAAATGTAACACCTAGAGTTCTTCCAAATGAAAGTCGTGCAAGTTCCAGACCGTGAATGTCGCGTATGCCAAATCAAGCCAAGGCGGTAAGGATCCGGCTCAGAGCTGTTGAGAGGACTTAAGCGCCTGCCAGTCCAAGAGGCGTTTCCAATGATAGGAATAATTGGCCGTTGAGTCTGTGAGTGATAGGATTGTGGACTCGGCCTAAGGCTGTGGAATGGAATTGGGCGCCTGCTCGTCCAGTAGGTGCTGTGCCCATTTCAGTTGGTGATGGCAGGTTGTGGTCTGACCGTGAACCAACAACAAAGTGTATTTTTAATGAGAACCAGGCTATGCTGTGTTTCATCTGGCGCTACTAACTTTCGTGAAAGACATGATCCCCGGAGGGAAAGTAGTCACCTGTCCGTCAATTAGTATATAAAACAAGCTGAAGGGAACTTTTATCTGTCTCCTCTAAGTCGTCCTTGACATACTTCTTTCGACAGCATAAGATAAGGCTGCCCTCTAAAGTTTGACTTCCACTTCATTCTCATATTCCTATCCCTAGGTTTAATTTCTCATCATCCTCCCATATATCCTGACATCGGGTTTGTTGTTGGACTTAAGGGGCCCGGTTGGATCTGTGTGGCAGAATACACCCTTTCTGTATGCATTGGCTTCGATTCAGGTAGAGTATCTACTAATACTTCTTTCTAGCCAGAAATAACAGTTTCCGTCATGCCTTACGACGTTTCTTTAGTCGCTTATGTTGGAAGTGGAGCTCGAAAACCAGTTCCTGCTCATTGGGGCATCTTCGTGAAAGAAGAGAATGCCTCGCGGGGAACTGTTTTTCACGCTATTGGCTCCCCTTTCACGGGATACACCACCGAGATCAAGCTTAATTACAGTCTTGAGAAAACGAGCAGGAAATACCAGTCGGTTCTGCTGGTCTCAATCGATGACTCTCAGCTTGCCTACCTGGAACAAGTTTCCAAATCGCTTCCTGCACCTGGAATAAGTCCTACTCCTCTTGATCCTTTCGCGGTAAGAAAATCCCACCTTTCATGTTAAATCGCGGACAGGCTAATCCGGAATTAAAGGGTGCTAATTGCCAGGATTGGGCGTACGACTTTATTCAAACCCTGATCAACCAGGGCGTTATTGAGTCTTCGGCCATGGACAACCTGAAGACCGCTCCGAAGGTGTGATTGTAAATAGGCATTATCCCAAGTTAGTGTAGATAGAGAACTAGTGACCTGTATTAAATCTTATTAATTAGTACACAATGATAGAAAGAAACACACGCAGTCTGTCACAGAACTCTTTGTAAAACTATCTTCCGTCCTTTTTCACCTTGAGATATACCTCTGTTGGTCATGAGTAATTATTAATAGCGTAGACAGTAACTGAGACGTGCTATGAGAACTAGGTCAATAATTGCGGCAAGAAGATGGTGCACATTTCTGACGTTGAGAGTATAGGGTAGTCGATCCTCAAATTGTGCATTGCCCCTAGCACCACCTTATGATCGGCGCACCCCCGGACCCTCTAAAGCGGCTCGGCCCCACTGCAAGCTCCGATCCCATCCCACCGGTCGGGTCCATCATACGAGCTTCATCTCTCGCAAACTCCAAACTCCCAACACCGACATCCACCAATTGCCCGCCAACCAAGCTCCGTGCTGTCGACCCGCGATGGAGGCAGCTATACCACGAATCCGCACCGTGGCCACGGCCAATAACGCCCGGCTTCTGCGCTCTGCCGTCTGCGCCACCTGCGCTTCGTCCTCCCCGTCCCGCCGCAACTTCTCCGTCTTCAACCGCCCGCCGCCCAACTACCCGGGCCATGTGCCTCTGACGACGGTTGAGCGTGCTGGTCTCGCCGTTGGGGCTAGCGTCATGTCATTCTTTGACCCTTACCGCCACGGTACGACGCCTTGCCCCCATCTAGTTTCCTTGTTCCTCTAGCTGGTCACCAATACTGACTCTACCGCCGCTAGACCTCATCGCCGCGACCGGCGAGGCCACCGCGACGCCTTACTTCATCTACCGCCTCCGAGACGCCATGCTTGCCGACCCGACCGGCCGCCGCATCCTCCGCCAGCGCCCGCGAATCTCCTCCAAGACGCTCTCCCTCCCGGCCCTCCGTAACCTCCCCGCTAACTCCGTCGGCCGCGCCTACGTCGGCTGGCTCGACCGCGAAGGCGTCTCGCCGGACACCCGCTCCACCGTGCGATACATCGACGACGAGGAGTGTGCCTACGTCATGCAGCGCTACCGCGAGTGTCACGACTTCTACCACGCCGTCACTGGCCTGCCCATCGTCCGCGAGGGCGAGGTCGCCCTCAAAGCGTTTGAGTTCGCCAATACCCTCCTGCCCATGACGGGCCTGAGCATCTTTGCGGCTGCGACAATGAAGCGCGGCGAGCGCCGGCGCTTTGCGTCCATCTATCTACCGTGGGCCATCAGGAACGGGTCCCGCAGCAAGGAGGTCATCAACGTGTTCTGGGAAGAGCGGCTGGAGGACGACGTCGACCAATTGAGGGCTGAACTTGGGATTGAGCGACCGCCGGACATGAGGGACATCCGGAAGAGGGAGCGGGAAGAGAAAAAGCGGCTGAAGGAGATCAAGGAGCAAGGCTTTTGATACCCCCTACCTACGATCACGGTACACTCGTCTCCTGTTCGCGATACCATATAAGCTCATGTAATATCACACCACCAGCTCTGTACATACTCAAGTGTAAAATGAGAAAAAGGTAAACGCAGTCATATTCAAGGGCACGTAGTTTTGGTTTCGTCAAACTCGTCGACCCTCCCAGGCATGTAAGAAGGGCCTGCCTACCTGTCCGCCTCCAACATATGGCCTCCTTCGTCACGGCTCGTTCTGCCTCGCCTTACGCATAACCAGCTGGTATCGTTGCACCGTCCCATAGCAAACCTCCTTTTCATTGCGAAACCGCCCCCTCACAAGTCGAGCAAATCGTCATCGTCGTCCCAAGCCTTGCGCCGGCTGACGACAATCTTCTCCTCCTCCTGTTTCTCCGACATGGCGTTCAACAGGTCCTTGAGCTGCGCCTCGGTGACCTTCTGCCGCAGCTGGCCCGACTGCGCCAGCGTGATGAGGCGGTCCTCGATGTCGTTGGCGCGCGACTCCTTGACCAGGCGGATGCGGCCCAGGCGGTCCGCGGCTTCGGGGTGCAGGATCTGGTTGAGCGCGTGCTGCCGGGCGTCGTTCTGCTGTCTGCGGGGGGTGTTAGCCAGTTGAGTTTCGCAGTGGGAGAGTGCGAGTTTGAACTGTTGCGTACTGCCGCTGTTGTTCTTGCTGGTTGCCTGAGGGGCCGCCGGCTGAACCGCCGGCGCCGCCGCCGGCACCCTGGGCCTTGAGCTGCTCGAGGCGAGCTGCTCGGATCTGGAGAGTTGGAGGTGTGAGTGCGCGAGTCAAGACACAAAGCCGGGGAGACGGGAGCGCGTTACCTGCTCTAGTTCCGCGTCGTCCATTTTTGTGAGGTTGGTGTTTACGATGGCCGAGAGGGTGGTTGTAAATCAGCCCAGCTTAGGCGGACCGCGGGGTTCGTTTTGAGGTGGTCGTTGTGGTACATGGAGGGGCACTGGTTCTGGACAGTCACATGACCGCGTATTTCCTCATCATCACCACATGGAATGAGTGGGCGTCATTGGTGACACAGACGTCTGGATTGGCAACAGGTCCTTACAAAAGTCTTTGAGCGATTTGAAGAAAAGAAGAGGATTTTGAAACATGCCATTGTTAATGTCTTTCTAGACTTGGTATAATTACATGCATCTATTTGCCCTAGCCCGCTATTCGCTATGGATGACACAATATTTTACAGCTAGATATTCGTACTCATCAATACCTCGGCCTTGGTGACAAGGTCCTGAGGTCGTCTATCGACTTCTCCTCCATTTTAATATACGAGTCTCTCTTCGCCAGAGCCTCTGCCCGTCTGGCCTTAATCATCTGCACCATTAGCGTGTTCGTTGGGATATCTATGCCCAGGCTCTTGGCCCGCTTCTGGAAGAAGCCATTCTGGTATTTGATGTCCGTCTGCAGGCCCTTCTCAACGCGCTGTAACAGGTCGCAAGGCGCGGCTGCCTTGCCCGTAATTCTCTGATAGCACCACTTCTTCAGGCTCTCGCCTCGAATGAACCGCCGGAGCTCCGTTGCCGTTTGTAGTTCGGGCATGTTGTCCACCACGGTGACAATCTCCTCGAGGAGCTGGTTCATCATGCTCTGCGCTGATCGGTTCTCGAGGAGATTTTGATATGGTACTTCGAGGAGGACGCACACGGGTTCGACGGCGGCGGTGAAGACCATGGAGGGGAGCTTGAACTTCATCCAGTTCTCAAAGTTGCCTGATGTCGTCCGTAGGCTTTTAATTTCGTGAAGGGAATCTGTGAAATCCTTCGTATAGAGTGTCGGGTTTGTCTGCGTCAACACGGTCCGTCCCGACTTGAGCTCCTTGACTGAGTTCCGGTTCCGGTTGTACACCAGCGCATGGCTCATATGGCCGAGTATGAAGTTGGGTGTTGACTTGGTATCCTTGAATATGTGCTCCCTGGCCTCCTCAAGCACGCCCATTCCGTCGTTGAGCAAACATACAGAAGTGTTCTCATCCACCCGATCTTTGACCGATGCAATAGCCCTGACGGCTTCGAATCCACGGCCCGTGATTATCAGCTGATCGATGTGCGATTTTGCGGCGTTGACGTGTGCGTGAACCGGAGCTGCGTTTGGCTCTGAGTACGCACTCCTGCGGGTTCTCTCCGGCTGGGCGGCTTCGACATTGCGATATCTTGACTTTGGCATGGGTCGGTAGCCAAGTAATTCGACGGAATCATAGACTCCGCAGAGCGCGTGGGCGATGAACCGTGATCTTGCATCGTCGCCGAGGATATGGATTTTGTGTACGGGGCCCGACTTTGCGGCCTCGGCTGGAAGGATGACCGAGGGGATGTGGAACTTGGATGATGGAGTGGGCGAGGTGGCGAGTGTCTGGGCGTTAAGTTCTGTATCCTGCCATGGCCTTGCTAAAGGAGACCCCGCGAGTTCTGGCGGAATGGCTTTCGAAGTCTTATTCTGGTGGGTGGTGGAGGCGGCGGAGGCGAAGCATCTCAACGGACCCCCTCGGCTCACCCCAGTGCTACCTCGGAGGCATCGGGACAGTCTGTGTGGTAACCGTGCGGAAACCCGCGGGCTCGATAGGCTCGCCAGTTTGGCGGCTGTGAAGGGTGAAGTGGACGGCTTGGAGGAGCGCGGTTTGCCGGAGAACGGGGAGATCAAAAGTTGGATGCGCGCATCAGATGGTGGACGGGATGGGTGTCGAGAGGAGACGATGGCGAGGAAAACGGTGTGCGGAAGAGGTCGAGGCGGATAAGTCAGGGATGGCGTCGGTGGGAGGGTTGGTATTCGAAGTCGAGTATTGAGGGTTGAAGTGTGTGGTGGTGATGCGTGGATTGCTGGATGAATGGATCTAAAAGTGATCAAGGTCGCCCGCGGCCAAACGCAAAGAACGTCTCCGACTTTTCCCTGGTGCTGGCTGCGACCAATCAGGGCTAGTGCATCGACGGAATTTCGTCCCTTCTGTCCTGGGTATTTGGCGCCAACACCATTGGTCAATTCCCCATCTCCGATTCCGTTCTCAGGGACGGACGGAGTGTAAACCCGACCATCATCCACTTTGTTGCCGGAATTTGGTCTTGATTGTATGACTATATGTTTGTACCATGGGCAAGATATCGGTTTATACCAAACAATCTTTAGGGGAAGTTGGGTTAGACATTCAATGATTTTAAAGACCCGCCCCGGTAAAGAAGATCTTCCCCGTTAAGCAAGCTAGCACTGATAAGTGAATTAATCGCCACTAGTCCGTATCGGGCTCTAGCCCATCAAGTCAAGTTTCTGCGTCGGTTTCTTCATGTGAGACGAACGACGCGAACGTTGAACCTCTCAGCCTTGCGCCTTACAACCTCCAACGTTCCGCACCACTACAACGGAAATGTCGGACGTCAAGGATATCACCCCGGACCTCGACCGGCTGGACTCCCAGCTGGACAAGCTCGAGGATGCCATGCAGCCCCTGCTCGGCAACCTCGAGGGCATGTCGTCCCAGCTGCCTCTGCTGGACAAGGCCAAGCTCTTCTCGCTAACAGCCTACGCCTTGGAGTCGCTGTTATTCTGTAAGTTCTTGTCTCCTTGGTCTGGATGGCAGCATTTTTGCTTTTGCATCCTCCCTCGCATCCTCGTGCGGCGAGCCTCTTGACTGACTTGTGCTTGCAGCCTCGCTGAAGTTGGAGGGCGCCGATGCGCAGAACCACGCCGTCTTCGCGGAACTCAAGCGGGTTCAACAGTACTTTGCCAAGATCAAGGCAGCTGAGAAGCCAGAAGAGAAGCCCGAAGAGAAGCGCACCCTGACACTGAACCAAGAAGCCACGGCGCGCATCTTGAAGGCGGACCTGGTAAGAACGAACACCCTTCACATTGCCCATCTTGAAGTTCATGAGACGCTAACTTATTCCAACAGGCTGATAATAAGTCCATCAGCACTAAACTGGCAGAAAAGATTGCCGAGGAGCGGGCAAAGGCCCTATTGAAGTCTGTTGAGAACCGGAAGCGACCCGCGGAGGAGTCACCGGTTCCGGCCGCTGTCTCGGGAGCGCAAGAGGCCAAGGGCAAGAAGAAGCAGAAGAACAAGAACAGGGGGAGAGGCAAGACTCAGAAGTAAAGGAAACTGAGATGAGAGGCACTAGAGTCTCTGGTCGACGTGAAAGGCAAAAATGGCAACGGCATGAGCCGTCACGCTCATGCAAAGAGCATATTGGATGGGTGGCGTTCAGGAGCACATTAATAATCTCTAGATGCGAACTTGTGGTATTACCGTTGGGAGGACATGCCGAATAGTAGCAGAAAAAAAATAGACATGGCATGATACCAACAAGTCACCATGACTCTTGAAGTGCAGACAGACAACTCCCGGCAATAAGCGGTCGGCGCGTTGGTTGGCGACTGGACCCCTGCGCCACCGTGAATGCGACTACCGAGGCCCTACCAGATCCAACCCCACTCCCCATTGAAACCCGTGCCCTCCCATTGGCTACCGATTTGGACCTCCGAAATCCGACTCTCGGCTTCTTATTCCTTCTCAACGACTTTCTCCTTCGCCGCCATCCCATCCGCTGTCCCGTCCTCCAAACCCAACCTACCCGTCTCGAACAACACCAACACCAACACTACCAACACCACCACCACCACACGCAAAACCCTCACAACCGTCGCCATGGCTCGCAATCGCTCCGTCGGCCGCGCTCCCTCGCGCCCTACCGCCTCGGCTCGCGCTCCCGCGCCCCAGCCGCAGCGCCCGGCTACCACCATGGCTGCTCCTCCGGCCGCCGCTCCGGCTCCTCCCCAGCCCATGGCCGCTGCCCCCAGGGCCCCGGCATGTTGGGCCAGATAGCCAGCACTGCTGCGTAAGTCAACAAAACACCCAATTCCTCTGCATTTCCCTTATTCCGGAGGGGCTCGGAGAAGCCCTCGAGCTCCGGCGGAGCATCCGTCTCTCCAAACCCTCTCACAGCCCCTCGTCTGCACACGTGCCAACTGACATTTCTCTCATAGTGGTGTTGCCATCGGCTCCTCGGTCGGCCACGCTATCGGCGGCTTCTTCGGCGGCGGCTCCTCAGAGCCTGCTCCCGCTGCCGCAGCCCCGGTTCAAGCCGCTGCCGCTCCCCAAGAGCAGAGCTGGAACAACACCAACAACTGCGCCGGCGCCACCCAGAGCTTCACCAAGTGCTTGGACGACAACGGTGGCAACATGCAGATCTGCAACTGGTACCTGGAGCAGCTGAAGGCTTGCCAGGCTGCCGCCACCCAGTAAACAAGTCGGGAGAAATGGAGAGATCGCTCAGGGTGGGAGGGGAAAATGACACATGTACTGTACGCGGGACAATGATAGCATTAGGGAGGGATCCAGTTGGATGGGTTCCCTCAAAGCGTGCGTGCATACCGGAACAGGGAAAAGACTACTGTTACAACTCAGGACTATCAACTGTACAAATACCCAAAAAAAAAATACCACAATCCCACTCTGCTTGGGAATTCTACTTCACTCGAAGCTTTTTCAGTCATCCTTCTTCTCCTCGTCTGGGCGTGGTTCAAAGTTTAACTACCTCCATGTCAGTGACGTGTCCCATCTAGTGGGTGGGGATGGAGTGCGTTGACTTACGGAATTACCGTTGTACAATTGTTGATCCCGCAGTCGATCCTGGCTTTGGAAACCCTGGATGCGGGAATGATCCTGAGATGACTCGGCCGAGTCTTCGCTGGCAGGTGCTTCGCCGGCCGGTGCTCGGCCCTCACCCGAGCTGAATAGCCCCAAGAACCAGGAAAAGATGCCGAGAATGAAGCCAATGAACCTCGACACAATGTTTTGAGACGAACCATCGTAGGCAGAAGAGAAGTTCTTGACTGGGATGAGCACCAGCGTCGATGACGGGGACAGACCAAGGTCTCCGACCGACTTGTCGTCTTCCGTCTCACCAATCGTCTTGTTAGGCAATGGCGTCAGGATCTGCTTGAAGATGTATGGTAGGGAGCCATCGGTCCTGTTCTCGTCCACCCAGTTGCGAACGTCCTTGAGACGCGAAGTAGTCTTGAACCGAGACCTCAGCGTCGAGCCGTCAAATAGCCGGACTTGAAGAGCCGTTATTTCACTGGCCCTAGTCGTGGATGGTAGCTTGCTCTCGGGTGCGTTTACCAAAGAGGCAGCAATATCGCCGCCCTTTAGGTCCCCCGCTCGATCCTGCTCACGCGCTGCCGCACGCAACCGCCTCTCAGCTTTGTCATCCTCGATGCGCTTGAGAATGCGTCGTCGCTCCTCTTGTTGCTCTAGGCGTCTCTTCTTTACCACTTCTTGCGCCTTGTGCGCCACAGCTTTATCTGTGTCGGCACCGGCCTCAGCCTCGGCCTTTCCCTTTGCTTTGGATCTGGCATGATCTTCCTTGGCTTTGCGCTCAGCCTCTTCTTTCTGGGTCTTGAGCTTGGCAGCTCTCTCGGCCAGAATCCGCCGGACATTCTCAGATGTTGATGGCCGTCCAGATGACACACCCTGTGAAGAGGTGGTAGCAGCAACGGGCTCAGGCTGCGCCGTGGTGGTGGGCGCCGACGCGGGCTGTGGTATGGACCCCGACGATGTGGCGCTGAATGCAGCCTGAAGCCGGCGGAAGAAATCCTCCTTGGTAGTCCCGGGAGTGATGTACTCCTTCAGCTCACCGTTCTTGATGATGACGACTGTGGGTGTACGGGGAAGGGGGAAGATCTGTGCCAGATATCCAGCCTCATCGGAGCCAGCTGTGAGGCGGAGAGCGACAGCCTGTTCCTTGATCAAGTCATTTAACTACACCGCAGTCAGCGATACCGAAGGCCACGACTGTAAAAGGATCGTGCTCACAGCCTCATCGAGTAGAAACTCATTTTCCCACTGCGTGCTTTCCTCGCTGTCATCTGGGCCGCCACGTGAGTGATTCATCCGGGGTAGCAGGGGATGACGCAAACGTACCGGTGACGAAGCACAGTACCAGCTTCTGTTGACCGACAGCCGTGGAAATGCCGTCTTGCAGGGTTCCCTGATAAAACATGCTGGATGGCTTGTCGGAGGAAGACATCGCCAAGAGGAAGCAGTTGACTGTCGAGGGAGAGGAGAAAAGTCCCTTGAAAAGCGAAAAGTCCGGGGGAGACGAGGATGCCCGCGCGCGTTGGTTCACCTTATATGAAAGGTGTCTTCGCTTTGTCAGCTGGGTGAGGCTTGAGCAAAGACGCGGGCGTCCAGGAGGGCAAGTGAGAAAGCGCAAGTATGGTCAGGTCATTTCTGAAGAGGCCAAGGAAAACGAAACGATATGGACGAGCTTTTTGGTGAATGTCAAGGTTGGATTTGAAGTCCCGTCCGAGGTGTCGTCTGCTTGTTAGCGGGTCATGGCCACCATGCTGGTCGAAGTTACTGGCAGCTTGACAGCTCCATGGGCAGATTGACGTCGGGGTCACGTGCAGCTGTCGCCGACTCTCGGCCCCACGCGCCTGGCTGACTCAGCGTGTTTCCTACGTGGACCGGACTGAAAAGTCGTTTGTCAGATCACGCTGCATGAAGACAAAAGATTATGACCCGCTGGATGATTGGCTTCAATTCCCTCGCCAGCTGTAATCAATATACGCGGCGGACCATGTGCGCATACGGATGCGGATGCGTAGAACGCAGCCACGAAGCCCAAGTTGAGGCGGGCGTGCTAACTTCACCACGCCCTCTGCCGGACCACTATAACGCTCCTGTTAGCTAAGGGGATCTAAGGTGTGATTTGATGCTTATAGTAAACTAGCATTGCTAGTAGTATAATTTAAGCTGTACCTAACTAATGTAAAGATCTATACTAAAGTGCTAGAGGGGCCACTTAGAAGATGGCATCGTTTCTAGGAATCATAAGTATGTTGCTCGAGTAGCGCATTGGAATGTGCTGCCTTAACCTACATCATCGACCCAGACACCCATAACGTCGGTAAAATTAAAGAAAAGCTTCAGAGAGCTATTTCATCGGTGGCGCAAAAGCAGGCAATTTCTGAAGAATGGATCAACTCCAGGATGGAGATCTTTGCAGTGGGGGAGAACAAGCAGCGCCTCTTCCGCGATTCCGTCGGACAGGGCGTTGTTCTCTGGCAGGGGGTGAACTTGAACATTTACGCAGCAAAATGGGAGTGGTCTCTCGCCCGGAAACTGAAAAGGATTGGGTCTCAGCGCAGAGAGGTTGATGTTAGTGATGCGGTCGAGATCTTGACCCTCATGGCTCAAGAAAATGGGGGCCCTCTTGCTTGGGAAGTTGTGAAATCTTGGGACGCGATCGTATACACGCCTCTGGACGACGATGCAATCACAAGGGTCGCCCACGCCTACATCGAGCGATGGGGCGTCCCTGGTATCCAGATGAGCTGAATGAACTGTCGATGCTGCGTTTTCTGACATCCTCTCTAGAGCCATTTGATCATCACACGCTGTAGAGATATCCCATCGGTGCCTCGATATTTCTCTTCGAGAAGGTTGGGTCTGCACCGTCTGCATCACTTGGCCGCAGGTTGAGCCCTTCCGCCAAAGGCTTCACTCTGCTGGTCCAACTCGGTGGTGCTTCGAGCAAGATCTTGACGTCTTTATCTTCCACGTTCTGGTCGCCATCCCGTCGTAGCCCCTGTTCCAGCTTCCAATTGAACGCAGAAACGAGCGCTTCGACGAAGCTCGCCAGCAAAGCGTATCGAACAGGATCCGCATCCTGAGGGTCCGGGATCAGGGACAGTCGCCAGGTCGCCTCGGAATGATAGAAGAAGTAGTTGGATTCGTAGCTCATCATGACGATGTTGCCGGTACATAGGTCCTCGTAAAGTCGATACAGCGAACAAAGCGGCGCATCTCGCACACGGAAAAGTGGGATATCATGGAGCTGCAGTATATTTGGCTGAATAGACATGCTGCCTGCGCCAGCTCTTAGCTCCGTCGGCGACAGCTGGGGGGGCACTGTAAAGCGCCAAGGAATCGGGCACAAGAGATGAAGCAAGAGCTTCCAACGATTCGAGCACTTCTGTAATCGCTTGAAGGATGCCCGAAGCTTCAATGGACTTGGAGATAGAAACATATTTGAGCGCGATCTGGGTCCAGGTACGAAACGATGCTGTGGAGGGAGGAGCCAACCAAGTCTGACTCAGGCAAGAAGAGCATGTGCCAACGCGTCTGTCAGCACCGTACTCTTTCGCAGGCCTCACATTCATTAAAGTACGATGCCTCACTCCTCGCCGGAGATGACGACGTAATCTACCTCGGCACCATTACGCGACACACCGCACCGCTGCTGCTCTTTTATTTCAACCGCCTGGCTGATCTGAAAGGCGCCATCGGATCGAGACCTGTTTTTCGTGGCAGTCACTAACAACAGTAATTATACAGCGTGGATGGACCCTGTTCAAAAGCGGGTCTCGATGGTGTTGGGTGTCAGCAACTCTGAGGGTTAGTTGATTTTATTTGCCTTGCTGTTGAAATAATAATAGTGCAATCAGTCCTTACAACTGTATGTCATAATAACTAAGATAGAAGAGCAGATGGTGAGAATCGGAGAGAGAAAAGTCCAAAGCCCGACCTGCTGGAGAGATGGGCCAAAGTCAACTGACCGCTACAAGGGCGAAAGGAAACTCGGTGGCATCAACTTCGATATATGATTTTAGAAGTCTTTGGACCTAGTACGGATACCTACGCCGACACACCGACGTCACCCACGGCCGGCGTTCGAGATGATGATGACACTGATAGTTTAAAAGCTAACGGTCGCTGCTAAGCATAATGCATTCGTCTTTACGGCGGGTTGCGAACGAAATTGGGGTGGACCACTGCGAATGAATTGATCCATACTTGGTCAGACTAACAAAAGCGACACCCCAGCCAATACTCTAAAGATCGCCCTAACAACCCCGTCGCTCCAGGATTTCTACGCTCCACCCAATCCATTCCCGCCAAGCAAACAATAGCTCAAGTTGACAGACATGTAAGAACGATCATTATGAGAATGATATTTAACGACATAGTTCCAACTTGTTTCAATGATACATGAAAAATGCTGATTCAGTAGAACACTTATAATGGCATGCGTTGTCCAGGCAACATGTCGTTACCAAGAACGAACCAACAAGACAACAAAGTCAAATTTCAACTTGCACATGCATCGCTCTCAGGCACGTCTCTGCAATCAATTTAGACTTCACGACCACTATAGACGAATCAACATCTAAAGGCATTTAAACAGCATCATCAGCTATAAAAATTCTTCTAACGATTGTGCCAGATGAATGCTCCAGCTCAGTTACCGGCGGACCCACGTCTTCTCAAAACCGCGTGTTTGAACCGCATGCTTCCACTTCCATCCAAAAAAGTATCTACCAAGATTCTAAGCAAAGCCATTGCTAGAGATGACACACCAAAAGTGGACCCCCGGAATGCCACAGGCCCTACTAGCTCAAATCAGGAATTACACCTTGGGATGTTTGAGATTGGGAAGCCGCTAGGAAAGGGCAAGTTCGGACGCGTCTACCTCGCCAAACATCGATCTTCGGGGTTTATATGCGCCTTAAAGGTATTGCATAAAAACGAAATCAGCCGTGAGAATGGAGAAGTTCACGTGCGACGCGAAATTGAGGTCCATAGCCATCTACGACACCTAGGCATCATCGCCTTTCACACTGGTTCCATGATTCACGGCGCATATTTCTTGTTCTTGAGTACGCCCCTGGCGGCGAGCTCTATAAGGAACTAAGGAAGGCAGGACGTTTTCCTGAGCCACGCGCCGCTCAATATGCAGCCCAAGTTGCCAAAGCCTTGAGTTACCTGCACAGCAAGAACGTTATCCACCGTGATATCAAGCCCGAGAATATTCTCATTGGTCTTTATAAAGAGTTAAAGGTTGCAGACTTTGGGTATAGTGTGCATTCTCCTAGCAACAGACGGGCAACGCTTTGCGGAACATTGGATTACCTGCCTCCAGAGATGCTGGGATCAAGTCAGACCGAGTACACAAGAGCGGTGGATCAGTGGACTCTTGGTGTTTTGACTTACGAGTTCCTCACGGGCGAAGCTCCCTTTGAGGATACTCAGGCCCTGACACGAAGAAGAATTGTGAAGGGTGACATGAAGCCTCTTCCAGCATCTACAAGTCCTCTCGCAAAGGACTTTGTTCACTCAGTATGTCGCTCTGAACAGACTTACGTTACCAAGCTAACTCTTGTGCGTAGCTCCTAGTTGTCGACCCATTAAAGAGATTGCCACTCGACGAAGTATTTTCTCATCCCTGGATTGTGAAATACGCCGGCCGGGAGATTGTGAACCGTCCATAGGCGCTTTGAGAGGGGAAGTTAAAATTGTTTCAAGATGAGGAGCTAGGCGTTTGGAGTACTGCAATGGACTGTTTACCATTTTATAGTTGCCGTTGGATGCTTGATGTCACTGGATATCTAGTAATCGGATCTCGTCGTGATCGAGAACCTCCCCAGATTCTTAATTAACTGTCCCAAGCTTTACCTGAGCGGTTTGAATTAAGCCAAAATGACGTACACCAAGGGCTCCCGTTGCTCTTTCGGTCTAACTATCCTATGGTACTCAACCATGATGATCTCTTAGAGAGGAATATTCACGTAGATGAGGGAACTGGCCACATCACTGGCATCGTCGACTGGGCCGCGAACATTGCCCCGTTTGGTACATCACTCGGGGGAATGAGTATACTCCGTATCATACAGCGCCTTGGTGTAGGCGCATTTTTGAACAGCCCGGTATGCAGCCTAGCTGTTGTGATAATCCGAGTGAAGTAAGGGATAATCTCCCCCAAGCCATTCGGTGCCTGCCAATCCGGCTTGAAGACGCGGAGTTCATGGGTCCGTATAGCAATCCTGTAGTAATATCAAGCCAAACGTTGACGGGCCCAAACCAGCCTCCAGCTAAGTTTGAATGAAACAGTAGTTTTTATCCCACTTTTAGAGAGGCGAGTGATTGATTACCTTTCCGTTTCTAGCCCCACGTGATGTGCTTTCAGGGTACCGACCTGACTAAGGCGGCCTGGGAAGAGTCACAATTGCGCTAAGCCGAGTGCTGCATGTCGCCATGTCTTGGTAAAAGTCGTTGAATGTGTGCACCTGGCTTCTGTCCTCTGTCCTCTGTCCTCTGAGCTAAGTTACATCTGCAATGTCTATTGACGAGGCATTCCTTCCTTGGGCGGAAGAAAAGGGCGTCAAGTTAAATGGAATTGAGCCACAAGTGCTCCCTGGGCGAGGTATTGGTTTTGTTGCAACTCGCAATGTCAGAGTACGTCTCTTGCGCAACTCACTGATATTTCTTGTCATATTCTGACCGTGGATGGTAGGCAAACGATGTTGTTCTGAGTGTACCGACCAAGTCTGTCCGAACCATAGATACTGTGCCCAAGGCTATAACTAAGGCTCTGTTGCCCGGCGTTTCCGTCCAAGGTATCCTGGCCGCTCAGATTGCGTTGGACGAGACCGATGACTTCGCAACCTGGAGGACCGTCCTCCCTACAAGGGAAGACCTCGAGGCTGGCGTGCCGATGATGTGGCCCAAGGAGCTACAAGACCTGCTCCCTGGACGAGCCAAGAATCTCCTGGAAAAACATGCGACTGCCTTCCGACGCGAGGTCGACATCGTCTTGAAGGCTTTCCCGGACCTGAAGAGGGAAGACTACTTGTATTCGTGGGTACTCGTCAACACTAGAACCTTCTACAACAGCATGCCCAAGATGAAGGCGTATGCTCAGGCAGATAGGCTCATGTGCATGCCGGCCGCCGACCTCTTCAACCACGCAGACCAGGGCTGCCAGCTTGCGTACTCTGCCTCGGGCTACAACATCGTCGCAAACCGGGCATATCTTGCCGGCGAGGAAGTTTACCTCTCCTATGGAGCACACTCCAACGACTTCCTCCTGACCGAGTATGGCTTCATCCTCGACACTAACCGCTGGGACGAAGTGCATCTCGACGACGTGATCCTGCCGCGCCTGAACAAGACGCAGCGGGAAGACCTCAAGAGCGTCGACTTCCTGGGACGCTACGCCCTGGACGACCAGACGCTCGGCTGCCATCGCACGCAGGTCGCGCTGCGCATGTTGTGCTGCACGCCGCGACAGTGGCAGCGGTTCTTTGACGGGGAAGACGATGGCAGTACCTCGCAGGTAGACGTGGACGAGCTTCTGCTGGGGGTTCTCAACGATCTTCTAGGCATCATTGGGAAGACGTTGCTCAAGGTAGATGAGGCGGATGTGGGGCTGGATGGCCAGCGAGAGTTGCTCAGGCGGAGATGGCAGCAGATTGAGACGATGGTGAGGAGGACAATAGAGCAACTCGAATGATGTCTTCAATCTGCCCCTGAGCTTTGTCCTTGTGAATCAGGTGAATTTGAAAAATGCTTCCTAGTCATATGTCCAGCATCATTGGGCCGGCCCAACGAAGATAAAACAATACGATTCCCCTGAAACAAGAAGGAAAGTACGCCAACTTCGAGATCCATCCAAGAACAGTGGAGAGACAGTAAAAAGCCAAAGCGGAGGTAAAACTACAGAATCTGTTCCGTCACAGTGTCACCACAGTCGTACAAGACAAACCAAGCTGAATATTTCAACTTTATCTCCAATCACTCCAGTCCCAGCCTGCTTTGGCTTCCAATCTTGGTATCGTCGACGCGCCCTTGTTGTGTTGCCGTCCCTGAGAGTCTCCAACATAATCGAGCCCTAACTCGGCATCGCCGACTCTTTGCATCTCGTGCCTCTCTTGATCATTCCATATATCTTCCTGCTCTGAGGTTGAGCTGCCAGCGCTGATGTTTGGCTGAGAATGCCCGTTAACAGCGTGCGACACTGAAGCACTGGTGTCATCTGCATGTTGATGCCGGAAGTTACGGGCCATGTAAGCATCCTCAGATCCCATCTTCCAGGAGAATGCCCGTTTCAGGTCGGTAGAGTTCGAAGTAGGATCTTTATCGTGCCTATTTATAGGCCATAGTGGCGCTGGTTCTGTCCCACTGTCACTGTCGTCCATTGTGTCGTAGCCGGAGTCCTGAGCTTGTTCGTAATCGAGGGCCTCGGTTTTCTCCAACTTTTGGATGGCCCTCTGAACATCCGGGATGAGAAATTGGTTCTTGTTTAGTGCCTCCAAGCGTCGCAATAGGATCTTGAGATCAAGCTTAGCACCATGGAGGCTGTCCCTGTCCTTCATTGTTTTCAGGGAAGCCAAGATGGTGGCAACATCCATTATTGTCTTTGGTAAAATGTCCGGTACGGCGTGAGGGGGTCCAATTGAATCAAAGGCCGAGTATGTTGCATGGGCGTTGGTTCGATGACTCACTGCGAAGCTACTCGTTTCATCCGTTGTTCCGGTGACTCCTGGACCGCCCTGTCCACAAAGAGACACGTTCTTGCTTCGATTGACATTGTAGTAGGTGTATGGAGCAGACGCTGACTCTGTCTCATCATCGGCCAGTTCCACCGTTGATGTTCGAGCCTGGGTATCGAAGGTCGGATCGAGTTGATCGGCTTGGAGGGACACAGGGGGTGTGATGAAGGCTTGGGTTTCCAGCCGACTAGTTGGCCCTGCCTCATTTATCATCATGTCAGGAACCGGTCCAGAATAGTCTACCACAGGACTCATGCTGCTGTTTTCCGAAGGTACGTAGGAAAAGTCGCTCCGACTATCCTGGTGGGCATGTGCTGGGCATTGCGGCTGAGCAATTCTCTCCATGTTCACCAGCTTGAAGGCCTTGTTCTGTCTGTCGCCAGCTTTGGCAAACGAAAATTTGCTTCTTCCTACTCGGGGGCGCTTCCTCAAGAGTGTCTTTGACTTTTTAATGTTGAACCATATGCCATCCCACTGCGAGTCTGTTGGCGAGACTACCACGGGCGATGTCGACACAGGCGAGATCGATACCGGCGTCATATCGCCTGCTGACGACTCGGAGTCCTCTACAGTTGCCAATGTATTTGAACCAACCCGGCGGACTTTTACGGATCCGAACAAGTTAGTAAGACGACGACGTAGGGACCCTTTCTCTGAGACGGGCGAAGCCTCGTCATCAGCATCATCTGCAGCCTGCGGTTCGGCTGGGTGGACGAAAAGAACCTCCTTCATCGTATCCGCCTCGCACCGCTGGTACTCCAAGATCTTGACACGCAAAGAAGTCGCATTTGAACTGTTGACAGTGCCGTTCCTGGCAACTCCTTGGCCCTGCCCCTCAGCCATTGCGCTGGGCCCGGCGTCGAGCTCTACTAGCCCGTTTTGCTGGGGGACCTCTTCGCTAAAGATTAGCTCGATGAGGTCTGCTTTGCTTTGCAAGTACTGCATCTCGTTGACGGGGTGGATGTAGATGAAGTCAGGAGGGAGCTGTCTCCGCAAGACTTCGGCGCGAATGTAGTCGCCCTCCATCTGGAAAATGGTGGCAAGAAGCGCAAGAGCTTCTCGGTATTCTTGCCAGTCGGTACCATTCGCCTTGCAAAGCTTCTTCTTTCCTGGGAGAGCCTTTTTGCAGGCTGCCAAGGCGTCATCAAACTGGTATTCGGAGAGATAGGCGAGCGACAGAGCATGGAGAAGGCTGCACACGGCCAGGTCTTGCTGGCCTGCCTTCGACTGGGCAAGCTTGGTGACAATGGGTTCTGCCAGGCGCCATGTTCCTTGGAAGAAGTGACAGAAAGCCAGCTGGACTTGGAGTTGGCGGAAGTTGGTGTTAGTATTGGTAAAGCTCGAACTGCCCTCCCGTTGCAAGGCCTCCTGTAGATATTCAATGGCTCTGTGGTAGTCGCGGTTCGTCATGCTAGCCGTGGCCAACTCTTGTAGTCCATTGAAGAAGAGGCGATCAAACTCGGCTTCGACGTCGTCCTCATCCAGGCTTCTGTTTGAAGATCCTTGCGCAAGAGCCGAAGCTGATGTGATGTTGGGAATGAGCATAGATGGAGGCCGCGAGTAGCGAGAAGGTGTAGACTGCGAAGGGATTGAGGCTATGGTTGGACCTCGGAACGGGGTATGGCTGTCGTGGATAAACTGTTCGACCCGCTCGCGGCGCGAGTCTGGAAAATCTCCCATTATGCTAATGGCGGCGGCGCTTTGGTATGAGGGCGTGTGACCGATGCTTCTATCGCCTCGAGTAGAACTGGCTGTAGAGTTGGCAGCGGAGTAGAAGTGGCCTGCTGCTTGGGCGAGATGTCGCATGTTCCGTGTGATGCGGGAATCGGGATGATGGCCGAGGCCACGCGAGAACCCGCCGGCAGGGCGGGAGGATGCGTGAATAGTCTCATCTATGGAAGCCTTGAGCTGGGTTAATTTGGCAAGAATGGCTTCCTGAGATGCGTGGTTTCGGAATGAGAGAGAGCTGGATGCGCGTTAGTCATGATGCCGCTGAGGTTCATGTTGTTGGCTTACACAGTCATGGTATGCAGCACCGTTTGCAGCGCCCAGTTGGACTGATGGATCTTGTCACGGAATGCAGAAATGGCAGTCCCATGTGTACTCAAATCGATGACGGCACGGGTCCTCCACCCAAAGCCTTTCGGCTGGGCCGTGTCCTTGATCTTGTTGACCAGAGTGCCGAGTTCTTTTAGTGTGGCCTTGCAGTCAGCCATGACCGTGTCGCTCTGTTGCCACAGATCCTCCTCCACGAGGGCAAAGTCGAACTTGTGACAGCCATCGAGTGTTTTCTCGACGGATTGTAGGAAATTGGTCAAGTGGGCGAGCTCATCGCAGAGGCCGGTGATGCGCGAGTCGGCAGTTTGCAGGGCGCGGACGAAACTGGCGAGCGAGGAAGCGATCTGTTGGACGCGGTGAGTTGCGGTTCTTCGTGCAAGCTGTTAGCTGGACCAACTTACAACCCCTGCGGTTTGGGTCAAGGCCACGGCCGAGGCAGCTATCGAGACGGGATCCATTGCAGAATGTCCTGTGCGTGCGTTGATGCCTTGGCAGAGGAGGGAAAGCGATTGATTGCAAATATTCGAGGCATCAACCATGAGCAGGCAGGGAGGGACTGGGGCTATGCATGGCTCTAGGGCGAGGCTCAGCCCCCAGCCTGGGACCTGAATGAGTTCCTCCCAAGTGTGTTTGGGTGACGAAGAACGCAGGCTACAGAGGCCGAGAGGCTCAGTGAGACATCGTAGTCTGCCTTACCTGCGAACTTGTCGTCGACGGTGCGGCTGTGGCTTGCGACCGAGGGAAGCTACAGTGGGGGTGAAAAAGTGACTGGAAGTGCATGATCCCTTCCTTCCGAAGGAAGGTTATTACAGTCTTCTTGCAGCAGCTCAATCCGGCCTCCTCAATCAATTCCTTCAGTTGGATGCGAGGGTCTTGGCCTATGACCCTTAGTATTCGTCTCTTTTCCCGGTCTCCTAGCACACGCGGCCGGCCGGGCTTAGGTTGGTCTCGTCCGCTTTGTTGGTCGTGATACCGCCGTACCACACCATAAATCGCATGTCGACTTAGCCCCTCATCGCGCGCGATTGAAGCAGCGGAAACACCCGAATTGTACCTCCGAACAATCCTCGTTCTTGTATGAGGAGAATGATGTACTTGCGGCGCCATTCTGATTTAATTTGGTTGCGTAATCAGTCGATGAAGTTGGTGATGATTTTGGTGAAGGTAGAGGGAAAGCGGGGTACAGAAAAATGTGTCGTTACTTTTGGACCCCCACTGTAGGAGGAGAAAGCCTCGACGAACGGGATGGGACGACGTCATGATGGCTGCACTTCACGCATACTGCGATTGTCCAAATAGAAGAGCCGTAATTCCCCAGTTAGTCTAGAGTAACTGTACCAATTGCTGAACAGAATGCAGCCGAGTAGTAGCGGCGTTGGCGGAAGAAGATGCCCCCGACCGCTGAGGTTATAGGCGTGGTGGGGGGTTTAACTCCCGTCCAGTCCCACGTCCCACCAAGCCAACAAGGCGCCAATACGTAGTGCTCTTCGAGCTGAAATTTCTTTGCGTCACACTTGAAAAGGATCCAAAGAGATGCCAAACACACAGTATAAAATGGCTTTGACTCCTAGATGGGTTGGAGGGCGCCAAACCGCTCCATGGCAATTTAGACTAGCTGTTGCCCGATGCCGTTTCAATGGTTCCGGCGGCGCGCAGTCTATTATATATTAAGTAAATAAGGATGTGTTTGCAGAGTAAAACATATCTCCCATGCCTGCATTGAAAAACGTTCATTTGGAACTTCGTGTTGTAAGTTATTGCGACAATTGAAAAGCGATTGAAGATGGCATCAACCTTGTAAGCTAAGTTAATGCAAGCGTACTGGACCCGTACTATTTATTCACTAGTGGAACCGCTTGTGGGTTTTTGGCACACTTGGTTACTGGTCCTGACATTAATTATCCATCTAGGACAGTTTAGGCTTGCTCCTTGTGTTCTAGAAAGCATTCGCTAGGTAATTCACCTTTGGTTGTCAGATCTGATTCCACCCTAAATCGACTGACTGACTCGACTCAACTAAAGATAGACAGACCCACGATGGCCCGTTCCCCTTTTCCGCACTCCAAACCCGCGTGGCAAATTCGTATTTTCCATCTTTTCCCTTATTCAGAGCTAGCGCTTCGTGTCGTGCGTACGTCACCAGCTAGTCTAATTGCTGCGGAATGGGTTTTAGATTGGACCCTTCCCCGGAATCTGCATGAAGCCATCCCCTGTCTCAGCCAATTTTACCCATCTTGCTGCTTGCCTGACATCGTCTCTCCTTCGCGTCACCACGCCCTCGGTCATGGCTGCTATTTTCTTTCCATTCCGGTTCGTTTCTCTATCGCTCTCTTCTCACCTACTCCTTTTTACTCTTATTCTTTCACTTGCTCGTCCGAACCTCGCAGCCTATGTGCAGCAGCAAAACTGCTTTCCCCTGTTGGCGGCTTCTGGCCAGCCGGTCTCGTCACAACCCCAACTGGTTCCCAACAGCCTGAGCGCGTTCCTCGAGAACGACGACCAGGGAACCAACTTGGAACTCCAGATTACGGGCCACTATCCAGACTTAACGTCGTGCGAGCAGATCCTGAGTCAAAATGTCTCCGTCGGCGTCACCTTGGCCCAACTCGGCGGCTCGCACCACTATCTAGGGGAGATTGCTAATGCGTCTTGCCATCCTTCGCCTTGGGCCCAAAATGGCTCCAAGCAGTTGGTGAACCGTCTTCAGATTCTGTTCCGAGTCGACCGGCCTCGTCCCTTGGCCTCTTTCGCTCTTAATGTCGACATCCGCGGTGCCGACGATCTTGCTGTCGCTTGTCTCGACAGCTTCTTGACGCCGAGTATCGGCTCAGCTGTGTATCAAGTGTGTCTTTGGGGACCATTGGCGGTCTTTATGTTGGTAGTCTTCGCCGCGGGCTGGCGTGAAATATCAATCTCTGGCCAACTTGCTGACGACGACGAGAATGTGTCCAACTCACAAGGGTCAAGCCGAGTACACCTGACCAGAATCGCCGACTGTTTATCGTATATCCAGTTCATATTCTTCTCGGGAGCTCTCAGCCTGAGATATCCAGGCTTCCTCCAGCCCGTCGTCAGCCCGAGCAGCTGGTCCACTCTGATGCTACCGCGGGGCCTTGTCATCCGGGATTCTCTTTACTACGGAGTGAATGATGGGATTTACGAGGTCAACGGGACATTTGGTGGAACACCAGGGCTGGAACTCATGACGCAGGTTATCGGCGCGCCAGTCACCATGGCCACCTGGACCAACATCGTTTCGCTCGCCCTCGTCATTCTCTTCTTCCTCTTTGGCGTCATCCAACTTGGGCTCAGTCTGAGGTGGACGCGCGACTGGTTCCGAGAGGCAAGCTTCTGGACCCTTGAAAAGTCTGCAACCGATCGATACAAGGCGACTACCTGGGTTGCGTTGCGTGTATTCCTCAGCTACTTCCTGATGCCCATCGTCGCCTGGACCACTTATCAACTGGACTGGGCCAGCTTCCTGCCAAAATACTACACCGTACTCACATGCTTGGTGATTAGTCTGGTGCTTGTTGCTTGCTGGTGGGCGGTGTCTCAAAGGAGCCCCCAGAATATGGGCTATCTCATCATCGACAGTTTTGAGGATCAGACAGCAGGACCCTCATCACGAAATCAGGATATTTATACCTTGGCCACTTTTTTGTTGCTGCTTGCCCGCGGAACTGCAATTGGGGGGCTGCAGACAGTTGCAACTCCCCAGCTGCTTGTCCTGATTGGATGTGAAGCTGTTCAACTAGGCCTTGCGGCGTGGGCTTGGTCGACATCAGGCTTGTTATCCAAAGGATCCATTGTTCCTTGCGCAAGACTCTGCGTTCTGCTCGCCTGCATTGGGATGATCCCGGGGATTTCTAGTTACGAAGCGAGCAGCGCTGTTGGCTACTCGGTCCTGGTGTTCCACGCTCTTGTCTTGGTCGTCTTGTTTCTCGTGCCTTCACTATACGAGATTGCCGAGCTTGCCATGACCCTTTTCCAGAGTCAAAGCGCCCCTGAACCGCCTCAAGAGGAGGAAAGACCTCAGGTAGAACCGTACCCTGTCCCAAGCTCATGGCCCAGTCCTAACTAGCACATAGATTTACAGCCTCCGTCAACTTCACAGGCGTCCCAACACGAGGAACAACCTCTCCATTCAGCGATTGCACAACTTTGACAGAGACAGCTCATCCAGCTCCAACACACATTCATCCCTCTCAGCTCGAGGGTCGTCATCAGAATCGGGACCTTCAGATCCAGAACTCCTGAGGACGTACTTCCGCTCACCGAGGCCCGAGACGTCAGGGGCGGGACTGATGGAGAGAAGCCATCAGAACAAAGCTTCAGAGGGATTTTCTCTAGACAGGTCCCGGAGTTCTAGTCAAAGTGAGGCGGAAGCCGTGTCGCACGAGCTGCCGATCCCTTCGCCTTCGAACCCGAGCGTCGACTATGCGTTTCGGGAAGCAGATCTGTACTACGTCCGCCCTCGACGGGTTTCATTCCGCCAAAATCGGACCAGTACAGTTACGATGGCGGGGTTCGTGCAGACACTGAAATCTTGGGCGCGATGGGGATAACGTCTGAGCAACGAGATGATGTAAATTGACCTCATCCTCGCTTGCGCCCAACCAAGACGACAGTGAGGCTTGCCAGCCGATTCGAATTAACGCCGTGCCACTCGGCAGATGGTCGAAGTCATCTGAAACACCTCTTTCTTTGGCCGTGAGAGAACGTCGGAGAATTGCTGTTGGTGGCATCCTCAACGTGTTTCTGGATAGACATTAAAGAGAACATCCTTTGGAAAAACCAGGACAGGCATTCGCATCAAGGTTTGCGGACATGTCTGACAGCGTGTCATTTCTGTTACGAAAGGACTGTTGGTCAACTACTGCCGGGCTGGGAATGGTAAAAGCTATCAATTTCGGGGCTCATCTTTCGGTATTGCTGTGAGATTGGGGCGAGATACGACGTATATGCGTGGTAACCTTGGCCACGCTACCGACTGGTGCCAAGCTGGTAATGAAGAGAAAGGACCACAAAGGAGTCTGTAAGCATACAAGGTCACGATGGACTGGCGAGTTTGACGGAATTGGATATGCATTGGGCGGCGAAATGAGGTTTCCTCTTGCAAAGTCCGGCCGCCCTGAAGTTACAGCTATCGCACCGTGGAGGTGCCTTTTGAAAGAAGAGGATAACAAATGCTTTGGTGCAGGCTTAGAACTTGCTAATAGACTAGATCCGGAAATGTTTCTGAAAATGGGACTGCAATTGCAGAGCTACAAGGGCGGCGTTGCTTAATATGGGACAATTCATACATAGCAATAACTAGAGGGCTCGGACGGGGCAGAGCTTGCTAGACTTGGTGCCAGGAGAGGTATCTAGAAGAAATCGAGAGTAACAATAAATGAATAAACTCAAGAATGAAAATTCCAGGGACCAATAAACCCAACAATTCAATTGATGCAAAGCCATCACGAGACTCAAGATATCGCCGGACAGTTCTATCAGTGCGTGGCCCCGCCCAGTGGAGTCCATCCCCGGTCCGAAGCTTCCCACCCGTCCCACCACCGGCGACATCATCACCACGCCCTCGTCCGAACTTCTCCTCGGCCTCCGCCTCCGAACAAAACCACATCCCACAAACCCGCCAATGCGTTGCTCGCCGCAATGAACGCGCCCCAGAACCTGCTCCTGCGCAGCCTGCGAGCGGCCCGGACGACAATCCCCCGCGGCGTCCGGCCCGCCCGCTGCCCACCGCGAAGACCTTTCACGTCATCCGCCTTCCGCCGCAACTCCAAGCCCGACGAAAACAACGACTTCGTCTCCGTGCTCGATGCGCCGCCGCAGCTCGTCCGCGCGGGGAAGCGCCACGGCCCGGGCCTCATCATCCTCGGTGCGTGCTCCTCCCTCTCGCTGCTCTTGCGGGCCTCTCAGAACTGACCTTTCTCCCCGCCGCAGCCATCATCCCCATCACGGCCTTCATCCTCGGCTCATGGCAGGTCCAGCGCCTCGGGTGGAAGTCGGAGCTGATCGCCAAGTTCGAGGACCGCCTGGTGCGCGACCCGCTGCCGCTGCCGCCGACCATCGACCCGGATGCCGTCCACGACTTCGACTTCCGCCGCGTCTACGCCACCGGCCGCTTCCGCCACGACCTGGAGATGCTCGTCGGCCCGCGCATGCGCGACGGCACCGACGGCTACATGGTCATCACGCCGCTGGAGCGCGAAGGCGGCACCACCATCCTCGTTAACCGCGGCTGGATCGACAAGAAGCACCGCGACCGCCGCTCGCGCCCCGACGGCCTGCCCACCGGCGAGGTCACCGTCGAGGGCCTGCTGCGCGAGCCCTGGAAGAA
This sequence comes from Neonectria sp. DH2, assembly GCA_003934905.1. Taxonomy (NCBI): domain Eukaryota; kingdom Fungi; phylum Ascomycota; class Sordariomycetes; order Hypocreales; family Nectriaceae; genus Neonectria; species Neonectria sp. DH2. The sequence continues at coordinate 1,105,794 of RQWH01000004.1, read as the reverse complement.
GAACATGTTTACTCCCGATAACAGGCCCGAGAGGGGCGACTTCTATTTCCCCGACGTCAAGCAGATGGCTGAGCTGACGGGTAGCCAGCCCGTCTGGGTCGAGGCGACTATGGGTAAGTCTATGGGCGACCTAGGAAGCCATTGGTCCCTTCTGGCCCGTCCTCCGTGCTAACGAGTAGCAGAGCCGGAGTTTATGCAGATGGTCGACTACGAGGCCCGTGGTATTCCTTATGGGCGAGCCGCCGAGGTGAACCTCCGTAACAACCATGCCCAGTACATATTCACGTGGTATGTGAAAAGCTTGCTCCGTCCCTTCGCCGTCTTATATCATGACTCTAACCGAGCCTCTTAGGTATGCCCTTTCCCTGGCCACCTCCATCATGTTGTTCATGGTCGTCAAGAAGCCATCATCAACCATTGCGCGCCGGGTAGCCCGTTCCAAGGGCTTCTAGGCTGGAAAGGAACCGATAACCACCCTCCCCATTCATATCCATGTAAAAAGTCATGTAACCTCTGTAACGTCCTCTTCGTCGCCTTCTCGCGCCCGCTTGGCACGGCGCTGCTTGGTGGGTTGTGGAACGGGCATTCTCAGCTCCTGAAGCAATTCCCGCGGGAGGTGTCTCTGCGCCAATGAGAACATGGTGGCACGGGACCCGATCTGGCGTTGCCTGTACGATATTTAGCATTTAGAGAAACAAAACAAGGAGCTGATACCCGTTACATACCTCTTCATGAGTGTCAAGACATCACTCTCCTCGACAGTCTTGCGCTTGGCGTGGTCAGCATAGGCACCGAGATCGTCTCCCAACTGCTCAAAGAACCACTCCGACGCCTGCGTAAGAGCTTCGAGTGTGTCTGCCGAGATGCGCTGGTTGCTGAGTCCCGAGGATTGTAGCGAGGTTTGCGCCACTCTTTTGACGAACGACGTAGGCAGCGCCGGGTACTCAATGCCGTGCTTCGATATCCGTTTTTGCTTCTTACGGGGTTTAAGTGATGACTTAGTCCTGGCAGGCTCTGTCCTAGGAAGCTCTGTCCTGGTAAGCTCTGGTGCGGCCTCGAAAACCTCCTCCTCTATAATCGAGCTGCGATCATCAAAACCCCCTGCATCGAAGTCGAAGCCCCCTGTGTCGAAGTCGAGCCCTCCTGCATCCGAGTCTGAGTCGCCAGGCGCCACGTCCCCCACGGTGTCTTGCCGTGCTTCAGTTGCCATAGCCTCAGCGACGGATCGATCAATGATTGGCGATGTCTGGGGATGTCGGCAGCTGGATCTGACATGAGAAAGGTGGTTTGTTCCTCGACCCCAACGGGAATGTCGAAGTTGAAATCGCTCTCACGACCCATGGTCATGCGCCGCGTTTGGTCAGCATCGATTCTGTAGTTGATTAGAATTGTGCTCCTCTTTGTTTAGTCCAACAGAAACTTACCGCTCAAGGCTTGGGTCATCCTCATCAACTCTGGCTTGGAGATCCTCCAGGAATCCGGGGAAGAAGTCGGACTGCTGGCCAATTTCTTCTGTTGGCTCGTTGTAGACATCGCTGAATCGTATGCTGCCCAAGCTACCCCGCGATAGCCTGGACTGATCGTTGGCAAAGCGCCGGTTCAGCTCAACGGACTGAACAGTGTAGTCCTCATCCTCCACTCCTGATAGACGGGGCGGCCGCAGTTCTTCGTCCGAGTCGCCGTCGTCTGACCGATCAATGGGCAATGAGAGCCGTGGCCTATCAATCGGCAAGTCGTCGTCATCATCATCGTCGTATAGGTCGTCGTCATCGTCCTCTTCCCGTATTGGCGCAATACCCGACTTGTCGTTCGGCGAGGAGGAGGACGAGACAACGGGCTGGCTGGCTGGCGCGAGAACCCTGCTAAGGTTGCGCAGAATGCCCAAGGGTGTTTCGCGCTGCTGCATCAAGCTGCGGCGACGGTTCTTGCCAGGCGTGAACATAGCCGTGCGACGCTGGGTGAGCGCGCGACGGGCGGCTTTGGCGTGCGGCGTGGGCGCATTGTTTCTCTGGCTGGCGGACCCGGGAGTGGCGCGGCGGATCGAGTTGCGCAGGTCTCGAGTGGCGCTGCGATCGAGGGGCGTATGGACAGATCGTCGACCGGAGAGCGGGTCAGCATTGGCCGCGCGCCGACTGGGGGTTCGCGATGGTGTTCTGGCGGTGGGAGCGTTGTCCATTGCGACGGTGCGGGCAAGGCTGAGGCTGAGGTTGAGGAGAGGGGATCGCGGCCTCGGCCGCTTGTGGACCGATTTGCGAGCAGGTGGGGAGGGTTGAGGCGGCGATTGAACAGCGGTGAGTCAGCAATCGTGGGGGCTGTATCGATCGAAGGCGGTGGGATTTTCTGGCACTCTCTATTCCCCTGGGCAATTATGGTGATAAATGTTATTGTGGTTGTTTGCCTGTCGGATACCATGTAAGTTAGTTGGAGCACCTGCAAAGTGGGAACGCGACAAGCTCACAAAGACGCGCGACGGGACGCATCAACAGGTACGTACCGGGTTTCATGGAGGGGCGCCGGCACGGACCCACTTGCGCACGTCTAGACCTGTGCTCTCACATTCTAGTTTGAGCCGCAAAGCACCAAAGAATAGGACAAGATGAGGTGATGTTGTGAGTTCCAATACCAGTAAAAACCGACTACGCTGGGTTCTTTGGATTTATTTTTTGTCTGGTACCGCCTGAGAACTGAGACGTGTCTGAGAGCCAGGAGAACGGATGCGCAGTTCAAACATGGTGGCACACATTGCAGTGCCGGTTGAGCCGTGCGGTTCGCGGACAAGAGACTGGAGGGAGTTTAGGGAATAATTAGGTCATAGGATATATTTCAAAGGTCATCAAATTCTCATTCTGATAGGTAGTTCTTCGCTCCTCTGACATCTCAGCTCGGACGGCTTGGCCTGTTCCCTTTTGGATAACGGTGTTCTCGATGCAGGTGGAGGGAGCCCCGTGCGGTATCCTGACACAAGAGGTTCAGGTGATGGCAGAGCGAAAGCGACTGGTGCGATAGGGCAACGACGAAATAGGACGCGTGTCAGTAATGCGCAAAGGCAGCGAAGCTAATTGATGAATGTGCCCTTTCCATCGTTCCGTGGATGGAACCTTGAATAGAACCTTGAGTGGAAGCCCCGCCCTCATCGGCCTCAAACAGGGGTGCTCGAAGTGGGAGAAAAGGCATTACATCATTGTCAAGTGATGGACGGCCAGCACACCAGCTGCTTGCTATGCTATTGTGCATTTGTAGCGGTTTCGTACGAATCCATTTCTGGTAACCTGGTATGCATTAGGTAAATATCTGCAACGCCGCGAATACGTAACCCAGCCTCAGGTGGGTAGCGCAGAGCGTTATCTCGTGGCCAGCTCAGTAGCGCCCGGGTCTTGAATCGTTTGATGCGACTTGACAAGTGCCAGAGATAAAAGACGGCCTTTGGGACGGCAAAACCCCCCCAACCACCCCGCGGCGGTCAGTCATCATTCCCCAGTCCATAGAAGCCCGGTGGTTAAGTCACCTTGAGGAATAAGCGCCGACAGCTTTCTCGGTTGCAGGAGGAGTGACATGGACGCACCCAGCCATTAATGATGCAGTTCCCCAGGGTCCTCCCCGCCGCCGCCAATGGAAGCACGCGTGCCCTGAAGGGATGCCCTGTCGTATGTGTAGTGGTGCTCTCTTTCGGACGCGGGCTGGTCTCAGTTTTTCTTTCATAGGTTCTCAGACGGAGTCCAAGTGGTGTCCCGCCTTTCTCCAGCCCCTCCTTGCGCCACCATTCGCCCTACCACCAGCTGTAGAGGGTGCCTACAGCAGCCAGCAGCCACCCCTCTCCCATTTTCCTTCTGCTTCTGCTATTGTTGTGCGCCTCCTCCTCCGCCAACGCGATAGGGAATCCACCGTGGAACAATCCAATCCCAAGCGTCAAGTGGCACATTGAGGATTGATCCATCAGCCATTGATCCAGCGCACTCTTCCAATCCTGGCACCTTTGTTGGTTATTGTGACATTGTCCCTGTCCTGACACCCTTGTCTATTGTCCGATCCAGGCCTCTTTGAGGTCTTGTCAGCAAATCGGTCGCGATCGTGGTTGCGGTTCTGGATCGTGGAGTTTAAAAATACCTTTCCGACTGTGGGAATTTCGGACTCTGCACCAACTGCATCTACACTTTCCTTTCTCTCCCCGCCACCGATCCACTCCACCCGACCACCTCTGAAGCAAACCGAGGTGTCTGAGGTGTACATAGTACCAACTCTCACCATTTTGGCGCACTCAAAGCACTCCACGTCGTTGACGATTCGCCCTTCCCATCCCTCCACCATCCCCACGGGCGGCTCCACGGCGGCGACTCCACCATCGACGAGAGCCCACCACCCGCGCGCGCGCACAGCTGCTTTCTGCCGTCTGCGGCTTGACTAGGTGTTCTGTCCGCTGTCTGCTGTCTGCTGTCTCTGCTGTCTGGTAGTCTTTACTCCTTTCATCTCGACATCATCACCACCACTACCGTCATATTTTTCTCTCTATTGACTTTCCTCCCATACCCACCCACCCACCCACCACCTTACATATTTACCTAGTTCACCGACCTGTGCCCGTCCCGCCCGCGCTCTGTTCGGCGCGCTCCGAACCTCGTCCAGCCACAGCTGAGCTTCCTAGACCAGAGCAGCCAACGATACCGGCCATAATTAGTCTACTACTGTGAGTTCCCGCCCCCCATTGGACCCTCTCTCTAGCCTTGGCCCGTGGCATCCCCGCCACCTCCCAGGCGCCCAGAAGCAAGAGGCCAGCGCCCACGAGTTGAGTCCAGGACCGACCCAGAGGGTCAGAGATCAGAGCCTAGAGCCTAGAGCCTAGCTACGGTACCCCCGGTTCAGAAGCTCCGACCGCCAGAGCCCTTCCATGCTGGGCCCATCTCTCCGTCCCCCTTGTCGATAGCCCCGAGCCTTTAGAGGCTAGGAGGGCTAGGAAGGCTACGCTACAGCAGGAGGCTAGCTACCTACCTAGGCTCTCCCAGCACTGGGCGGTCCCATCCCATCCCATGGCAGTGGATCACTCTCCCCATCACTGAACCTCCCTCCTCCTGTGGCCTCACCTCCTGCGGCACAAAACGCGTGAACCACCACTCGGCTGTGTCAACTCTTCTCTGACCTTTATGCAGCCTTGAAACTCGCCCAACGACCTTCGCCGCGACTCCCTGTACCAAGTATCGCTTCTCCAAACTTCCAAAGCTTCGGCCATCCTTCGCCATCCTCGCCGTCCATCCCTCCAAACGAACCCTTCCATCGTCGACTCGTCCCCCCCTCCCTCCGCCTCCGCCTCCGCCTCCGTCTCCGCCTCCGTCTCCGTCTCCCTCACATTCACACCCACCCAGCAAACACGACACCTCAACCACCACCACCACCACCCTGCCGACAACCTGCTTTGCCGACATCCACCGCGACCTCGAACTCCCGCCATAACTATTTCTTCGAATCCGAACATCCCATATTATCCACAGGTTGTCGCAGCAATGGCTCAGCCAGGCGTACAATCCTTGAAGGTTTGCCGGTTGTCATCCATTTGACGTGATCCCGGATTTGCTGACCGCTGCTGCAGTGTGTGGTGACTGGTGATGGTGCTGTTGGCAAGGTCAGTTTTCCGCCCCGACTATCGCGATTCGCCGTCGTCGTGGCGATGACGGCAGCCACGAACACCCACTGACTCCCATCATAGACTTGCTTGCTCATCTCATACACCACAAATGCCTTTCCCGGCGAATACATCCCGACAGTGTTGGTCCCCCCCCACCCATACCAGCCCGTTGGCTGACCGTCTGGCTAACGCGACATGTGATGCAGCTTCGACAACTACTCGGCGAGTGTAATGGTTGATGGTAAGCCCATCAGCCTAGGACTTTGGGATACCGCCGGTCAGGAGGATTACGACCGACTGCGACCCTTGTCGTACCCCCAAACCGACGTTTTCCTCATCTGCTTTTCCATCGTTAGCCCCCCATCTTTCGACAACGTCAAGGCCAAGGTACGATGACGCAGCCCCCATTACCTTACACCTTTGCAACGCGATCGAATGCTGACGTACCTCATCTAGTGGTTCCCTGAAATCGACCACCATGCCCCAAACATCCCCATCATCCTGGTCGGCACGAAGCTTGATCTGAGAGAGGATGCTACGACGCTCGAGTCCCTGCGCCAGAAGCGCATGGAACCCGTTTCGTACGAGCAAGCGCTTGTTTGCGCCAAAGAGATTAAAGCGTACAAATACCTCGAGTGCTCTGCTCTCACCCAAAGGAATTTGAAAAGCGTCTTCGACGAGGCCATTCGGTCAGCTCACTGCCTCCTTGCCCCCCGCGTGCTCTCGCTAACAACCTCCCAGGGCTGTCCTGAACCCCCGACCGCAAGCCTCGAAGCAGAAGAAGACCAAGTGCTCCATTCTGTAGAAATCTCAGTTCGGTTGATTTCGATGACGGCGTCTTGATGACGCAACATGACCCATCATGTTTCTGGACACGACGACGATTTGGCGACACAAGACGGTTGGCTGCCCACGGTTATCTCGGGCCTTTCCCCTACTACATATATGATGGTCTCGCGAGGCGGTTCTTGAATGAACTTTTTCTTGTTTCTTTTTTGCCCACCCATTTCATTACCTCCTCACGGAGGAGCTTATACCGACATTGCGAGTAATTCAAGAACCGATCTGCATTTGGAAGCTTAGCTTTTCTCGCTGCCTTCTTGGCTGGGCTATGTCCCGTCGCCGCCGCCACTTACCGACGAGTCTGACTCAATTGGGATGGGGGGTTTGCTGTCTTTTTTGTGTGGTGATTTTCGAGGTTTCCCCCATTTTCTGGTGACCTGGGTTCCTAGGCGAGACTTGAGGCATTGCTAGACGTTAGATCTTTCTCTCGTACGCCAGTTAGCTAGCATTCTTGCGGGAAGCTTTTCGCATCCGATGCTTGGAAGGGGGCTTCGTATCGCAAGTTGCTCTGTTCCTGTCTAACACAATGAACTCTACTCTCGTTGCGCACTCGCTCTCACTTTCCCATCGCGTACGTAGACGTATCCCGCATCTTCGTTGCCCGTCTCTTTTTGTAGCTCACCTCGTACTTGCATGTTTTGTCTTTTGGCAGGGCACATCATAAACCAACATAGAGGACATTGGCCCGTATATGCATTAATGGGGAGCGATCAGGCTCGGCTTGACGAGAACTCATACCAGTGGGAGTAGGACGTACTCTTGAAAGATGTAGAGGGAAAAGGGTTACTGGTCAAAGTTGGGCTTTAGAGTAGGTTTGTGAGAAAACAGTAGTTTGAATTGTGATGTCCCGAAATTCATGTCTATTCATCGTGAGGTTAATGTTCCAATTCCTTGGGGTATCTGGCTCTCTCTGTCTATGTCTATACAAAAGACGATTGGCAAACTTTTCGCATTCCATGACTAAATTAAAACACCCAACCCAAATCTCGCGTGTGACAAATATCCATCTCGTGTAACCAACAAGGCCAACCCGGTACCCGAGGGCGCAGCGTGGAGCTTCGTGTAGGCAGGCATGAGCCTTGTTGGAGGCGCCGAGGCGGTCCAGGATCGAGGACCAAGGTAGTGGTTTAGAAGTTGGTGCCGGGGACGCGGGCGCGGCGACTCGGGTGGATGGCATCCTGCATGTGCTTGTCGATCGCGGCGTTCCCATTGGTCTTGCTCTCCTGCTTGACGTTGTTCTCGCGCTCGATGCGCTTGGTACGGTTCTCGTCGAGCTTGATGTTCTTCTCCTTGATCTTATCCTGGCGTTTTTGGGTCTTGCCTCCACCGCCGGCACTGTTGCACAAGAAAAAGAAAGGTCAGTCATGTGTTCACACGGGGTGCTTGGACGCGGAGGTGCTCTCCGGTGTACATGCAGGTTCGCTCAGGCCAGCACATCTAGCCAGCCAGCCAGATTGCTGGGTAGGGTAGGACAGCACATGTCGCAAACAGAGAGGATGATCTTGGAAGGGGGGAGGGGGGAACGTAGAGAAAGAGGGGAAACTCACGTCAACTCGACATTGATACGGCGAGCAGGGGAGACGCCGTCCTCAAACATGGAGTGGTGGAACTTGTCCAGACAGGTTCGCATATGCCAGACCTTGGCAAACTCAACAAAAGCGATGCCGCGGCAAGGCTTGGAGTCGCCGGGGTCACTCAAGCAGCGGACAGAGATGGGTGAAAGTGAGGCGAAATGGGTTTCGATGGTCTTTGCTGTAGCGCTGAAAGGCAGGTTGCCGACAAAGACAATGTGGCGGTCAGCCTTTTCGGAACCGTTTGCAGCATCTGCGTCGGCGTCGGCGTTGGCATCGGGTTCGGCAGTGGTGCCATTGGACTCCTGTTCGGCCTTCTGCTTCTTGTCCTTCTTGTCCTTCTTGTCCTTCTTGCTCTTCTTCTTCTTGTCCTTGGGGGCAGCATCCTTTACTTCGGTGTCGGCAGCGGCAGCGGCAGCGGCAGCGGCACCGACAGCGACATCGGCATCGGCATCGGCATCGGCGTCTTGGGGTTTCTCTTCGTCCTTGGCCTTTTTGTCCTTCTTTTCCGACTTGTCCTTCTTGTCCTTCTTGCTCTTCTTCTTCTTATCCTTCTTGGCGGCCTTGTCCTCGGCGGCGGCGTCTGCAGTAGCGACAGCGGGCGTGGACTCGGCGTCAATCATTGGCGAATCATCTTCCACAACCTCGTCATCAAGCTCGGGGAGATCTTGAAGATCCTTGTGCTTGTCCTTGCGCTCCTTGCGACTCTCCTTCTTGTGCTTCTTGTCCTTTTTGTCCTTCTTGACCTTCTTCACGTCGGAGGCGTCCTCGTCGCTGCGCTTGCGCTTCTTGGGAGGCGCCTCGACGTCGACATGATCGACATGCTTGTCATCAGCCTCACCGGCATCTCTTGCACGTTTGCTCTTCATAGTTTCGGTGTGGGAGTGGTTGGCTGGATGGTTGAACCAACGTGCTTCTTGGAGGTGGAAAAAAGATGCAGGTGGAGTTTTTTTTTTTTTTCTGCGCCAGCCAGAGAGAAATCAGCAATGGGTCGGGAGCCGGCAGGAAGAGCAAACAGGGAGGGAAGCAGGCAAGCGGACGAGAGCAGGCAAAAGTGCAAAATGCTAAGTAAAGAGAGATCACACCGGTTGACGGGTTCGGTGGAAGACGTACCGTGTTCTGTGTTGTCTGTTGGCTCTGAGCCGTTGGATGGCGTCGTGTGGTTTGTTCGTCTGGGGCGGATCTGCGAGTGCGTCTCGGCGGCTTGCAGAAGTGGAAGTGCGAAGCGGGACTCGAAAGCGGCGGGGGATTCGAAGGCGGGACCCGAAGTGGGACTGAGACGGACGGGAAAAGGTCTTGTGTGAGCCTGAGGCGCGATTGATTCGTGCCAGTGGGGGTGCGAGGCAGGTGGAAATGGGATACGCCTTCCTGGTTCCTGGTGCTCTGCGATCCAACTCTCTGACGTCCTTGCTGATTTCCTTGCTGCCAACTTCCTGACTACTGCCTTCTTCTGGCTTGCCGGTCTCTTGATGCGATCTGAAATTTTTTCCTCCCGTGTCCATGCGCCGTGTTCTTGCTTGCAGTAGGGACGTGCTTTTTTTTTTCTTTTCCTTTTTTCTTTTCTCCCTTCCAGTCCCAGGTAGGTAGGTACATAGTCCGTCACCCTTTCGCCATATTCTTTTTTTTTTTCTTTTCCGCCGCCGTCTGACGCCGCTACCAACTAACGCGCGCAACTAGGGACCGGTATTGAATGCACGCACCAACCGGACTAGTTCTGTCCCTAGGATTTGGTCGATAGTGACGAAGTGGGGCACGGGCACGGCTGACTTCCTTGCAACGGACCGGCGGCCATATTTCTGCAATTGCAAGTGCGAGGCCCGGTTTCGATGCCAAAGTTGCAGGCTGTAAGCTACGACACTACACTACACTACGTGAACTACGGGTTAGCAGATATCCGTACATACGGCACTAGCAGCATTGCATCGTGCCTAGGCAAGTTAAGTAGGTAGGGAGGCCGACCAGGCTGTGATCCTCCTGCGCGCAGGACGGAGTGCAGTGTGCAGTGTGCAGTGTGCAGTGTGCAGTGTAGTGCAGCTGAACTGTAAGCTGGCTACCTGCGTCCCTATCCAGGGCGGACGCGGCGGATGCCGTGGATACCGTGGGGAGCTGAAAGCAAAGTGCGGTGCCATGTGCAACCCTCCCCCGGACATGCGCATCCGCCAATCCGCCGGGAGCGGTCGGTTGTCGTGACGGTAGTGGAGGATCGAGGACGGGCTGAACGGGGCCATCTCCCGTGTCATGGATCATGACCCATGGATCATGGCCCATGGATGGTGTCCTGGGAGTCGGGACCAAGTACGAAGTAAGCCTGCTACCAGCCAACCGGCGAGTCAAGTCATCAACGCATCGGTGTGGGCAATCAACCTGTAAGAAGCTTCGCCGCGGCGTCTCACAAGACGGGAGGCTGCTTCCGATCTCTGCGACTCCGAACGTCCTTGGCCATCTTGCCATCTCGCCCTGCACTTCCCTCCGGTCCGATAATTCAGTCACATTTATAATTCTTCTCAGTCACATTCACAGACAGACAGCCGGCATCCGCCACCGCACAACAGGTGCAGCACGGAAGTACACGAAGCATGTCGCATTACACAAGTCACACCCGGCACGAAATAGACAATCCACCAGGGCCGATCGCCGACTGTGGGTGCGTGGTGGTGGTCCACGAGTCCAGGCGTCCAGGTGCGTCTTGTGGTCCAACAACGCCCGCAGAGGGTAATGCGAAAAGGCCAAAGAAAAAGAAAGGAAAGGGGAGGAAAGCCTCAGGAGTCAGTCTGAGGTCCGGAGACTGCCTGGCAGGCGAAGGAGGTACATCTTGCGAAGAGATGCGAAGTACAATCAAGGACGGACGAGTGGGCGTGCTGTGGCAGTCGGGAGAATGTAGATTACTAACGTATTTTGTACCCTGGGGTTTCTTTTTCTTTTGCAGTGTTTCTTTTTGCTCCAGATCTATCTTCGTCCACTTCCTCCACGTACCTACACACACGCGCGCGCACAACGGCTTCTCTCTTGTGTCTCGCTCTCTCTCTCCATTCACCTCTCTTCAAGTTCTATTCTTATGTACTATGTTTCTCTCCCCCATATTGTGTGTCCCTGTCTCTCACCCACTCACCACTCACACACACACAGCACCCACGCACACACCCCGACAAGCGCGCAGACACACTTGGCTCGACCCGGTATAAGTACATACGCCATGTACTCCATACGCCGTACCCTCTTTACCTCCACATCGTCATCCACCCAACGGGAAAAAAAGTGACACCTCTCCACGCGGCTGTCAGTTGCGGCGCAAGGAAGAAAGGCACCCCCCATGTCCCTGATCCCTTGTCCCTGCCCCATGCGCAATGCCCCCCAAGTCTCCCCAAGGCTGCTTGACTCGTCCAAGACTCCATCTTGCTCTTCGCAAGCTGTTTCTGCACTCTTTCTGCACTTCACTCCGTCCTATCCCATCCCTTCCCATGTCCTTTTCGAGGCGCCGCAGCGTTGTGCCCCTTGTCCCAGGCTGTATCCCAGATGGACCCAGCCGGATCCAGGGTCTTGCCTGTCTTTGGCCCCATGATCCATGGATCCATGATCCATCCTCGAAATCAACCTTTCTGAGCCCCGGGCCTATCGCCTTGCCCACTCCCACTCTCTCTGAAATCTGAATCCGAGTCTCACTCTTCTGCCACTTTGCCGAGTACAGTACGCAGTTTCTAGGAACACTACCATGTAGTTTAGGTATTTCGCCGCTTCGCTGCCGCCTCTCACGCCGCTATCGCCGCCGCCGCCGCCGCCCGTCTCGTCTTGTTGGTCTCGTCCTTCATCCTCGCCCTCGTCCTCGCCTCGTCTCGTCTCGTCTTCGTCTTCGTCAGCGTCTTTCCTTTCCTCTACTCGCCGCTTCCATGTCGTCTTGCATGTCCGCCGCCTCCGCCGTCCACGTCCACTCCGCTTCCCGACATACACCCCAGTAACCCGGCACGCTTCTCTGACAAGAAACACCCGGGTCCCCCAATCTCCCACAACCGGGATCTGCAACATGCACGCTCCCGCGTCTTGTGTCTGCATCTTGAGTCTTTCGCCTCCAACCGACCGCTCCGCCCCCCCAGCTCCAGGTCCAGGTCCAGGCTCAGTAGCCAGCCCGATCCAAGCCCAGTCGAAGCAGACGGGATGGAGGGATGGAGGGATGGAGGCACAGAGGGACTCAGGGACGGTTGGATGCCCGTCGGTACCAAGCTGCTGGCGAGATGAGGCCCGCCGTGCACCAATAGTCCAGCCCGTACCCGCTCCAACCCGAATCTATGCATCTCTGCCACATCGCTGATTTCTTATATACTCGACAAATTCCCGGGGTCATTGGCCACTGCCATTGTTCAGCCTCTCTCTCTCTCTCTCTCTTTCTTACCTCGTGCCTCCCACCCCCTCTTCTTTACTACAAGTCTTACATCTTGCCTCCCTCGTAACCCTCTTCCTCTTACATTTCTCTCTTCTTTTCTTCGTCTCTCCTGACGTCCTTCATCAGTCTCCTTGGCTGTTTACTTCTTACTCTGTGTGTAACACACTCACGCACTCACACTCACACTCTCACTCTCACCCAAACTCGCTCAAACGCACACCCTAAACGTCTTGTTGCTCGAGTCCTCATCCTCCTGCAACTCCATCCTCCTCGCTATTACGGCTCTCCCTGCGAAATCCTTCCCCGAGAGTGCCTCTCTCCCTCACTTTCACCCACTTCATCATGCAGCTGACCTGGGACCTGGGAATGGACCATGTCCGGTCCTGGGTCCTCGTCGGCGACTACGACTTGGACGACCGCTTCGATCGCCCCTTCGCCTGGAGTTCCACCGTCGTTACTGGGCTCTCCGAGGCTGCCGCTGCACCCCAGCCATATGATGCGAGTGCTCATCCTCATGCGGATGCGGGTGCCGATGCTACGTTGATGTCGGATCCCAGCACGCCCGCCTCGTCGCTCTCGCCATCTTCATCCTCATCTTCACCAACACCGCCTGCTATGGAATCGCTTCATGGCGTCCCCGAAGGCGTGCAAGATGCCCTCGTCCCCAAGAACGCCGACATCCGCCGCGTCTTCAACGACGGCCGCCACACGTGGCAGACCTTCTTTTACCAGGCATTGGCCCTCCCACGGGGCGCCTTTCCTCCGGGACTCGACCCGGCCATCATGTTCAAGGACATGCCTTCACTGCCCGACTCCCTGCCACAGAAGGGCGTCCTCGCCGGTGCCCCCAGCTGGTCCGTCCCGGATCCCGACGTCACCGAGCCGCCTCCCGACCAGGACCTTGATCTCACCCGCGTCACCGGCACCACCAAATATTTCCGCCTGTCGTACCCCGATCCCATCGAGTGTTGCATCTCTTCGGATCCGAGCGCCTGCCACTACGGGAACCCGCCGTCCTCCAACGTTGGTGCGTCAGATGCCCCGCAGGGGCTTGCCATCTTGGCCATGTGCTGGTCCTACGTCTTCTCCACCCGGCTACTGCACCTCCAGGGCCGAAGGGCCCACTACACCGACTCCTGCCTCCGCCCATTCCCGAAGAACGCGGTCGGAGAGCTTGCACACAATGAGATCCTGGTCCAACTCCCGGCGAGGCCTCCGCGTCGCTTGTCCAGTGGCTTTGTGCTATCCTCGCCCCGAAGCCGGGCTGGGCTGCCGACGACAATGGCGGCCCGTTCTCTCCCTGGGCAGCCTGCTGTACCGGCGACTTCCAGTTCGTCGTCGCTACCCAGGAACAGGTCTTTCTTGACCCGGATTCCGAGGCACCGACCGATGCCGAGGCTACGGAGCTTCTCATCGAGTTCTGCAACTTGTTCGGCATTGCCCACGAACCGTCGCAACCCAATGGCTCGGTTCAGCTTTCCCCCGTCAAAGCTGCCTTCCTGGCAACACTCGCTATCCCGTTCTACCGAATGGCCAAGTTGCAACCACAGTTCCCCAAACCTACCCTTCAGTCGAGGAGGGATGTCGCCTCAGATAGCAACCTGATCGGGTCAATCCATGGTTATACGGCCGATCTCCAGTATTACATGACGCTCAGCATGCACCAGTGGTCCCTAGGCCCCGTTATTTGGAGCATCTTCTGGCAGCCGGACATCCAATGCAACCTCGTCAGCCCCTGGTTGGCCGCCATCAACAGCGTCATCCGCCCTGCTCTCGACGCCTGCGACTTCGAGATGCTCGCCAAGGTATTTGCCATGCGTCGACCTCGCGTCGCCCTCTGGTGGCACGGCCTGTTCCTCCTTGGCAACCCCAAGATCCTTGACTTGATCCGCAGCTATCTCGATACCCTCGACGAGGGCTGCTCCTACGACACACTCGCTCGCCCTGACATTGTCACAGCCGCCTGGACAGGCGCGCCACAGTCCTACCAGGACGACCAGACTTCCCGTGTCTACGAGGATCTCGAGGACCTCGTCCCCCGCGCCGACCTCCTCCAGCATCGGCATACGCTCACTCTTCGCGATCCTTGGCCTCTTTTCTACGGCTGGCGCCCTTTTGGCTCGGTTCTCAAGGAAACTATCGAGCCGGACCTCTACCCCTGGCTCGAGCGCGGACATCACCGCGACTACCAGCAGTGGACTTGGTGGGCCAAGGACGATGTCATCAAGTCGCCCCTCGCTTCCACTGGCTTCCGGCATGAGACCAACCGCTTCGACGCAACCGTCCCAGACAACCTCGCCATTATCCCGGCCCCGGACTCTTTTGTGCCGCTCCCGCCCTCCATCAACGTACCCCTCGCCCCGTCCAAGCGCGCCACCCTCCAGATGATCGCCCATTCCCTGGGCAACATTGTCGGCGAGCGCAGTGTCAGTACCGCCGTCATCCCTGGGCTCGGCAAGAACCACCCCTGGCTCAAGGACTGGACACCCGTCTGATTGCCTCGACTGCCCTTTTAACCGCGTCTCTTCTACCTACTATTACGACTTCCTTTTTTTGTCCACTTTGACGAGCAACGATGGGAACGAAGACACGAAACCGGTAATGGATCTGAGAAAATCACCCCATGAAATGGGAGACTGGAGTATTGGGATGGGAATTGCTTCAACAAATCAAACCAAGAAGCTGCAACTTCAAAAGCTGGGGTTTGATTTATTTTACGGCTGCGTTGGTTTTGTTGTCTCTCGTAATAAGGGAACCTATGATGGCCTGTATTGGTATTGGTTTCTGGATGGATAACCGCGGCTTGTTCTGGTTCTCCTTGCTTCGGTGTTTTTGATTGGTCACACATTGGTTTTCGGACTATCGCCGACGCGCCTTGAGCCTTGTTGGTCCATTGGTCAAGTCGGGTATTTGTCAAATTGTCTATCTAGGATCTTGGCTCACGATCGCAGCTCAGTCTAATCGAGGCATATGTCAAGGAGTTCTGGCCTGCGTCCATGCCTTTTCTGGCTGACAAGTATTGGCTACGGAGAGGTAGTGGTAGACTCGTTGGCTCTTTGCACACTTGGCTTTAGACCATGCGGCCTCTCTCTTGTGCATTGTGCTTAAATTGTGACAAGCCCGTTCATAGTTTTCTTACACAACCCGACGTCACATTCAGTCCTACGAAGTACACCATTATCCATTTAGTATTAGCCAGACGGCGTGCTTGCATTAATTTCTTCCGACTCATCTAATAAGTCTCTACAAGGATATCAAACATAATAAGAGTCCCCCTCCTCCGGAGATAACCCGACGATAATCAATGCTGACATTCCTGTTACATGATAACGCGTTTCTAATCCCATACTGTCTCTCGTCTAATTAGTGTCATTCGCAAACAAGGCTTGGGGGGTTGATGTTCCATCACAGCATCCGCAGCAGACCCAAAGACCCGATGATGACCAACAGGACAACCACGGAGACGGGGGCGAATGGCTGAGGTCTTCCGCTGGAACTGCTTGTAATCGTTGGGGGCTCCGGCGAGCTAGTAGTGCCTGAAGACAGGCTGTCGAGCCGCACGAACGAAGACGCAACAGCAGGACCCGATGAGATAAAAGGACCATTTGGAAGATCAATGGCGCCAGGACCATTGTTGGCGTTGGTTGGGTCATACTTTTCCAGATCCTCTTCGCCTCGAATGTCTCGGGCCTTCCATTCATCTGCACTGGCCCGCAACGATGAACTTGTCTGCTAGGGTTTCATGTCGGTAACTTCTGTGGCATCAACTTTCGCAGGGGCGATTATCGTAACAAACGCTGACTCTCTGTCTGCCATTGGAGCCTCCGTGTTCATTGAAGCATGATTTGCTTGGATGGAGTCGACTGTTTGCGCGAGAGCAGGTTGCCTGGTCCCCGAAGAACTCGCCTGAAAGAAGGACTCTAAGGGCTGTGAAGGGTTTCCGCCCAGTCGTTCATTCTGCTCAAACCCATCGACATCCCGCTTGATGTCGGCTTCATCGCAATCCTCCTCATCAGCTCCCGAAGCCAAGTCTGGGACACCGCTGTTTAGTTGTCCAAGTGGAGGGTTGCTTGGCTCTGGAATAAAAGGGATCCCATTAGGCGGACTTATGTTGCCCTGTGGTGAGCTATGCCCGTCATCGTTTTTGGGACACTCGCCGTCGCATGTCTGTGGGCCAGGATCTGCGTTATCACCGCCTGGTGGTGGGAAAGATCCCGGTCCAGCATTGTTCCCATCAGGAGGAAACCTATCTCCTCGAGAAGGTGGTTGGCCATATGAGGCGGGGGCAGGTGCCTGGGGCAATGAAGGTATCGCGTTGGGACCTCCTCGTGGATCGGCATCGGGGCACTGTGAGGGATCGCCGCTGCATGGACTGGCAGGGCCATTATTGGGCGAGGGCGAGATATTCCCTTGCCCGGGCGAGGGCGAAACTGTGTTTTGTGGAGGCGCTGCCATAGGCTTAGCAGGAGACACGTTTGATGCATCTGCTGGAACGATGGCATTTGGATTCTCGGCTGGACAAGGTTGTCCGTTTCCTTGGCCTGAGCAGCCTTCAGAAGCAGGAGATTGTGGCGGGGACGGAGAATGGGGCATGGCGGGAGGACTTTGAGGTGTAGCAGGCGGGGATTGGGGAGCATCATTTGGAGCGCAATCATCGTCGTTGGGACCGTTGGGGCCGTTTGGACCGTTTGGACAACTTGGAAAACCTCCTGCGGGGGCTGGGAAAGACTGAGGAGGCTGCGGCGAAGAAGGCAAGGAAGCAGGTGCTTGTGGACTGGTGTCGGGCTCACAACCTTGGCCGTCACCAGAATCAGGGCAAGATCCAGCGGGTGCAGGGGCGTTTTGAGGAGCTGAAGGGGCTCTGGGGTCGCCTCCTGGGCCTCCATCGCCCTTGCCAGCGTCCGGGTTAACATGAGAGGGGGCGGCTGGTCCGGAAGCTGGTACATTAGGATTCGCACAGGGAGAATCTCCATCATGATCCGGGCAGCTTGCGTTGTCTGGCAGAGGGAGCGGCAAAGGGACAGACAAAGGAGTTTGGTGTGACTGAGGAGCAGGTGACTGACAGTCTTGCAAGCCATCAGCTGCCTCGGGGCAGCCTTCAGCTCCTTGGCTTCCCAAGGGGGGGCCTACAGGACGGGGAGCAACTGATGGATCTGAAGCTCCTTGTTCTTGGCCAGGACCCGGTGCACCAGAGTTTAGGCCATCAGCTGTATCTTCATCACAGTCCTCGCCTGTCAAGTCTTGGCCGTTTCCAACTGGGTACGAGCCACTGGGGTTGACTGGGCCTATTGGGCTTGGGTTCTGAACTGGTGATTGCGGAACAGGTTGAGGTAAAGGCTGAGCTGGTCCGCTGCCTTGGTCAGTCCCGGTTGGGTTCCAATTCATGTTGCCATCGTTGGGGGCTCCAGAAACACTGCCTAGGTTTGAAGGACCAGAGCTACCTGGCATAGGAAGTGGCTGGACATTTTGTGAGCCGTCGGCGGCAGGATGAGAGCCTCCGGCTGGGCTAGCCGGTGCCGAAGCAGGGACTTGTTGAGATTGCCCACCAGAGGATGAGCCAGACAAACCGTCATTGGCGGTGTCGCAGTCTTCCTGTGCAGTGTTCGGTTCACCAGTGCCAGTGCTGGATTGGGGAGCAACATTTCCAGGGCCTTGGCTTGATGGGCTGACAAGCGGGGAGCCTGATGGGGCACCACCCGGGCCAGATTGCCCTTGGGGAGGGTATTGAACCACGAGAGGAGGTTGGGGACCAGCAGGAGGGGATTGAGGGCCGACGGGAGGGGACTGCGGACTATTGGGAAGGGATTGAGCACCAGCGGGAGGGAACCGAGGACCAGCCGGAAGTGGCGCGGCGCCAGATGAGGAATCAAGGCCTGAATCGGTACCTGTGCCACCACCCGGAGAGTTCAAGTCGGGGAGTTCGCCATAGGGAGCTGGTTGGTTGGTGGGAGATGTGCCAACCGAAGGAAGGGACAGAGTGAGGACTCCGTCAGATCCAGCGGTACAGTCCACCGAGAGTGTAACCTCGTCTGCAAAGCTGAATGCTCTAGCATCAAAACGAGGAGTGATCGATGTAGCTTGTCGTTGAGCAAGTTCAAAATGATGAAGTTCGACTGGATGAAGGTTGGTGATGGTAGCACCAAGGCCAGAGCACTCTGAAATGGAGTACGCGAGAGCAGGGCCGTAAGTCTGAGACTGGCAAGAACTGGTGAGGCATAAAAATAGGGCCTGTTGATGAAATAGTTAACATAAGAAAGTTGCTTGGAGCGTGATGCAGGACTTACCCGTTGCGTAGCCATGTCGTTGCAGAGGGCGTCCATGTTGGACAAGTCATGTTGATTCATGAGGCCACGAGAGCAACCGACAGCACAATCTGCACGTCTTCGTCAGTGACATCCATCAAGTTGACATTCAGCTGCCTTACCTGGTGCAGAAGCATGATGGGTACTCCCACCGCCGGCCAAGCCGGAAAGTAGGATGCCCGCAGAAACGTTGGGCTTCATGGTCGAGCGTGTCGAAGGCCGAAAGAGAGAAGAGAAGCTGGGGCAAGATGGGTTGTCGGAGTTAACGATAGTCACCAAAAAGAGCGCAGCAAGGCGGAGGATCCAAAAACGAGAGTGAGGTCTTGATTAGAAGTCGGCTGTTGAGCTCAAGGTGGGATTGCGGATGGTGAAAAGGAGTGAAGTGGTGAGAGAGGAGAGAAGAGGAGAGAGACAGGAAGTTGGTGAGAACAGGTGTTTACTCCTGTTCAAGGACAGAAGGAGTCGCCAGCAGCCAGGCGGAAGTAGCAGAGGTGGACTTCACTTCTCCCGTCAGGAGGAAAGAACAGACTCATCTTCGAAGCCATCTCCTCCTTCCGCATATGATTGAGCCAGCCGGTGACTTCCAACTTCGTAGCTTTGGCAAGTGAAAAGCCGGTATCCCGAGTCCTCAGCTCAATTAGCAAGTCACGCCAGATCCGAGAGAAAGAAGCGTTGGCACATTCGGAGAAACCGCAAGTTCACATTCTGGGTGGAGGGGGTATCTAACATCTAATAGAACAGCAACGCCAGCGGCTTCGTTTCGTCCACATATCCGTCTTTGAACTCCTTGCGCGCCAAGAAACGCGCCAGCGGCAACATCGTGTCCTTCATGTCCATGAGGCCCCGTTTCTTCTGGTCAATGTGGGAAGCATCCACGACGACGCGCTTCAGGTTGGCCAGCGACAAGGCTCCTGGGGGAGGTCAGCATCAGCGTATGAAAGTAGGTACCTATGCAGGGAAGTCCGGATCTTACCGTTGTCAATGAGTTCCATGAGACGGGAAGGCGTGCCGACACTAATGCCGATCTTGTGCTTGTTGAGGAACTTGACTTGCTCCTCGACTTTCATGTGCTTGGCAAACTGCGCCATGTCAGCTTCCGCGGTGAAGTGGGTGTCTCTATTAGCAAGACAGAAGAAGAAAGACATACCAGCTTGGCGACCGTAGTGTCCTTGTTGGAGAATATGCGGACAACTCTGCTTTTGGTCAATGGCAAGTTCCAACGGGGAAGCAAACACGGAAGAACCTTACCTTGCAATATCGGCGGCTCTCAAGCCTGCTCCTGCAACAACGATGGTATGCGGCGCTCCCTTCTTCTTAGAATATTTCATCAAAGCCTCGGGGCCCCCCGCAAACTTTTCGAGGAAGCCAGGAAACTTGTCCAGGGTCCTCGACTCCTGCCACGACGTTGTGTCCTGGATGGAGTTGGCTGCAGCTCATGGTCAGTCATCGAGCGAGCAACAGCAGGATGTGAAGAGCCTTGAGAAGAGGCGCATACCTGATACGGTCAAATCCGAAATCTCAATGGGGCTGAGATCGCTCCCGAACCGGGTCAGCTTCTGTGCGAGGTGGTCTCCCAGGAGCTGGTTGTCCATGCGACTGAAGAGGACGTTTAGGCCGAGCTCGGTGTCGAGAGTGTCATCGTCTGGGGCATTCGGCTTTCTCTTTTTGCTCTTTTTCGGCTTCTCAGCCTGAGCCGGCGCCTCTGCCTGGCGCTTTTTTGAGCTTGACATGGCGATGTCGTCTGGTTGTGTCATGGTCAACTCCGGCTGTCTAAGATTTCATTGAAGGGTCGGGTGTGTTGAAGGCCGTCAAGAAATTTTGCGCCGTGCACAGTGCCAACGCTGACCATGACGGCGAATTAGTGCTAGTTAGGTGGCAAAGTGGGGATCTGCACTGTAATATGCACTGTATCTTGGTGGCCGAGATCCACCTAGCACCGAGGCGGATGCCGTTCTCAACATTACAATAGACTGAAAGAAAAGGTTCTCGGGCATTGGGCATATTCTGTATATTTCCTGTGGCTAGTCGCAGCCAAGTAATAGATCACATCAATCTCTCACTCTGGAGAATAGCTTGCAGAAGGGACTGTATATTTTCCTGTAACTAACCTAAGATAATCGAATGTACAATGAATACCTAGGTCGACTCTAAACCCGAGATGTCCCAAAACGCCAATAGAAATACCCGCGCCCAGGCAGACCAACCCAAACAAAATCAGGCTCAAATGTTCTCTCCATCACCCTGTCTGGGGCTTAGAAGATGCTGTTGACAATGTTGCCTCCAATCGTGGCACCAGCACCGAAGATGGCGGCATTACCCAGCTTCTTGCCAAACTTCTTGCCGTACTGGTTCACCTTGCTGTCTCCCTGAGCACCCTCCTGCTGCTGCCCGGAGCCCTCGGAAACGGCCATGGGCGGCACATGGGCGTTGTAGGGGTTCTGCTGTTGCGGCGGACCCTGCTTGTTGTCGGGGTATCCGTACTGCGGCTGGCCCGCGGGCGCCACGGGGGTCTTGTGTTCCTGCTCGACGAGGACGTAGTTGCGTGGGAAGATGCCCTCCAGCCCCGTGCGCTGGTTCTGGCCCATCCACCAGTCCTGGTTCATGTACTCGAAGACGTTGACGTGGTCGTCCTTCTCGAACGAGAGGTCGCGGCCATCCGAGCCGGCGTAGCGGTATAGCGCGCGGGCCTGGGCGACGATGGGCTTTGCGGATCGGACCGGAAGGCCGGGGGAGGCGTTTGGTCGTAGGCGGGCGGCGCAGGCGACGGCGCCTTGATGTTGAGGTTATCGAAAGCCTTAGTCGGCAGGCTTGCGGGTGCGGGCGCGGGCGCTGGCGTAACAGCCTTGGCAGCGGGGGCTGGGTTGGAAGAGCCGGTCGCAGTGCGAAGGGGACCAGACAGCGACGACTCGGCGGGGAGTGCAGTGCTGATGGTCTCGTAGACAGAGTCGTCAATCACGCCTTTTTCGAGGAGGTTCTCGAGTTCCTGGGGCCTTGTCAGCGCCTATGCTCAAAGAGCTGTAGGATTAGCAAAGGGGCGACGAACGGTCTTGATGTTGCGGAGGGACCGGTTGACCTCGATGATGGTCTGGCGGTCGGCGGTCATGGTTGCTGTTGATGGCTGGTAACGGCTGGCGATGGCTGTGAATGGAGTGCCAGGCGGCGATGTTTGGTGGGAGAAGGAGAATAGAAGTTCTCAGTCGGCTTCTGCCCCGTAGCAAGAAGGATGGAATCTGAAACGGCAGCGGTGTCGAGCGAGATTAACGGTGACAACAGAGCGAATGAAGATGGGATGAGAAAGTGTTGGGTTGGGGCGAGCGCTGCGACGACATGGCGGTTGGTACCAACATTCGGGCTATTCCAAGGCCCCAAGAGGCCTAATCTCCTCAGTAAAGCGGGATCGACTGAGGCGGTGCAGCCGCGTGGAGCCACCCCGGGCGCCCCGCTGCCGTCGTTCCCGACCAACACCGAAAACCCGACCAGTCACGAACGATTCTTTCTCGTATAGCAGCGTCAACTCTACGAACGGCATCATTCTTCAATATCACTTAGAAAGACCTGCAGATTTGATTCACTGTTGTTCATATTGATTTAACATCTAAGCCACTTTGGTGACATTCGCTTTTTACAAAAACTTGCTCGACTCGACAGTGTACAGGTCGACGTACTCGTCCACCGACATGGCCTCGAGCCTCTTGGGGTCTTTGGCAAGCTCAACCAGCTCATTCACCCTGGCCTTGGGGTAGTGAGGGCCCAGGTGGCGCTCGTACTTCTGCAGGATGACGGGCTTGGCCTCCTCGCGGCGGAGACGGTGGCCCAGGGGAGCCTCGACGGACACCTCCTCCAGGACGGTGCCGTCATTGAGCTCGACGGTCAGCGCGTTGGAGATGGTGCGCAGGCTGGGGTTGTGGTAGTCTTTGGTGAACTGGGGGTCCTCGACACACTTGATCTTCTGGCGCAGCGACTCGACCAGGGGAGAGGTGGCAGCCTCACTGCCGTCGACGTAGTCGGTAGCCTCGAGGCGGCCGAAGACGAGCATGGTCGCGGCCATGTACTGAATGCAGTGGTCGCGGTCGGCAAAGTTGTCCATGGCCTTGAACTGCTTGTCGATGATGCGGATGCAGGCCTCGTGGGTTCGGCAGGTAATAGCCTTGATGTCGGCGGCCGACTTGCCCTGGGCCTTGAGAAGGTGGTGAATCTTCTCCGAGGCCTCGACGGCGGTCTGGGAGTGGAACTCAGCAGGGTACGAGACCTTGAAGAGAACGTTCTCCATGACGTAGCTGCCGTAGGGGCGCTGGAACTCGAACTTCTTGCCCTTAAAGAGGACGTCGTAGAAACCCCAGACGGGGGCAGAGAGGACGGTGGGGACGCCCTGCTCGCCCTTCATGACCTTGAGAGCCAGGTTGACGGCGCGCTGGCAAGCATCACCGGCAGCCCACGACTTTCGGGACATGGTGTTGGGGGTGTGGCGGTAGGTTCGCAGGCTCTGGCCATCGACCCACGCCTGGGTGACGGCGTCGGCAATCTGCTTCTCGCTGAGGCCGAGCATCTTAGAGACGACGGCGGTGGAGGCGACCTTGACGAGGACGACATGGTCGAGACCGACCTTGTTGAACGAGTTGAGGAGGGCCAGGCAGCCCTGGATCTCGTGGGCCTTGATCATGCCCTCGAGGACGTCCTTGACGGTGAAAATCTTGCCGCCAGCCATGTTGCCACCGGCCTTGTTGGTTCGGTTGATCCAGTCGGCGACGGCGAGGATAGCACCCAGGTTGTCCGAGGGGTGACCCCACTCGGCGGCCAGCCAGCAGTCGTTGAAGTCGAGCCATCGGATCATGGCACCGATGTTGAAGGCGGCGTTGACGGGATCCAGCTGGAAGGGGGTTCCAGGGACCTTGGGGCCGTTGGGGACGATGGTACCAGGGACGATAGGGCCCAGGAGCTTGGCGCACTCCTTGAACCTCAGGCCCTCAAGGCCGCAGCCGAGGGTGTCCATGAGGATCCATCGAGCAGTGTCGAACTGTTTGAAGGGAATTTTGTCAGCTGCGAACGTCTTCCAAACGGGCGGGGTTGTGATCATGTATCGTGGCGGGGTAGCCGAGCTTCATCTCTCGCGGGGCATAATTTTTTCGACACGCGACGAGACACAACAAAAGAAGAAAACTTACAGCAAGCTCCGAGTCAATGGGCTTGTTGGCGACGTAGTCGGCAATGTCCTTGATCTCGGGATCGTATTCGCGGGCCTGGGACGACATGGTGGGCGCTCCTGAGGATCGGGCAGCAGATGTTGAGAAAGCGCTGTAGGAAGCGGGAGTCGCTGAGCGAGCGGTGCCGATGGAGGCCGAGCCTGAGCGGGCCACGAGGGGTGCGGCGACACGAAGGCCCCGGGGCTGGATGCGCAGATGCTTGGTGGCTGTCCGGAGACCCCGATTGACGGCGGCAGACATGGCTCTTTTGGAAGAATTCGCGGGAATCTCTTTCCTCTTGACGCCCGTGAAGAATGATGCAAGGGAGGAGGGAGGAGAGAAGAGGGGGGAGGGGGTATCACAGTGTTCGTCGAGACCACAACGGTGCAACACCCTGGGGAGCTTCTGGCGAGATTGTATTTATTGCGCTCGGCTGTAGGGGAAATGCTTTGCCGTGGCTTACCGCGAAGCTACCCTCGGCTAGCCGCCGGTCCCTGCTGGCAACCCCAACCGCCAAGCTCGCGCCGTGATGGGGGAATTGGAATGTGAGATTGGCGCCGGGGACCTGGCGGTGGCCATTGTCGCTTTGTGGGAATGGGGTAAAGTGGCCTTTTCAGGTTTGACGTGAGGGGAAAGGGGGAGGAAAGAGGAGCACGCCCGATGTCGCTTTGCAATGGTCTACCATCTATCGAATTGAGGCTGCGAGTTTACCGAAAGATGCCGTTCGTGCAAAGCTTCATGGCAGGATACGACATTAGATCTGGCATTGGATTTAAATTAGACGTGGTAGTCAATGACACCGTGTTGGACTCTGTCGTATAAGGAAAATCTCTGCTTGACCATGTTCTAGCTATTTAATCAATGCCGACCAGCATCACTTAAATAGGCTCTAAATATCACCCGTGGTGATGGTCTATAACAGCCTCGAACCACTGTGCATCTTATCTTCTTCAGGGTTTTCAGCACACCCTCAATGAAAACTATCAGCTGTTGGGGGTTGGGTTAGGTAACTTGTTCGAACCGAGGTAATGGGCCCTGCGATATTGGAGTCTGGACAGTCCTTTTACCGATCTCCAACTAGGCCAACTCCAATTCAAAGGGACCAAAATATATCAGGTTGTATTTAAAACACAATGGCTCATGTGTGACTAAACCCCATTGCTTTCCTATATGTCCCATCGTAGACGTCATTCATCATGCCCACGAGGTCATCAATTGACACTGAACAGGCCAGACCTGCCAACGTCACCGCGTTAATCCCCTGGAGTCCTACCCCAGGTTCCCCTCCTTCAGATGGATCCCCCACTGGGTGCGTGGGCTTAGAGCCGATCGTGCACCCAAAAAAATCCGGGGTCCGCTCCTCCGCCCCCGAGGTCGTCGGCATGGTCATGGCTCGCCGTTGCCCGGCGCTCGGAGAAGGCGGCCGGACATACGAACGCCCATCCGACCTCCGAAAGCATTTGTGAGTGCTCCGTCGGTGTTTGATTTCGTGTGGCATATCGGGCGAGTCAAGCCGTGGTCTGCTGATGAACCTCGGGAAAAAATGCTTCGGCGACCATCTTCACTGTTGGGTGGTACGAGGCGACCTACCGGGGCTTTAAAGATGAAGCTGTGAAAAACCAGACACTACCCGGTAGCCAGTCCGGTGAAGAATTAAGAAGCACCAAAGACTCTGTAGCCTATCAAGAAGGTACTCTCGGGGAGATCTGCCATGTAAATTACCGGATACCGGCCCAAGACCAAGGGGTTGGGTTCGGTCTTGATCCGAGTATGTGCCCCGGGATAGGCAGTAAGCACATGAGGTTCACCGAAGCAAAGTTGACCAGGCTGTATGTATTTCGTACATACATACCAGAAAGTTGACAAGTCCAGCTATTTGATGTACTTTGTGAGCAGCTGGCACTTCTGAGACTTCTGAGGCATATCAGCTGAGGGTCGTCGGCCTTGTCTTACACATTCGAGAGACTGTATATTTATCCGATCAGCAGGAAGGCAATGGCGATATTCCATAGGCTCACAGCATCAGAGATCGAACCTCTCCTCCAAACGGAAGAAGAAATGCTTCTTCATAGTTCTCAGCTCGAGTCGGCCCGGCTTGCTTTTTGAGGGCTCCAGCGGTGTGCGCCTCTGAGTTGATAGGAGGGACTCGACCAATCGCTCGAGGCCAGTCTGCAGTCCATACAACATCAAGAGTATATCGGTGTGATGGAGGGTTTTCAGCTATCGGGCTTGTTCTGGGCGCTCAGACGTAATACACGTTGCTTTGCATCGATGGCCCGTGATCAAGACATTGGTATAGTACCCGGAGGTCGCGACAGGAAGCGTACTGAACCCCTCTTTTGGGCCAGCCGCTCAAACGTGGGGAAGCATTGGGCGTTTGTGGGGGTCCCCAGAGGACTCGGTCACAGGATTATGGTGGTTGCTTGATGGTGGTAGCAATTCGAAACGAGACGAAGATGGTCTCGACTGCAATATATATATTTTGTTCAAGTTCGTCAACGCTACTAGCTTCCTTAACCCTTGGAGAGCTAGTAGAATAAGCTCAAGTCTAGTGCGGCTGTGGAAGAACGACCGATTGTGAGGTCTACATATCTGAGAGCGGGCGAGGAGAGAATGAGTTTTTGCAGGGTCCCGACGACAGCTCGCGCCCGAATGGTTCTACCTGTCAGAGGCCAGCCAACCGTAGGTGAGTTAGAATCCCGACAAATCAAATCGACATCAGGTCATCTCCGGGATCACATGTAGGTCATGGCGCTGCGTGTTGACTCGTCCGGTAACGAGGGATCGTCACCGTCTCTATCTCGGAGGCGCGGGACAGGATGCATCAGTGACATTCATCGTTCAATATCTGCATATTCAACACTCGTTGTCATCGATCTCTAGGCCGGGGATCGTAGGGCCTTGTCTTGAGGGTGGGTTGAGAGGAAGTTCATTTGTCCATGGCTTGAAAGTGGCAGAGTCAAGGAAACGTCTTAACGTGGAGATGGTGGCGTCTGATGATGTCTCGTAAAAGATTGCATTGCCTCGATTTCACCGACCCGAAGCCATTACATTTGGCCCAATGAGAACTTCACCGAGCAAAGTGTCAAGGTCGAGAACAGAGGCCTTGGAGGATAGACCGCGCTTTGCCGATAGACAACGTCCATGTTCAGGTATTTAGGTAGGGAGAGAAGGGAATTGTACAGAGCGGGGTCGAGACACGCTGGAAGAGCCACTGAGAGAAGAGACGAGAGGAAACAGGGCGCACCACCTTCTGTCAGAAATCGATTCTGGTGAGGCGGGGCTGTTACAGGGCGGGCTGATCAGTAATCATGGCAGCCCGGATGGGGCAAGTAACTTGGTACTTCATTTAAATGGCGAAACAGCCTGGGTCTAGATCACCAAGCGGGCAAAACAAAGTAAGGCGCAATGTCCACGATCACAAAGAAGAGGCGTTGTGGTTGAAAATCGAGGCTTTGATATTTCAGGCGGCGCTCGTGGTTGTGGAGTGGATAGCGGCACAAGACCCCTAGGACTCGAGGAGCCACTAACGAGACGGTAGCCTCGATTTGAAGTGGCCGGCGGTATGTAGTGCGACGGTCGCGATCGTGGGTCAGTGACTCGGTTTGCACCCTTTGTGCAGTTGTACCTAGGTGGGGCGTAGCCCTGATAGATGCCGCCCGGGCAGTGAATTAGGAACTTTTCTAGATTTTCTAAACAGGACAACCGTGGCTGGAGCTGTGGTCGTGAAGCATATTCAAACACACTGCACGACGTATTAGTCGCTAGGTTTCATCACAGGATGGGTAGACGTGCAAAACGTGCTACTGTTAGACCGTTAGTGCGTGTGTTTTTAAGGGTCTTGTGGCAGTTCCCCCGATGGTCAATGTCGATACCCGTTGGCCTGCATCGCATCCGCATCAGTCCATCTGGAGTCGTGCAACGCCGATCGACAGAAGACCCCTGGCTAAAAGCCCTGTGGGGGAGAACCGTTTGCAACGGGAGAAAAGTGAGGTGGCTCCATTCGACCCTGGATTCGGAGGTAAAATTTATCATGATGTAATATGTCGACGGTGAAGATAAAACAAACCGAGGGTGAAGCGAACGGCGATACGGTGCCGACACAGCCCACGTTGCAAGGTGTCGCCGCAATGGAATGAAACGTCATGACCTTACATCCCGATGCCAATCTGGTAGGAAGAATACGACGTAGAATGGGAGCCGGGAGCCAATGGGCTAGGTGTGATTGAGCAACAAGGCGACTGCATACTGCAATAAAAGTACTACTCGGCGTGGATGTATGTGTGTGCCTGTCCCTACGAATAGAGACGTACTTTGCCCTTGACCATGGATTGCCTCCCAAGTTGCTCCAGGTGAGGTGATCCAGCGCTCGGTGATTCAGTCATCATCATCATCCATCCCGCAACTGAATCCATCATCTATCGTCCCGGGAGCGTGGCCCGTCTTACCCACCAACGCGTCAACGATCCCCCCCTGTAACGCCCCTGCCCTCAACTGGTCTGGGCTTTTGTACCATGTTCGTAGAAGTGGGTACTGGCAGGCACTGGTAGGCACCGTGGCGCATACCGGGCCCTCCTTCCCTGCTAGACTACCCTCGAGCACCCTTGTCCTCGACCCCCTGTCCGCTAAACCTCCCGTGCTTGGTCCGATCTCCAGACACATGGTGGTGTCGTGGGCATCGAAATCAACCTCCATCGTGAACCACAGCCCATCGCTATGCCGTTTCTTCTTGTCCGGCCATGGGGCCTGGGCTCCTGCTCCGGGCTGCCAGAGGTCATGGATTCGCGTCTCCTCTCTCTCGTCCTCGAGTTCATCAACATTGCTCTCGCCTGCAACTTGCTGAGCATTTCCTCCTTCATAAACCCCCGATCTGCAAGCCAGCTAGCTACGGACTATCTTGCCCTAGAATCTCGTCGTCGGTGGCTAAGGTCCCAGCATCATCGAGTCTTCTGAGAAACTTTGAATTGGATTTGGATCTAGACGACACCACCCCGCTGGATTGAATACTCTTGATTCCCAGTCCTCCAGCTCTCCAGTTCCCCGTTTCTACCTTCTTCGCAAGCGCAACACCCCAGAAATCTCCTTCGTCAACATTATACATCTGTTGCGGTCCATCTGCGCTCAAGAATCCCCTGTTGTCCCCCACCCTCACAACCTCAAGCTCGTCAGTGTGAGAACCGAGACGCTCTAAAGGCTCTAGACTCCGCACCTTGGCCCCTTGGATTCAAATCTCAACATCATCATATCCACTTCCAAGACCTTAAAGGCTCCAACACACGTCACCAGTCTCTCGCAACTGTGAGAGCAACGGCAGTCTCCGCCTCCCAGCTCCCCTAGTTCTCCGCCTGCGCAAGGAACAGCTGCAGACGCTAGATCTGAGATCCATCTGGCCGCCTACCGCATACCACCCTCCCTCACGACACCCTAAGCGCACCTTCACCTGCGGCCGTCTGACGACATAGACACTGCCCTAGCTGTGTCGACCCACAGTCCTTATATCCCGAGCCCTCCCCGGCGCCCACCCCTGCGTCCAACGAGGCTCTGCTACTGTCGTCCTGCTGCGTCTAGGCCATCCCAGGGAGTTAATTACCCTGATACTGGAGTCCTTGTTCAGAAAGTACCTCGACCGCCCCCAATCAGACTCACTTCAGCCCGCCACAACTCTTCTCTCCTGGTTCCGTCCAGACACGATATCCTTCCTTCATCGGATCCTCAAACGGCCCAATCGTCTTCTGAATCTGTCCAACGGTCTCACTTATTAGCCATGTCTGCCGGCAAGGTTCTAGTCTACCTCGTCCGCCGCGACCTTAGAGTCGCCGACAATCCCATTCTCCATCATCTAGCCACCAGGAAACATGGCTTCACCCATTTCTTACCTGTCTTCGTCCTGCCGCCCCATCAGATCGAGGTCTCGGGCTTCCTCGCCGAGGGTGAAGAGTCCCCGTACCCCCCAGCCCTAAGCAAGGTTGGTAATTTCTGGAGATGTGGCCCCCACCGAGCCAAGTTCCTTGCCCAGTCTATTTGGGACTTGAAGACATCTTTGGAGTCTTTGGAAAGCGGACTCGTCCTGCGGGTTGGGAACTTTTCTGAGGTCGTGACAAACATTGTCGACTCTCTCAAAGGCTCGGACAACTCTGTCGGTGCGGTGTGGATGACTGAGGATCAGTCCGTCGAGGAGGAACATGATCAGAAAGCTGTTTCAATCGCATGCTCTACAAACAACATCGGCTTCAAACTATGGCCAGACGAGAAATACTACATTGACGAGTAAGCTTCTCCAAATCTCAGTCTTAATCAGACACTAACCACCACTTCGTGTCACAGCCGCGATACAAGACTGAAGAATTCTCAAGAGCTTCCAGACATCTTCACCACCTATCGCAAGACTCAAGAGCCTCTTCGGGACCGACCACGACCGTCGTTGCCTCGTCCTAGAGTCGCATCATTACCGCCGCTTCCACCTTCGACTTGGATGCCTCCCCAGAAGTCGCCATTTGTGACATCCAGCACCTACGAGGATTTCGAATCTCGACTTCTTCAACCCCTCAAAAACATCCTCACTCAACCCCCCGTCTACCCTCTCAACGCTAAGTCTGCCCACCCGTTCAAGGGCGGGGAGAGCCATGCCTGGGCCCGAGTGTTCCATCTGGTGAAACACGGCGGCATGGTCTACTACCAGGAAACTCGCAACGGGCTTGTGGGCCTTGATTACAGCACAAAACTGTCTGGCTACCTTGCCACGGGCTGTATCACTGCTCGTCAAATTCACGAGGAGCTGTTGAAGCTTGAGAATGGCATTGACCCAGCTTATGCCATGTCTATCGGATTCAACAGGGGTGAAAATGAAGGCACCAAAGCTGTGCGCTTCGAACTCTTGTGGAGAGATTACATGCGCCTTTGCACAATGAAGTTTGGCTCCCGTCTGTTTCAGGTTTCAGGCTTCAAGGGAGGAGATCAGTGCAACAAAGATTGGAAGACGACCGATGAAAACAAGGCAGGCGTGGACCAAGATCCGCCACCTGGCAAGATTCAGCAGATTCTTGATCGATTTCTCCAGGGAAACACCGGCATGGGCCTCATTGATGCCTCTCAACGAGAGCTATACCACACCGGATACACATCGAACCGGGCTCGACAGAACGTCGCCAGCTTTTTATCCAAACATCTCGGTATCGACTGGCGCTATGGAGCAGAGTGGTATGAGAGCATGTTGATCGACTACGATGTCTCTTCCAACTGGGCCAACTGGCAGTACGTGGCCGGAGTGGGCAATGACCCTAGAGGAGATGCTCGCATTTTCAACCCAATCAAACAGGCTTTTGATTATGACAACAATGGTCGATTTGTCCGTGCTTGGGTCCCCGAAGTCAAACACATTGAAAAGCTGGAGAATGTATTTCAGGTGTGGACCACTGATACAGAGGAGCTTGAAAAGTTTGGGCTTTTAGATGATATCATGGTTACCGATCCTATCAAAAAGATTGAGTTTCATGTTGATCGCAAGCCTCGTGGCTCTCGCAGACCCCACAGATGGGGGCGAGGCACTGGTCGCGGTGGTCGTCGCGGCAGATCGTCGTCATCTCCAGAGAATGGGGATGGTTCAGAGGGACACCAGAACGCAACCAGTCCAACAGGCAGCGAGAAACAGGACGAAGGTGGTGCTTCCGTGGGTTCCAAAGCCCAGGCAAGTGCAGCACCTCGTGGTGGTTCGGCTCGTGGCCGAGGAATTCCATGGCGAGGCAATGCACGGGGTGGGATGGGCCCTGGAGGTAGAGGGGCCAGTTGGGAATTTCCATCACCGTCACCACAGCAATTTGTCCACCAGCACGCCCAGCCTCACCACGGGCATCAGCCTTACCCTGGACCTCAGCTTCATCATGGCCCTCTTCCTCACCATGGCCCTCCTCCTCCACATCATTCTCAGCATCATCCCCGCCCTCATTCCTACCCTCAACCTCATCCTTCCTTTGTCATGGCTCCTTATCCTCCAACTTCTTACCCCATCCAACACCCTCAGCACCTAGGTCACCGCGTCTAGCAGACGGCGATGCCAGTAATAACAACGTCTTGGCAAGAGTGGATGGCATTCCCAAGGATGGTTACAGATCTCACGGGGGTGACGGAGGTAGAAACGATGCCTTTGCGACAATGGGCGACAATGTCGGGCAGAACCGCTGTCTCGGAGGACAAAGCTGTCTTAGAAGGAGATTTAGCTGTCTTGGAGGTCGCACCAGCCCCGTATCCGATGGGGCTGGGAAGCGACCTTGGCACGGGCCATGGCTGGGCACACTGACAGGAGATTCGTATCAAGGTGGCGGTGGGATTTTGGGTCACTTGTACGGAGTACACGGCTGCTTGTTTGGTTTCGCTTGTTCTCTCATTTCACACTCTATACGATAGGGCTAATGATGGTTTTCATCCTCAGAACCGGGAACAATTTGTCAAGATTTTGGTAGATCAATACTATTGGACAGTTCGACGGGCCCTGAGTTAGTGTGCCACCCCGTAAGACGACGTTACAGCGCTCTGGCTTAGTGGCAGATTTGCCGATCTTCCCATCCCACCCAGCCGCTTATGGTACCCCGGACGAGATGGAATGAGCTTGGAATTAACTTAGACATCGGCCGTCGCCTCAGAAGAGCTGAAGAGCACGCTATCCTCTTTATGGGGTTGGTTCCTTAGCTACCTGGTAAATTGGTCCTTGTAAGGCTGAATCTGTCTGTCAATCTGTCTTGCCTGTCTGCCCGCCATTCTGTCTGTCTGTCTGTCTGCCATTCTGTTTGTTCGCCATTCCGTCTGTCATTCCGTCTGCCATTCTGTCTGCCATTCTGTCTGCCATTCTGTCTGCCATTCTGTCTGTCCAAGGCTCTTCTCCAATTTCCCCATCTAGGTACATTGCGATCCTACACCTAGTTGTTCCGGGCCTTCTCACAATGAATGTGAATGCTCTGAGGATCCAGCAAAGTTTTCAAGACGCGTTCGCACACCTCTCTGGCCACGTTCTTGGCCTTCTCAGCGTTCATCCCTCTGAAGGCTCTGCGTGGGTCAGTCTCCCAGACGATCTCCCTGATGGAAGCTACCTCATTTTTGATGCCGCGGGCCTCGAATCCCGCGTCGAGGAGCAGCTCAACCTGCTTGTATCCCGACAGGCTCTGATGCATGTGCACCCTCACTTCGCCCTTGTAGTTGGGGCCCTCCGAGTAGACAAACCACTTGTCCTCGGACGCGGGCGGGTCTCCCTGAGTGATGGCCCCCGTCATGGTATGAGACATGGCGTTTTCGCCCGGCACCAAGTGCTCGAGGGGCGCTGTCAGGCTCTTGATGGGCACGGGGAGGAAGCCGAGAAGGAGGATCGCGACTTGCTCAGGATCCACAGGGGCACGCCAGATGCCCGAGACAGGCTTGACGAAAGGGTGGTTCTTCCAGTGCCATGGAGCTACCCTGTGAGGGGGTCGCTGGCCGCGCTGGCCGTAGATTTCCCAGTGGGCGATGGCGGTGCATTGATCTTTGGTCAGGTTGTTCAGATCCATGTTGCAGTGGATAAGATTGACGTGTAGTAAAGGTGGAATTCCAGAGAGAATGATGTAGAAGAGGAGAAGGATCTGGTTGCTTTCGGGCAGAGGAGCGAAATCTGGTAAGAAAAGCTATGTCAGACGAGGTGGTGACAGCTTCAGATACGTGATGGTGACGCAGATAGAAATGCCTCACGGCGCTCTGGACGGCCGCAAAAGAGGGGAAGATTTGTGATTTTCTTTTCTTATTTGTGTGAATCAACACCAATCAGAAAATCGCAGCAATATATCTTCTTGTGGTGGCTTTCGAGGGCTTTGCCACCGCTTTCCATGCTGTTGGGGTGGTACAAGGCTCTTGGCCGCGTCGTATTTTGCTGCCTGTTCCCTTGCCTGAGGAGAGGGGAAGCAAACTTCTCCTCTTAATATCCATCACTCGCCCGTTCCCAGAGAAGGCGAATCTTTTCCCTGGCCAAACCCCCAAGTTTCGGGATGTCCAGCTCCAACACTCGCACTCCGCCGGCCTGCCGGTCGTGCTGTGATCTGCAGCAGGGTCACATTCTCATCTCGGCTGCAAGCCTGAGGAATGGCGTTGGGCGCGGATGCAAGGCGTGCTCCCTGCTGAAGGATGCCATTACGCATTTCCAGCCCTTTCAGGGCGTGGGTCAAATTGCCATCATCGTCGACTGCGCTCTGTATGTCTACGTCGATAAGGAGCTTGTGATCGAGCTCTTCACCGACGCTGGTATGTTGTGTCCCCGGAGCGCCAGGGAGCTGTGCCGTCTGCCCATTTACTGACCAAAACGCAAAACCAGGCTTTCCCGCCAAGTGGAGGAACATCGGCCGTGCAAGAAGCCCCTACCCGGAGGCCACGTCGGAGCTGCCGATGGGGTTGATCAAGTCGTGGCTCAAGGTGTGTCTGGAGGAACACGCTGTGTGCGAGATCCACGAGCCCTCGAAGCTTCCTACTCGTGTCATTGATGTTGGCAACTCGCCCGCCGACATTCGGCTCTACGTCTCCCGGCCGAATGAGGTTCAGAAATACGTCGCCCTCAGTCATTGCTGGGGAGGCAGTTCCCCAATCAAGACAACGGCAGCCAACATCGGGGCCCACCAGCAGGAGCTGCGATTCAACTCGGAGTCTCAGACATTTGCGGATGCCGTCTTTATGACCAGGTTGTTGGGCTATAAGTACCTGTGGTAAGCTGAGCTCTGTATCTGATCTGTTCGATTCGAACCTCACTGACGCGTGTTCCAGGATTGATGCCCTCTGCATCCTCCAGGGCGATGAAGATGACTGGCACAAGGAAGCATCCAAGATGAAGGATGTCTACCGCAACGCCGCCGTCACCTTCTCGGCCGACTCGGCCGATGACCCGTCCGGAGGTCTGTTCGGCAGCATGCTGGAGCGGGCGACTGCTCACAGAACATATCCCGTCAGCAGCATCGGGCCCAGGAACGAGCCCGTCACCGTCTACGCACGGCGACGCTGGTCGCCTCCCTGTGATCCGCACAGCGCACCTCACTCGGCGCTCGCCCCGGAGCCCTCCAAGCTCTCGTCTCGGGCATGGGCTGTGCAGGAGAGGATCCTGTCGCCGCGCCTGATTCGCTTCTACAAGGAAGAGGTCGTGTGGTCGTGCTACAGCCTGGAGAACTGCGAGTGCCGCCTCATTCCCAGCGCGTCGTCTTGCAACGACTTCCGGCACCTGGTCCCCGCCTACCTCATTGAGTCCATGCGAGATGAGTGGCCGAATCTCGTGGCCGAGTTCACGTCCAAGGACTTGACCATCCCCAGCGACCGGATCCACGCATTGTCGGGACTGGCGGCGCTCGTCAGTAACGGTGATCGGAGCCAGTATCTCTCGGGCCTTTGGCTCGATGACGTCGCCTACTCCCTCATGTGGATTAGCGACCACAGTCGTGCAAAGAAGCCCATTGCTCGGGTCCCCGACCAGAAGTATGCTCCTTCGTGGTCTTGGGCATCTATCGATGGTCCGGTCATGTACATCGAACGCCACGTCGACGAGCTCGGCTCTCGCCGAAGCGGACAGGATGTCGTCGACCCTCTGCTCACGCCGGTTCAGGCGAGCACCATTCCGGTGACCAAGAATGAATGGGGGCCGGTCGAGAAGGGATTCCTCACCGTCAGAGGCCAAGTCCTCCCCGTGACTTACCATGTCACACGCCGAGTCTGGCGCCCATGCCCACCTCCCCAGCCCGCACAAGGCGGGTCGCAGTCTCAACGCAACCCGGATACCTGGACGTTGGCGGCCGTGACCGCCGCGCTTGCAGCTGTGGCGCCGCCGCGCATTGAACCGACCGTCATCTTTGACGTTCAAGGCGACGCTCCCGGCCAGGATGAGAGCGGCGAGCCGGAACGGTATGTGCTTCTCCGCTCGGGGAGATACATCTGGGGCGGCTCCATGTCGACTCAAAGCACCGAGGTGGTTGCGCTGTTGCTGGTCTGGGCCGGCGAGGTTCGAGGTGTCCAGGCGTATAGACGCCGCGGAATTGTCTTGCACGCCTTTGACTGTGAAAACGCCTGGGAGAATATTCCCACTACGGAGCTGGTTCTTTGTTAAATGCTGTTCGCGAGCACACCTTGATGCTACAGCCACTCGTTTGAGTTGTTCTTGGAAACTTGTTTCATGCGTGGACTCGGAAGAATGATGGATCAATGACGGCTTTCCTTTTTGAAACAAACGTGTTATTACGTCCATAGTTTGATGGATAAAAGTGTGCGAAGCAACCCTGGGCACTGTGATCCTCTTTGACTGTTGGGCACTTACACGCCCAAGTGAACCCATGTCGTTTCTAAATGGAGGCTTAACGAATACTAGCTCCATATCAGTGAAGGCCTAGTCTGCTAGCCCACGGCCGTGAGCGAGTCTCCCCGAGTTGGGAATAGCTCCCCGTCTAGCTCGGTGCGGGGAGATATCCGGGGTTGCGGGGCTTCGGGATAGACTTATCCACCCGAAAGGCGGTTTCAGTGGACGGACCTGCAAACTGTTTTCCGGGGTAGTCTAAGACGTCGTGTAGTCGCTAGGTATGCACGAGAGCCTTTCTAGGCTTGTTCCCACGGGATCTCGCGGTACTTCGGCATAAGTTGTGGTGGTGTAGTTGAAGAAGGGAGCTGCGCCGGCTGGCGATGCTGTACAACGCGGAAACATTACTTGCAACTTCACAACCTTACTTTGCGTCTTTCCTCGAGCTACCTTCTCACAACATGACGTCTTCCAAGGTTGCTCTCATCACAGGCGGGGCCTCCGGAATGGGCCTAGCTGTCGCTCAGACCCTCGCTCCCAAGGGATGGACGGTGCACCTCTTGGACTTCAACAAGGAGGCCGGCGTGGCAGCTGAGCGGTCTCTCGCCAACTCCAAGTTCCACCAAGTCGACGTGACGTCTTGGGAGTCGCTTTCCAACGCCTTCAAGAAGGTCTTCTCGCAGGACGGGCGTCTGGATTTCGTGTTTGCCAACGCGGGTATTGTCGAGAGGGACAACTTCTACGACACGCCAGACAGCGACGACGTACCGCCTGAGCCAAACCAGAAAACTCTGGATGTGAACTTGAACTCGGTGATTAATCAGAGCTATCTTGCGCTGCACTTCTTCCGTCGCAGCCCGCACAAGGGCAAGAATGCCTCGCTGGTGATGACGGCGAGCGTGGGCGGGTTGGTAAGTGAAACATCCTTACTGTATCATCTCTGCAACTCTTCCGCAAATCCAGATGACAGCCGTAAAACACAAGCACACTGACAATTTCACCTTTGAAACCGCCAGTATCCATCTCAGTACTGCCCCATATACTCGGCTTCCAAAGCCGGCGTCATCCACTTCATGCGGTCCATCGCATTCCCGTACCACCACTCCAGCGGCATCCGCGTGTACGCGACATGCCCGGGGACGGTCAGGACGAACCTGATGAACGCGGAGGAGTGGAGTACATTTCCGGAGGAGTACTTCACCCCGCTTTCTCGGATAGCCTCAACCGTGGAGATGCTGGTGGAGGGCGGCGACATGACGGATGCGTGGGGCCGCAAGGTCAGCGACGCGGAGAACTACGGCCTCGCGGTGGAGATAAACGCGGACAAGTTTTATTTCCGCGACATGCCGGACTTTTGCGACGAGTCAATGAAGATCGTCATCGAGGCCACGAGCATGAAGAACCAGTTGGCGAGGTTGGAGGAGCACAAAGCCAAGCAGAACGGAGACCTGTAGTCTCTTGTACGTAGTGAACCTTTCTGTCAAACACAATCTGTTCTCGGGTTTTACTATTACCCAATTTGAGTGCTAAGGGTTACATGTACCTTCTGAAGCGTAAATTACCTTGTCGTTCCCGTTCTCCATCCAAAGTCAGGCGAGAGCCCATCATGTGAAGGAAGAATGCCCACCCTTGAAGAACAAGGCCGAACCATTTTCATTAGCCCTTGAACAACACCAAGTAAGTGGAACAATCTGAGTCATTGCCCCTCTTCTCCGCTTCAGCGGCTTGGCTTTACCGATCCTAGCTCTGTTTTGTTTGCAGTCTACCTGGTCGGCGGGACGACTTCATGAGATCCTTGATGTAAGTCAAAGTCAACATCACATACTCGGCTCCTCTATAACAGAGACTTACACCTTCGACCGTATCCGGGTTCCGTACCACCTCCTACCGGAAGAACGATATCAAGCGGAGATAACTTGGCGCTGATCAGCCGTACTCCATGGATGAAGCCATCCGGGCAGATCTCCCAATCATGACCAAAGACCTCCCACACCACAATATTAGTGACCGTCATTTTGGGAATAGCAGCACCCTTGGTCAAGGTCTTGGCAATTCTTCAGGATAAACATTACCCTGTTGCGTAATATGATCGTACTTCAGAGTGGTGGTTGACATCACATCGTCATCCTCTTTTGAAGTAATAACCCTTGCCAGTAGCAAAACTGTTCCATTTGTGCCTTCATACTCGAATTGTCATACCAGAAACTCGCCCATAATTTATTAATTTCTCACGTGTTGCTCTAGGCCACTTGTCATGGCTAGTACTGATCCAGCCGATGGCCATGTGCAAATCAGCCACGATTTCACCTTTGACCGCTTCAAGTATGAGAATGAGGTGCACTATCAACGTGAGTCAATTCATCGCCACCCGTCAAGTGCTCGAAACTGAGAGGTTCTGCAGCATGCGTAAAGGTCTCAATCTACTTCAAGAAGATGAAAGACGTCTCTTATGAGCACTTCTCCAAGCACTGGGCCAAAGTACATGCGGACTTGACGGTGGCCTCAAAGAACTTTGGCCTCTTCAAAGTCCAAAGATACACTCAGGTGTGACTATTATTCATTCGATGCAACGTTGTATTTAACTTAGCTTCCAGCACCACCAACTCCCCGAGATGAAGGCAGGGCTGGCCAGGATCGGAATGACCGCCATGGACTTCGACGGATGCTCAACGCTATGGTTCAAAACTTGGGACGATTTTGAGAGCTTCTTCACCAGCCCTGACTACGAGGGCAGCTTGACTGAAGACTGCAAGCACTTCATGGACCTAGAGGGTGGCCTCAGTGTCTTTGCAGGGTACGTAACAACAAATCCGCAGCACTATTGTTCTCGAGTCATCTGACCATCATTTCAGCCACGATGTTATTGCGTTCGGGAAAGGAATACCTGGTATCGATGACGAAAATGGTATTACAGAATACCCTCAAGTAGAGCCGACGCATTAAGGCTTTAGTGGTTGCTAGGAACATGACTGTTTTTAGAGGAAGCAATTATAGGGCTAAATGTTGAGTTCCTCGAGAAATTATCAGCGTTCCTCCACCAGAATGGACTAGATCAAGTCCTTGCACTCAGGGTGCTAGAATCGCGTGATGCAAAAGTATCCGTTAAAGTTGCAGAAGGTATATTGCCTCGAGAAGCTGTCGATGGACAACAGCTCATTCAAGCGATATGGGTTCCATAAAGTAGTGAATTTGAAGAGGTCAATGACGGTTCTTGCCTGATCGAGGCGTAGACAACGAAAGATGCCTCGACCTGATTTGCTAGGAAAGACTTGACCCCACTGCCCATTTGTTTCGCTTATCTACGTACATTAAACCTGCTAATCTAGACTATAGCGCTCATGTCCACTAACTAAGTACAGATCCAACGCCAGTAACTACCTGGAAATATTCCCTTTTGTTCAGAACCCCGGATCAAGGTTTATTCCGACCCTCCAGGGGCGCGTCCCTGTAGGAACGCGAGGTAGGTGAGCTGTATAATCCAAACAAACATGATAGCAGTGCGCGCACGTCAGATCAGACCATTCAGCAGCTTTTCATTCTGTATCGGCTACTTGCTTGGAAACTAGCCGTCATGGAGTATCTTTCAGCGGATAAATCAGAAGATGACCTCTCTCTCCCTCATATCCAGCTCAGTGCCGTCACGCAGGCGCTACTAGCTAGTCACGATTCATTGACTGCACACGGTTCCACCAGCCAAGTACCTGAAGGTCTGACAGGCCCGGCGGAAATCGAGGCAACCCAGGCCAGATCGTCGGCAAGGATCGTATACAAGAATCGATCATCATCCACCCCGATTCATCATCTCGGCCAGCTCCGAGTCAATGGCGCAGTCAGAAAGGATGAGCCTAACAGCAGTCCTTCGTCGCCAGCTTCAACCAGCTCCAGCTCACTGCAGCAACCACCAAGGAGAATGTCAAAGCAGGCATCTAGCTTGGGAGACAGTGCTTTGAACCCCGTTTCTGACCCAAACTGCGCCATTGTCCAACAGTCCCCTGCCTCCGAGGGGATGAGCCCAAGTGGTAAGGCGTATGCTCATATCGCCTGTTTCAATCAAGGAAACCACTTGTTTCCTCTATTTGCGATTATGCGTCGCAATGCAAGGCATCAGAAAAAGATCTTCGGGGGGGTCATATTGGCGTCGTTTTGACAATAGCTAACTAGAAACAAGCAGAAGAACATCCTCGTGTCGTAGAGCTTGACAACCACAGACGATTGTCCCTGTCCGGCCATGATCATAATGGCCCGGAAAAGGGGTCTGCTGGTCGAGCCGCAGGAAGGACATCACGCCAAGCTCTTCAAGCTGGGTTCGAGGACCCAAGAAACAATCTAATCAGCCATTGTACGCCCGTCCAGAAACCTACGGTCGCTCCTCCACCAGCCGCACCGAAACTGGCCAGTATGGATACTCGCACGTCGACGTCAGCTAAACGCAAACCGACGAGGCGCATCACCGTTGATGGCACGCCATACACTGTGTTGAGGAGGCTGGGGAAAGGTGGGAGTGGACGCGTCTATGAAGTTGTCTCAGCAAACAATCGGTCATGGGCATACAAGACAGTTCCTCTTCAGCACATGGACGAGCGATCAAAGGCCTTCATTAAGAATGAGGTTGCTCTTCTAGAGAGCTTGACTCGGACCAACCGAGTGGTTTATCTGAGCCACTGGGCCATCGACGAAGCCAAGAACTGTCTACAGATGGTAAGTTGAATCACCTGGTTTGAGTCTCCTGTTTCTTGTTTCTGACCTATACAGGTTATGGAAATGGGTCAAATAGACCTTGACAACCTGATCAAAGGTCGCCTCAGACAGAACCCGAAACTGGATCTACCCTTTGTTGGGCACTACTGGCTTGAGATGATCCACTGTGTTGCTTCTATTCACAGCCTTGATATTGTCCACTCGGATCTGAAACCTGCAAATTTCGTCCTAGTCCATGGTGATCTCAAGCTTGTTGACTTTGGCATTGCTAATTCCATCCCGGATGATACCATCAACGTTTACAAGGATCAACAAGCGGGAACGCCCAACTACATGGCTCCAGAGACACTGAGGGTTTCGAATTCAACCCGGTCCACAGCTGCGGACAGGACTTTTAAATTCGGCAAACCCAGCGACATATGGAGTCTAGGTTGCATTCTCTATCAAATGGTTTATGGACTACAACCATTTGGCCACATCCAAGGTCTTGCACAAAAGGCTATGGCCATTACTGATCCCAACCACCCAATTGAGTTTGACGAAAAGGGTTTAGGAGACAACCATGTCCCGGCTTCGTTCATTCGGACAATGAAGGCATGTCTGTCTCGGGATCCGCTTCAACGCCCAACCTCAGCTGAGTTATTGAAAAGCTCAGATGGTCTCATAGGTCCCAAGGACGACGATACTGGTGTTGTTTGCGTTTCATCTCGTTCGTTGGAAGCAATTTTCAGCAATGCCCTTGCAGATGCAAATGCCTGGGCATCGCCAGAAGAGTTGAGGACTTGGGCCAACCAAGTAATGGAGAACATTGAGAAAACGGCATCAAGAGTGTGACGCTTGCGGGACCTGGTGCTTGTTGCGTTGCTAGGAACCCAATATCTGCTGAGGATATGTCCTGTGATGTTGGATATGCTGGTTTCAAATCAGACAGTAACCCGATTTTTCTCTCTTCAGAATCTTATACTTGATCTGGGGTGTGGAGCAGCTAGTCTACTCCTCAATGCCCTCGGCATGGTGATGGACGGTCGCGATCATACAGACGCTGCATTCCCTCATGTATGCGAAAGTCCATGAGTATAGTAGACTCCAGGTAGGAACATGTATGGCAACGGACCGAGCCGTGATCGATGCAATGTCAATCTGCAATGGATCGACCCTCCCAACGACAAGACGCGCATCAAGCGGACCAAAGTCAGTATCTGAATGTACAACTAATGGGTATTTCATCCCTTGGAGTCCAATGCCAAGCTCGCCTATCACTTCGAGTACTTACATCTCACAACCATTCGCTCAAGTTAGACAGTCCATCTTCCGGCAATTTCGTGATGGCGGCAACGCATGTCTGGCTCGGAGGATCGAGATTCATCAAGGATCACCTTGAACCCTGGCAAGATCAACGGTTCGTCTCTCTCGTTCTCGTGGCGAGGCTACCAATCGCAGGCCGCCGGGTTGACCTGCAGAAGATATGTCTTTCAACTTGCCCCGAATCAGCGAACTGTGTAACGTACCCGCTCACCGGGATATTGCGCGTTCCCGATCCCCCGCAGAAATGCATCACGCGATCCAATCCGATTATCTTGATGTATGCCGTCTCAAACCTTCGTTGGTGATGAGATATCCATGCCTGCATGCATATGTTGCACAGGCTCCGATAGCATCAAATGAACCGGCCGTGTCTCACCGTCATGTGCACATTTCGACAATGCCACAGCCCATGTACGCTCGGGAAAATGAGACACTTTACGAGCTGGACATCCGTCGGGCCACTGGATTGGTCTCATGCAAGGTGATCATGTGCCGTCCTGTGCGATGAAAGAGCCGGTACGTATGTTGACACTCGGATCGGCCGGTAGATGGTCCATCTGCCTGGTTCTGGGCGCTGGTCTCATTCCGCCGCCGCAACAAAGCGGAGGATACGAGGCACTCAAGTGCAGTACCAAGTGTGAATGCATGTAGTCTACGAATAACTACATTGTACGTGAACCAGAAAGCAAGGCAATACATCATTGGGGCTCAGGAAGGTTCATTCAAAAGGCCCACTTCAAACCCGAACCCTCTTCTTCACCTTCTATTCATTCATCGTTAAGCGACTCTGCCGAAGCCATGGCCTGCTCCAAACCCATCCGGCATCCTCACGCTTCTCCTATCGTCGATAGTCACATGGATCCTGATCGTAAACCGCCGGCTCGCGTGGAAGGTAAGTCGCCGTGAACAATGTGATGAACGGTGTTGCTGATGAAGTTAGTGGAGCTTGAGCAAGTTGGCGTGGGCGAAGTCTGCGATGTCAAGGCCGTCTATGCCACAAGCAAGTCTCTGTGTGACTGCTGCGTTACTTGGGATGATGTAAAGCCTTTTGGCCAAGATCCCGAGGAGGTTCAGCTGGCCAAGAAGGAGCGCGACGCATATGCCATCGTCTGCGGTCGTCACCCTCATGCTGGCGAAACATGGAAAACCCAGTTCATCTGGATCAATAACACGGACCTGAAGTCCGCTCTATCCGATGTATTTGCGGGCTATCCAACGGTCGATTGCAAGTCTCCAGACTTGCGTTTCGAAAGGCCATTCGCGCCCTTTGTTCATCGCTGGCAGACATTCCTCCAGGTCGAGGCCGACGAAATGGACCTGGCCTTGCGTGAAAACCTGGGACTCCTCCGTCAGGTACTGGAGTCGGAGATGGAGGACACATTCCGGGATCTCAAAGCCTTTGAGGACACGGGTTACATCAGCTTCGACAACTTGACTCTTGCTTTTGTGCCCGGTGAGGCCATCCTGCACACCGAGGGCGAGTTGACCGCGGGACTACTCCGCAGCATCAAATCAATCACGTCGGCCAACGACAAGAACGTATGCTACCGCTTCAAAGTCAGCCACGTTGATTGGGATGGCCTCAGGTGCGGAGTGAGAAAGGGGGTGTTGGATCTAGAGTACTTCGACGGAGCTCGACGTCTGAATGAGATGAGCGTCATGCCCATTAGGTGCCATCCAGATCCCGAGAGCATTACTGACCGACTCATTGCGCGTGGACGCAGGTTTGAGAGCCTCCGGGGCCAGCACTTCATGTCCTACAATGGCAAGGCAGGAGATTTTTACCACACGCACAATCACCTCGACTGGGACGAGGGCTCAAAGATGGCAGTAGGTCGATCATTCTCGCCAGCAACAGCATGGCGCTAACTAGACACAGTTGACAGAACGGGTTATGATCGATGGGAAGCACATTTACGACGAAGATCGGGG
Organism: Neonectria sp. DH2; assembly: GCA_003934905.1. NCBI lineage: Eukaryota > Fungi > Ascomycota > Sordariomycetes > Hypocreales > Nectriaceae > Neonectria > Neonectria sp. DH2. The sequence goes on along the minus strand of RQWH01000004.1, from coordinate 1,061,700 downwards.
TGCTCCTGTTCCACTGGGTTCTTTGGATAGCCTCGCCAGTGCAGATGCTATCGGAAAGGATAAGGCAAGATCCAACGTCCATGGCAGTTACTCCAAGGACGGCAATTTCCGCCATGTCCAGCCTGAGAGATACTACCCCAAGAACAGTGAAGAACCAGACTTTACTCCATTGACCGATGAGCAGTGTATGTTGGCAGTGCCGACGGTGCACGGTTTCGCAATGGAGAGCAAGATGTGGTGTAAGTGAAACTGCCAGCCTCAAAAATATGCTCGGGGAACTCTGAAACTAATCTTCAACAGGCGAGCTCAGTATCGACAACATCGAAGACATTACATGGAATTCTGATGCCGTTGACAAACTCGTCCTCAGAGAGGCCGAGAAGAAGCTGGTTCTCGGTTTTGTATCCGCCCATCAGTCAGTCAATTTTGACGATTTCGTTCCTGGAAAAGGTTGGCATGGACTGCGTTATTCTGGAGAAGTAATAGGACTGACAAGATTGCACAGGGAAGGGACTTGTCATGCTATTATGCGGACCGCCCGGTACTGGGAAGACCTTCACAGCCGAAACTGGTAACTCAACCCTCTGCCGGACTGCGCGCAGATGATGATGCTGACAGCGACATGTAGTATCTGAGCACCTGAGGCGGCCTTTGTACAGGCTTGGCGTCAGCGACCTAGGCGTCTCGGTCTCTGATGTCGAGCGTCGTTTGAAGTGCGCGCTCACACGCTGTGCACGATGGAATGCCGTTCTGCTGATTGACGAGGCCGACGTGTTCCTTGAGACTCGTTCTACCGACAGTCTTGTGCGCAATCAGATGGTCTCCGGTGAGTGTCCTCCCAAGCATAGAATTCTCTCACAATTGCTAATGCGGTTCTCGCAGTCTTCCTTCGCCACATGGAATACTACTCCGGAGTCTTGATCCTCACGACCAACCGCTACCTCTCCATCGACCCTGCGTTCGAGTCGCGCGTCGACATCACGCTGGGCTTCTCGGAGCTGGATGAAGCCGCACGTGCTCAGATCTGGCGGAATTTCCTGGAGAAGGACGAGGGCGGTGAGAGCCTGGGAGACGACGCCATCGCCATCCTAGCAACCATGATCCTCAACGGCCGGCAGATTAAGAGCGCTGTGAAGACGGCGCGGGTTCTGGCTGCCAGCGAAATGATGCCGCTGAGTTTGGACCACATTCGAGTGGTGGTTGACCTTCGGAATAAAGCCTCGCGTTTGCTCAAAGAAGGTATTCACTCGCGGTAAATGGAGGAGCAAAGTGGAAGGATATCACGCAGGGGAGGGAAGATAATGGTCAAATTATTTGTATTTCGTCGTCAATCCCTAACGTACACATGTTTCAGGCCGTCTGCTTATGGAGGAGCTCTGATTTACACTCTCTAAAGACCGTAATCCTTATCCTTGTCCTTGACGAAAAATTCGTTGCCGGTCGTCTGCTTGTACTTGTCCCGGATGAAGTCGGACATGGCCTCGTCCTTGGCCTGCTCAGCGGCGGTCTCGTTGCTCTGGTCGCCCGCTCCGAGGAACTTCTCTTGGGCAAAGTCGACAGCTACGGGAAGTAATAATTAGTGACTGCAACGAGACATCGATAAGAGGAGCTTGGGGGTGTTACCTTTGTCCAGCGCGTCCTCGTTCTTCTCGCCCTTGGCACCACCGCCAGCGGCGCCGTTGATCTTGTCCATGAAGCCGCCTCCGCTGCCGCTGTCTTCGCGCTTCTCCTCGGTCTGGTTGCTGGTCTGGTTGTCGGACTGCTTATCACCGCCGCCAGTCACGCCCTTGAGGAAATCCATGTTGGAGGCTTGGAGTAATGTCGGGTTGGTGTTGGTGTTGTTGGGTTGGTTGATTAATGGAAAGGAAAAGCACGTTGGATGAGGATGAAAGGAACGAGGAGACGAGACCTCGCAATCACATGTATTTATAGGTGAATCATCACTACAGACAGAGTCAGTAAGGTAGGTACTGCCTTAGTCGACGCCTCTTAACAGACGGGACCAGGGGCGGGGTAAGCATAAAGCCTGGCAACGATCCCAGCAGCGATCACGGCAGCTTCCTTGGTTTGGGGTGAGATTCACTGCACCACTGCATCATGGAGAGCTCCAGTGTAGAACCACTGACGCAACATGGTAACCGGCTTTGTGTTGGTGAAACTGGAAACGGGCCAACCTCGCGACGGCCGGAAACCTACGCAACCAACAACAACCTGGAAGAGCTGAAAGATGATGCATTCAGTGACGTTGACGTCTTCCGTCATTGGCGGGCGATAAGATAAGATGGGACTGCCAAGAAATGCACACTCGTAGGAGTGTATCGGGGTATCTCTATATCGGGGTGGATTCTCACAGAGCCACCGCCATAGCCACCACTGCCAACCTGGCCACCACAGCCACACACCAGCGGGGTCAGCTCAACCCCCCCCACTACCCGCTAACCCCACCATAGCTGGCCGACTGACTCAGGCTAATTAACTTGGAAGGCTGAACAAGCGACTCATCGTTGTGACGCATCTACCCACCTAACAGCTTCAGGTTGAAAAGACCTCGCGCCTCGCGACTTCAACTGGACAGTTCTGCCCTTAGACACAACCACACCCAACGATAATACTACAGCTCAACGAGTGTCGCAATGTCCAAAAATAGCGAGGATCTTTTGCGGCGGCCGCTCTACCGTAAGACACATTTGCCCCGCCATCCATTCAGCCATTCCTTGCGACATTGCAAAGCTAATCATCCCTAAGTCTATGACCTTCCGCCCGAGGTCCTGAATACCTTGACATTAAAGTCAGACACAGGCACCGAGTCCACTACCGCCCTCGAACCCGCAGCCTCATCCCCCGCCGACAACTCTGCCACATCGGAGAGCAGTCTCGTCGGTACCCAGACCTGCTCGCTCTGCGGCCTCACCTTCGCAACACTCCTCGACCAACGCGGCCACCTGAAATCCGATTTACATCACTACAACCTCAAGCAGAAGCTACGGGGGCAGAATCCCGTGTCAGAGGTCGAGTTTGAGAAGCTGATTGGTAACCTGGACGAGTCCCTTTCCGGGTCAGACTCGGACGACTCGGAAGATGAAGAGGAGGACGGCCGACAGGACTCTACGCTTACGGCCCTTCTAAAGAGGCAGGCCAAGCTTGCGGATAAAAGAGACGGCCCAAACGAGGATGAAGATGAGAGCATAGGCAGGAAAAGTCGCGGCAAACCTCCGCTGATCTGGTTCGGCTCTCCTGTCCTCCCGGAGAACAACTACTTTGGCATGTATCGCGCAATCCTCACGGGGGATGAGCAACGAAACTCTGACCTAGTCGAGGTTCTAAAAAAGAAGCAAGTGGCGCCGATAGCGATGCCCAAGATACCCAAAGAGGGAGCCATCCCAGAGATTGCTTACAAGGGACCACACATCTTCCTCTGCATGATCGGAGGTGGTCATTTTGCAGCAATGGTTGTGTCACTCGCACCGCGGCCGAGCAAGGGTGGAACTACCATGAACCGAGAAGCAACGGTTCTCGCACACAAGACCTTCCACCGATATACCACGCGACGAAAACAGGGTGGCTCACAGTCCGCCAACGACAACTCCAAGGGTACTGCACACTCGGCTGGTTCGAGCTTGCGGCGGTACAACGAGCAGGCCTTGGTTGACGATGTGCGCACCCTCCTCCAGGAATGGAAGGGTTTACTAGATACGTCTGAGCTGCAATTCGTCCGGGCCACGGGCTCGACGAATCGAAGGACGCTGTTTGGCCCGTACGATGGTCAAGTCCTGAAGCAGAATGACACCCGACTACGGGGGTTCCCGTTTAGCACGAGGAGAGCCACGCAGAAGGAGCTCATGCGGTCGTTTATCGAGTTGACACGATTAAAGGTTCAGGAAATCGACCCTGCCAAGGAGAAGGAGGCCGAGCCTACGTCATCACCGAAGAAGGCTGTGGAGTCAAAACCTGTCAAGCCGAAGCTGTCGGAGGAGGAAGAGACGGCGTTGCTTCATACATCCCAGCTACAGGCGTTCACTCGGAGGTCAAAACTGCCGGCACTGCTATCATACCTGAAAAATAACACCCTAAGCCCGGACTTCGAGTTCCACCCTCCAGAGCAGAACTATCATGCTCCCCGGCCACTTCATCTTGCTGCTGCCCAAAACGCGGCACCACTCGTGCTGGGGCTCCTCGCGCGGGGCGGCGCAGATCCGACGCTCAAGAACAATGAAGGCAAAACACCGTTCGAACTCGCAGGCGACCGTTCCACCCGCGACGCCTTCCGGGTCGGCCGGTCTGAGCTCGGGGAAGCCAAGTGGTCCTGGGACGCGGCCAGAGTTCCTCCTCCCATGACCAAGGCTGAGGCCGACGAGCGTGACGAACGGGAGAAGAAGGAAGCCGACGTAAAGGAGGCCGATCGACGCCGGGTTGAGGAGGAACGCTTGCGATCCGAGGGTCCCAAGGTGCCGGAAAGCCGGAAGCAGAAGGGCACCACGCTCGCGACAAGCCTGACAAAGACGCCGCAGGAGCGGAGGGAGGCCGAGGCGCGCGGCTTGACGCCGGAAATGCGGACACGGTTGGAGCGAGAGCGCAGGGCGAGGGCGGCGGAGGAGAGGATACGGAAGATGCAAGGCGGCGTATAAGGCCCCGGATTGCCCGTGATATCTCAGCTAGGACGCGCAAAAGTCAAATAAACTTGAAAGGACGTCTCAGTCTCTGGTTCACGCGATCGACTGAACCATCGCACATGGTGATAGCGATGACAGAACTCGCCGTGTTAATGAACCCAGCCCGAAACATGATTGCTATGGTTAAGCTCCTGTCCCTAGCGCACTACTATGCATGTCCTCTATTGTTTCTCTCTGCCGGTGCTTGATATTTCTGCAATGGCCTCTTGGTGGAAATGAAACGAAAGCCTTCGATCGTTATTTGTTTGATGGCTGACAAACTAATGAAGCGGACTTGGGCTGTATACGCAAGATGGCGCGGTACAAGGATACTGTCCAGGGTGCATGATGAAAGAGGATTTTATATGCTCAACTAAGCTGAATTTTCCTGGGATTCTTATAAGTGCTTCAGCAAGCTCAAATATGACAAGGTATAATTTATATTGAAGGAAATCTTCAACATTAGAAATGCATTTTGGTTTTGTCATCCCAAGAGCCGATCCCTCCCGTCCTTGCCTTCTGAAGTTAGTCATATTGAGAGTTATCTAAGTTAAGCTTAAAAAGCCCAAGTATATACTTCACCTCGATATTTGGAAAATCAAAGCCTATCTGAATTCGATCCACATCACTTAAATTGAACACCGTTTCAAGCTCAGACACGGCCTTTGAAATAATCTACAAAATGTAAAAGTATCAAAGGCGTAGCAACTATTCTCTACTTGCCGCTTCTTAACCATCGCTGCACCTAGACAGTGCAGTTCTCAGCTGGGTAGAGCATGGTCTGGAAGGAGTATTGCCATCAATTCACTGCCGCCAGGGGTATACACTTACCAGCATCAAATATCTCCGAAGATATCTCAAAGGCTAGCTTATCGAGCCGGAAACTCTCTACATCCCTATCTAGACCTAAGAACGAACTTGGGCCTTTCAGCTGTTGGGTGCGGTCTCGGATCACCCCGCGATCGCATCCTTGCTGCCTAACAAAAGTGGCTGTGAGTCACCATTCTGAGTCTTCGACCTGGAGTTATGAATGTTGAATTTAGTTGAAACCGGATACAAACCATCTGTGGGTTCCTACTTGACACCGTCAGCAACTATCTCGTCCCCCACCCACTCTGCTCTCTACAAGAACATGGCGACTAAGGACTCCACGCCTGCTCGACAAGGCGCTCAGCTCAAAACGCCGAAAGGAACTCGCGACTGGGTCGGACGTGACCTGCTTCTACGAGATCACATCTTGTTCGTGCCAAAGAGTGACTCTCCCAGCTACTCCGCTAATCAGTCACCAGCAAGACTATCAGCAATGTTCTGGAGCGCCACGGCGGAATTCCCCTGGACACGCCCGTCTTCGAACTTCGAGACATTCTTTCCGAGAAATATGGCGAAGACTCACGTTTAATCTACAACCTCGAGGATCAAGGCGGCGAGGCCTGCTCCCTGCGATACGACCTGACGGTTCCATTTGCGCGCTGGCTCGCCATGCGTACCGATGTCCAGCACATCAAACGCTACCAGATCGCCAAGGTCTACCGGCGAGACCAGCCCGCCATCTCCCGCGGCCGCCTCCGCGAGTTCTACCAGTGCGACTTCGACATCGCCGGCATCTACGACCCCATGATCCCCGACGCCGAGATACTGCGCATCATCGCCGAGGTCTTCGAGGCCTTTGAGATGGGCATCACCATCAAGCTCAACCACCGCAACGTCCTCGACGGCCTGTTCGCCGTAGCAGGCGTACCAAGCGGCAAGATACGCCCCATCAGCTCCGCCGTGGACAAGCTAGACAAGTCGCCGTGGGACGAGGTCAGGAAGGAGATGCTTGAAAAGGGCCTCTCAGCCGAGATCGCGGACCGCGTCGGCGGCTACGTGCAGCGCAGCGGCGGCATGCGCGAGATGCTTGATTATCTCAGCTCTGACGCCGAGCTCAGTGCAAACGAGAGTGTGAACAAGGGCGTAGCCGACATGAATCTACTTGCGTCGTACTTGGAGGCCATGGGAGTCATTGACAAGGTCTCCTTCGACCTCTCACTTGCTCGGGGCCTGGACTACTACACAGGGCTGATTTACGAAGTTATCCCTGACCAGGCCAATCAGCCTACAAAGGTTGGTAGTATAGCCGCGGGCGGCCGTTACGACGGCTTAGTAGGCATGTATGGTCGTCGTCCCTTGCCGTGTATTGGCATCTCTTTTGGGGTGGACCGGATCTTCACTCTCCTCGACGCGCGACGTAAGAAAAAGAGCACCTCCGAGCTGGCACGTGAAGCTGACGTGTATGTCATGGCGTTCGGCGGCAAGGAGTTTGAAGGGCTCCTACTCGAGCGCATGGGTGTGGCCAGCCAGCTTTGGGCCGCGGGCATACGCGCCGAGTTCTCCGCCAAGGTCAAGCCCAAGCCGCAGCAGCAGTTCAATGCCTCCGAGGGGGCACCGGTCGCCGTCATATTGGGGGAGGACGAGATCAAGACTGGCCAGGTTCGGGTAAAACTTCTGCATGTTGGAGACAAGAATACAGGGCAGAAGGATAAAGGGTTGCTTGTTCCCAAGGGGAATCTTGTGGAAGAAGTGAGGAAACTACTGGCGTCTACTACACTGGGTCCCGATCAGAGCTTGTAGAGATGCTTCCCTGGTAGCGAGGACAGGTCTACCACATTAATGTTCCTCGCTTCCCATGTTATACCACTATATAGGAAAGTAGTCAGCTTGTTGTATACATGACATCTTAGCTAACCGCCCTCAACATCGCCAGACGCCTACCCTACACCACTAAAGAAATCATCAATCGTCATTATGAGGCATCATCGCCAGACTCGAGCACACAGAAACCACACAAAGTTGCAAACCTCCCTAGTAATCAATCTCCATTGCATCGTTCCAGTGCATTTCATCTTCACTCAGATCCATCGCATCTCCAAATGGCCCCCAAGTCTCACCCGCGGTGTGTATCCAATGTCCAGTTGCACCCTCAACACGTACACATAATTTGCCAAACGACCCCTCAGCTACCAGCAAAGGCGTGCCGAAGTAGTTCTCGATGTGCGCCTCGCATGCGCCGGCGAAGCACACGTTTGCCGTCCAGTGTGGGGAGGCGTGGACTTGCAGCGCGAGGATCTTGGGGTCGAGACTTGGTAAAGGATGGAACGTGAGGAGGCCGCTGACAGAGAGATATGTGTGCGATGGGACGTCGAGAGGAAATACTCTGGAGAGCGTGTCGATGATAGATTGGTGTTGTTGCGGGCTCATTATCAGGAACCTATTGCAACACTGCACGAGACAACGAGTGGCATGCAATTGACGATTGCAGAGGTACAATTGATTGACGAATACACCAAAATACTACATTGACGCTGGATGAAGCGCTGACTTTATACATGTCATTTGGAAATTGGAAGCGTTCTAACCAGGCGCAAACTACCAGAAACACGTAGAGAGGTTAAGGCTGTGTCGGATGGTTGCCTAGCATCGCCAAAGCCATCCAACACACACGACGCTAGCCGCGAGTGAATCATCGGGAATGGCATCATGTGACCGAATTCAAGTCAAGTCTGGGAACGGTTCAGCCAAACAATGGCTAAGCCCCACTGCGCAAAGATTCACGCTGCTGTGCACTATGAGGCTAGGCAGGATGGCTCTTGCAGCAGCTGATGGTTCGACGTTGTAGAAGCCAATGGAACTTCAACACCACGGTTTATATTTGGTTCGACAAGAGACTGGGCGCCAGCCAAGCCATTCCAGGCAAGAATCGCACTGTTTATCACAAGTCGGGCATTGCGAAACTCGATAGTGCGTCACGGCGACGGAGTCGGGATGGAATGCGTTGCAATAACGAATAGTCGGCGCGGAAATTCGAGAACGATGGTCAAGTGTCCGTGTGAATAGGTATGTGCTTGTCGTTTAGGGGGCCGTTTCGATTCGATGCGGAACAAAGTGACAGCATTAATTGTTGCACAGGGCGATTAAGAGCCTCCAGCAGACAGCAGCGCCGACGGTGTTTGGATCGAGAAGCAAGCCGTAGGCATTGGCGAGGATGGAAACTGCGTGGAAACTGGATGGTATGGACTTGATATCTTGTCGCCAGAACGCACGATGAGATCGGCCGAAAGACGCAGCAGGTATGGCACAGAACGCTCTGAATTGGAGTTAGTACGGCTTGAGGAACGAGGAACTTGGAGTGCGGCAATGAAATTCTAGTTGTTGAGAGAGAAATTCAGAGTTGAACACAGAGAGTTGATTAAGCGGAAGAGGTGTTGGACTCTGCAGCCCAAAGCATCATCAAGTTTGACGATATCTTTTTTCTTCTTCGACAGAGTATGAATATGGCTGAAAGCCACTGTTTGAGCCATCCAGCCCCTCGGCCCTAGCGTGTCGTAGGTCTTCATTGAGGGAGCCATGGTCTTCAAAAAGACCGAATCTACAGAGACTACAGACTAGTGAAACACGTTGAGTCTCAGATGGCTTCATCCTGGGTGACATAGCAGCCGAACTGAGCGGACAATGGGGATTCCATGTCATTCAGGCCTTTGTCAATGAGACCTTAATGGCAGCAACGGGCCCGAATCCCCCAGGCCGTCTTCTAATGATAGACATGTGGTTCTTTACGACGTAGTATCCAAGTTCACGGACTACGGATCACGGAGCATGGATGCATGAGTCGTGGAAAAGCAAAATATCCCGTGCTATTGACCAACAAAACATGGACAAGGGAGCCATTTTCACAGCCACCTCCTCATTCCAAAAGAGGAAAGCCTACACAGGCGTGCTTCAGGTGTTAGTACCGGAATAGGTGCACAACCGACCACCCCCGAGGCGGACATCTGCAGGTACCCGGGGCCCAGCTCCCGGTTGGCATGCGTCCCTGGTAAAAGGGGGCAGACCAGCACCTAACAGACCTGTCAGTCTTGGCTCTCAGGGGAGAGAACGAGGCTAGAACACGCGAGTTCGGCAATTTATTTCAGCGTCGAGGCGGCCTGGGAGGGAGAATCCCCATCGCTTGGAACTCGGGAAAATCCAACGCCGTCAACCTGGGAATTTCATTTTACTCTCCCTGGCGTGGGCTCGGTCCCGCGAGGCACGTTGTCGGGCAATTCCCTGCATGAAACGTCGAAAATAGAGGTTCCGGGACTGGGCGATCAGTGGAGAAAGACGTCGACGATGAACGAGTGAGAATGAAGCCATCGACAACAAAGCTTGCAGCCGCGATCGCTGAGCAACAATGTCCGAGCGTCTGCCATGGACGAGCCAAGTCTTCGGGCAAGAGGAGAGATGTAAATGGGGGCATGAGCACAAGATTAGATGCATAATAGAGTAGGTTAGATTGCTACAACGTAGTACGTAGGCCGACAAGGAAACATACGACAGGGAAATGACTTGTTGCGTTGGACGAGAATAACCCGTTTGTTTGTCCCATCTGCCAAGCGGGAATACTTGTGATAGAGTTTGCATCGAAACTAATTTCTCAACCCGAGGATCCGTCGTACTTGTCGACATCACCAACACGCGGCCGCAACCCACCGTTAAGAAAAAGCATATATCGGGAGTCAAAAGACAAACACTGACGGCAACGGCGGGTCCAACCCTAAAGACGCTGCCACCGCAAGCCGAAACAAGAGGGCTCAAAAGCAGACACTTGACAGGACCCCCGGCAACCCCCTTTGGAACCCCCGGGGCCGCCCGGACCAGAATCCGAAAAGGTCAATGAGCCATCACCGACAGGGTTGCAATGGGAGGAATAGTCACACTGGGTTGATCTTGCCAGGTTACTTTTTTGTTGCCCCAGGACGCCCTGACCTGGTTCCGTTCCGTTTCCCAGCTTGTTGGCTGGGCTGGGCCATTGTGGCCGCACCATCATATATTACAACACGAAATGGCCCATAGGACAGATGCGCCTTCCTGGATCCTGGCCGGGTTTGGAGGCGTCGAGCTCAACGGTGCGGTTCTCGAAGGAAGTCATGTGGAACAAGGGCAAATTGGTCTCAGCGTCGGGTGACGTGACCTGCTTTCCCTTCTAGAAACGCCATCCGAGCCGGCCTGTTGCGGCCAGGGCGAACCGACTGAGTCGCTTAAACAAGGGCCGGAGCGGGAATGTCTTAACCTGAGCTGCGAGCCACCGCCGAGGGGCCACCGCCGAGGGGCCACTCGCAAGTCGACCCAAGCGGGGCACTATCACGGTGGCATACAAACGACGGCGTCGCGTTGTTAGTGCGCAGGTGGGGGGCAGCCGAGACGGAAACCGGAACTTGGCAGGGCCGGGCAAAATGGGAAGAGTTACCCGTTAGAGGCTTGTCGACGGATACCGAGCGTAACCTGGTGTGGGAGCATCGTGGTAGCATCGTGGTAGCATGGGAGCGTGGAAATGGGGCGCGATGGGAAATTAGACAGGGGATGGGATCGCGGTCGTGGAGGGGCACACAGCTCGTGTCACCAGATTCAGGTGAGGGATAGCAGAGAACGGACAATGGAGAACGAAGACTGGAGCACCGCGGTGCTGCGTCGGAACGAAGGTCTTGTCAGATGCAGCTCCGTCTTTTGTTTCGACGGGTGATAGATTCATTGAAACTCCCGAGCGAGGTCGGGACTGGAGAGGCAAAGATATGCACGCACATGGCGAAAAGGATTCAAGGTTCTCACGACCAGGGCGTGAGCTGATCGCATCGTACCAATGTTGTAGGGTAGGTTCGTTGCGATTTAGAGATGCGTGAATGCAAGCACTGTTTTATCCCGAGACAACTGGATTCAAAGTTGTCTTGCATTGGTTCATCCCGTGCCATCGTGCTACCATCGGTGTCATGTTGTGTTGCTTGGGCGGTTGGAATTCATTGTGGTTGGTGGTTTAGGAGTGATTCAACTAGCAGAGTGCATCTATCATTGCCATGATGACATCGGATAAACGCCGTCTCGAACACAAGACAGTCCTCTGACCCAGAGGTCTTCTAGATTGAGTGGATGCGCTTCACACAGTCCCAATCGAGACAGGCGAATCGCTCGATAAGTTCTCTTCTGAGACAAACTCGGGCAACGACGGTGGCGGACGGGATTGATTGGCCTGAGCCCTAGCCGGGGGCCTCTGTTTCGGTCTCAGTGTTGCGCTACCCATGGACTCCGATTGGCTGCCCTGATGTTGAAACAAGCCGCACCGCCAGAGACGACAACCCCGTTCAGTCCAGTGCGAGACTGTGAGTGGTGGGTGGTCAGTGCCGCTGGTTCTAAAAATGAACCACAGAGCATAAAGACGGAAAAGGAAAAACCGGGGTCGTCCGAAGGCCGGGACAAGCATGGCATCGACTCTTTTTGTCTCTTTATTTTACTTTTATGCTTCACCAACGCGCCAACGACGATGTGGCTGGTGGGACCTTTGTCTTGCTCTCCACTCATGCCCCCGGCTTGCTAACTTGGAAGCTGTTGTCGATCGATCCGTGGCTCCCGAGCAACGGCGTGTCGCTCAGCAGCGCCACCAAAGCTATTCAGGTACCAAAAGGCAGACGCCGGTGTAAGCGCCCCTCTGGACTTGTCGGCGCGTATCTCAGACGCCAGAATAGATGACGAGGAAAACCGGCTCGGAGATTGATTAACGGCTGAGAGGTTGGGGCGAGATTTACAGCTCATATCGCGGGAACGAAACTATCGACTGGAGGGCATCGGGACCATGTCATGGAACCCAGTCAGTCAGGCGATGCTAATGCTGGACACATGCTGGCCCGACCTCGTGGGGCCATGGGCCGGAACCAAAGGCCGTGAACGGTTCATTCACCCCGTCGCTCAGGGCGTCCGTCCCCTGTGGCCTGTACGCCATCCCCAGTATTTGTCCATGGCTGCTTTCTGTGTTCGCTTCAACTGTACGGCCGACTTCCGCGCATCCTCCCCGTGCTCCGCTCCCGGTCCCTGGCTCAGATCCCCTATCCGTCATCGACCATCCACTGTCCATCCACGGCGGGGACCGGTCGGTGGCTGCGGTGACGAGATGGAACGGCGCTACATCTGGATTGAGACGGCGAGGGGCGGTGGCATGGCGAGAATAGGAAAGGCCCATGTTTCCCATCGCGTTGGGCCGTGTACGGTGTATTACGTAGCACTGCGGTGCAGAGGACTTGCTTTGCTGCTGGTCTTGCAGGTACGAGTTCATCTCCACGGGGGCAATATCAACCGCACGGTATTGACTTGGGTGTAGATAGACAAATGACCAAATCGTTCCGATGCCACACGGCACCTGTCACGGTGCATCTCTACTACATGCCTACCGTATGTCCGAACTCCGAAGGAAGTCTATTCTATTCATATCTGTGGATCCAAGAGACAGCACAGCGCCGGAAAGAGGTTCAGGCGCCCCCTCCTGAATCCTAACGAAGAAAAAAGTCCATGCCTAAGGGGGTACCAGGCTTTGGAACGCCCAGTTGTCGATCAACGTTTGAGGTTGTCGCCAGCGTTGATCCCACCGTGGCTTGCTGGTGGCACTTGTGGCAGTCTGGGGCAACGGGGGAGGCGGCGACCGCCACAGATCATAGCGCCGCCCTGAGGCTGTTAGGGGTATTTAGGGGTGGTAGCGCCCGAAACAGCAGCCGCCGGGGGCGTCCCTGCAAGCGCTGGGCGAATCGGTTGGTGGGCGGGCCACCGTACCTGCAGGAAGGGCGCCGGGGGTGCCCCACCAGAACACCACCCCTCCGACAAAATCCCTTAACGCGCCGTGATAAGGTGGCTGAGCGTTTCAACGTTCCAGGTGGGAAGCGCACGGGGTCCTTACTTTTTTACGGAGGACTTCGCTATGGATGCCACTACGACATGTGTGTGTGTGTGTGTGTGTGTGTGTATTCCTAGATAGAAGATGGGATGGGTACGATGAGGGATGGAATGGAGCCCCAGCAACGGTGGCACGGAGGTTTCTCATGGGCCCCGGGCACGATGGAGGCAGCCGGGCAAACAACCCGGAAGGCCAAGGTGCTCTGGAAGCCTGTAAGGTCAGGATGGAAGCTTGTAAGTGGAGGCAACAACTGGATGGAAGGCCGGGATTCGGGAAAGAGCGCAAGAGCCAACAGCCCAGTAAGGAGAACCAGCAGCCCAGTAAGGAGCCGAGCAAGAGAAGGAAGAGGCAACCGCCCAGCAAGGAGAGGCGAATAATTCGCCGATTTGGGAAAAGAATACGACTGGACCGGGGGCAAGACACACGGTGGTGATCTCCTTCCAGATTGCCTGGCTCCCATCTCAATGCCTTCCGCTCCTTGGGGACTGTCGATGCCTGAGGTTTGAGGCGCACAGTGGTAATTCTTACAGGGCTTGCCTTCTGGCGTCAGGCTGGCTCTAGCAAAGCCTGTCAACGTCGCCTCCGCTATCACCGATGGGCACCGGCGATGCTGGCCCATACCCTGACAGTGCGCGAGCACTTCTTTGTCCATGTTAGTTCATTCATATGGTGAGTCCTCCGTCTTTGTTCCACGCTACGGTGGTCTCCAGTTGATGGCAGCGGGCTCTAGCGGCAAAGGTGCGGCGACGGTGAGTCCGCCGGGCAAAAAGGCGCCGGCGAAGACGCACGGCATCCACGGCGGCTCTGCGCTGGTGCTGGTGCGACTGGTTTGCCGATCAAAGAAGTGACGGACCATGGAGGATGATCCATCTGTGCATCTACGGACACGCATCGAGGCATCGAGCATCAGCAGCGCATCATGGGGCTGATTTCCAAACTTAGCACCTCCTCTAGCGGCGGCAATGTGGTTGATCTCCATTCACCACCTCCAAAGACTCGGAGCGTCAGCTCCCAGCTCCCAGCCTCAGGGCTCCCCCATGATGGCAGTTGCTGGCAGGCCATGCCGTCTAAAAAAAAAGGGACAACTCACGATTGGCTAGCCCCGCATCGCCCATAGCATGACCAAACCGCCGGCCTGACGAGGACAGGGCATAAGCCACCGAGACGCGGCAGGGCACAATTGGACGCACGCTCGATTAAGCATGAACAAGCATAAACAAAGACCGAGGCAGCCGAAAGGAACAAGGAGGCTGCACAGTGGGCGTGAAAGCGTGAAAGGGGATGCCAAGGGGCGTCGCCTTGAGTTTTTGCCCCATGGTCAGGAACAAGCTCTGCATTGGCTGTCGTCAACTGTTCCGTCCACTATGGTGCGAGGGCGCCCAGTCGATCAGTCCATCCAGCCATCCATCGCTCCAGCGCCGCTTCGTCAGTCTCGGCAACTAGGCGCGCCCCTGGTCCTCTCGCTGCACCTCACCAAATCGCCTGGCTCTGGAGTCTCGCCGCAGCCGCTGTTGGATCCCCTGGTTGTCTTGGTGGACCCCCGTCCTTGTACCAGTCCCTGGTCCCGAATCCCTGCCGCCTCATCCCTGTCGCCAGAGATCCTGGCTTGACGTCGTTGCTGGAGCCGCCCACTGGCTGCGAACCACCCGCTTGACCAGTCCAAGACTCCAACACCACCTCACCGGAGAGCTTGGACGGCGGATGGATAACGAAGGATGCACGGCTCAGGAGCCCTCTGTGGACAAGGGGTTGCCATCGACAATGCCATCCCCACCCACAGCCGACGGGGGTCCTTCCTTGGCTCCAGATGCCGGCTGGCCGGTCTTTGTTCTGCGGGTAACGGCTGAGTGAGTGAGTGACCAACTCGTCTCTCTCGTATGCGTGGTTGGACTTAGCTGCTTGAGTATATAGCTGCTTCACATACCCTCCCAATTACTCTCTTTCTTCTTGCCTCATCACACTCAGTTCCCTTTCTTTTTTCCCCTTACCTCTCAAGCATCTTTTCTTTTGGTATCAAAGTCATTCGCTTCCTTTGATCCAGTCTCTTAATTACATTCTCCTTGTATACTCTAACTGCACATTCGCTACTGCATCAACAACAACAACAACAATTACTATTTCGACCGTCTCTCATTAACCATGAAGGTTTCTTTTGCCATGCTGGCGCTTGCCGCCAGCCTCGGCGAGGTCAACGCTACTGTAAGCTTTCTTCTCTTACAACCCACAGCCGTCATATCCTAACCTCTCACAGTTTGGCAAGTGGAAGAACGCCAAGAAGTACACCACCCCCGGTGGCCACAACAACCAGTGTGAGGACAGCCAGAAGACTGGATGGTCTTGGGATGATCTTTCCGTCGGTAACTTTGACAAGTACAACGACTTTGATTTCAGCGGCTGGACCTGCACCCAAGACTTCTCCAAGCGAGGCCTCGGTCGCCGCACTTTCGGCAAGACTATCTCTGGTAGCTGTGGATCCGATGTTTCGACTGCTCCCTCTTTCAGCTGCGGCTCCAACAAGAACGTCGACAGCTTCTCCGTGAAGACTTTCGAGGTCAAGCCCGAGTTCGACTGCCGCTTGGAGTTCCACTACGAGATGGATGACGGCTCCACTTGCAAGCAGTCTGCCGAGTGCTCCAAGCAGGGTACCTCTATCGAGAACACCCAGTGCGGTGGCTCCAAGAAGGTCAAGTTCGTCTACCCCAAGCAGGACAAGCCCAAGGACAAGTGCCAGATCGAGGTCCCCAAGGTCGACTTCGACTGTGACGGCTCCGACACCCCCACCAGCTCTGTTCCCGTCTCTGAGGAGACCACTTCTGTTCCCTACGGCGGCGAGACCACCAGCATCCCCGTCGGCCAGGACACCACCTCCATTCCCTACGGTGATGAGACCACCTCTGCCCCCTACGGCGGCGAGACCACCTCTGAGGCTTTCCCCGGCGAGACCACCAGCATCCCCGTTGGCGAGGACAGCACCTCTGTCCCTGTCGGTGAGGAGACCACCTCCGTCCCCGTCGGCGGCGAGTCCACTGCCTACACTGCCCCCGGCGAGTCTACTGCTTACACCGTCCCCGGCGAGACCACTGCCTACACTGCTCCCGCTGAGACCACCTCCGAGTCCTCTCCCGGCGAGACCACCTCCGTCCCCGTCGGCGGCGAGACCGAGACTGTCCCCGCTACCCAGGAGACTTTCGTGACCACCTACGATAGCACCTCTACCGTCTACACCACCATTGTCAACACCATCACTAGCTGCGCTGCCGAGGTCACCAACTGCCCCGTCCGCTCTGCTACTGTCGTTGTCGTCACTGAGACTGTTGCTCTGTCCACCACCGTCTGCCCCGTCACCGAGACCATCACCGGCCCTGCTGAGACCCAGCCCGCTGAGACCCAGCCCGGCAGCGGCGAGACCACCTCTGAGTCTTCCCCCAACGAGACCACCTCCGTTCCCGCTGCTGGCGAGACCACTGCCTACACCGTCCCCTCTGAGGGCGAGACTACCTCCGAGTCTTCCCCCAACGAGACCACCTCCGTCCCCGAGGGTGAGGCTACCACCTCCGTCCCTGCTGAGGGCGAGTCCACTGTTCCCGCTAAGGGCGAGACCACCTCCGTCCCCGCTGAGGGTGAGTCCACTGTTCCTGCTGAGGGTGAGACCACCTCCGAGTCCTCCCCCAACGAGACCACCTCCGTCCCCGCTGCCGGCGAGACCACCACTGTCCCTGCTGGTGGTGAGGGCTTGACCTCCTCTGTCCCTGCCTACACTGCTCCCGGCGAGACCACTGCCCACACCATCCCCGGCCAGACCACTGCCTACACTCAGACTGTCCCCTCCAAGGGCGAGACCACCTCCCAGGGTTCCCCCGAGCAGACCACCTCCGTTCCCGAGGGTGAGGCTACCACTTCTGCCCCTGCTGCCGAGACCACCATTGTCACCACCTACGATAGCACCTCCACTATCTACACCACCACCGTTGAGACCATCACCAGCTGCGCCCCTGAGGTCACCAACTGCCCTGTCAAGTCTGGCACTGCTGCTGTTGTCACCAAG
Source organism: Neonectria sp. DH2 (assembly GCA_003934905.1). Taxonomy (NCBI): domain Eukaryota; kingdom Fungi; phylum Ascomycota; class Sordariomycetes; order Hypocreales; family Nectriaceae; genus Neonectria; species Neonectria sp. DH2. The sequence continues at coordinate 1,044,281 of RQWH01000004.1, read as the reverse complement.
ACTGTCGCCATCTCCACCACCGTCTGCCCCGTCACTGAGACCATCACCGGCCCCGCTGAGACCAAGCCTGCTGCGACCAAGCCCGGCAACGGAAAGGGAACCTCCGAGTCTTCCCCCAACGAGACCACTTCCGTCCCCGAGGGCGAGGCTACCACCGCTCCCGCTGAGGCCACCACCGTCATCACCACCTACGACAGCACCTCCACCATCTACAGCACCAACGTCAAGACTGTCACCAGCTGCGGCCCTGAGGTTACCAACTGCCCCGCTGGCTCTGGCACTGCTGTCGTCGTCACCGAGACTGTCGCTGTTTCCACCACTGTCTGCCCCGTCACCGAGACCCAGGTCCAGACCCCCAGTGAGACCGTTGGCGACAGCTCCCCCACCTCTCCCGCTGATAACGATTATGACATCCCTGAGGTTGTCCCCAGCTGCCTGAACACCTTCATCGACTACCTTGAGGATTGTGAGGACAACACTGATGCCGCCTGCTACTGCCCCAACCAGGACTTCGTCAACAAGGTCTTCACCTGCCTGTACGCCCACGCCGACACCGACGATATCGTTGCCGAGGCTGTTTCCTTCTTCCAGGGCATCTGCGCCTCGTACGCTCCCGAGAACCCCGTCATCGCTACCGGCGCTGACAGCATCACCTCCATCATCACTGTCACTGGCACCACCGTTGTCACCTCCGCCCACTACACCACTGTCGTTGTTGCCACCACTGTCACTGAGCCCTGCGTCACTGACGGCACCACCATCAAGGGCAGCAGCACTGTCAAGACCATCTCCACCGAGATCGTTGTCCCTGAGGTTGGCTTCACCACCGGTGTCTCTGGCGTCCAGCCCGTCGCTCCCGTCACCACTGGTTCCGCTGAGGCTCCCTTCGCCACTGCCTCCGGCACTCTCATCACCAAGGCCCCTGCTGGCACTGGCGGCATTGTCATCCCCACCGCTACCACCACTCCCGGCGAGGTTCCCGTCACTGGCGGTGCTGGCCGAACCGGTATGGGTTTCGCTGCCGCCATCATTGCCGTCGCCCTTGCCCTGTAAGGGTCTGATGTGCATCGCACATACTCACTTGTTTCCTTGTTTTTCATAGATCGAGGTCTTGGTATCCGAGCTGGAACATCTGTATGGCACTTGTACATCTTGGGCCTCGAGATAGTCGAGGCTTCTCATGAAGCCAACGCTTCTCACAAACATGTATCATTCTTACGATCCTTACGAACATAAACATTGGTGTGGACAGATGGGACTCTTCTTACAAGATCCCTTCATTGAAAAGAGGGAGCAAGCAACAAAATCACAAAAAAGAGCAGGGATTAACCGGCCGAGCCGAAATGCCTAGAAACGCATATATACCCGCTGGCTGGTTTGTGTAATATTAATATTGACTGATTTTTTATGTTGAATCGATTACCAATCACGAGCTCCAATCATCATTGCCTTCTTTGTGACTGTACAATCCCATCATCTTGTGACAATAAACTGCAAAGTGAAGCAGTGACATCTGCTTTCCATAATTTGACAAACACAGTTAGTCTTAGTAGGCGCAGCATAATCTCAGAACGCTTTGAGCTTGGTGGCTGTACTCTTCGCAGTCTATTGTCAACCTGAACCTAAGGCAATGGTGAGTGTGATTAAGGGTGGCTGATCTTCGCGCAAGTTTCAGGTTTCGGATACCACTCATCCGAGAGAAATTCTGACAAGCTCAAGGTCCCGGCAAATTCAGTCAAAAGGAATGATGTATAAGGGAACATGCATAATGGCAAGCATGTTTCACCAGGAGAAACTCGATGGGGAGATCAGACAGCTTGGTATGCAGCAGGTCTAGCATTGTTCAGGCGTGAACTGATTGGGTCCCCCTTCGTCTTGTGGGTGAGTCGCAGCGTCCGGTGAAACCTCGTCCGTGAAGGTGAAGGCACTGTAGTACAAGGACTCGACAGTCAACGCCGTACAGCACAGATGGCTGTCCCTGGTAGCGCTTTCGTTCCCGCTGCATCGCACACTGACTGGTTCATGTGGCCTACTCGCTTTCCTCATCCCGCGCGAGTGTCGAGTCTGCGCCGTGAGAACTTACTTATTTCAAAGGAGACCATCATGAGTTGCATCCCCATTCCTTACCCGAGCTTGGGAAGAGACTTAGTTGACTGCAATTCTGTTTGGCATCGGAAGTTTTAATGTTCGTCTATATCTATGACGGAGTGATTTGTTGATGCCAATATCTAGTAAATGATACTCTGCTCTGAAAAGTCGCTAGGTAATACCTGGTTGAGGGACGATCAAGGCTGCTGCTTCTCGAGCCGCCGGGTTTAAACCAAGGAGCTACTACGCACGCCCGCAAACCATGCCTACAGTTTGGCCCCCTCGGCCTTCCTCGCCTGCTTCTCGCGGTCTCTCAGAAGCCTTCTCAGGATCTTTCCGCTGGGGCTCTTGGGTATAACGTCGATGAACTCGATCCCTCCCTTCAGCCACTTATGGCGGGCCTTGTGGTCCTCGACGTGCTTGTGGATGTCGGCCGTCACGTCGGCGTCGGGCTTTCCCTCGGCTTCAGGCGCCTTGACCACGAAGGCCTTGGGCACCTCGCCGGACCTGGCGTCGGGGACTTGGATGACGGCGCAGTCGGATACGAGGGAGTGGGCGAGGAGGTGGGCCTCTAGTTCCGCGGGAGCGACCTGGTGACCCTGTGATGGGTTAGGGAGATGTTCTGCGCGTGGCTCGGGTTCCAGGGGAGTTGGCTTACCTTGACTTTGATGAGCTCCTTGATCCTGTCTGTGACGACAAAGTGCTCGTTTCCCTTGGGGGACTTCCGGACTAGCACCTCGTCACCCGTCTTCATCCACCGACCGTCCTCGTCAAAGATGAAGGTTGCCGATGAAGAATTCGCGTTGTTCAAGTAGCCCAGAACAACCGTCGGGCCCTGTACAAGAAGCTCGCCGGGGGTTTCATAGTCCCTGACCTCCTTGCCGGAGGCGTCGATGATCTTGGCTCTGAGCCCGGGGAGAAGCGAGCCCGAGGAGCCGGGGAGGATGTCCAACTCGCTGGTCGATGTCACGACTGGTGACGTCTCAGTGAGGCCTGTTCAAGTTGGTTAGAAACTTTGAAAGACAGAGTGTGGGGGAAACTGTAACCAACCGTATCCCTGGCAAACGTGCCAGTTGGGGTACACTTTCAGGATATCCTCCATGGTCTCGCTTCCTAGAGGGGCAGCGCCGCTAAATGCAAATCGCACAGAGCTGAGGTCGTATTTGCTGCAGAGGTCGCGGTTGCTCAGCATTTGGATCAGGATCGGGGGCACGACGGCCATCTGCTCAATGCGGAACTTCTGGATGGCCTCTAGAAAGGACTTGAGTTCGAAACGAGGGAGCACAACTAGTTCGTCGCCGGTCGACAGGGCGTATAGTCCGCAGACGACGAGACCGTAGATGTGGGAGAAGGGCAAGAGGCCGAGGGTGACTTGGGTATCCACTCCAGCGGCCTTGCGCCCGGCTTGGTCGTATATCTTCATCATCATGATGTTGGATATCACGTTGCGATGCGAGATCATGACTGCTTTCTGCGAATTGTGAGCCGCGAGTCGGACGATGGGGGTCAGAAGCACGGGAAGAGACTCACGGGCAGGCCTGAAGTTCCGCTGGAATAGCATAGGTACGCAACCTGCCTGGCGCCCTGTCCAGGAGTCCAGTTCAAGGGCGGGAGTTCTGGAAGGGTCTTGCCCTCGTCTATCAGGTCGTCAATCGTCTTGAAGGGCACCTTTTTGTCGCCGAAGCCAGCCATGGGCAGAATGAAGATGCGGTTCTCGGGGATTCCGGCGGCCTTTGCAGCGGCCAGGGCGGTCTCGAGCAGGGGAATGCAGGTGAAGAGGGCATTGGCGCCGGAGGAGCGAAGCTGGTGCTCGAGCTCTGCAGCCGAGTAGGCGGCGCTGGCGGGGGTGACGATTCCGGAGAGGCGGTGGACGGCGTGGGTGAAGGGGATGTAGTCAATCTGTACGTTGTGAGTCGGGAAGCAGCCAAGTTGCATGCGGGCGGGTTGAACGGACCGTGTTGAGCGAGAACAGGCCGACGACGCGGTCCCATTCCGTGCCCTCGTGGAGAGTGTAGCCGAGGCGCTTGGCGATTGCGCGCGCCAGGTGCTCCTCGCGCTGGAGGACCTCGGCGACCGAGTACGACTTGCCGGTGAAGCCGCAGGTGAAGGGGTTCCTAGCTTTGGCGATGGGACAGCGGCCGTAGTTTTCCTCGTTGACGAACTCGGCGACGGTGATGGAGTCGGGGGGGTCGAAGGGCAGCTTGGGGACCCATTGAGGCGGGGTGAAGACCATTGCGTGCGAGGCTGTGGGAGAGCTGTAGTGAATGCGAGTTTAATAAATGGGAGCGGATAAATTAGGGGTATCAATAAGAAATGTTGTTGGCGGAGAGTAGAAGGTTAGGGAGCAGATGGGAAAGATGGAAGGGAAACTGAAGGGACGCGGCGGCAGGCCTGAGCGACGAGATGCATTCTACTTGTACGAATAGGGACGGAACAATGGTGTAAAGCAGTACGGCAACTCACCTCGGCTGGCGCATCCATTGCCTCGTCCTCAGCAATATGTTCACCGTTTCCGTCCAAGAAAGCTGGGGAAAAGCGCTTAGACCATCCCCACCTTCTCCGCATTCTGGGACTCGTTGCCGTCCGTATGTAGCACGTAGCACGTAGCACGTAGCACGTAGCACGTAGCACAGCGGTGGGGGAAGCTCCACAAACCGCGGCCGAGGAAGACGGTAACTAACGCCAATGGCCGCTGTCGCGATTCCCACTGGTTGCCAAAGAGGTACCAATTTACCCGAATTGTCGACGTGCTGGGAGTTGACTGTAGTCTTCAAACCCTCCGTCGTGGCTCGTCACTCCCGTCAGGTATGAGGCTCCTCTCCTCTCCGAGCTGCTTTGCCGAGGTTATGTATGGTCTCCAGCCATAACCGTGGGTTCCGCTGTGAATATCGAAGGTCGACGCTCAACGTTCCAGGGTCGCATGGCACAGCGCATCCCGGATTCCCGAGTCATGCTGGATGGAGAGGTTGGAGACACAGACGCACAGAGGCAATCGCCGTGTGGGTCAAGTCGGTGCCTCGGCAAGTGGGTTCGGACGAATCAAGCCTCCGCTCCATTTCGTCTCAACCGCAGCCTCCGTGTGGCTCTCGCGGCATCTTGCGCCGACGACATTTCAAATCATTGCAGGCATTTCCTTCGCCATGACGTCTTAAAGCCGCCTTCGACTCGGTCTTGCGGCTTCCATTAATTATGCACTTGAGCAAAGTCCAAGCCTGATGTTGGAATAAGCTCTCCAAATCCCCAACTAGGTTCGTGCGTCTAAAATCTCACTCTGTGTGACTGCCGTTGCATACCGTTGCGAAATAGGCAATTCTTTGTGACATTGCTTACCTAGCTGGGCCACGTTGCCCTGACGCCTGACGCCTGACGCCTGACACCGAGATCGATCTTGGTACCCTCCAACAGTACCGGTTGTTCCAACCTTCAATGACGCCGTCGATCGCGACTCCGTGACCGCTATTGGGGTAACCCCACATGGTGGAGGGTGGCGAACCTCTCGGAGGCCGCCCGCTGATTTGGGGTTCCGGTTCTCGTGCTCTCGTGCGCCTGCGGAAAATGAGAAGAGACATGAAAACTTAATAAAGTACAGTACGTGGCACTAAACGTACAGACTCATCATGTACCTGGCCTTTTTGATGTAATATCATATTAAATGCCAGTAAAATCAGACGGCGCTCTGCCATGTATGTATCTATATAGGCCACTCCCATACGTGCGATTGTAAATGTCGTTCCAAATATACACAGAAACCCATCGTAAATGCTGCCTATGTCTATACCAGGTTGTATCCAATGGCAAACGATCCGAGAACCGCAAGGACCCAGCCCATTGGCATCGTCTTTCCAGCGGCCGAGTCGTCGTCGCTGCTGCCGGTTGCCGACGCCGACGCCGCGGCGGTGACAGTAACCGTTGCCCGTGCTGGGCCAATCGTCTGTGTGGTGGTCACACCGGTCTCGCAGTCCATGTCAAACATGGGGCACGACGTGATGACGAATGTCGTCGTGTAGGCTTCGGTAGGCAGGGTGGCCGTCCTGGAGACTTGTTCCTGCGATGGGTGTTAGCTGAGGTCCCGGTACAGCATGGCCAAGTATCCTGAATGGGGAAGTCTGGAGAAGCTGAAAGATAGTATGGAAGAGCACTTACAGAAGCAGAAGTGGCATCGTCTGACCCCGTGGCAGTGGCGTCGCTCTCCTTGCAGTTGCCCGTAACGTCGGGAACGGCATCTGTGCCCGATCCGATGGCGATAATATCGTCCTTGCCGCAGTTGGCAGCCTGGGCGACGTGGACCTGCTCATTGTCCCAGTCGAAGATGAAGTATCCAGCCCTAAGCACCGAATCGCCGAGGATCTGTTGGTCCGTGGTGACGACGAGGCCGATGTAGCACCAGGTGTCGGACCCTCCGATGTCGAGGATGAAGTCGCTGAAGGGCACTTGGATGATCTTGCGGCCGAAGCCAAAGTCGACGCTGCCGGCACGGTTGCGGTACGAGCACCGCGTGATGTAGAAGCCCTCGCCGTCATCCTCCGCATCTAGCGCTTGGAGGATCGGGTAGGCGGCCGAGTAGTGCATGCGGGTGATGGTGGTGCCCGAGTCCAGCATGACGTTCGTGTCGTCCTCGTCGAGGTCGAACTCCTCCGACTCATCGATGGTAATGCCCAGGCTGGTGAGGTGCACGGCCAGACGGTACTCGCCGCCCTCGCCGCGGACGATGTCGACCGGCTCCAACGCGCCGATGAACTTGTTCCGGTCCAGGCCGCCGTAGATGACGGCGCCGGTGCTCGACTCGGAGCGGCGGAGGTCGAGCGAGAAGACGCGGCTTTCGATGAGGCCCTGCTCGGCCATGGAGCTGAGCAACAGGGTGTAGGGCTTGTCGCTGTCGAAGCCGCCCTCCAGGTCGGGCGACAGGCCCATGATGCCCTGGGAGATGCCATCGCTCTGGATGACGATGCCGAAGGTCTGGTTGAGGATCTGCGAGTCGCCAAAGGTCAGGGTATCGGTGTAGTAGCGGATCGTGGCCGAGGTGTGCGTCGTGGGGTCCGAGGCGTCGCCGTAGTTGATCGTCTCGCGGCCGAAGGGCCCGATGGGGGGAGTCTCGGACTTGTCAGGGTCGTACTCGCCGAAGCCGACGCATTGGGAGTATTGCGAGTCGGAGGGGGCGTTTTCACACTCGGGGTTGACCCAGAGTTCGTTGGAGCCCGTGTCGACGAGGACGACGACGGATTGGGGCGGTTCGCCGATGTCGACTTATTGCTTCAGTGGTCAGTCTTGTGGAATGCGTGAGCCTGGAGCTCCAAGCTACCGGGGGAAGATGCGGCAAGTCAACTCTAATAATGTGGGAAAACTCACTCTCTGCCGCGTAGAAGAAGTCCATGTTCTCCAACTGCTGCAGGATCGTGCCCTCTTCGTCGGCTCGCTTGCCCTTGTCCTTCTTGGGCTTGTCGACGGTCCCGACGGGCACGGAGAGGAAGCCCTTGCCGGAGACGGCGCGAGGGAAGTTGACGGCGCGCACGCAGGAGCTGGCGCCGAGGACGGCCAACGCCGGGCCCCAAGTCGTCCACCGCATTGTTGAGGTCGAGGGTCGTGGCTTGGGTGTCTTGTCGTTGAAGCCGGCTTGGGAGATGTTGGATCGACGAGTCCGGAGGTCTGGGAGCAAACAACAAACTAACAGACAGTCGACGGGGAAAGCCACCAGACCGACCGGACCAGGGCCCGCGGCCACCTTTATTTGTATCACATTGCAATCTGGGCCGCATGGATCTTGGATGCTACTCGGTACTACTGCACCAAGTACGTCGTAGACCCGCGCCAGCGCCGTCCAAACAGGATCCGAGTCGAAGTAGAGGTGGTGCGCCTGGGTCTTGGCCTCCTGGGGCGCGTCGGAAACCCTCCAGAAGTTGGCCCCTGTCGGTGGCCCCGGTGGCGGCTGTGCATGGGCGCCCAGGCCGTGGAGGGGCACTAAAAGCGGTGCCAAGAGAAAAGCCTTAATTGGGGGAGTTAAACACGGCCAAACACCATCAGCTCTCCTGTCATCCGCTGGGTGCTTGCAGGGAAGGGGATGGAGTTGAATTGCTGCGGGAGCTCTGCAGTCTGCAGCTGACTGACGGGATGCAGTTAGCCGCCGGCTGTCGATGCACTTGATGCACGTTCCAGCAATTTGTCTCTGTACGAGGAGTGCATCTTCTTACCATGTACGCCGGTAGTACTAGTAATAAACGCAGGTCCCGATGGTCGTGTGTGCATGAGATCTAGAGGCGCAACCCTTTCCACCGTTCTGTTGATGCCTCCCAGTCAGCCGACAGCAACACCAAAGACCAAAGGCCAAAGGCCAAAGGCTTCTCTCCTCGTCCCTGTTTCAGCTAGAGGCGCGATCCTTCCTCCACAGGGCTCCATGGGCTATCCCCGACTCCGCCTTGCTGGGCGAGCTAACTCGTCCGGGTGAGAGATTAGCGTTGCTGGGAACGAGGCCATGCTCCCTTGCTCGCTTACCCGACCTTACCGGAACAGCAGAAGCAGTGTGACTTACTCCGACAGCCCATGATTTGCTGACACCACGCTGTGGCCACTCGATTCGGGCAGTCGGTGGCAAAGGTGTCGTATGTGCGGCTCATTAGAAAGACGCCATGTACCGTAGTCTATCCGTAGGCAATGTACGGATACAAGACGTGCGGAGGAGACCTGAGGAGGTCGACTTAAGCTGCGGGTTAGGGTTGAAGGCTCCGAGCTGTCCTTGTTGGACCTGAGTCTGTCTGGGCTCTAGGAGAGACATGGGACACGTGGGACGCACCGAGTGGAACCTTCAACCTGGTTCCCGTGAGCCTATTTGTTTCTCGCCAAGACGCGGATGCAAATGAGCCGACATTAGGCACTGCAGTAAGCAATCCGTTCTCCATTCCGGACTGTCGTGAATATCATGATCCGAACCTATTGATCAGGGACATGTTTGCAGTTTCTACTCCGTACTTAGGTACTTATCTCAAGCCCGCAACCCAATTGAGTGTGCATGGGAGGCCCCTGTTAGTTGCCGCACGCCAAAAGAGCAATTTCATCAACCACCCGCGTCACACAACGCCTCCACAATCTGCTTTGGCCCTGAATACGAGCACTCATCGACTACAACCAATTCACCACTGACATCAACATGTATCAACTAGAAGATTGCTCATCTGTTGTATCTTGTACTTTTACTCATCTTCTCATTTCACAGACTTGTTTTTACATAGTACATGCTTTTGAACCGTAGTGTACAAGCCCGACTATACTGGCGTAAGTGGTCGTACCCTCCGTCACTCATTCTGCAATGGGCAAAAGCTTCTTTACGAACGCTCCGAAGTCCCAGACACCAGCAGCGCAGCGCTGCCCAGCTGCCTCCTCACATCCTCATTGCTGACGTCATGCGTGTCCTCCACTTCTCCCCACTGGCTCGTCTGCCAGCCGACCTCTAGGTTCGTAGCCGCGGCCGCTTCCTCCACGCCGAACTTGTTGCCCGTGTTGTGATGGCCCCTGCCCACCGAGCCGTTGCTCCACTCCGTGATGAACCGCGCTGCCGCGATAAAACTCTTGCCCGCCAGCACGCTCCGCTCCAGCCCGGTGATCTCCCAGGCGTCGAGCCCGACGACCCAGCCCTGGATCACCTCGCGCACGCCGGGCTCTTGGTCCCGAGGGAAGATCTCGTGGCCATCTAGGACAGGCCTGATCGTGACGCCCGGCCAGACGTGCGTCGTCATGAACGACACGATCTCCTCGGCCGTGCGCTTCTGAACGTCCCGGAGCGACTCTCCCGCATCGTTCCTTCTGTCGTACTCTCCGGCCGGCGGCGCCCAGCAAAGGATCGAGTCCGTGTCCAGATATTTCAACAGGCTCGTTGCGATGAAGCTTCGAACCTCCGATGTTGCAGACTCAGCCTCCGCATCAGCTGCTGCGATGTCAACTGCTCGGCACACGAGACTGGTGAGCGGGATCAGATGCTGTCTGGTCGTGTCTTGAGCGGACGTTAGGAGGTCCCATTCCAGCGCGAGGGCGGATGCGAGGTCGGGCTTCGTGAGCGGGAGGCGAACAACCTCCTTCGTGTTGGGGTGACGTAGAGGCCGTGTGTCGAGATGAACTTCTAGGGCTCCTATTCATGACACGCATTAGCCATGTTCGACTAGATTCACCAGTTGTCGTGCCGCCGTCACCGGATATGGCAGCACTCGTCCCAACTTACCGTTCACTTCCTTGACCATAACATCCTTCCAGAACCTCTTCGTCAGAGTACCGGACTTGCCAGCGCTCACGCTGCGAAGCTCCTTGGCATGCTTCAGCATCTCCGCCTGCCTCCGCCTCCTGGCGACACGCTGGTGCACATTCACCTCGGTGGCGCTCGGAGGCTCGCTCGGGGGCTCAGGCGGCGGGCCGGTGCCGACGATCGGAGCGACGTTGGCCGGCTTCGCGACCGTGGAGTGAATCGAACGGAGGAAGACGGGGGCATTGGCACGCCGGGGCGCCAGCCGCAGGGGCAATCGCATCGCAGCCTTCATGTTGGGCGGGTTTTGTGGTGGGATTTGTCAGAGGGATGGCAGGCTGAAGAGCTGTGAAGCTGCAGCGCGAAAATTGGGTCCGGCTGAGGACTCGGAGATGCGGGAGTGGAGATTCGGCATTGAGCATGATGTCACGTCACGTTACAGCATCTGGCCCACGATGGCCATTGGAGTTCTGTGAGGGTGTTTGGATTGGCTACTAAAAATTCAGGTTGTGAAACACACATTAAAAGTTCTAACGGGACTTTAGATGCTCCTCGAAGAGCTGGTGTGAGATATGTAATACTTGTAGGTACTTGTGCCGAAGTATCGTACTCCCCGCCATAGCGAGGAACTCGTACACTCTCCACCAGTATTGAAAGGAAGCCGCTTCAAGCATTAGGGAAAGAGAATGGAAAGACCATTTAGTGTCAAGAAACCTTGAGCTATATGTTGGTATCATGTACTAATGCTGAGTACACATATCATGGAGTCTTGTTGAGGGCGGATGTACCTCGATAGGTACAGCCAACAATAAATTCACACAGTGCACTCTGATGCTAGAGATTGTCTGGTATCATTTGGATGCAATTGAAAATCGCCCAAGAAAGACATTGAGTCACGACTTGAAGGGAAGCAATTATTCTGAGAGGCTTCTTTCACCTTAGATGCCATTCGTGTTGAAAGTTGACACGAATCCCTGTACCGATAAGACACCGATAAGAATCACGTGACGAGGCACCATCCCATCCCTGAGCGTAACTGCGACGTGGTGATTCTCGAGACCGGGCCAAACCACCAAGTCACTCTCCACCAGACTCCCCAACCCAGCTGCCCAGCATGAGTTACGGCAAGAAGGACGAAGACGCAGACCTCGGGCTGGTGAGGGTAGACCGCACCCAGGTGTTCCAGGAAGGTTCGTCGCGCGCAATTCCCCTACCCGTCCGATTCCCCCACGCTTGAAGCTAAACTGGCGGACAGCACGTCTCTTCAACAGCTCCCCTATCCAGCCCCGACGATGTCGCATTCTCCTCACCAAGATCGCCCTTCTCCTCTACACCGGGGAGAAGTTCCCGACCAACGAAGCCACGACCCTCTTCTTCGGCATCTCGAAGCTGTTCCAGAACAAGGATGCCAGCCTCCGCCAGATGGTCCACCTTGTCATCAAGGAGCTCGCCAACTCCGCCGAGGACATTATCATGGTCACTAGCACCATCATGAAGGATACTGGCGGCAGCACCGACGCTATTTACAGACCCAACGCCATTCGCGCCCTCTGCCGAATCATCGATGTAGGTTGCCTGAGCTGGGACAGCCTCCGCCGTACCCCTTGGCCGGACCCTTGGATGCTGACCAGACCTTAAGGCCACCACCGTCCAGTCCATCGAGCGTGTCATGAAGACTGCGATCGTGGATAAGAACCCCTCGGTATCTTCCGCTGCCCTGGTTTCCTCCTACCACCTGCTCCCGATCGCCAAGGATGTCGTTCGACGATGGCAAAGCGAGACCCAAGAAGCTGCCGCTTCAAGCAAGTCCTCCGGTGGCTTCTCCCTCGGCTTCTCCACCTCCAGCAGCCAGATTCCCATGAACCACTCGACCATGTCACAATATCACGCCGTTGGGCTCCTGTACCAGATGCGCATGCACGATCGCATGGCCCTGGTCAAGATGGTTCAGCAGTTCGGTGCTGCCGGTGCCCTTAAGAACCCCGCCGCTATTGTTATGCTCGTTCGACTTGCTGCCCAGCTCGCTGAGGAGGACCCCTCATTGAGGAAGCCCATGATGCAGCTCCTGGACAGCTGGCTGCGACATAAGAGCGAGATGGTCAACTTCGAAGCCGCCAAGGCCATTTGCGACATGCGAGACGTTACCGACGCCGAGGTCACGCAGGCCGTGCACGTTCTGCAACTCTTCTTGACTTCTCCCCGAGCCGTCACCAAGTTCGCCGCTCTGCGTATTCTCCACAACTTTGCTTCCTTCAAGCCCAACGCTGTTCTTGTGTGCAACCACGACATCGAGCTTCTCATCTCCAACAGCAACCGATCCATCGCTACTTTCGCCATCACCACCCTGCTCAAGACCGGCAACGAGGCTAGCGTCGACCGATTAATGAAGCAGATTTCGACCTTCATGTCCGAAATTACCGACGAGTTTAAGATCACCATTGTTGAGGCTATCCGAACGCTCTGCCTGAAGTTTCCCAGCAAGCAAGCTGGTATGCTTACTTTCCTCAGCGGCATTCTGCGTGACGAGGGTGGCTACGACTTCAAGCGGGCTGTTGTTGAGAGCATGTTCGACCTGATCAAGTTTGTTCCGGATTCCAAGGACGAGGCGCTCGCGCATCTGTGCGAGTTTATTGAGGACTGCGAGTTTACCAAGCTGGCTGTTCGAATTCTGCATCTCATTGGTCTCGAGGGCCCCAAGACCGCCCAACCAACCAAGTACATTCGATATATCTACAACCGTGTTGTGCTCGAGAATGCCATCGTGCGAGCTGCTGCTGTTACCGCCCTTGCCAAGTTCGGTGTTGGCCAGTCGGATCCCGAGGTCAAGAAGAGCGTCAAGGTTCTCCTCACTCGATGCCTGGACGATGTTGATGACGAGGTTAGAGACCGTGCCGCTCTTAACCTCAAGCTTATGGCCGAGGATGATGACGAGATGGCGATTCGATTCGTCAAGAACGGTAAGCCCTCCACCATACTCTTGTCTGCGATGTCCCTAATTCGATGTAGAAAACATGTTTTCCCTCCCGTACTTCGAGCAGCAGCTTGTCATGTACGTCACTTCGGACGACAAATCTGCTTTCGACGCACCTTTCGATATCTCCAAGATCCCTATTGTCACCCGGGAGCAGGCCGATGCCGAGGACCGCACGAAGAAGCTGACTGCCACCACCCCCACGCTCAAGGCCCCCAAGGCCGGTCCTACCAAGTCCGCCTCGACTGGCGCGGAGGCTGCGGCATCTGCGTCTGCCCAGGCCCAGAAGTACGCCCAGGAGCTTATGGACATTCCCGAGATGAAGGAGTTTGGCAGCGTGCTCAAGTCTTCTCCCCTCATTGAGCTTACCGAGGCCGAGACCGAGTACGTTGTTACTCTGGTGAAGCACATCTTCAAGGAGCACATTGTGCTTCAGTACGAGGTCAAGAACACCCTCCCTGATACTGTGCTGGAGAATGTGTCCATTGTCGCTACTCCGTCAGACGACGAAGATCTCGAAGAGGTTTTCATCATTCAGGCCGAGAAGCTTCCCACTGACGAGCCTGGAAAGGTGTACGTTGCTTTCAAGAAGCTTAACGGAGAGGGTTCCCTGCCCGTTTCGACTTTCTCCAACATCCTCAAGTTCACTAGCAAGGAAATTGACCCCTCCACCGGCGATCCTGAGGACAGCGGCTATGACGACGAGTATGAGGTGTCTGAGTTCGACCTCGCTGGTAGTGACTACGTGATCCCCGCATTTGCTGGCAACTTCAGCCACATCTGGGAGCAGGTTGGCGCCTCTGGCGAGGAGGCTGAGGAGACTTTCCAATTGAGCAGCATCAACAGCATTGCCGGTACGTTGAGACCCCTCCATGTGATATGTGACGAGGCTAACAAGTGAAACAGAGGCTACCGAGCAACTTACCAAAACGCTGTCACTGCAACCACTGGAAGGAACCGATGTTCCCGTCAACCAGACAACCCACACGCTCAAGCTCTTGGGCAAGACTGTTGGTGGTGGCCGGGTAGTTGCCAACGTCCGGATGGCGTACTCTTCAAAATCAGGTGTTACGACGAAGATTACAGTGCGAAGCGAGGAGGAGGGTGTTGCAGAGCTTGTGATTGCGTCCGTCAATTAAAAATTGGCAAGCTGGCGTTGAGGATAATGATGTATCGAACTCGGCGGTTAGACATCTCAGGAGCGCGCCTATGACGGCCAGTAATGTGATGCAATTGATCATTTATCACGGCTATCACCACACCCACAAGCACGACCGTCTAATTGTTGGATATGGATTTAGGTGGTTTAGCTCTTGATGATTCTTGGCCAAGGGGAAGGTGCTAGATGGATGAAGCCTGATCGAACGGAGAGGCGAGTAGCAAATGAGCATTGTTTTATCGGGGTATGGTTGTTTCTTGGCATGGTCTTTATAGAGGATGAACTTGGTTGAAAAGGTGTTGCTCGGTGTTTGTACCAGTTCAGCGATGACTCGCTTGGTCAGCTCGAAACAGTCACCGAAGATGAATGAAGATACCTTTCTCCACGGCTCGCTAGCATTTACATTCAACCCAGCGGATTGCGTTATGATTATGAGAAAAATAGATCAGGGAACGCAAAAGCTCTTGCTCACGGCCCAATACCTTTGTCTCGCTAGTAATGGCTGGTTTGCCAAACGCGCAAATTCCTTCTGTAGCTTGCTGCTTGTTACCTGCAGCTGTCCTTGCACGCTGGCTCCACCATCGGAGGCCCCGGCTCTCTTCCCTACCTGCCGATGGCTCCAAGTCCATCGTCATCGTCTGTGTGTCCGACACGCACCAGACCCAGCCTCAAGTTCCCGACGGTGACCTTCTCCTCCACGACGGCGACCTCACCAACGATGGCTCCTTCGAAGAACTGCAAGCGCAGTTAGACTGGTTGGCGTCCTTACCGCACAAACACAAAGTTGTGATTGCCGGGAACCACGACATGCTCCTCGACCCCGAGTACGAGGCGAGATTTCTGGACAGGATCTGCGAAACAGAGGGACAACCCCGCGCGGACCTGGAGTGGCACGACCTTATTTATCTGAACAACTCGTCCAAGACCCTCGAGTTCGCCAATCAGCGGACGTTGAGCGTTTTCGGGTCTCCATGGACGCCGCAGTTTGGGACCTTTGCATTTCAATACCCGCCAATTAGAGATGCCTGGACCGGCGCCGTCTCTGAAGAACCAGGAACCTCAGCCGGTGACTGTATTTGAAATCTAGAGACTGAACAGTCCTTGTCTGCAAATGAAATTCGGAGATTAGCAAGCAAACTAGCATGGCAAGTGAATTCGTGACATGAATGACCATGATATCAGTGCTAGAGGCATTGAGAGCTTGGAGACCTAACAGCGTGAGCGAGGCTTGGGCGCTTAGGGCCCGCTAGGCTGGCTGGCTGGCGGGAACACTGATCTGCTGAGAGGACTGCATTGCCGAGGGACATTGGCAATAAAGAGTTGGCAGTTGGGCTCGAGGGACGGCGCCTCGGTGATGATCTCGGTATTGGGATCCGCCAAGTCGACGCGGTCTAGAGCAGGACTGGCAGAAATACTATGTAATACTAAACTGAATACTAAGTAGTCTTAGTAAGTATTAGCATGAAAAGCTTTGATATTAGTATAGGAGGCTTTGGTAATGAAAAAAGAGGCTTAGTATTAGCTAATCCTAAGCTAGAGTATTATGACCCAGCCCTGCTAGAACTCCCTGCCTACCTTACACACCGGAATCTTCCTGCTCAATCTCGTTCTCCTCTTGAAAGGTAGTCCACCCCGCACAAACGTCTTCCAATGTATCAGAGTCTGAGATTGCCTCAATCTCGCTGCGGCGTTCAATAAACTGAACTGCGAATCCTTCGGATGTGTGCCACCCAATGTGGCAGTGCATCAGCCAGACCCCGGGGTTATCTGTCTTCCAAGCCATAACTAGGTACCCAGAAGCAGGGAGCATGGCTGTGTCTCTTCGCGGCGGGTTGGAGGTGTTCAACGTGACAGATGAAGAATACGTGCCGGTTCCTTGGGCAAGGACGAAGAAGTCATGGCCATGGAGATGAATCGGGTGAGGTACGCCCAGGGTCGTTTCAACAACAAAATAAACCCATTCACTGGCCTCACTGAGCTCAATGACGGCATCGTCAGTATCCTGCTCTGTAGTGCCGTTTAGAATATAGGTAAGGGTGGGGTTGGCCCAGTCCACGAGCATGCTGGTACTGTTGAGGTACCACTTGAAGAGACCAGCTGTGTTTTTCCCGACAGTCGCGGTTTCTAGGTCCTGCCACTCAGCGTCGGACACATCTTGTGAGATGTACGGAGTTGTGCTTCCCGTATCATCGTCACAGCTGTCGGTGTACGTGTATCCGACAGTGGAAGGCGTCGAAGCACTGTCGCCGTAGTACACGATGCCCTTGATGTTGTCCGAGCTTTCGTTGTCCGAGCACGCCGACTGTGGAATGGCACGCATCCAAAAGTTGTCTGCAACATCTGCCTGATCGGCTTCTACAACAATGTCATATCTTTGGCCTGGTGGAGATGTTAGCTATCGAAGACTTGTATCATGAAAAGAGCACATACCCATTCCTATGTTTAGAATGGTGGTCTCGAATGGCTCGATAGGCACGAGGTCTGCCGAAATGACAGTCATGGTATGGTTGTCAATGGAGAACTTCCAATGCGTATCGACTGCCGCATTGACAAGTCGCATGCGATAGGACGTTCCCGAGGTGAAGGATACGTTGAACCGAGCCTGGGTTGAGTCGTCATCCTCCCAGACATTTGTGCCGTTGATGAGCCCATTGTCTAGAGTCGGGGGACCGCTCGTCTCCGCCTCAGTGTAGAGCTCGTCGACTGTCTGGTGATCCCAATCGTTCAAAAAGACCATTCCAAGGTCTTCATCGTAGTCCAAAGTAGCGGGTCCGTTGATGATGATACCGCCAAAGATGCCTTGGTAGGCCTGAAGCCCAAAGTGAGAGTGGTACCAAGCTGAGCCGTATTGCGTGGCCTTCCAGGTGTAGGTCATTGACTCCCCGGCAGCAAGGGGGCATTGAGTGATGGCCGTCACGCCGTCGTTCTGGTTGGTGTAGTTCTGACGTATGCCGTGCCAATGCACACTTGTCCCGTTCAAAGACGTGGTAAGTGAATTCGTAACATGAATAACCACGGTGTCACCCCAGTCTGCAAACAGAGTAGGGCCCGGGATAGATCCGTTGACGGCCATGGCTGACCGCGAGACTCCATCAGGGGCCACCGTGACATCGGTCAGCTCGAGCCAGTACTCTCTGGTGTTTCCCGTGTCGACGACTTCCGTAGTGTAGTCAGTGTCGATAGAATAGTCGCACCACTCAGACCTTGTGGAAGCAGTGTTTCCGTCACATGTTGTTGCGCGTGATAAGAGGGAAGATGGCGGTAAGGAAGATCCAATGCCTGAGGACCTAACGGCTGAGGCAGCCGATACCAGCTTTGCAGCCAAGATGATAACAGATAAAAGTGAAGACATCGTTGTGAATGCTCTAGCTCAAATGAAGAAAGTGAAGGTTGTCAACTAAGCTGAGTTGTACCGAGTTGAGGGAAGTAATCATCAAAGGCTGCGCGCTTCCTCTTATACAATAGCGTTCTCGTATCAGTCCAGTTCTTCACCCCCAATACGAAGTAAAGTCGTATGTGAGTTGTCTCACATTCAGCCCATATCCCCGTTGTTTTCGAACGCATGCCCTAACATACACGCCCTTATCCCCAAAATACACTATAGCTATAAGACGGGAGGGAATGTCTCCACAACATCGCCGCCTTTCTGACCCTGGCAAACAGGCTCCCCCTGCAGCTGCGCCGCCCTGCGTGTCGCAATGACATCAACTTCAGCCTCAAACGTCTGCTCCATCATTGATAAATAATAGGGAAAAGAATTAGGTTAGGCTTATTTAGGATAGGTAGTTATTATTTAGGTTATGACTGAAGTTCAGGTTAGGATTAGGACTCGCCTTAGTGAGTGTTTGTTCTCATTGATGCAGTGACTTGTGATTTGGGTTGACCGTGTATGTTAGAAACAGGGGCGTGTATGTGGTATTCGTCGTTAATGATATTTCCTGTAAGAGAGTTTGCGCAACTGTACGCGGAAGCTACTATGACGATGGCTCTAAGGTATGAACCCCTGACGAGCCGCTTGCGCCTCCAATATGCATTGCAATGGTACGTGTATTGATGCGACCATGCCGGCAGTTGCCTAAGGCCGTGCGGAAACGGGGAAACACAATCCGAGCCGTCGAAACAAGTCGTTTGTGAACGCGCAGCTCCCGAGCTGTACGTAGTTGCAAAGACGCTGACGTATGCGCGTACGTTTTTGTCAGGGGTTTGGGTGTTCCAGGTTGAGATACGCGAGGCCGCTTTGATTCGGTTCCCCGGCATTTTTCCATTTTCAACTCCAGGTCCCCTTGTCCGAGAGTAACTATAGCCGGGGTCAGGTGGGCCACGCAGACTCGGTGGACATGGGCACCACCATGGTGACATCGTCAACTAGACCGGACTTGACGCAATGCCCGTCGGCAGCCCTCTTTGCCACCATCATGCACGACTCCTTTATTACAATTCCTATCACGGTGACGCGGCCTTGGTTTGTCTCTGACGAACTTGCCTCATGGTAACTACGGTGTTGGGGCACTATTAAGGATTGCAACGCTGCCGTCGATACCACATTTCTCTCCAGGCCAGGACCCAGCAGATCTTGGGCACGTTTCTTCGAAAGCTCAACTTAGTATTTGATCACCAGTCATGTATCATCCTACCATTTTTTCGTTGCTCTTTGCTGCGCTTGCGGCGACCACTCGTGCTGGTCTCAAGCCAAGAGCAAGCAACTCGGACCCTTTCCAGATATACGCCTATGGCGAGAATATCGGCGGAATTCCATTGATCTCCTCAGGAAGTAAGTTTTATCATATTAAGGAATACACACCAGACTAAATGTGATGAAGACTCGGCATATCTCGGTAGATACGACTTCCTCAATGACACCGAGGCAGCTCCTGTGATCTGTGAGTCTTCTCTCCACCTGACATTGGAATTCTTTACTCACTAAAGCAACCAAAAGTCACTACGGACGATGATGGCGTCTGGACTGGCGCCCCCAACACGACGGATTTTGATGGTTCAAGCGATCTTCCAACTTGGTCTGACCTTGAATTCTCCGTGCCAGCGGCTTCATCATCCTCGCACACTGTCGGCCTTGTGGATCCTTCCAGCAACAGCACTTCCGACCTAATCACCAGTGATTTCGGCTTCTACGGAAAAATGGTCTACGTTACAGGCAGCAGTGGTGACATGGAGACGCTGTGGTACGCGGTGGCAACTGACACGGAGGGGTTATATGAGCTGCGGTGGAACACCACTGGAGAAGATGGAGACGAGTTGATCCTTCTCACTTTGAAATCGACACCTCCGTCGAATGCCTAAGTGCTGGGGGTCTGGGGGTGGAAGGATCAGGGAAGCAGGAGGTTCGCGGGCGAATGAATGGGGATTTAGATGTAGACTTGGCTCAAGGTCAAACCAGTACTTCAATGGAATCTTAGGACTCTCCTTTGTACTTTTCAGTCTTTGGGGCCGTGTGTCAGGCCGCTTTGTAAAGTGACATCGAGTTGAACATGCTGTCAGTGCACTCTTTGTCAATCGCCGAATGGATACTATTAGTGTAACGTTGCGCTAAAAGGAAGGTTCCCTGCCCTTGCGTAGGCGACTGCGTTGATTTCTGCCCCCTTATTTTCCAAGAACTCGGACTCTCTAGTATCCCATTATCGGAGACTAATAACTAGATCCCATCTCGTGGCCCCTGGCGGGCAGTCAAAAGCCCAAATATAGCCCATAGTCCACTGAGATTGCATCGGCTGTGTAGTTATACTACACCTTCTTGAAAAACGTAAGAGCAGCAATGGAAAGAGCATCAATACCCGTCCGCATCGTAGGCTGTATGACTGGCGCAAACCTCGCTGTGTGGTTGGCAGGGATGTCGTCCAGCCTCCCCTCGCCCAGTCTTTGATCCCAGAGTCCCTCGTCTATCCCTCCCCAATGCCAAAAAGCACAAGGCTTGCCCTGCGACGATGCGAGGACCGAGAAATCCTCGGCAATCGTAGTTGCCGAAATATTTGCATTGAAGTCGTCCTTGAAATGCTCGTTGAAGCTCGTTGACAGCGTCTTCATCATCGACTCGTCGTTCACCGTCACTGGCAAGTGTCGAGTCATTCTGAACACGGGTGCCACCGGCGCACCGCTTGCTGCGCATTCGGCTTCCACCACCCGTCGGATCGAGGCTAAGAGTTTCTCGCGCGTCTCCGGCCGCACGCTGCGTATGTCGAGGCCGATTTCTGCTGAATCTGCAATGACGTTCTCCGTCTGACCAGCTTGCAAACTCCCGACTGTTATCACGGAGATGTCGCTCGGGTTGATCTCTCTGCTAACGATTGACTGGAGACGTACTACGACATGAGCCGCCATGACGGCAGGGTCAATCGTCCGATGTGGCTGTGGGTGTTAGCTCCCGGAAAGCGTACGTAGGATTTATGCCAACTCACCTGCGACCCGTGACCACCAAGTCCAGACAATGTAATCTTCATACTATCGGCGCCCGCCATAATTGTCCCCGTCTTCGACCCTACACTCCCCGCCCGCATCGCCATAACATGCTGGCCCAGCAAAAAGTCCGGCACGGGGATCTTGTGCCTATCATATAGGCCATCATCTACCATGGCCTTTGCTCCGGTGCCACGCTCCTCTGCAGGCTGGAACAGCACAATCAACGTGCCGCTCCACTCTTGCTTTAGCTTCACAAGCGTTTCAGCCGCAGCAAGGAGACACGCCATGTGCATATCATGGCCGCAGGCGTGCATCACGGGCCGCATGACGCCTTCAACGTCGAGCATGGTGACGGTGCTAGCATATGGGAGGCCGGTTGCCTCTAATATTGGGAGCGCATCTATATCGGCACGTAGGAGGATGGTCTTGCCTGGGCCATTCTCGAGCACGCCGACGACGCCATGGCCGCCGATGTTGGTGGTGATTTCGAAAGCCTGGAGCTGCGACAATTGGTCTGCAACCGTTCTGGCAGTTTGGGCCTCAAGATTGGAGAGTTCGGGATGCTCGTGGAAGTGTTTGTAGAGTGCCTCGTATTTAGCCATGTCTACGGGTGCGGCAGCAAGCAGGTCACCTAAAGTGCTGGTTGCTGTAGAGTGTTTGTCCATGATTGAATGTCCCGACGGCGGTGTTGCTGAACGAAGATGTCGATAGATAGAGAGGCGTGCAGCGCTGTGACTCAGGTGCGTTTTTAACTTGCACAAGAGGGAGGTTTTATTGGGGTTGCCTCACGTGACGGTCTCTTACACAGTTCCTCTGACAAACCTGCACTAAACAGCGGCCGGAAATTGGGAGAATCCTTTGAGGAGCTTATAAGGCAGAGAGGACCTAATATATTTATGTGTAGACATGTACTAGTTATATTAAATGAAATCAGTTTTCAGGAATTATACTTCTCCTGTTTTGAGAGTAAAGTAAGAATTTATATTTTGCACTAACTTAAGAGTATTATATCTAACACTTCGAGCACTAATAGTCGTAGCCTTCAGAATCAATGTTCATTGGCTTGGGTCCACCGTAATAAGACCGTTCAGTCTCCATGGGGACGGTCGGGGACTGAACACTTGTTGGCTGGCTGTAGGACGATGGCCCAGCCATAGGCGATAATCCGCCCTCAGTGAGCCAAGAAAGGTCATTGACAATCGTTGGCTCAAGTCTTCCGCTTCGAATTTTCTCATGGTGGAAGAAGTCAGCCTGAATGTAACATGCACTTTCAATCTCCTTGCTATCTACAATCCCAAGGCGTGTTAGCCGCGTATTTCTTTCACAGTGGAGGATGACTCATTGTAAAAGCTTACCCATTACTGGAAAAGGAACAACGTAGTCCTGGCCCAATTGCTTCAGGGCCTCGGTGACAAAGACGCGACAGGTCCACCTCTTTTCACCACGGGGAAGGGCTCTGGAGTTCCCCACCTGGACCTTTTTGAGACTGTCGTTGATTTGCAAGCCACTCACTGGACCAATCTTCAGACACACAACCATATCTTTGGAAGCCATCGGATTTTTGACATCGCCGTGCTCATAACGGGGCGGGTTTTTTGGGTTCCCGCCGTCAGTTGCATGAAACTTGGTGCCTTTCGGAGGGTTGTTGCCCGTAGCATATAAAATCCAATGCTTTGAGGCATGGTTAGGTCAGAGTTCAACTAGAGTGGGGGAAACTTACATAGAAGTTCTTTCTGCCCTCCCTTTCGAGAAAGGTGAGCGCAACGTAGAGTGTATTAGCTTCGAGAGTTGCCATCTCATCAACAATGTTCAGAATTGGGATGCTTTAGCGTGTTGGGCGTATTTCAGACTGAAGTTGAGAAGTGAACTTTGCAAGACCAGCGATAGTGAGAAGCGAGCTGAAAATATTAGACAAAGGCGATGTGGACAATTTCGGAATCTTGCACGGCGAGTCTCGACATGTATACGTGTGCGGACATTACTAGCAAAAGATTCACGAGAAACTAAGATAAAGACCCAAAGACAACAATATTTGTTGGTAGTTATGAAACAGCCTCCTTCCTCAGGCCTGACCGGAAAAGAGGCCCTAAGGAACACGAGCGGGGACGGACCAATTAATGAGATTGAGGAGGCGCTGGCTGGCCTGGGGCGGTCGATGTGAGATGGCTGGCGGTTAAGGCGGTAGCCGACAGTGAAATAGGAGGTTGAAAGAGCCAAGGATAAAAATACTCTGGAATGGGCCAATTAATGAGATTGAAGAGGCGCTGGCGTTAATTCTTCCCAATCAGGGCTAATACCAACTCATACATACCTGCCCGCGGCCCGGGCGAATTGTGCTGTAGGGTAGGTAGTTTATTGAGGCACCTCTGGTTGCAGTCGTCTGCCAACACCAACGAGCCCTGCGCACGATATCGTTGTCATCCCGGTGTTTAGGTCGCATTATGGAGCCTGTTTCCGAGCATGTCGTGGAAGAGGCGCTGTCTCTCATCCAGAACGAAGCCGGGCTGCCGCACCCGTCGGGTCCGTTACTGGAGTCCTTCGTCTCTGAGGCCTTCCAGCCCCAGCTAGCTGCTGCCCATGTCCTCCAAGCCAGCCGTGCTAGTGACGACCCGAGGGTTGAGCTTCTTGCGCTCGTATCTGACTGGACCTACGTCGTGGAATCCAGTAAGACTGTCATTATGCTCGTTCAACCTTGCTCAACATTAACACACGCTCTAGTTTTTGGGCACGGTAGTTCACCGTCAGAGCCAAATAACGAAATCCGAGCACAAATCACCAGACGAGACGGAGCCAAGTGTTGCATCACTGGAAAAAAGGCTGGTTTCACGGATCCGCTAGCCGTCCTTCCTTTGCTTCCGGTACCGTCCCGATGGCTCGATGCTGAGGTACATCTAAATCTGCCATTAACTCACCGAAAATGACTGACATTCCTCATGTGCAAGCCCCGGATCTCTGAAATGTTGCGTGCTTTCTTTGGACCGCCTTACTACGACTGGTGGATTGCCTATATCCAACGACCGGGGCGGATGAGTCCTTGCCACAGCCATTGGCTTGTCCGCAAATCAGCAGCCGAAGCCTTTGCAAAGGGAACACTGAAACTAAGTCGGCTGCGAGCGTCCATGATCGAAGTAAGTCAAGCTTGGCGCGCCGCCTTGGTGCTTTGATTCTAACATCGTCGTGAAACCTAGTATAAGATAAGGCCGTGTCTAATCGGAACATTTGAGGAAATGATCCATCTTGACGGTTCTTACCCGCTCTTGGGAGACCACTCCCGCTCCGGCATTCCAAAAGTGGACGCTCGATTCGTAGGGACGCATGCACGACTGGCCCCGAGTATTCGATGGCTTGAGGTCGGCAGGCAGATCGCCAGAGACGAGAGAGTTCCGTCATCTCCGCCGACAACGAATGATTCGCGACACGTACGAGCTAGCTCCTCTGGGCTTCCTGTCAGAGCCAAAAGGTAGGAAGCGTGATAGAAGCAGGTAGTCCGTAGGATAGTCACTGTAGACTCGAAGGTAGGGGTGGTGGTGTTGTAAGATTAATCTCTGAAGTCCCTATAACGTGGTAGAAACGCCCTAATTTATAGGCGTCTCCAGTGCTTCGCACGTGTTTCGCTCGTGGTAAGCCATTCCTTCGCTAGTGCTCTTTTAGGCACGTGACACTTCCTCGGTTTCTACAGACCACCTGCCTAAAAGCATGGCTTATGGTTCCGAGCAAAGCTCGACTAGCAACTTACAAGCTGCTAAAAAAGATTGGGCAGCATCTGTACGGGGGCAGCTGCTCCTTCTCCGTCCAACGTCTTCCTTTTGGGCTCTATCTCAAGTCCCTTAGAGCCGCTGGAGCGCTTCGGAATGAAGCCAACGCGCTCAACATGGTGCGCCAACTCACATCGATACCGGTTGCTCGGCCCCTCGATCTGATTCCAGTGTCCGTCACAGAGCCGGATTCGTTGGATGCCGAAGACACCTATCTTCTAACATCACGTCTACCCGGCGTGCCTCTCGCACGCGCTATCAGTATGCTATCCGATAGGGACGCCCGCGAATTTGTCACTTCGATGCAAGACTTTCTGTCTCAGTTACGAGCCATCCCTAAGGCTGTCTGCCCAGAATACAATATTTGCAACACCTTGGGCGAGGCTTGTAGGGATCCAAGGATTCGCGACGCGAATCCTGTGGGCCCTTTCAAAGATGAAGCAGCTTTCAGTGAACTCCTGTACCATTCGGATGATCCAGCTCGTCGAGGACACGCGAATGTGTTCACGCATGCGGATCTGAATTTACGAAATATCCTGGTTGATCGAGTTACCAGACCAGACGGGACCAGAGGTTGGGAAGTTACTGGCATAGTGGATTGGGAAAATAGCGGCTTCTTTCCAGAGTATTGGGACTGCACAAAGGCCTTGTTTGAGGGTTGGAGATATGACCAGCGGTGGCGTACCCTCATCTACGAGGCCTTTAAATCATTTGGCGACTACTCCCGGGAACTCGAGATTGAGAAGAGAAGCTGGGCACAGGGTGACGGAGCATGACAGTTTGGAAGAGAAATCATATAGCCTCATCCTCTTTCTCTTCACGGCGATCTAACAATTAATGCGCAAATATACGTGATTATCCTCTAGATATAGTACAACTTAGCTCCTCCTGCTGTCGAAACGTCAAGGCCAACCGGGCCTCCTGCAGCCTCACTCTCGCCTCTCGGGGATGACGAGGATAAAGAGAAAACCTCCATTCCCGGAAACGAGGCTCACGAAACCTCTTCATGGTCGCTCATCTCTGACATTCCCTTCATTCTTCCCTACGATTCGCTTCGTCAGCAAAAGCTTCCTTTACCCTTTGCATAAGCTTCCTCCAACTTATACGATCCATCCACCACGCCAGCACTGACACCAATAGTATCGGTGCTGAAACCGCAAACCAGACCCACACACTCAGTTTGCTTCCATCTAACTGTATAAAATTCATCCCGAAGAACGATGTCGTGAACGAGAGCGGCACAAATACAAACGCAATGGCTGTAACCTTGGCAACCCCCTCGGCGTGCGTCATACTTTTCTGTGCCTCTCTCATCATAGTCTCGTTGCTGAGCATTGCCATGCTGTCCTGGCACAACCCCGACACCGCGCGTGCGCGTCTTTGTATCTTTTGAAACACGGCCATCAGCTGCTCGCTGGCTTCTCTCGCGGCGTCTTGCGCAGCTTCTTGCGGTTGGTTGCCTTCCCATCTCATCTCCGCGTCAACAGTGGCTCGAAGCCAGTCGCTTCCACCGCGAACCTTGATGACTGGTAGCAAATCTTCAAGCTGTTCTGAGTGTCTTTCGACAAGACGTTTGATCTTTTGGAGTTCCGATATGTTGTCGCTGCGTTCTTCGTCGAAATGCGCTAGTTCCCTGACCTTTGCATCCATGAGGTTCAAAAACTGGTGTTCTGAAGCAGCAAATAGCCTGAAGATTTCATCCAGAACATAGAACGCATCTCCTTTGGCAACTTCAGAATTGAGTGACTTGCCGAGCTCTTTGTGAAGATGAAGCAACGGCTCTGCAAGGCTTGTGGTGCTTTCGCCAACTGGCATAACAGTTCCATCGCCACCATTTACTCCACTCCTTGATTTCACAATGTGGTTGATGCTCAGGTTCTTGACTCGTAAAACGATTGGAAGAAATCGGGTCGATGATGAATGTAACTTGTCGATTTCCAGCCACGGCCCCCGGTGGCTCTTATTAAGACCCGTTCCACAGTCCATCCAAATTAGAACTGGTCTTCGTCAGATCAAGTCATTTGTATCATTTTCTCTCTTTGGAAAGTAAAAGATAAAAGGAAAATATACTACTCACGGGTCCAATGATCTCCCTTGATGAGCTGAATTGTGATCTGTTGTTCGATCGAAAAGTGCTTGTGATCATGCAAGTGGAATTTTCGTGTTACCGAGTCACCCATCTTGAGCCTGCCTCTGCTGAGGTCTTTCAAATATTGTTTCATCTCCATTTTAAACCTTTGACGAGCATCTGCCAAGTTAATTCCTGACTTGTAGTTGTCCCATGACCCAATACTGGTGAAGACCATCTGGATGGTGTCACTCCCGTGGACAGATAGTGGTGGGAGGCAGAAGCTTTCCCCAACATGCAGTTGGAACCTTTCGGCAAAATGCTGATAGAGAAACTCATACTCTAAGCCTAGCCGTCCGCCCAAGTGCGAAAGCCACGCTGGCGATGGATAGTCTCTTAGAAAGAGCACTCGATTGCTCGTGCGTTGGTCCAAGAATTGATCCAAGTCACTGACAGCCCCGAGGAACTTGATGTTTCCAGGATCTCCATTTTTGCCGGAAACGTTATGGGCAGTCACAAAAGCCCGACGTTCCTGCTTCTCATCTGCCGACGAGGACTCATCCACATGCTGGTTCGAGTACGAGAACAGGAACTGCGCGAGGGCGTGGTAGTGCCGTCCAGAAAACAGCGTACTCGCTGGAGGCTGGGAAGAAAACGAGAACAGCTTCTGTGCGTAGTCATCTTGCCCTGTTGAACGTGAGCGTTGGCTTTGACACCTGTGACAACGAATTTGGTGAGCCTACTGGTCCGAGGATGGACAGGTCGGTTCTTCGTTCCTGGAGAAACCATCATCGCTGCAGTTGAGCGACCTGTATATTGGCTTGTAACCGGGTTGAAGGGGGACTTTCCGGGGCCGTCCTGGGTATTCTCTCCTCCACGCAGATTTTCCGTCTCCGAATGACGGCGTGAAGCCATCTGTGAAGTCAGTATGTGGGATCAACCTCGCCCAGCAGACTTAAGGTGCATCGCTTGCTTCATCGATAAGGAATGTAAAAGGTCTAGATAAATTTCAAGGGGACAGTCTCTGGGGCCAGGGAATGTTTGATGAATTGTTACAGCCTGGTTCTCGCTTCACAACGGCTGGTCTGGTACAATTGCAGGCTTGTTGCCACCGTGCCGTCCAGCTGACTCTGAGTGCAGGGCTAGGCACGCTGGCTCTTCTACTAGCAGGGGTCCGCGAGATATTGTGGCTTTGGTAAGTGTTGCTTCATCCTACGCCAGCCACAAGTCTCCGTGTCTCGTAAGTAACGGACAGTAAATATGGCTTATGCCTACTCTGACCCCTGTTGAGGCTTATTTTGGCTTGAAGCCTTTCGAATTGGTGACAAAATTTTGAGCCAAGCTGTTGACTTTTGACTCAGGTTCGTTACAAAAGCTAGGGGTAGTGATTCTTACAGATGATATCAACAGCACTAACGCCAATAGCGTTGCAGAGGTGGCACACAAGCTGCTGGGAGTCACTCCCTACATACTGACACGAAGAGGAGGTGAACCGGGAAAGAGGGCCTCACTTCCTCAGCAACCTTTTGGACCTGGACGACACAGACGATGCTAAACTGTCAAGATGAAACATAATTGAAAAGAGTGTGTTCATTCTGCTATAGTCGCATACACGAGTAGTTGTATTGCAGGGATGGCATCTCAAGCCTCGTTCGCAACGAGAAAAGTGCTGCCCCGTGACCTCGTTCCCCAATTTCCTTCTTGAACATTAACGAAAGAAGTAGTAGACCAACTCGTCCCAATCCTTGTCGCTCAACCCAGGCTCCTCTCGCTTATCTTCAGGAGCTAGCTCATGTCGCAGGTCCATTGCCTTTTCCAGCAACTTGCTCCCCTCCGCCTCGTTATCACCTCCCCCTTCCGCCTGAAGCGTTCGTCCAAGCTTCCACAGACAGCGGGCTGACTGTGGCTTGTACCATGGAACATCTCCATAGAAAGAGATACATTTTTCGAGCAATTCCCTACCAGGCTGCTGTTAGCTTTCATGACACACACAGACGAAAATGAATCTGGAGTGACAAACTTGACGTTCTTGTACAGTCCTCGGTCAAACTCGTCGACTGCAAGGCGGTAGTACCCGAGAGATGCTTGGATTGAGTGATCTCCACAAGTAATCCTCAGTACCGAGGCCGCCCTGGCGTGGAAGTCGTATCCTTCATCGAATTTTCCTTGGAGACGTCGAAAATTACCCATGAACACCAAAATTAAACCAGTCCTGTTACGCGTGTCAGCTTTCTGGATAGCTAAGCACCCCGATTTCCGGAAACGGAGTAGAACGTACTCTATGGTGCTTGTGTCGTCTTTTCCTAGTTTCTCTTCTCTTTTCTTCAAAACGGGCGTCACCAGAGACTCAGCGACATGACAGTCCCCAGAGTAGTAGGCTGCGACAAGGGCACGATGCACCCAGGGAAATGGGAACACCAATTCGCCAGGCTTAGTGACTTGCTCCAAGGTCTCACAAGACAGGATCCAGGACTTTTCGGCCTCCTCTTTGTCTGGAACACGCATTAATGCCATACCGACTTCGTTGTACGCTATTGGCATCGTCCGAGTGTCCTCAGGGTCGTTGAACTTTTCAATCCTATCGACTAGAACACTGATCCATTTTTCACAGTTGGTGATTGCCGACGGATTGTTCATGTACGTCCCTATGATACCTTGATAACGGTAGCTGTTGGCTAGAAGCTTGGTGAATAGATTCTGATCGTTGTAGCCATGACTTCCTTCGAGCACCTGCTGCGACAACACGGCAAACCGCTCCCCCTCAAGTAGGCCATAACCGGATTGCTGAAGGATGTAGTACCTTCTTTCGCTTAGTTACCGTAATTTCGTAGAAGAAAATGATTTTTGACAGGTCCTTACCATGATGCTTCGTTGAACAATGCGCAAACTTTGATGTTTGGTTGCATGGCCAAGGCAGTCTTGTCTTGAAGTACCTGCTTGATGGCGACGACCTGGGGAAAATACTTTTGGACTTTTCGAAGACGATCGACTTTGTTTAGGTCTGAGCCATCCAGGAACGGCCAGACAGCTGATAGCAGTGTCATGGCCGCGTTGTAAACGTCTCGAAGCCTTTCGATGGCCATTTTCTGTCGCACAACATCCTGCACAAGTCGATGAATGGCAAGGAATTCCAGAGATGTATTTCGAGAAATGAGAGATGATTTGATCAGCTCTTCTCGCGCATCAAAATACCCCTTCCTGCTCTTCGGGTAATCGCCGAGGGTAACTTTTTCAGGGCTGTTGGTCAGAATGTTCTCCGGTATTGCGTCGGGATCGAGAACAGAAATGACCTGTAGCAGAGCCAATGCGGGTGGTTGCAGATTTTCGATGTTCCATGTCGACGCAATGGTCTGGTGCTTTGTGAGACCTGGAACATGAGCTTCTTGAAACGTCTTCGCATCCTCATCATAGTACTCAATGAACTCTTTGAGGGAAAGATGCTTGCGACGTATAGTGTAAGCGATCTGAACGATGGCCAGTGGCAGCCCTCCCAGCTGGGTCGCGATGATCGCACAAGTCTCCATACTATCTTGCTCCGCCTCCCTGAAAGACAGCTTCTGAAGTAGATGGCTGCCTTCCTCAACCGGCATAGGAGGCAAGTCAATGTTGGAAAGCTGGGTGAAAATGCCGTCTTTGACGAGTGGATTTCTGCTTGTGATAAGAATGGACCCAGTCCCACCTGATGGCCAGAAGTTGGCCAAAAGGTCGGGGTCGTCCGCATTGTCAAATACAATGAGCCATTTGACATATGAATCCTGTTTGATAGGATCCGAATTGATGGTATGGACAGGGTCTGCTAACCATTCATGAAGAATCTGCCTGGTAGCCGCTGGGCCAGTATAGACGTCTTCGTTGTCATCTTGTAGACCAAGCTTGATTGCCATGTCTTGGAACCCAGCATTGAGCTTCTCTTCACTCGAACTGCTGACCCAGAAGACGACTTCGAACTCTGTCTTGAAACGGTGGATGTACTCGAGGGCGATCTCGGTTTTACCCATCCCGCCCATGCCGCAAATGACAAAGGACTTCAATGGAGACATGTCGGGTTCATTGTCATTCCCATGTTGCAAATCCTGGTCGTCTAGAGGCATAAGAGCTTCGTGAATCTGATCCAGTATGTCATCACGACCATGAAAAGCCTTGTTGCGGGCTCTTCCGATGCTGTAGCAAGGAAGAGGCAGTCGTTTTGGTCTCATGGCAAAATCAGAAACGGACGTTTCGCTCGATAGCAGTTCTAGAAATGAGGGGCACCATCCGGCCGTCAGCTTGAAAGAAATGTTGCCTAGCAGCAAGCTATATGAGGCACCTACCATTCCCTGGCTGGTGCTTATTTGCCACGACACGGAGAGTTTCGGGGGTTTCCGACAATTTCAGTTCGAGGCGCTCGTAGGCTGCGGCAACAGTGGCGCCCCCGTCTCGAGGAGCCGCTCGAAAGAATTCGACAAGCCTAACAAACAACGTGCTTCCAGGTTTGACAAATTGAAGCTCGCTGTGAGACGACGGCATGTCAAACAAGCTTTCTTATCACATCTAATGGCCGGGATCGATGGGGTAAAAGCTCTTGATTTCTATCTATCCTAGCGGAAAAGGAAGGTCTTTAAATACATGATTTGGTCCGTAGGAAAGGATAGGAATCGTGTCATCTAGAGTGATGAGAAAGGAAGGGAAACGTGTCATCTAGGATGACTAGGTTGTTGAGGGCATCAAGGTTCGTAGCTAGGTTGTTGAGAGAGGTCAAATTGGTCAACCTTTGTAAGACCATCGGGCCTAGGAAGCTTGTCATGTGGGGGAACCTTGTGATAGCTAATGCAATGTGACATTTCTCGCTTAGTTCCAGTTGCGGCATGGGACTTGTCAACGAGCTGTCGTGGAACAACTACAACTAGCACAGGAACTCGCCGCCCAATTCAAATTTTCATGTCAAACATGTAGAGACGTGGGCAAACCAACCCGAAACATACAAGGACTTCTAGTCTGCGAAATGGCTTTTCGGGAATTCTAGTCTTGAGTGTTTCGTACACTGACAAGACAGGGACTTGAAGATTTAACCGGCCAAACCTCTCGCAGACTTCGGCAAGCGTGCTGATGTCTTGTTGACGCAACGCTGTCTTGGAAAGGTCTTTTCGGTATAGCTTTAGGATGAGGCACCATTTGTTCCAACCTTCCTCGGTGGCGGAGGTCAGGTGTTGCGCACCCAGAAAGATGATGCCAGAGAGGGCACGGTAAGTAGGCAGGTGCTGCTGGTTATCTTGGGTGAGATAAGCTGCTTGTTTGGTTCTTGTAATCGCCGAGACCGTTTTCAATCTCGACAGCCCCAGACCTTTGCCACCATCACTCAGCTTCTTGAGTCCATCAAGGTTGGGGGTACCCAGAACCCCCAGGATTGTCCGGATGAATCCGAGCGTGCCTTCACCCCGGATGAAACCAGTTGCGGCTGACACTAAAGACACCTCGGGAACCTCGTAGTAGTGAGTACAGATATGGCGTAGTCCTACACCGACGAGTCTCGCAAGTGTGACGTGGAGGGCAACATCCATCTGAGCCGAGAACATAGGTCTGAGAGTTGGAATCACTGTCATGTTATTCTTTGTATATTTGTTCGTGAACAACCATCTCCTCTCGTGTGCATAGCGATTGCCTATTACTCTCCCACTATCTATTGATTCACTGAACATACCCCAAAGATATCAGGCGCTTATCGAGGTTAGTTTCTGTAGCATACAATCACATGAACATGACCCAAACCTTTTTGCTGTATTTCTACCTATAAAACCCGGGCAACTCTCATTCCCTGTTTTATTTTCTTTAGGCTTCTTACAACTCAGTAACCAAATCACTTACCTAGCCACAACCACCAATCCCGCGATTAACTTCCACCACTGCAGACAACCGCCAATCTACCGACTCATTCCGTATTATCAGATAAACACCTTGCAAATCGTTTCTAACGAACAAACACAGGTCATCACCATGGTTTCGACAATTGCTGGCTGGATCTGCCTCAACCTCGCGTGCGCTGATACGCCCGCGAACCCAATCGATTCTAACATCTACGCATCATGCGGTTGCAAGACGAGCACTCTCTTCCTGGATCCGACGGAGGCGGATGAGAGCAATAACTCTACGAAGTAACATGATGGCAAGTATGCGACACGTCTAGGAAGGCGTTCAGATGATGTGTTTTTGTACTTCACTTGGCTTGACTGTTTAGATAGGGGCTCTTCCCCATACTTGCAATAATTGTCTCGTAGTTAGTAATCTCTAGAAGGCGACTTTTACTGTGCTTTATCGTGGTGACTTGAAAGGCTTAACTAAACAATCTCGTATTATCCTGTTCATTTTGGGAGAGCCCTAACTACATCAATTATTGTTACTAAATTCATCACACTATTGCCAATCTCAACGCCTCTGACTGCACTATGTGTAGAGCTTCAAACAATCCTCCAAAACTAAAGGTCAAAATTCTTACTCTCCAGGGATATTATAATAGCTTCCTCCACATCCTCAATTGGGGCAGTATTTTCCACCCAGTCCTCCGGACACAGCTCGCTGGGTACACCAATTTGAGCCCGAGCTCTCTCCAAGATTCTCGCCTTACTACCACAGACATAATCAAGATAGGAACACCAAGATTGAAGTTTGAGAACGCGTGATTTCTTCTTGCTGTTGGGGGTTGAGATCTCCAGCGCCCATCCACAGCTGACCCAAGGTTCATTCGGTGTTAT
The DNA here is from genome assembly GCA_003934905.1 of Neonectria sp. DH2. Taxonomy (NCBI): domain Eukaryota; kingdom Fungi; phylum Ascomycota; class Sordariomycetes; order Hypocreales; family Nectriaceae; genus Neonectria; species Neonectria sp. DH2. The sequence continues at coordinate 1,010,883 of RQWH01000004.1, read as the reverse complement.
TCCGTTCGCATATGACGTCGGTTTCGTATCAGTTGTAGACTCGGAATCTTCCACGGGACGCTGTTTGTCTTCAATTCCTTCTAAAATGGCCATGTCTCCTGTTAGACCAATTTCAGGGTCGTGGAACTCAAGAGGGCTCATGCCCTCAAAAGGATTGGTAATATCCGAACGAGGGGAAAGGCCAACCGCTTTAGAAGCCAGGGGATCATCGAGGCCTTGGGTATTTAGTGGGAGTGGTAAGTCCGCCGAGGTACCTTGAGCTGGAGGAAAAAGCAGAGGGAGTCTAGCCCGCTGACGAGCCATTCCGGCACTGTTATCAATGTCAACAGACGGGAGGTTCCCGTACCAGCCCGAGGCTTCAGCCGAGCCAAACTGAGTGTTTTCGTGACTTGATGATGGATCGAGCGACAATAAAGAGTCGGGTGATGGATAAAGGGTAGACGGGGACCCATCCGGTCTTGGAAAACGAGTCCGAGGACGTGTGAAAGAATGAATTGTTGATATTTCTGGAGCTGGATTTTGAATGGATGGTGACGTAGGCCTCAGCGCCGAAAACATTTGCTCCAGTTCAGGCAAGGAGCGTGCAGATGGAGAAGAGGGCATCAAGGGCCATCCAAGTGTGGGGTCAGGGGGGATGAACTCCGTAGGGCTAGTTGGAAATTGTGTAGAAGAGTAGTCGTCGTGCAGTGAAGTAGGGACTGGGGTCTCTGAAGGTAACCAGGGATTTTGTGTTCTTGGATTCGAGCGTAGGTTAGTGTCGATGTTGGAAGCGGGCATCGAGTGAGTTGAGGGGGTTCGCTCTGCTGTGTAAGGAGGATGATAAAAAGGGTCGTCCAGCTCCTCGGCCGGCTTCTGTAGAGCCAAGCTCTCATCGAACACAACTATTGTTGTCGACTTAATCGGGTGGATTTTGATTCTTCCGCCCTGACAATGTGTTGCGGCAAAGATGACGGCGACTAGCGAAATCTTGGCCCCATCATCTGAGGCAGGCCAGCCAAAGGAGAGCATGTTCCGCACCGCTGTGATGAGGCCATCAGCACATGCGCGATAGAACAACCTTCCCATATCGACAAGATCTCGGCTAGCAGTTTCACCGTGGCCCCCATATTGAGTCAGGCTGTGAGGCCGAGTCAGGAGATCGTGCAGTATGCTTTCGCACTCCTCATCAGGTTCCTGCAGGTCCAAAGGGCCACTGGCCCGGAATTCGTTCAGAATCGGCCAGTTCCCATTCATGGATTCTTCGAGCGCCACCTGTAGCAGCCTCTGCTCATTGAACCAGTCAACCAGAAACCTAGAATCTTGAGGCCCCGATGCTTTGAGGCGGGCTTTGTCGCTCATGAACAATGAAAAGTAATGCTTGAGATGCTGTCTGACCAGCTCTCCAGCCTCGTCAATGCGGAAGTGAAGAACGCCTGCGGCGACCGGGTCACACAGGAAATCTCGAACTGTTTGATGCATCAGCTGAACGATGGATGAGGAGCTGTAGTGAAATGCGCGCGATTCCTCGGCTGATAGGCCAGGGTTGAAGATTTCGATGAATGGTCCGCAAGTGGTGTAGATCTTGCGCCACAACTCGTCGTACGAGTTGATTGAGACCTGTCTTTCCCAAACTTCCTCGAGTGAATCGGACTCGAAACTGGCTCTCAGAAGTGCCATGGCTTCCCACAGTGAGTCGAGAGTAACCTCGCAGATCTCGCCAGCGGCGCAGATCCACATCAGCATTTGGCGCACTTCCTGTGCCTTCTGAGCCAACTTTCCACTCGTCAGCTCCAGTGCGATTTGCTTGTAGTACTCGGACAACTCTTTGGGAACTTCCCTCATGAAGCCTTGCAGTTCCTCAAGGGTTGAGCAATGGTTGGCCTCGGCTTCTTGGTTTAGCTTGTCGAGGACGAGCTTGACCCACAGAATGGACCCTTGTGCCTTTGATAACAGCCAGCTTCTGATATTATCCATGGCCTTCCTCTCGCGCACCGCTGAGTTGGCGAGAGCTCGGTACCGTGGCTGTCGCAGGTTGCTACGCCTCATGGGCTGTCGTGGTTTGCTTACAGACGGTGACGCGACTGAATTGTGGAAATTCAGCGAGTGCATCGTGCTTTGCAGGGATTCCAATCCGAATTCGACAATTTTCTCGATATCATTGGCGTTTTCCTTCTCAACGACTATGCATGGGTAGTCAAAGACCTGTCGTTCTATCTCCGTGTTTGGTCGACTCAGGATAATGAACTTTGTGTGAGAGTCCTGCTCTGGACTCATCACGGATGTAAGAAGCTGGACTATGTCGGTACTCTCAGCTTCGTCCACGGCATCCACAACGCAGAATACGCTGTGTTTGCTTAGGCAAATGCGCTTGAAGATGTCGACCAGGATGTCGTTCGTCCACGTAGCAGGTAAAAGAGGGTCCATGGACCTAAAGGGCTCCTTGAAGAAATCTTTGAAGAGGGTTGATTTTGGTTGTTGGAGAAAGTGATATAGAAGCGACCGGAGGAGCGATTCATTCTTGATGAAACCGCCTCCCCGGCGGCGATGGTAGAACCAATCACCCAGAAGCAGTCCCTCTTGTTGATCATCGTTGTTCCTGGACTCTAGAAGCAGCTGTTTCCGAATAGCCCGAGCAAGAACCGACTTGCCACTGCCGGGTTTGCCTCTAATCCATAGAATTCCGCTATTCTGTGCGGAAAATGAGCGGTACACTGGATGCGTCCAGATCCAAGAGGTCGTGCCAACAGTTGCAGGAGCCACTTGACTTTTGCGAACGTTAATCTCGGGGAAAGACAACGATTCGAGACATTCTAATAAATAGTTAGCCTGAAGCCCACCATAACAACATCAGCCTTGGGAAAGAAACTGACCATGGGCCTCGGTATCGGGTGTGATGATGGTGAGATCACCTGCTCCGTCGAACTCGCAGGCGGATGAACTGCCACAAATGAGCACCTTGACGCTGTTGCTCATTGAGCGCAATGCCGTAAAGAGTGGTATCCTGACAAAATCTTCCAGCATGCAAATGCGGTCAATCAAAAATAGCGTATCTTGTCCAAGTGATGTTATAAACAGGCCAAAAAGCGCAAGTAGATGGTTAGGAGGAGGTCGGCCGTGATCCACGATGTGTTGAATGAAGAGCGTCCTGTCCATGGGAATGAGGCCGTCACTATAACTCTCTAGAATGTGGTGGATTCTAGACTTTGAGAAACGGGCAATGAGTTGAGAGAACAGGTTATTTAAGAGGGGCATGACGTCTCCCACACCAGTCGCCATAGGGGTATTTTCGTCTCTCCTCAGTGTGGCAACGCGCGATGCGAGCTGTGGTGGAGCTAGCTCCCAGTAGCAATCTAGATACACCACATTATAGGTTTCCCTAAGGTTTAGGTGACCTGCAAGTTCATATGCAAGACAGGCAGCAAGATTGTCATTCATTGCTGGTGTAATGCACATAAGACTGCCTTTGGCCCTCTGGTGCCATGCCTGGAAAGCTTTGGTGTGGACATACGTATCCAAGTCCACAACCTGGGGTGCAGACTCAGGTACAAACGGAAAGTTGCAGGTCAGATTCGGACGTATCTCTAGCAGTGCAGCAGCTGTGTGAAGTTCTACAGATTTGTCAGAAGGGTTATGCCTAGGCCACTCTGCAGGGTTGAACTCACCCAGCCGCTCCTTGAGAAGCTTGGCACAAGCGTCCATCTGGTCGATCACTGGGGCTGAATGGCAGTAGTAGTCGGTGTAGGCATCAATGTCTCCGAGCCGGTCTGCATCCTCTAATCCGATTCGATTGAGCCCCTGGGCAACGTTGAATCGAAAAAAGACGCCATCTGCCCTGAGGGACGGGAAGTCCCGTTGGAACTTTTGAGCCTTTTCTTCCGACTCTATTGTAATGGCCTTGATTGCCTTGAGGACATTTGGGATGTCATCTCCAAACGCCTTGAGTGAAGAGACCCCTGTTCCGATGGACACGAGACAGCTAACGTTGTGTAGTCTTTGACCTTCGTCGCCCTGGAAAAACACTTCTAAGGCCTCGGTCCAAAGTTCATATATGGGATTGTTAGCTCCGGTAGCGCCATCAGCAAATATCTTTCCATCAATGTCGAGCGGTTCGAAGAACGAGGTTGCTGCGGAAGTTGCTCGGGCTGCCTCCCAGATGCGTACGCGGTCGAGCATATTTGCGCCCCACGTTTTAGAGTAGTAATTTGGGAAAAGGACAATCTTTGATGTTTGCTGGCTCATGGTGCAAACGAAGCTGCCTAGCATCAGTGGGATATTCTAACAGTAACAGGCTTGGGGGTTTGGACGAGCTTACGTTTTGCATGGAGGTGTGTCATCGCCCTCTTTCATCAACTCATCCTCGGAAAGGTCCAGGCGTCGAAGCAAATCCTTCATGCCCTTTTCGAGGGCCTCGTGATCAAAGCGGCCTTGCAGCTTCGCTGACAAACTGACCCGGTGACGTTTCTTGGTGAAAACGGCAGTTGAAAGCTTCTGATACTCCTCTATGCACTCTGAGACGCTCATTTTCAATCGCCCAAGCATAATGGCAATAAGACCTCCGGTGGATGTTCCGCAGATCATGTCGAAGCACTCGCAGGGCTTTGGCGGATTGCTTGGGTCGATGAATTCCACTATGCGCTGTAAAATTCGGAGCGAGGAGAGGCCGCGGACACCGCCGCCGTCCAAACATAGCAAGCGGATGCCCCTATCGCGGGCAGGCCGCTGTTCTTTGAGCGATGCCATGAGTGCTTTCCGGTCGTTGGTTCAACCTGACGTTTGAAGGGGAGACTGTGAGACTGGAATACAATAATGTCTCAAGACCTGTTACGGCTGTGCTGCCACGTCAGCAATGTCTGCGCCCCATTGGCTGCCTTATTGCGGCTGAGTTGAAATAATGCAGAGCCAATCGATCCAAACCTATCGAATCTCCGGATGTCACACAATGTCGATGAAATCTTGAAGGTCCGCAGTCAGTCTCCTGTAGAAATTGAGACATTGAGTCACTCCAGCGTCAGATTAGCTGAGACTCGTAAAAAAGGTAGACTACGTTGGACTGTCTTCTGCCACGCAGGAGGACCGCAAGATTCTTATCCAATGACTCAGTTTAACAATCTTGTGCATTCTATACAGCGATGCACAGACTCCGCAACAGACACATAGCAGTATGAGAATTAGCATTAGCCTTTTTAAGTATGATCTTAATACGCGCAATGGTGAAATCTTTTTTGGGTTTAATTGTTTTTCTGCTTCAACTTACTCGAGTTTGGTCTGTGAATGGTGAGATGGGATGACTGGAAAATGCCTTTAGATAGTCTCCGTGATACAACCATTTGCGCGCGTAGGCATTGTCATGCTATGGCTATGCAACCCCGTGAGACTGAAGGCTGTAGAGATCTCGGGAGCCTAGAGTCATGTTGTACAGTGCTTGCCGAGTTGCTACTCTTGCTAGCAGTTATGGGTCATGATCATAGGGAAATGTGCTCTTAATTTCTGTCTATCCTAGCGGGTAAAAGAGATCCTTACTTACATTAAGATCCTCTGTTTGAAACCCAAACGACTTGAGTCATCTCAAATCTCAAATTTCTCCCATAATTTTATGCTTGCCCTCAACAGCAGCTAAAGCAATGACAACCATCTTCTGCAGGACCGTCGTCCTTGATTTCAATTTTATTGTCTGTTGGCAGAAAATAGTCTTAAATACCTTATATCCGAGCAAGACACGTGAATCAAAACGAATCATGATCGTGTGCGCCCTTAATCAAACAAACAGGAAACCTAGTCTCTAAGCCTGCTCTTTCTGTTCTCCCTTCTGCACCAACGAATTTCAGCATGGAGAATACCATTCTTATCGAAAGCTTAGATCCCTACATTCGGGGAGCAAGATGAACAGCGTTAAATGGAAATGATTCATAGAGAGTACCGAGTGGTGAATTTGATAGAGGGATATGTGAATATAGTGGAGTAAAAATACAATCTGTGAATTTTTGGAAATATGATTGCGCGATCCGACAATATTAAACACGCAATTTTCTCGTGGCAAAACCAAAAGGCCCTTTGCAATAGAGAGAGCCCTTTCGGAACAGAAGAGTTCCTGTGCTGAGTTTGGGGACGTGTCCTCTGTCCAGACCGAGCATAACGCCGTGAGATACACGATTGGCCGGCACTTGCCTGTAGAGCCGTAGGCACGAAACAATCCAAATAGCCTTGCGACGTTGATTGAACGCCGGTCCTCTGCTGAGATATTTTCAACTTTCGAGTAGAACGCTTTCCAGAAATGCTCCCAGAGGCTAAGATGGCTAGGGTGAAAGTGCCAACTAGTCCAAGTCTGAACACCAAGTAGAGTCTCAAGGCTATAGAGAGAAACACCAAACGGGGCGATTATAGCATCAGCCCAATCGACAATGCCCGTAATATGACCTGTGGCCTCGTGCACATGGATGTTGTTCTAAGAAATCGTTGTATTATAGAGCCATTGGATAGTCGACCTAGAAGAGAATTGAGAGCTCCTATCGGACCTGGTCTACCTTGGCTTCCAACTCTGTAGGCAGGCCCTGGGAGACTTGATAAAGGATATTATGATACTCATCAAGTAAGGTGGGAGGCTTTTCAATGGTTGGCCTATTATCCTATGCTAAAGCCAAAAGTCTAGAGTCTTTTAGTTAATAAGAACTCCAACAGAGTATGTTAACAGACCAACCTTGCGAAATCCTCTGTAGTCTAATACAAATGATGTTCTATCCCAGTGTCAAGAGCAAAAAGCTGATCGCGAACTCGACAGAACGCGGGTCCTCTTGGATGGAATGAGAGGTTTCTTTTATGTTTTTGAGTGCATTCAAGCATCTCTCGAATTGGAGTCATGTGGCGCTATAGTATAGCAGGTCACGCGCCCTGTACCGTTAAGGGCGACGGGATAGCTTCAGTCATCGCGTGTGGTAGGACCATGCCGTTCGAAAAGCCGACATATCTGAAAAGCAGATAATTTGTCATCACTCTTCACCTCTGCTGCATACTTGGAGATATCGATGAGAGAGCCATGATGGTTCGGTGGTGTGTTCAGCTTTTCCTGACGCATTCATCTGGTAGGAAGTCTCTTGTCGGCTGTTACATCGGCCGACATCCCGATTCACACCTGGATTGTAAGACTACAAGGATACCCGACCATCCCCGCAGGAGCACAGTTTGTGCCCTTCTTATTTAGGTTGGTCACTTGCGAAAAGCTGGAATAGAGTTGGAGCTATTGGATTGCATTAGCGTGGGATTGTCTCCTTAGCGATTAAGGTCATCAAGCTGCGGTAGTTTAAAGCCAAGGAGCGTGGCATTGATCTGGTAGAAAATGGCTAACTTATACTGTGTAGGAATCGAATTTAAGAGGCTTGTGGGGGTCGGTCACTAGACATGTTGGGTACTGCCAGCGCTGACTATCTGACATAAAGTGCCTTGCGGTCGAGGGTGGCGGGACACACGAGTGGCAACTGTCAACTTCTGGATATCTTAGTAAGAACATATATTCCCAAGGCCAATCTAATCCTTAACCTCAACTCTATCCCTAACTTAAACCTTAAGCCAACCCCAACCTGCCCTAACTCTATCTGTATTATACTGCTCTCAACTCCCATCACATGAATCCTCAAGCCAAGTAAGTGACCCTGTCATCGGGATGTTAGTGGTGGTATTCCCTCCTTTCGTCATCCCTTGCGCTTTTTCCGAGGGGACTCAGGAGGCGATCCCGGCGACGAGAATGCCTTGCGCTTGTTAGTCGGAACAGAGTCATTCGCAGGTAGGAACAACCTCGGAAAAGAGGACGCTGTTGGTGGGCAGGGCTGTTCAGCCATCTCGTAGCCACCTTTGTGTTCGTTAGTGTTCGTCTCCTCGGAAGTGCCGGCGATGGGACGGACGGCGCCGCGGCGCTGCTTCCAGTGCTTCTTTAGCTGATCCCGTAGGGCGCACGATTGTTCCTTTGCGTATTCCTGTGCATTCCTAAGCCCTTTTCTGCCCTTGTTGTAGTCTTGGCGAGACATTAAAAGGTCTGTCTTCGCGTAGTGATACTGGTGGTATTTGAGCGTACCGTCTTCCGATGGGGCAGCATAGTGTGCATAGTGGTTCAAGCTAGTGCCGTCGGTGGTGAAAGTCGTGATCTCGGCACGGCCCGGGGGGTCAGGTTTCCCAAGGTAGGAGAGGGCCTGGTTCCTCGCATAGACAAGGGCCGCTCCGTCATAAGAGCTCTGCATTCTTGCTATTCTCATATCCCTGTCGCGTCCCTTCCACTCCCCGGCGATATGTGGTAGCGTCACGGAATATGGGTCATCCTTGTGAAGAACGGCGCCGCTGACATGCTCGCTGACTGGGAATGGACAAAACCCTTTCACCCGAGGGCCCTCGACAAAGTCAGGCTGCGGGGCAGATAGGCCATTATTGAAGCCAACGTTCTTTGGAAACCCCGAGAATGCTTGGTTGAAGGCCGATTGATAACCCGATCGTGGATACTCCTTCAGCATTTTTGGCACCGTATGGACGAGCATGGCAGCCTCATTCGTGGCATGCGCAACTCCGTCAACGTAGCCGTCGTACATTGACTCAGTGGGCGAAGGGGTTTCGCGGGATAGGGCATGTCGATTGCGGATCTCCTCCAAGTTCGTAGGAGGCTTGGAGTCAAATGGGTCGAGGATGCCATTCATCAGGGACTGCATTGCGAAGCCAGACATCGTCGTCGAGGTGGTCTTTGCTGACGACCGCTCAGCCATGGATTCCAACAGACCAGACGCCGACGCCATGGTGGTTTTCTTTTTCGTCATCTTGTCGAGCAGGATCAAGTTTTTCCGTGTCAACCGCGCCGGCTTCAACTGGCGTTCGCTGTCGACGCTGTCGGCGATCTGCCGTTTCCGCGTGGACGGAGAGACTTGCTCTAACGGCTCGACCTTGTGCTCAAGGGTCGAGGTGCGTAGATGCTGCGGGGGGTTGGGCTCTGGTAGAGTCGTCTGCACCAGCTTATTCGTTAGTCGGTATTTTGCGCGAGGGAATGTTGACATACCTTGTCCGTCTGCTCTACTTTCTTGTTGGCGACTCCGAGCCCTTGCGTCCCTGGTTGATTCAATCGAGCCCTCTTTGAGGGGGACGGATGGGCGTCGGATGTCAACTCGAATGCCTTTTTCGAGGGCTGCGCGGCAACTGGGTTTTGGGCGGGATCACCGTTCACCGGGTGTTGCTCGCTGCGACTTGCTGGAATAATCATGGCTAAGAACGTCCTGATGTGATGTAGGAGGGATGGTTGGGTTTCTATCAGCGCCCACACTGGCCGGCGAAAAGGCTTGTTGAGCGCAAGGCTATGGGTTTCTTTGTCTTGCCGTCGCGACTGTTTGGCTTGGTCGAGGTGTGGTTTCACTACAAATACGTACCTTCAACGACAGGCCAATAGGACAAGATGCCTGGCAATGGGACAAAGGGCAGAGGGACTGGTAGTGGGTCCGACGATGCGTCAGGTAGAAACAGCCACATGTTAGTGGACTGCCGGGGATATTTGCTGCTTCCACCTCTTCTCGCCAACTTTCTCTTAGATACCTCGACGGCATTTGTGTCACCTGGTAAAGCTGGAGTCTACCAGTCAATCAAGCCGTCCCTAAGCTTCCTCTTATTTTGATGCTGTCTCGTCACATCTATTCCATTCAAAAGCAACAGCCCGTGGCCTTTGCATCTCGCCAGGAGGGGTAACAGGAGGGAGACAGTCTTTCCCCCCCCTTGCAGCGAGAGGCTTATTCGGGCTGCGACCATCCGATTGATGGCACACGCTAGCATAGATCGCAGGCTCAGAAATGCAAGCTGGCGCGATGCTGCTAGTACCATAAATGTGCTAGCTCCAACGCTTCAGCTAGGTAGGCCCCTGTATGTCTCTCCGAAACGAGACAGCCGTAGGTGCAGTTTAGTTAACCAACAGCGCAACCGTGCGACGGCCTACCACTCTGGTTGCCTAGTCTAGTATCCAGACTAGTCTACATAACACGACAATGCTCAAGGCAAATATCACACGTGTCTGTCCACGTGCAGTGGTGTGTCTCCCGCAGGAGAGGCCACACCGACTTATCCCTCTTTCGATCTCTTCGCTACGTCGTATATGAAATACTTAACTAGGTGCTTTGCCTCGCTGTCTCGATTGCTGAAAGAAATAGCAGGCTGAACTTACGACTAAGCCACGACGGCTCCCTTATTATGAATATCTCCAAGCATACACCGCAGGCGGACAGTTACGACAAATTAGCTGCCTTTCAGATATCTCAATTCTTTAAACGGCATGCCACGGGTAGCAGGCGATGCTTCATCTAGATAGGACGCTGAGAACTTAGAGAAGCGCCTTCAACATTGTTTGCGAAGGATAATAATAAAACCACGGGAACCCGTACAAAAATGATGGAGCAGGGAGGAAAAAGCAGGAAGAGGCCATTGGACGGGCTTGGTGATTTGCAACATGGGTTTGGAAGCGTACTATACATAAGCTATAGTTGCCCTTTCGGCTCTGGAGCCGCCAGGCGTTAATAAATTGAGTGAGCGAGTGAGTGAGCTGATCGACATAGCACCGTATCGTGTCATATCGATTATATCGACGGCCACCCTGGCTCGGCTAGTCAATTTAAGTAACCCGAGGATCTTGAAGAAGTGGGTGTTTTTCTCTTCCTCCGGGAGCTCGGATGGTGGCGGAAACTTTATAAGATCCGAGGCCGGGTTGCACGACTTGTAAATGCTGTCTTTGTAGTACGATAGGTAGATAGCGCGGAAGATATCAAATGACATTGGAAGAGCCGAGTATTGTGTGAGGTCACGATCAAGAAGCACACAATCTCAAAGTTCATAAAAGAAAATCAAATTGAAAGCAGAGTGATTTTCCAGACTAGTCTTTACTACATACACGTATTAGAGTAGTCTTGTATTGTAACGTGGCGAAAAGCGGAGTTTATGGCCACAAGCCGTTGTCAACGTCAACGTGCAAACATTACCAAAACGCTTAGATGTTTAGTCTAAATACAGCTGAGATCAAGCTCGCGAAACCATGTACCATTAGGATTTAACTCAGCTGGCAAAGGCCTGCTGTCCCGTCAAGACAGTCCCCAGAACCCCTTGGTCAGCCAGCTCGTTGATCAGGTTGAATAGAACAAAGTCGCAACCCCTCTTGGCCACAAGGTTGACTGTCACTGGCATGATCTCCTCCTGGAAAGTGACATTACTGAAGTACGATACTTGCCCAATGGGAACCGTGTAGTCTGCGTCGCCAAAATATGAAGCAGTAGTGGACGCCGCACGAGGGCCTCGGGGATCAACAGGGAGCGCAGCTCCTGGAGAGTCATTGAGATCCTTCTCACGGAACGAAGGAAGCCCGCCCGTTCCGATGTCGTAGACCATGATAGCCTCGGAGCAGGATTCTTCGGTGGAGAAGAGGACCTCATCATGCCAGAGTGCCGCGTCGCGGGTTCGGTTTGCTATGGCTGCTTTGTACGTGTCGTCGTCAACGGTCACGGTGTGGAAGACCTGGCGAAACGGCTGGTCAATGGGGGGAAACCCGGGCTGTACTTTGCCAGCAGGGGCTCGGCGGTCTCCTTGATCAAATCATGTGTCCACAGAACACTTAGATCTGCGAGTACTTCCAAGAGGGGTCGGCCAACCACATCCTCGATCGTCTCAGTCAGGTTGAACTTCTCCACAGTAGCACCCAAGGCCGCCGATGAATCGCTCAAGAACTTCTGAAGAATGGTCTCGGCGGCAGGGTTCTGTAGTGGGAGATGGTCGATCGGGTAGAGGATGCGCTTAGGAAACGTACGATCGTCGGGCACTGATAAAGTAGGCAGCCCATTCACAGACGAGTCCTGATGGAGCGACGGATCGTACCAGTTCTTGGCAAAAGTTGCCCACTTGGCGGGATCGCGAGCAAAGACACCGGCGGTATCGGCGTTGAAAGCATTGGTTACAATGTTATCCATGAGGACCATTCCCTGTGAAGGCCTGTTGCCATAGGTGCCTGAGAATGCGGCCGGCTGTCGGACGGAGAGGCCAGTGTCGGTGCCGACGGCAAAGTCAAGCCAGTCGTAGGCGGCAATAGAGCAGCCAGCCCCAGAAGAGGAGGCAGAACAGCTAAGGAAAGTGTCGCCACGGGGGCTTCGGGGGTAAAACGCGTCGTTCCATTCCCAAGCGGCCGCGGGAGAAGCAAATTGGGCTGTCTTCTGCTTGCCGACAACGACTCCGCCCAGGTCGATAATCCGCTGAAGAGCTGGTCCTGTTTTGCCAGCGATATCGTTGACTGCAGTGTATGCTTGGCTGCCCGCAGTCGTCTGGATTCCCTTCAAGTCATAGATGTCCTTGACACCAATGCGCTGACCTGCCAAGGGCCTGTCGTCCTCGGTGCTGTAGAGTCTTGAGGGCACAGGAATCAGAGCATAGCCCCAACCGGCTTCGGACTGCGTAAAGGCCCTGTATTCGCCGTTTGACTCGTACGTGCCGGTCACGAACGTCCTGTATGTGTCGGCGTACATCAACTCGACCCTGCTAAGCCAGAGGCTTTCGCCGTCTGCAATTGCGAACAAAGGGCACGGAACAAGCGTTGAGTTCCCGCAGGTGGTCGGCCCATCAGCATTGGCGTAGATGATGTTTGACCCGAGGCCCTCGAGATAGTCAATGACTGACGCATCAAGGTCTTCGGGACCACTTGCGCTGACAAGGACATCTCCTAGGAAGCCTTCGATGAAGACATCGTCCTGTCCCAAGGAACCATTGATGATATTTTTCAGCTGGTCCCCGGTTGTAGCAGCAGAAAGAGCGGAGATGTATGTGACTGGACCCTGAGAAGGATCCAACGCGCTCGGAACGGACAAGACCGGATCCGAAGTGACAGCCAAGTACTGGAGGTCGCCAATATGGAAGACTTGGTCTTGTAATTCTGACAAGAAGGTCGATTGGAAAAGAGTGCCATTCAGAAGCGTAAGGGCTATCGTGGCCGTGGGGCAGAGTGCCAAAAGAGAGGTTTGGAGCTTCATGGCTGTTACAATCCTGTTGGTTTAACGGTGCTGAGATTGAACTATATCGAGAGCGACTTGACACGCTTTTTATACCTGCCCTTTAACCCCGATGAGCTTCTTGGTCGTGACATCACGGCGCATCAACGACTGATTGCCCTTCTCACGGATTCTACCAATGTTCCATCGGGATAAAAGTTACACATCCTAACATCCGCAATCCGTGTTCGGATGAAACCTTCCAAAAGAAGTTAGTGTTCTTTTAGCCCTTGAATTGGGGATAAGACAACGGCGTTAACTGAATCCCTTCAAGCTCATCCCGGTCCTGAAGTTGGATACTTCGAATATCGCTCTGTTCCATCGACATGCTTGTCCTTCACCAGCATTGTTCTCGGAGGTCGGCATTTTAGGTCTAGTGCACTTTCTCAGCCCACCAAAATGACGAGCACTGAGGCCCAGACCATAGATCAGGGTCGTATTGTAAAATTGCAGGAGAATCCACATATGGTCGCGCTCATTATTTCCAGGGGCTCAGTACCGAATCTTTCGACCAATCCTTTAGTCAATCTAACAAGCCTTATCGAGGAGCAAAAACATGTGCTTGCTTACTTGTACGTAAGGGCATCGAGTGCATACGTGACTTACAATGGAGTTGCGCTGAGCTGTTACGGTATCTTTCGGAAGGAGTTGCACTGATATAATAATCACTTCTCAAAGAGAGCTAACCGGCTGAGATATCCTTTTTGGTACAGGCTCGACATCAAAAGCATTTTTAGCTGAGTTGGCCTATATTTTCCTAGACCTACTATAAGTATCTACAAGTTGTCAAACTAGTCCATGCTTCACTCTTAACTATAGAGGCGCGCGGCCCGACCTGGCCACCTTCTTTATGATAACCGCCCATCACGACCAGATGACCCAGGATTGAAGCTAAAGGCAGGCATAGCCAGCCGCTGGAGGTTATTAAAGTTCAGCGATTCCAAGGTCGTGGTTATGACAGGCATGAGACCACGTGGTGGAGCTTGGGGTTCATGGAACATTGTGTCATGAACACCCCTGACCCTAGCGATACGCGGCCCGGCCCGGCCACCTTCTTTGTGATAATCATCTCGGATTAAGTTATTAGAGTTCGGCGACTCTTAAGGTCACAGCCAAGACGGGCGTAACATGGTGTGACGAACACCCTCAACCCCTGACTGCTGCGGCCCGACCCGTCTACCTTGCTAGTGACAATGACAATCATCCGCCGCGGCCGGATAACCTAGGATCAATCCCTTGACCCTGAAGTGCGCGGAAGGGCCGGACTGCCTTCTTTTTGATAATATTCCGTGGCCAGATGTCATAGGATTAAACAGTTTCATCTGAAATGCCGGCATAGCCGCTGGAGCTATCAAAGTTCAGGTATTCTAAGGTCGTGGTTGTGACGGGTGCAAAATCGCGTGATGAACATAATCCTTAGCTTGCGAAGCCGCACTGAAGATAGTGCGAAAGCATAGAGAGTTCTACTCATCGAACATACGGGATTCAACACACCCCTACACTTGCTAGTTTCCATATTGGTCGATGTGGGCCGTTGACAGGACCTTGATCTTGGATCACGAGAGAAGTCGATAGTAACAACCCTCAATAATATAACGCTTGCTGAAAACTCTGTTCTAGATATATCGTAAGATAACTGGCCCAGGGTCGTGACTTAATTGGCACCAAGTTTGCAGCCCCCAACTATTTGCCGAAGAGTCCGCACAACGTAAGGAAGCTAGACAAATCGAAAGGGGATAGCGTCCCGAACAGTAGTGTATACTACAACCCGAGTTGAATTTGGCTCAAAGAACTAATTTAAGATAAGAATGGCTCGACGGTTATTCGAAATAGGACCATGGCCGGCGGCAAGCTCGGAGGCCCCATACTGTCACCCGAGTTGAATTCGGCCGAACAACCCAATTTGAGATAAGCATGACTCGACGTTGCTTCGAAATAGAGACATGGCCGGCGGTAGGCTCGGCCGCTCAATGGCAATTCTCCTATGTAAAGTATGTTCAAGACCAGACACAATGCCCGCGATGTATAAGTAGTAGCCCAGTGCTCTTAATTATAGACAAAACAGCATCACTCTCAGCTACAACACTTTCAGTGGCACTACCTTAAGCAACTCGACAACTCACTCAATCCAAAATGCCTGATCTCAGCTGGAAGAACATCATTGCCTCTATGGCGCTTACCGACAAACGAAACCCTATCCCTGACAATGAGAAGGCTTCGAGCTCTCAGTTAGTTCGGAGACAGTCGTCTTCTGACCTTGAAACGCAGGAAGTACGTCCTCAAGCTTGGGTGGACACACCTCAGCTTGTATACTCGGAGTGGAACAAAGCTGCTGGCGACATAGACCAGCCGCTGGGCTCTCTTCCCTCGAACTTCTCAGTTGGTCTCGTGGGGGCGGGAATCACCAATGTGGTGCTCGCTTTTAATCTGGCAAAGGCTGGCGCCAATGTCACCTTGATCGAGGCGACTGATGCAGTGGGAGGCCGGCTGCGGTCCGAGTTGATGCCTGATGGGGTCAATGTTGCCGAAATGGGCGCCATGCGCTTCCCGCCTTCGGAAGATCTACTCTACTACTACGCGAAAGCATTCAACTTCACCTTCATTCAGAATTTTCCTGATCCTGGCAAAGTTCCTACGATCGTTTTCTACCAGGAGGTAGCCGAGAACTGGGACGACGAGAAGGTACCTCCCGTTGGCTTTGAGAGGGTCAACAATGGTTGGGGCCAACTCATTTCTGCGGGCCTGTCCCGAGATAATCAATCCTCCATTGCCCCAGCTGCTCAGCTGAAGGAGTGGCTCAGCTCCACGGATAATGTAACTACACGCGCCCTTGCAGTCCCAGAGTGGCAGAAATACCTGGATGAGTTTGGAGACGACAGTTTCTATACTGCGCTTCAACGCATCTTTGGCAGTCGACACGAATGGGATATTCCAGGCGGGGAGGTGTGGACTGAAGATGACTTCGAACGCTTTGGCACTCTGGGCATAGGTTCTGGCGGCTTTGGCCCTGTCAACTCAGTCGGGTTTAACTCCATATTCCGGTTGATCATCAACGGTCTCGAATCGAACCAAGCTAGCTTCGCTAAGGTGTCTGACGATGGCGCCCAGCCAGCCGGCATCCGGGATCTCGCAACGGCAATTTGGAACAAGGCCACGAAATTGGGAGTCACAACCAAATTTGGAACAGTCGCGGAAGTCCTCAGTGGCGGCGACAACAGTTCCAGCCCTCCTTTTGTCACCGTCAGAGAGACATCTTCTGACGAGGAAGACGTCTTCGAGGATGTTGACTATGACTTGGTCATTGTCGGAACCACCAGCCGAGCTATGAACTACGCATTGGCTCCAGTCTCGGAAACTTCCGGTGATCCCATCATGTCGGTGCAAGTCAACAGGGCCATTACCGACCTTCACATGACATCCGCTTCCAAGCTCTTCGTCCGAACCAAAAAGTTCTGGGAGGGCCAGTCGGCTGATTTCCCCCGAGTCATCCTGTCGGACACGAACTTGCCGCAGGCCTACACCTTGGACTACGGCCATCCTGACTACGGCATGGTACTTCTCACCTATGCCTGGGAAGACCTATCTGAGCAAATCATGGCAATTCAGGATCCCCAGAAGCTTCTAGGAATCTTGAAGAAGCAGATCGCCAGAATCATGCGAGACACCGAATATCCCGACTACGCTGATCTTCTTACCCCCGTTACAGCTGATGATGTCTACCTCATTCACTGGCCGCTTGATGAATACTCGTACGGCGCTTTCTCCCTTGGATTGCCGGGACAGGACACGTATATCTCGTCCATGTTTTATGACTATGAGAAGCTCAACGACACGAGTTCTCGGGTTTTGATCAACAGCGATTGCACCTCGTTTCTTGGTGGATGGGTGGATGGCGGTCTGCAACCAGCACACAACTCTCTCTCGGCAGTTTTCGAACAGTTTGGGTCGTTGAACCCAGTGGCAGCTCATCTGGCGCCTTCTGCACTTCTTGGATCCACGTTGTACCAGTACTAGATAGGTTGAGAATAGATACGGGACAACTGAGTTCCAGGTTTGAAAAACTATAACGTTCTTAAATTTTAATTCGATTGTCTGAGCTGAATCTCGCTGTAGATCCGTTGCAAGAGAGAAGCGATCATCACTTTACTTAGCCCAAGTTTTAATTAACTATACTCAAGGGATATAATAGAGAATAAGCGGAAGAATTTGAGCTCGGGAAGCTGGGATTTAAGGACCTGCAAGGCTGAAAGTGTTATATATCCAGGAGAGGGACCTAGTTACAAGGACCTTCTCCCTTTATTTAGGTTGACTCCAGCAACCAAAGGGGTGAAAGGACAAACTGACACGTTTTAATTCATAACTAACACCTTATCATAAGTGCGCTTCAAGATAGGAGCACGTAATGAGACCCGCAGAAGTGTCCGATGATGGTCTACAGTAACTAATTAAACAACTTGGCAAACCAGGGTTAGTGGGTGGTCTGGATCCTGGCTTATTACCATGTAAGAAAAAGGCGAAGACATGCTGGGATAACATGGTAAGACCACTTTTCGTTTTAAAGCCTCATCTTTACTTATTTATTGCTTTTATACCTTTGAAGTACTTATAAGTATGATCGATGAACCACCTGGATGTTGCCCGTCACAATGGTCTTCGTCTGGAGATAATCCTCAATGCCGTACTTGCTTCCTTCGCGGCCAAGACCAGACTGTTTGATACCACCGAATCTAGAATAGCAAAAAGAAAATAGTTAGCAACGCTATTCTGAGAAAAGTTACAAACAAGTTTTGATAGGAACTTACGGGGCTGCTGCGTCGGAGATGATGCCAGTGTTGACAGCAACCATGCCGTACTCTAGCATCTCTGTGAAGCGAGCAGCACGGTTGAGGTCTTGGGTAAAGATGTATGAAGCTAATCCTACGTCACACTTGTTGGCTGCTGCAATTACCTCATCCTCGGTATCGAAACAGAAGATGGGGGCCACGGGGCCAAAGATCTCTTCTGACACGAGGCGCATGTTGTTGCCCACGTTGCTGAGGATGGTTGGCTCGTAGAAGTTGGGGCCTAAGGGGTGACCATTAGTTTTCAAGTCCAGGTAGTTTTTCTTGCATCTAACAAGCAGCAAATGCATGGTTGCTTTCAGCATTGGACTCACCCAGGTCGGTTCGCTTCTTGCCTCCAATCTCCACCTTGGCACCTAGCTTAACAGCGTCCTCAACGAGACCAGCGACCCTGTCCGCTGCCACGGGGGTAACGAGCGGGCCGTGGGTGGTCTTCTCGTCGAAGCCATGTCCAACTTGGAATTGGCCGACGGCCTCCTTGAGCTTGGTGATGAACTTGTCGTAGATGCCCTTTTGCACAAAGATACGGTTGGAGCAAACGCAGGTCTGGCCGGATACCTTGAACTTGCTGGCAATGGCACCGGTCAGGGCCAGGTCGAGGTCAGCATCGTCGAAGACGATGAAAGGAGCGTTTCCGCCGAGCTCGAGGCTGAGCTTCTTGAGAGTGTCGCTCGATTGGCGCATGAGGATCTTTCCAACTCTCGTCGAGCCCGTGAAGGAGATCTTCTTGACGATTTCCGAGCTACACAGCGTCTGTCCGATCTCGGGAGTGTTGTTCAGGGCAGACACGATGTTCACAACACCCGCGGGAACACCTGCCCTCTCACCCAAGACGGCCAGGGCGTTAGCAGCGAATGGGGTCTCGCCGGCGGTCTTGACAACGACGGTGCAACCGGCAGCCAAGGCCGGGGCGAGCTTTCGTGTGACCATGGCGGCGGGGAAGTTCCAACTAAAGATGACGTAGGATCAGCATTCGGCACTGTCTGGGGTGCTAAGCTGCACGCGAACGGGGGAGCAAAACGCACGGTGTGATGAGACCGCAAACTCCAACTGGTTCCTTGATAACGGAGGTTCGGAAACCGGGAGCGCTGTGGGGGATGACGTCGCCGTAGATGCGAGCGGCCTCCTCGGAGTACCACTCGAGGAAGCTGGCGGCAAAGGAGACCTCGCCCAGAGCATCAGGCTTGGCCTTGCCGTTCTCCCAGGTGATCAAGGTGGCCAGATCCTCCTTGTTCTCCATGACGAGGTCGAACCAGCGACGCAGGATGCGCGAGCGCTCTCGACCGGTGCGGGAGCGCCAACCGGGAAGCGCGTCGGCGGCGGCGCGAATGGCCGTCTCCGCATCTTGAGCGGTGGATTCGGGGCAGGAACCGATCAGGGCACCAGTGGCCGGGTCTGGAATTGTGTGTAAATGCGCAGGTCAGTATGGGTTCTGCGGGGATTTGGATGGAGTAATGAGAGATAGCGGGATGGGTGCATACCGGTGACGTCGAATCTCTTGCCTGAGACCGACTCGACCCATTGGTTGTTAACCCAGTTCTTGCCCTGGAACAATGAGGCATCTTTGAGCTGGGGAGTGAAGGTCGACATGATGATGCGGTAGATGGGTGGCGATGTCGAGGAAGGGTGTGAACCGTTGGGTGAGAACGAGAGGGGAATAGGAAGTGATGCAGAGTGGATGAAGACAATAACTTCTGCTCATGAAAGCTGCTGGATAATGTTACGTCAACGTCAATAAGAGGTCAGAGACAGGGGTTGGTTTGTCATGACGGATGACGAGAAAGCCGAAAGCCGGCCCGCGGCGAAGACGATTGGGGCAAGTAACAGCGCGCGGAGAATGCAAGCTCAAAGCGGGTATTCAAACTTGTTTCGGTCACGAGCAAGCAGAGAGAGGCAGAGTCGGAAAGACCTTGCAAATCAGACACAGACAAGTTTGGTTCGCGGGGTGAAGCTCGCTTTCGCCTTGCAGCTGTGCAGCGCGCTGTGCCGCCGAGTCGATTAGCCTGGCAACCTAGCCCCGCAGGGTTGGGGTGCCGATGAGGGGGCTGCATGATACGCTAACTCGATAAGCCCGGGGAGGAATCGTTTAAGTTGCTCTCTTTTGGTTGACTACTTTGGGTGGAGAAATGCCGAGAGTCTAGAGAGGTGCCGGAGCCGTCCTCCGATCTAGGCTCCGAACCCACGGGCACACCCGGAAGTTGAACAGACATCACCTGCATCACGTGCAATCCGTCTGAAAGCAAGCCGCAGGGGAAGCGGAGGGCACAATAGATCGTCTCCTCTGCTCTGCTAGCGCGTCATCTGTCACATTTCGCTCGCGCTCGCTTGCCCGCAGCCGCCCGTGGCCATGATACCCCGGCGCCGAGCGGGTCTCGCGGCGGGTCCGTCCAGGGCACTCGCCTCGCGGAAACAAGTCCTCGCCGGCTCGATAAGTCCATCAATGCGGCCAGGGACGAGTCAAGGGGACGCAGCCTGGTTCCTTATCCTGGGCTCGTTAGCTGCAGCATGGCAGGCCAAAGCGAGCCATTCAGAAGTCCCCGAATGATAACTAGATTGGCCATATACCAACGTCCGGCTTCAGCTTCAGCTTCTACTTCTCGAGCCCGTTGCAAGCAAGCTTCTCTCCCATCTCTTTTGCCAATTCGTCCTACTCTTTGTGTCAAACTCAATTGCCCTTGAACGCGACTCTCAGTCTTCGCACTCGACTCGAAATGACACAAGCTGTAGAGACAGTTGACCTGTCCAACACCACCGCCGCCTACTACGCGGCGGCCACCGTTGCTCCGGCCGGGAAGATTGTGCACATCTCTGGCCAGCCCGGCAGCACCAAAGATGGCACTGTTCCCAGCGACTACGAGTCGCAGATTCATCTGGCTCTGCTGAACCTGCGCAAGATCATCGTCGCCGCTGGTGCCTCGGTCAAGGACATCCTCAAGCTCACCGTCTACATCGTCAACTACGACCCGGCGCAGCGCAAGCACACCCGCCACATCCAGCGTTTCCTGGCCGGCCACCGACCTGCCATGACCCTCGCCCCGGTGCAGCAGCTCGCCATTGCCTCTTGGCTCTTCGAGATTGACGCTGTTATCGCCCTCCCCGAGCAACCTCCCGCCCCATTGGCGCTTCCCGCTGCGCAGGAATCCGTTGATGTCATCATCATCGGTGCCGGCCTGGCTGGTCTCTCTGCGGCTCACGATGTCCTCAACTCCGGCCTCTCGTGTGTTGTGCTCGAGGCCCGCGATCGTGTCGGCGGCAAGACGTGGAGCCAGACAATGGAAGGCGGCGCTGGAGTTGTCGACCTAGGCGCCGCCTGGATCAACGATGTCAGCCAGAGCAAGGTCTACGCGCTGGCCAAGAGATACGGCGCGGAACTGATTGAGCAGAACACGCAGGGCAATGTTGCACTGCAAGACTTTGATGGCAGATGCTCGTCTTTTGCTTATGGAGACCTGCCCAACGTATGTATCCTTCTGAGCAAAGCCTCGTTGCGCACACCACTAACACTGGATTTGTATGCAGTTCGATAGCGCAAGCCGCAAGCACCTTACTGATATCCGCGACATGGTCGAGGCCGACTGTCAAGCAGTGGACACCTGGCGACCCAAGGACACGTCCATCGACTCCTTGACCTTTGAGGCCTACCTGCGTTCTCGCGGCGCCAGCGATCTTGCCCTGGCCACCGCCACCGTCTGGACCCGCGCCATGCTAGGCCAAGACCCTAGGGACATCTCGGCCCTGTACTTCCTCAACTACTGCAAGTCGGGCGGCGGCCTGATGGCGATGCGCTCCGACCGAAAGGGTGGCGGCCAGCACCTCCGCATCCGCCAGGGAACTCAGCTCTTCGCCAAGGGCCTCGCCTCGTCGCTACCCGAGGGCGTCGTGCGTCTCAACAGCCCCGTCCAAGCCGTTGTCCAGGAGGGAAGCCACTCAGTCAAGGTCCAGGCCGGCGCCATCTACGCCGCCCGCAAGGTCATCACGACGGTACCCGGCCCCGTCCTCAAGACCATCGCCTTCACGCCCAAGCTGCCCCCGGCCAAGCAGGTGTGGGCCGAGTCCCTCTCATACGGCTATTACACCAAGGCGATGATGGAGTTCCGCACGCCCTTCTGGGTTGAGCGCGGCTTCTGCGGCCTCGCGCAGTCCTTCATCGGCCCGGCCAGCGTGGTCCGCGACACGTGCAGCCCGGCCGACTCCAAGTACGTGCTGACGTGCTTCATGTCCGGCGAGCCCGGAGCCGCGTGGGCGGCGCTGCCAACACGGGAGCGGGAGCAGGCGCTGGTCACGCAGCTGGGCGCGCTGTTCGGAGCCGCCAACCTGGAGGAGCAGTTCGTGCAGATGACGACGTACGAGTGGATGCACGACCAGTTCGCCGGCTGGGGCTGCCCCTGCACCGCGCTTACACCCGGCGTGCTGGATATGCTCGGCGGCGACGGCCTGCGCGAGGCCTGCGGCAACCTTCACTTTGCCGGCACCGAGACGGCCGGCGAGTGGAAGGGGTACATGGAGGGTGCGATTCGCAGCGGTGAGCGGGCGGCGGCCGAGGTGGTCAAGGGCCTGAACGCCGGCGTTGTGTCCCGGCTGTAATAGTTCCTGTCGCGGCTCGACTGGTTGTATTTTGCATTGCACGTGGATGGTGTCTATCTAGAATCGAAAGCAAAAGCACATATTTTTATACACTGGATTACTTCCCTTTGCTTCACTGTTCAACATGATACCTATTTCGTGGTTATGTGTATCTCTCTCAAGTGCAACTGTAGTGGTCGTCTCTGGTGTTCCGTATAAGTCACCGAATGCAACGTCGATATCGGCAGTGGTCCCTTCCAATGCCGTCTCACCTCCGTGGTTTCGGAGCCGAGACAGGATCTATCTCGGCACACTAAGCGCTGGCGGCGGAGCCGAGATGGGAGTGAACCGTCGAGATACCGGCAGCCAACCGGAACCGACAGTTCCGCATCTGCCTTGACTAACTGTACTAGCTGCTAGCTGCGAAGCCGGCGATACATGGCCCACGACCCACGGCCCACGATTGCAGTCTCCGACGCTGACCGAGACGGCGGAGCTAAGCTCAAAGGAAGCTGTCGTTGCTTCTGTCTGTCTGCCGGCATTTGATTCGCGGCGCGTCGCTGTCAACTTCCCCGGCAACGACGCACGAGATAAGCGCAAAAGCAACCACGGTGACTCGCCAGGGCGCTAGGCGTTCGTCTCAGTGGATCCAGGGCTTGTTCCAGGGTCTCGTCCCCCAATTCCAAGGTTTCCCCGCACTGGAGAGCTCGCCGTCAGATGCAGAAGCCGATCATTCATTGACGTTCATGCCCTTCGGTTTGTCTCATCGCCAATCCTGGATCGAGAAGAGCGGATCTCTCACTCTCTGCCACGGCGCTCAACGAGTTATATTTCCGCATCTTAGATGCTTGCATCTGAGATTGTGTATGCGCGCTGGTAGCAGGTGTAAGCGGTGCACTTTACTCATCTCGCCCTGGGCTGTCATCGTAAAGGCCGCACAGAAACGGCTCAACGACAGTGGGGACTTTTTCGGACAAAGCTCGCGCTCCTGTTCCCGGCTTCTTCTTCGACTCTTAATTCAGGCGCTTCCTTTTCTCCTTGTTGACTACTTCAATCAATTGAACGTGTATCCGGGACTTTGTCTTGTTTCTTATCTTGTTGGTCTTGACTCCATCACCATCCTTCTCCGCCTGCCATCGCCATCGTCAGAATCCACCACCACCTGTAACCATGGCGCAATCAAAAGTCAGAGTCCTCATAATTGGTACCGGCGGTGTCGGTACCATGGCCGCGTATGCCCTGGAGACGGGCGGCAAGGCCGAAGTCACGGCTGTCATGCGATCCAACTACGACGCCGTCAAGCAGAACGGCATCGATATCGACTCCATAGAGCACGGCCACGATATCAAGGGCTGGCGACCAACTGCGAGTATGTCAACACCACGGTTCTGCGCCTCAAGCAATTATCTGTCCAACTGGCTAACGCTGTCTCCTTCGCAGTCTCCAAGACCATCCCCAACGTCGAGAAGGAGGGCCTCGCCCCCTTCGACTTCATCCTCGTCACCACCAAGAACATCCCCGACATCTCTCCCACCGTCGCCGACCTCATCGCGCCCGCCGTTACGCCCGGCAAGACGGCCATTGTGCTCTCGCAGAACGGCATCAACATCGAGAAGCCCATCATCCCGCGCTTCCCCACCAACCCCATCATCAGCAGCGTGTCGTACATCGGCGCCACCGAGAAGTCGCACGGCAAGATCCTCCACGACGACGCCGACTTCCAGAAGATTGGCCCCTTCTCGAGTCCCCAGGTGCCTGCCGACGTGGCCGAAGACGCCGCCAAGCGCTACATCGACGCCTACAACCCCGCAGGCAAGCTCAACATCGTCTACGAGGCCGACGTGCGCCACGTCCGCTGGCGCAAACTCGTCTACAACTCGTCTTTCAACTCGACCGCTACCGTGCTGCGCATGGACACGGCGCGCATGCGCATGAGCCAGCACGTCATCGACGATCTGATCCGGCCCATCATGCGCGAGATCATGGCCGCCGCCTACGCCTGCGGCGTCACCGACCTGCCCGACGACCTTCCCGAGACTGTCATCCGCATCGACCCGACGGACACGGAGTTCAAGCCCAGCATGTGCCAGGATGTCGAGAAGGGCAACCTGATGGAGATTGAGAACATCGTCGGCGAGCCGCTACGTGAGGGCGAGGCGCATGGCGTGCCCATGCCTACGCTGCGGACCATCTACGGCCTTCTCAAGGGTCTGCAACTCAAGATCAAGGAAAGCAAGGGCATGTGGGAAGCTAAGTTCGAGCCAGACAACCCATACCAGTAGATTACTCAATTGCAATGATAGATAAAATAACCAAACTCGTTAAACATCTATTCGTCGTTTTTAGCTCTGGACGCGTTTTGCCATGATTGAAAATCGTGGCCTGGCTGGGCGCTGTTCCTGGTAGTGAGTGGGCTGGAGAGATGGGTCAAAGCACAGTTCGAAGAAGAGACCTAGTAGCTTACAGAAATCGACAACTGCACCTTGAGGTCCGGCGTAAATATTTTCAACCCAAAGCTTCTGATACCTCAGACAACCAATGCCGACAAGAAGCCCGGCCGGGATTCCTAGTTCTACAGCCCGTGAGAGCCGGGAACTCCATCGGGGCTATCTGAGTTAATCAGGGAGCTACATCTTCGGTTGCGGCTTATGTGCAGTTGTATGAGACCCAAGTCTAAACGGTTTATTAGATGACCATAAATGTGGCATGGGAAGACAGCATGTCAAGGAACACGGTCATGACTTGCGACTGGCATGTAAAATAGAGTAGGATCATGATCAATTTTCATCCCGGGCACTGCAGCCGTGGGTCACCGGGTTCTCTATATGCGGGCTCTTGGTGTTGATTGAGCAGGTAATAAAAAGGAAACAAAACACACGAATAAACAGCCGTCTTTTATTCTCCCTTGCACAACTCGCCGTTGGACTTCCAGATCTCGTACTCGAAGTCGGGCTGGAACTCGGTGTAGAGGGTTTCCTACATGAGGCTTGTCAGTACCTGGTTCCTCGATGGTTGTGTAAACTGTAAAGTATAATTTTCTAGACTTACAGGATCAGCGTTGACCCTGGCAGTGAACTCGGCCTCCTTCTCGCCGATGTAGTTCTTAGGCAGGCCGGCGCTCTCGACCAGGAGCTGGAGCTCGCAGGAGCGCTCCATGAGTGTGTAGAGATAGGCGGCCTCGTCGACAGTGCCGCCGGCAGTCAGGATGCCGTGGTTCTGTAGGACGATAATACGGCCCTTCTCGCCGAGGGCATCGACAATGCGCTGGCCCTCCTCCTCGCCGAGGACAACACCGCCGAAGGACTCGTAGACGGCCTGAGTACCCCAGAAGTTGCAGGTGTCCTGGCTGATGATGTCGAGGGGCCGGCCGAAGGTAGACCAGGCCTTGCCGTACTTGGAGTGGGTGTGGCAGGCGGCGTGGATGTCCGGGCGAGCACGGTGGATAGCGCTGTGGATCATGAAGCCGGCGGCGTTCACAGCGGTCTTGTTGCCGCCGATGACCTGGCCGTCCTCGTCGATCTGGACCATGTCGCTGGCCTTGAGCATGCCAAAGTGCACGCCGAGGCTGGGTCATGTTCATGTCAGAGGAGCAGAGAAAGCGCCAGGGAGACTCACGGGTTGATCCAGAAGGTGGTAGGGTCGACCGTGTCCCGCACGCTGATGTGGCCGCTGGTGCCCTCGGTGTATCCCTTCCTGGCGAAGACCCTGAAGGCGCCGGCCATGTGCTCGAGCTGCCACTGGCGCTTCTTGTAGGGGTCGGTGATGTTGGGGATGCCGGCGAACTCGTAGCCGCCGGTGGCCAGTGCAGACACGGCCGGCTTCTGGGATGGTTCTTGAGCGGTGGCAGCGGCCTCGACCTTGAACCCGGCGGTCTGGGTGGTAATGGTGGTGGTTGTGGACATTTTGATTCGACGAGTGTGTGCTGTTTGTGTGTATCTCTTCGCTGGCAGTTGGATCAAACGAGTCGGATATGCAGATGGACGCAGGGCCCTAGAATCAAAGATGAGATCATCTATAAACAAACTTATCCTCGATCACGCCCCCGGGAAGCCTTGCCTCGTTTCTATCCCACCTACCTAACCCGTCATAACCTCCGTTCCATTGTGTCTGAGTGCTGTTCAGCCCGCTTATGGGGTGCACTAGCGCACTCGCGGTGGCCTGCCTTCCCCTTGGAGCCTAATGGTGTGACTGCGTGTGTAACTTATTGTGTAATTAACTAAGCTAAGGCGGAAATGTGGACGGTGTCCGAACGCAGGGCTGACTCTCAGCGGCTTATGGATAGGTCGCGTCTCTCGCTCCGAGATGCCCTCTCCGACACAATAGTCGCTACGCCGTCACATACCCGCTGGTCGGCCCGCCATGACACACATCTCCCTGGTTCATAGGCTCACTCGACTTCACCGACAGCAGGATGCCGCACCCGATGAGGTTGTCCTCGGCGATACTCTCCCCCATCCTGTTTTCCGACAACACAAAACTGCTCAAGGAGGCTATTGAAGCTATTTACCAGGTCGAACATCAGCGCGTGAGAACTGGAAGCGTGCGCGTCTCGGAATTCCCAGAGTCGGTCATCGATACGTGCGGTCCAACGTCGAGACCATCCTCGACAGCATCGAAGCCATGGAGCAAATTGAGACAGACCAAGGTCCTTGCTGCGCCGCCTTTCCGGTCTGCCTTTATCGGCGCCACGGAAGCTCTCGAGCCGCAGCAATCAAGAATGGTCGCTTCAAGCAGTGGTATGGAAAAGTGGCCATGTACGGCATCGAGGTCAGCAACTTTCGTCGTCAGGCAGGTCGGGAGAGAGCCTCATGGGGTCCTCGGCGAGCTTGGGGTCGCCGTCCTCAAGCGGCATCGTGGCGTTTCCTCGAGGCTGGTTCTGCAGCGCTGAATCTTGTGGTGGTGATTCGGTCGTCCCTCTATTAGACATTTCCTCGCGTGCCCACAACGCTATGGAAGATCCAACATAATGAGGGTTGAGCGGCTCAGTTGAGTAGGCACCAAGAAGGGGAGCCAGCGCTGGGTTCTCGCCAGGGGCGTCGCCCCTTGAACTCCTGTGGTCTTCCCGACGGGTGCTAGTTCGCCTTGCAGATGATGAAGATGGCCCATTGGAGGCTATGTTCGTCCTTCGGGTTTTTCTGAACGCTGATGAAGGCCCCGTCTGCTGGAAAACGGTTCCTTCCTCGATTCGATCCTCAGGATTGCGCCGGACTGTGGTTTCCGGTATCACGGTCCCTTGATCTTCGGCGATACGACTCATAGAATTGTGCCGGACCATCGTTCCTCGTATTGTAGTCCCTTGGTCTCCCACGGCATGATCTCCAGGGCTGTACCGTATCGTCGTCTGGTTCTCTTCATCGGCATGCGAATCCTGAGTCGTCATCCAACTGTCATTTTTGAATGCAATGGGCAGAAGCGCCGCGCGATCAAAACAGACCCCGGATGAGGACCGTTCTTCCGGCGATATGACTAGCATGGCGCGTAGTAAAAACAGGATCGGGTCGTTAGGCCGTCTAAGCACATCGTCTTGGAAATTATCGCTAATCCTTCGACACCAAGCAGTTCTGTTGTTCTCATACTTTTGTCTGATGCACGGTGGAAGTTTATGCACCAGCTCGTACACCACCACACCAAGTGACCAGACATCGACAGCCGCGGTGTATCTTGTTCCTTGCCCACTGACCGGGATAGACTCCAAGGAGATCTCGGGGGCAACGTATTTCCAAGTGCCACAGATCGTCATCAAGTCAGAGCTGTCCCGCGATAGTCCAAAGTCCCCGAACTTGACGTGGATGTCGCGTGTGGTCCGGTGCTGGACGAGAATGTTGGCTGGCTTGATGTCTCGGTGGGCAATTGGCGGCTTAAACTGGTGCAAATATGACAGTGCCGATAAGCACTGATAAAAAATCGATCGGGTCTCACTGTGTGATATGTTCTTGTGATCTTCCAACGACCCGCCCGGTACATACTCGAGCAGTAACCGGGGGTGTGGCGTGAACACCGCCTCAAGGATTCTCACGATATGTGGCTATGGGGTCATTAGAATATGCTTAAATAAGTAGCAGGTGAAATACGAACATGACGAACTTGGCCCATGATACGAGCTTCGTTCTCCCAAGCTTTGAGGTCAAGGCTTTGGTTCCGAATAGCTGCGGCTGAAGGCTCCTTCAGGGCGTACATGATCCCATCGCTGACGTTCCAGAGATGAGTCACAACGCCAAAAGCACCTTGACCCAACTCGGCCTTTAGGTAGATTTCTTTGCTGTTTGGTGTAAGAGCACCTATAGGCCCCTGAGTTCTCAGAGGATTCAAAGGACCGCGACTGCTTGAAATTCCTTGGGGGGCTCTTCTACCCTGGCAGAACTGGTCGACATTGTCAATGTACGCCTGGGACGTTACGTCGTGGGCAGTGACATCGATCCAGAACGAGACGAGTTGGTGCACCTTGATGATGATGTCTCTTCTCTTCTGGATGAAATCGGCACCTCCAACTATCCAGTGGAAATTGCTTCGCTTTCCGCATCCTTCGTTATCGTAGGTGACCTCGGTTCCCCCCAAAGAATCTAAGTCCTTTACGATGAGGCGCTTGGCCTGATCGAATGTCAAGGCGAAATGAAAGGGGCTTACGCCCGAGGAAGGAATGACCACATCACAGTTGGGATCGGATCCGAAGACAACTCCATGCGAGGTTCGTGGGACCTTGCTGAACCTGAGCTCTAGGCGTGGCAGGTAGAAGTGGATTGGGGCGTTGTGGTTTTGCGGCACCTCGGTAGGCATCCGCTGGTTGCCGTGAGGCTCAGCAATTGAAGGGAGGTGAAGTCTGGGGGGAACATAAAGCGGGTTGGACGCCAAAGCTTTCGATGTGGAAGAATGAATTTCCTGATGAGGATAAACGCAAACAATCAGGTCGTCATCGTCGTCCATTTTGAAGGGCCCTTTTTATGTCAAAAGAAGTTCAGGGGAGTTGTGTTGAGAAAGAGTTGTGTCGAGAAAGAGTTGTGTCGAAAAAGAGTTGTATCGAGAAAGAGTTGTGTCGAGAGATGGGAGGTGTTATATCCACCATGTGTAACGTCTCTGTCACCAACGGCCGTGCTGTCACTGCGCAATTTGATTGATCCACCGCCACGGTACAACGCACGCCGCACAGCCAACTGCCCGAAGGCCACAAGCCGTGGAAAGACTATTTGCTCAGGTGACATGTGATGCGCCCTGCCTCTCTGTTTCCACTGCTGACTCATCTGAAGCCTTTGTTCACGTATAAAGGTCACACCCGAAACGAACAAAGGCCAGCGAAAACCTTGACATTCCAACACAAGCATCAGCCCTTATCGTTCATTTGCTGCTATACGCATGGATGGAATCATGTCGTCCTCAGGGCCGACTGCTGCAGGTTTGACCATGGACGACGTTGCTGCCTTGGACGAGGCAAAGCTTGCCGATCTGCTGAACAAACACCGCCTTCCCAACGGCGCTTACCAGCTTCCCGTTGACGGGTGGAGTAAGATGTCAAAGGCCGAGCAAAGCCAATCCGTGGAGAGGTTGAAGTAGGCCATCATTCCTAGCTAGCTTCATGCGTACTATTTATATTGGTCGCTGACGATGATCCAGGGCCCAAGCACAAGCCCTGGCCCCGAGCCCGACGGCCTGCCCAAGCCCGAGCTATCTCGATCTCGACGAGCGCGAAGACGCCCTGTCCAGAGGATACGAAATCATGTACTACCACGACCTCGTCCGCGACGGTGGCCGCCCAGCATTCCCTATCGATCTGCTTGAGCATGTCTCCAGAAACCCAAAGGCATATTACGAGATGCTAGAACCCTGGAACTTTCCGGGCTCGGCGATGAAAGAATGGCGAGTGTTCACAGCACAATCCCGGAGGTGGCGGGATTTCCGCAAGTGGCAGCGAGATAACCGGGACCTCGAAGATGACGACACCTTTCCATTATACTTGGAGCGCTTCAAACGCGACCTGAACCCCCTTCAAAGGGAGTCCGAGCATCTCAAGTGGGCAGCTGAAATTGACTCTAATCAGTCGTTTTACAAGTCTGCATGGGAGGAAAATCAACGTCAGCGGGAATTGCAGCGGATTTTGTACAGAGAACGAGACTGTGATGGGTTCGCCGACTATGCTGAGGCGGTAAAGCGCCGCCTAACCAGGCATGAGTTCACCCAGCCGTTCAAACTCAATGAAGACATCAAGAAACAAGACAAGTTAACAACATGGATCGAATATCTCAACTTTGAGTACTGGTGGTTCGACAAGTACACCGGATCCCTCGAGCGCTCAAAGATGGAAGACGACAAGGCCTTGCAGGAGCTTGTGGACGCGAAGCTAATAAAGCCTCACGACACCCATGCATCCTTGGAAAAATTGATGCGTCCGACAAGCCGAGAATCTAGAAAAGAGGCGAGGGCTGTCAAGACCATTGAAGAGGCGAAGTTAGAGATCATTGAGGCGGCGAGGTCGGAGGTCGCTGAGGCGGCGAAGATGGAAGCTGCAAAGGCCGACATGTCAACACAGAAAGACACACATATTCCCGGTTCAAGTCAATTCTTAAAGGTCCGAGCTGCTACTACTAAACTATTAGAAGCAGAAGCCGACATAGTGCAGGTCAGGGCACAGTACCGTTCCCTCACCAAGTTCATTAAGCTGGGGGACCCTTGTGCGAGGGAAAGGAAGAGTGTCGACCACCACAGGATCCTGCTGCACTGGATATTGGAGCAGGTTCCTTTGGTCGAGGCCGAGATGTTGCACATGGAGGCGAACGAGGCCGGATCCACGACTACGAAAAGGCCAATCGCCGACAATGAAGAGCGATCGAGAAAATCAAACACCAAGCGGCAGAAATTGAACCACAGTGAGTCGGGCTCGCATTCGAGCAGCAGCGCAGTCGCCCCGTCCAAAACCAGAGAGGCAGGTCCGAAGCCTCGCGTCGTGGAAGACGTGGATGAAAACTTGGACGAAACCTTGGACAAGAAAAGCCTGGACGAGAACCGGAATGAGAACCAGGACAAAAGCCTGGACGAGAACCGGAACGAGAACCAGGACAAAAGCCTGGACGAGAACCAGAACGAGAACCAGGACAAAAGCCTGGACGAGAACCGGAACGAGAACCAGGACAAAAGCCTGGACGAGAACCGGAACGAGAACCAGGACAAACGCCAAGATCAAGACATGGACGAATGCCAGGACGAAGACCAGGGCGAAACCCTGAACGAAACCCTGGACGAAGACCTTGATGATACCAAGAACAGTTCCCAGGGTTCACAGACCATACTATCTGCAGCCACGCATTCACGCCGGCCCGTGGATGGTACTGCGGCGATGCCTCAAGCCCCTCGCCGCAGCCCACGAGTTGCGGCGCAGCGAGTTGCTTCTGACATGGCTCTCGCGCCTGACGCTTCCCTGAGGTCACACACCAAGTCCTTGGAGCCGCCAAAATCCCCTTCACCCGCAGAGGACACGAAACTTCCAGGGGCGACGAAGAAAAAGGCCAAGAGCAGCAGCCGACGAGGCGTGGCCAAGGGTAAGGGGGGATCCAAGAGGAGACAATGAAAGTGTGGCTGACAAAGACGTGTTTGAAACTTGAACTGTACTTTGTCTATTGTTTTGAAACGTCTCTCTAGAGCTGCAAGTATGTGGGAAACTCGAAGCCCAGTGAGGGACGCCCGGGGTTAGCAGACCCGTGGGTGCAGACTGATCAGCAGCATGGTGGTTTATTGCTTAGTCCACGATTGTGTATTTACGCTGGTAGCTTTTATTTCTTCCAATTAAGTTGTGTGTGCGCTAATACTTTGATCGTTATCCTGCTCTTTATTCACACAATGTTCTCTGGCCTTACGGCGTGAGATGACGACCTGCAAGGGAAGCGAGACTAGCCAGACCCAGATGTTATTAAGAGGAGCTGCATGGAGCTGATGAAAGAAAATACAAGATCACTACAGGCACATGGCGAGAAAGAACGGGCGTTAGTTTCAAGGAGAATCCGGATGTTCCTAGTGTCAGGATGCGTGCAGAGGAGCAGGCTGCTTGGATATCGGAACCCGAGCATCCCGCATCTCGCCACATTAATGTCATGGGGAGTTGGTGCAAGTAGTATTGGTCTTTCTGAAGCTCTGGCGTTTAAGCATGCCGTGGGGATGGTGCTCGTTGAGGATTACTTACAATGACGAGACTCCAAACTTCAAAAAGGGTTGAGGGTCGGCTTATACCCGTGTACTAAAAGTGAGGCCTAACTTACCAACACCCGTAGTTGTAATTAATGACGACCTTGCGTAAGTTTCTGGCTCTGTTGAAACATTCACCTGCTTGTTGCCTAATATGCGAAGCGCCCGAGTCACACATATGAGCCAACGATCAACGAGGACATCAACTTGAGCATTACGAGGCGAATGATTTCCCAAGAACGAAGGCGAGGCGCAGGTACATGTCAATACATCTGACTAATTGACCCTTTGCTTGCAACCGTGTTTTGATGAGGGGGGTATTAGTTAATTACGGCTGACATCTAGAGAATATTCTTGGCAAGTTCTCAGACCACTCCAAGGCGTTTCATCTGGCGGAACATAAATCTCCGCGCCGGTTTCCAAACTCGTCGGTTTCCATCAAAATAAACATATCCCGTTCCAATCGCCAAACCAGCAAGATGGGCCGCATGTCCAAAATTCAGAGACTTGAAGCCCACAGCAAGCCCATATGTCTCGAAAAGTGCAATTCCAATCAGCGCCTCGTCTGCCGGGAGCCTTCCCGGTAACAAAAGGAGTCCGACCTGCGCATCCGGAAACAACATGGCCCACGCGCCTAGAACACCGAAGATGGCTCCGCTGGCCCCTAGACCGGGCACGAGAAACCCGGACCGGCGGGCCCGCGGGGACGCCCACTTTGACGTCAGATGGGATGCCAGGCTCGCGAAGACGCCGGCTGAGAGGTAAAAGGCCGTGAGGTGAGCGCCGCTGCGTTCGAATGCGCGACTTTGAGCGACCGGTGGCGCAAAGTTGTACAATCCGTACATGTTAGCTCCCAGATGGAGCAGGCCGGCATGTCCAAACACTGAGGTGAGAAGCGTGTAGTTGAAAGGCCCGGCTGGCACGTGTGCAAACTGCCACTGAATTCCGGGAAGAACTCGACATATTGCATGAATAACCGTATTTAGTCCAATGGTACTGGCGACCATCTTGTCTGCCCCAGCCAGATTACTGAACGTCCCTGAAGATATCTGCTCCAGCATTGGCCCGGAGTAACGATCCCGTGTTCGAGAAGCCGCTCTGGCGGTTTCGAGCTGGTCGTATGTAACGGAAGAGCTGGCAGATGCCGGCCACATGCGTCGCTTCTTCGCTTCTTTGGCATCCTGATAGACTTCCCAACCGGCGCAACCGAGATAAAATGTGCCGGCTGCGGCAAGACACCACACCGTCGGGCCGATAATTCGAAGACGAGGGACATAATTTGAACGCGTCGTGTATGTTCCTGAAGCGCGATTGAAGACACGAGCTTTGAAGCCTTTGATGCCAGACGCTTCCTTTCTCAAATGTCTCAAGGGTGAGCGCAACATGGTGATACGACTCGCTCAAGTCAGTTTCATATCCCAAGCCGAGTGTCCTTCCAGATCAGAATAGCTGAAAACCCCCCAGAGAAAGGCTCTTTGATCGTCCAGGTTGAAGTGCCGCCGAGTAATTGGTGAATGTATGGGATACGGGCTGGACTGGCGCCAAAAAGACAGCGCCAGCAAGCACCATTTGGTCATATGTGTCACGTGCACCACCGCGTGACAATAACGGACCAGTTTTCAAAACAAAACAAAACAAAATAGTTGATTCCCTGTCTAAAGCTTAGTACTCAATGTAATAAACAGTAAATAGTAAGTAATATACACAACATGTAACTGTTAATTCCTGGTTATGGGTCAAAGCGTGAGTTGAACGGCCATTGTTTCTTCGCCCGTTACTACATGTCCTTCACGAGTTATTGGCATGCGTCCGAGTTTGCGCCTTGAGCCAACTAGGCGCATGCAACTGTTTCCTCGAGCAGCCGGTCTCTCCCGAAGTTTGCAGTATAGCGGCTACCATGCCCGGACACACGAAACGTGGTTCTTACAGTTACAACACACAGTGCTGTCCATGTTCTACGCAAGCGCGTAAAGATGGTAAGCGCTAAGTAGATCCATGGCGACCGGGAACTAGCAAACCAAAGCACTGCGGTTTGGCCAAGTGTGTTCCAGAAATTAGGAAACAGCCTCATGTGTCGGCTTCCCATACAACTATTTACAGCATCCCGATCTCACATATGTTATATATATGGCTACATACCTTTATACTTTTATCTGAAATCGCACACCATCCAAGTTTAATTGTAACAATTTGTCGTTCTGTTTTTGACTCAAGCGAAACATGCCTTCAGAGAAAGACCAACTTTATGTTGCTTAATATGCTCGAGGTAGGGCTCCGACCATGCCGGACTCGAATACACGTTGGTGCACGCTCGTCCTGCTTAGCTCACTCTCTGACCACCCTTAGATACCACTGAGCTCTGATAGTCGGGCCGAAGGTAGAAACAGCTGGTAGTCGACGGCGTCTGTTCCATGCAAAGGAAAAGCTCAGCTTTGTCGGTAGTCCACCGATAGCACAGTCGATTTGGCAATACGAGGAGCTAGAAGTTTCCATGGCGCCAACATCAATGCTGCTTGTTCGCATTATGGTCGGCAAGGTCAAAAGCATGAGCCGGCTCCGGTCTATCTTTGAACGTACACCTATCCGGCCGGAGATGGAGGGATGGAATTGTGTTGGTGGGTCAGGGAGGCACTATTGGAAGCTATGCAAGATGGAAGAGCTCTGGGAACATCCGTCGACGACTGGGAGTCTGTTCGAGACGTTGCCATGTGGTATGTTGAACACAAGAAGGCTGCTCAACGTTTCGATGGAACTGTGCAATACGATCCTAGCAAAGCAGCAACTTGGGATATGCCTAGTGGCATTGAACGAGTGCCTTAAGCGAAATAGCTCAATACGATATTTAAGTCTTTCAAGCACGAAACCGAGGAAGCCCATATAATTCTCAAAAAGCGCCAAAGTGCTTAGACCTGATACGTTCCATCTCCAGCTCATGTGGCATCGGGACTAGGAACTGGTCTACCTCATCCGCCCAGAAAGAATTTTGAGGATTGACATTCTTAGCACATGTATACTCCCAATACGGTGGAAACCATCCGGCTGTCTCTCAGTCTACAATGCCTACTACCTCGTCCTCGTGAACTAAGATATTCAGACTGCTTAGATCACCATGGGTCAAAACCAGCTCATTGCTCGACTGTCGTAGAAGGGCCCGCCATCAACGCTGCCAATGCTTGCCCCCTCAGGGGGGGCACGGAACGAAGCTCAGCAACCATCCGGCGAAGTTGGTCGAGTATCCGGGCTTTTGACTGCTCAGTACGCCTTTGCCAGCCATGCCATGCCATTTGTCCTTTGATGCGGCTCATGATGATGTAGGTGTCGCCCTTGTGGACAAAAGCGCAATAGACCTTCGGCACGGGAATCGAAGTGTCGGGCGATAAGCTGCATTGCGTGGGCTTCGGCCAGGTTTTCGAAGGGCTTAACCTTGATGCAAATGTTGAAGACAGACATAAGGCCCGACGAGGGCTTCCATAACCGTCGCAGATACCTTTGGTTCTTCGTTTTGACAACGAGAATGGTGAGCAGTCGGGCTACAAGGCCGGCGTGGACTGGCCCAACATTCGGTTGCATGTTCGTGCAGCGTGCTTGGCCGGTGCTTGAGGGGGGTTGATGCGAGGGCTTCATTGGTACGTGAGGATGGACTGAATATATAAATAATATTATAGTTATTTAAGAAATATATATTAAGTTATATTTAAAGCTATACTCTTATACTACTTCTTTTTATAATTACTTATTTATAAATAGCTTTACTAATAAGATTTTATAGTTAATACTGGATGATATACTAGTATTCTAACAATATTATAATGCTCACTGCTTAGCATAGGAAACCATGGAAGTCGTTGGAAGGAGCGCACGGCCATGGAAAGTTAAGGACAGGTGTCCTTTGTCCCGCGTTGGTAGAGAGCGAACGTTGAAGCGGCAAGGCAGACACATCCCTTGCAAGCATTTGAATCCTTCAACACTATCCCCTGAAAGGCAATAGCTGAGACGAAAATCATACCACCTGCCAGCGCTTGGAATTCAGCAGACTCCACTTGTGCAATCACAACACATAATAAGTAAATGGTCCGTGTAACACTTTTTAGGCACCAATTTAATCCTCGAATTTCTGAGAGCATTTAACATCATCTGTCTCTGGTTCATCACCCTTATTACTCAACACCTTCTCAAGACAAAACAACCTCAATCCAGATCCCAGACCGCTTTCAACAATGCAGACCAAGGCCTTCATCACCGCTCTTCTCGCTGCGCTTCCCGCCATCCAAGCCTTTAAGTTCACAGGCCCCGATCCCTCCAAAGTCCTCGACGTCAGCAAGGAGATCACTATCACTTGGAGCGGTGGCGTCCCCGATAATCTCCCACGCAAGCTTGATTTCGGCTGGCATTGTGAGCCTGACCAGCTCAATACTCTCGAATCAGATATCAGCCAAATGCAGGATGACATCTATCTGTCTGACGGCGAGTACAAGATCAAATTCGGCAACAACTTCCACCGCATGCTTGACGAATTTGCCGACAAACTAGCCAAGGACAACCTGTTCACTTTCCAGGCTATCTTCAATGATCGAACAGATGACCGTGTTGTTTACTGGAGCCAGAACTACACTCTCACTGGTCTAGACAAGAGAGCTGGTTCGGAGCCTGAGGTTGAGCTATAGGGAAATGATATGTTGGTCTTGAGGTATAATGGTCAAGGTTCCCAATATAGTAAACTGTAACCCGACTGGTTTATGTTGGCAGCTGAAATGGGGCGTAACATGCTGAGCGTGGGGTGGCGAATTACATTTGATAATGTTAAGAAGTATTAAAAGCTAAGATAGCTAGTGTCATAGCCTACGTGAGACAAATACCTTGACTAGAGTCTCCAGTTGTTTCCCGTTGATCGTTGGTTCCAGCGTATCAAGCATCGAGGCAAGCCATGGGCTCACGAGATTACAATCGATGTCTGGTTGCCAAAAGATGCTCCACAGTACAGATCCAAGCGATGGTGGATGGATGCTAAGAGTCATAAAATACCGTAGGTCGTTTACATACTGACGGATCTGTTTTTCGTGGGTGCTGCTGAATGTGCTGCCTTGGGCCACAGTGAGATGCGGAGAAGGGAGCTGGGGACGAAGATTCATGAACTTGTAGAAAGGAAGCATGAGCGCGGCGAAGAAAACAGCCTTATAGGGCGGTATTGATTCCCACCCAGCACTCTCATCCACATCAGTTCCAAGGCGAAACAGTCGATATAGCTCAAGTAGGAGTTCCGTCGCTTCAGAAGAACTTGGGGACAAAGGCGTGTCTGCGGTCGGCTCCAGAGCTGTGACAACGAGTTGGATATCGCTCGTGAAACAAGCAGCCCACGGTGGTGGCAGCCCTTTGTCCCTGACACGCCAACCCAAATTGGGGCTCAGGATCGCGCAGAGCCACCTGACGAGCGCGGGCGACGCGCCTTCGAGATAGATCGTGGGTGGCCTATGGCGCTCTCCTAACCGTGGCCGTAATCGGTGGATAGAGTATTGCACTTCCCGACCTTGCATCTCGAGAAATCGGACGGACAGGATATACGACCAGCACATAGTTAAGAGAGCAAGACTATTGGTCGTCTCCGTACTATTCCCCAAAAAGTACGATGCAGCCTCTGGAACAATGTCGCAACAGATTAAGTGCTCAGTCACCAAGCTGAATGCGACCCGTCGACCGTAAACAAGTGTTGGATCGTTCTCATCGTCATTTTTATCTGCCGTCATAGTTTCCGTGCCTCGAGTGCAAAGAGGCACATGCCAACATGGTCGTCTGTACAAAACATGACTGTGAGGTAATTCTTCTGGCAGACCGGGGATGTCTCTCAAGGTAATGTATGGATCCAGCATCCCGGCTGGCCATAGACCTGGTGGTATCTTGTTCGCCTTGCTCAGGAGAGCTCGCCATGTTGCCTTTCTGTTATGGAAGGTGCGATAGATGTCAGAAGGAGGCGGTATGAGCGGATTGTCTTCTTCGCTGATGAGCGGATCGTCTTCTTCGTCGGTGGGGGGTCGTCTTCATCGCTCATGAGATTGGCAGATGGCTCGCGCGAGGATCCGATGGTCAACGTACCAGATTCGGACTACACCGACTGAGACTCGTTTGCCGCCATGAGTAGCTTCCTGCTTGACAGTATTCTTGTCGCTTAGGATGGGAACAGCTTTTCTTGCGGTATTCAGTTTCATAGGCACTAACATAGGTATTTAAATGTTCTGCGGAGGCCGCAGCGACCCTGCCGAGACGCGTCGCGCGTCTCTTTGGGACAGAATGGATACAGATAACCCTCGGCTTAAAACTAACTACCAAGTCTAATGCAAGACATGGCCGACATCAGTTTGTGTGATGACCTATTCGTCACGGGCCGGTGCCTCGGCCGGTTGGAGACACTAAGAACAGTGAACATGCATGTTCAAGAGCCGTGACGATCATCTGTGTTGGTTGTAAACAATCACCAGTGTGTATGCGTGCCATGAACGTGCATGATATGGGTTGCTTAACCATCCGCAATGCCTCCGTGTGGGGGGTAATCGAACTTAGTATGATGCACAGCAGCTCGGTTCGATTGCCATCCATCAGCTCGTTAGATGGAGTGTGGGGTTTGCCGGGCTGTGATAAACGTTGCTCTCTTCGGCATGCTGTACGGTCCAAGGGTGACCCTGAGCTAGGTGTCGAAAAGTATAAGGATACTATGTGCTCTCCTCGAAGAAAAGACATATTCACTCACTCTTACATTCAGCCTTTAGCCTTAATATTACCTCTCAGTCTCCTGCTTTATTTAACTTTCTATATTGGCAGAAATGTAGACAGTGTTCGAACGCAGGGCTGACTCTCAGTCCCACCAACAACCACTAATGAAACCCCATTCTTTTATGGTGTAGTAGCCGGCCCAACTGGTTGTCCGACAGCAAGCCGCTAACGGTCAACTTGGTACTGCCTGACAAAGCCTACGAACCCTGACCCTTCTCCAGAAGAATTCTAGTTGCAGCAGCTTTAATTGCTACTCGCAATTCTCTCAATGGTAAATGGTATCGCTGTTCGAACTGGCTTAGTCTTCGTGCCCACAATCTCACAGTCACCTGCTCCCTGAAAGCAATAACGAAAACCAATGCTGAGATAACCGCCTTAACTTCAGGAGCCCAGACACTTGTTCAATTCTCTGAGCTATTGCTTTTAAGTTCAAGTGACGAGCTACATGGAGACGCCATCTAGATACACTTTCAAAAGCATCGAATTCTCAATCTCCTGCGCCCGTGAAATCAACTCCTCCGCATCCCAATTGGCCCAGACAAACCTTCCCTTCAGAAATTGCGCCTCCGGCGACGCAAGCCATACAAGGAACGCGCCAGGGAGCTCGGCTGTCGTAAGCAAAGTTAGCAGAGTTACCCAGATACAAGAAAAGTGCCAACTCCCGTATCCCAGGTATAAGGGAACAGATAATCAACGAAGAATAGACTTACGCTCGTCTTGGCCCTCCATCGATGAATCAGCGTTGATCTCCGTGTCGACCACCCCCGGCTGAATATGAACAACATGCAGATCAGGGTTCTCTGCCGCAACATAGTCGAACATCTTGATGGTGGCCGCCTTGGTAGCCGCGTACGCAAACATGCCAGGCATCGGTGCGATGTGCGCGATCCCTGACGAGATGTTGAAGAGTTTCGCGCCAGGGGCCGCGAGCGGCATGAAAGCCTGCACGGCGTTGAAAGCTCCGATGACGTTGAGCTCGAAGCCCCGAGCCAACTCCCGCACATCATAACCCAGCACGAACCCCGGTTCCGGAAGGATCCCGGCGTTGGAGACGAAGATGTCGATCTTGCCCACTTGGTCCGTGATGCTCTTCAGAGCATCATCAACAGCGTCTCGCTGGAGGAGGTCGGCAGACTCATAGAGGACACGAGTGCCAGGACCAGCGGCGGTGATCTCGGCTGCTGCAGCTTCCAGGCGGTCGACTCGGCGTCCGATGATGGCAACTGACTTGGCACCGGCCTGCCCGAAAGCAACAGCAATAGCCCTGCCAATGCCTGTTCCTCCACCTGTCACGACGACATTCTTTCCAGCCGCCGTGACCTCCGGTCGGGTGGGTGAGATGAATGGGTATGGCTTATGGTGGTTCAACTTAGTGAAATGAACGAAGTCAGGAGCTTCAATTTCGTTCCTGTTTGCCATCGTATCGGTGGTGACTGGATTTTGGGTTGGTGTTGCTGGAAGTAATGATAAGAAGAGGACTGTAAATTGCAGATGTCTACAGAGGGAAAGGAGCGATCAGCTCCCAGGTGGTATTTACTTGTATTTGTACTTTTGTCTAATTTGAAATGCTGCTCAAGACAACAAAAACCATGGGTGTAAGTGCTTCCGCGGAAGCAGTGCATCATTCCTTAATCCAATAACTCGTACGTTTTAAAACCAAGATTACCAACCATGCACCCAGTGCAGACTAACATTTCTTAGCGAGGAATAGATAACCGCGTGTTGATGGACCCTAGCTTTAGTTCTTTAGCTGCTTTAAAATCGGCAGCTTCCGCGGAGCTTCCGAGGAGCTTCCGAGCAAACTCCAAGCTTTGCAATTCATGATTGTTAAAGAATCGAGTCGATTTGGTAAAACTATGATTTTTATTGGTAATTGCAGGTTGTTTGGGCAGGTTTTGGATCTAGAGGCCTTGCCGTGGTCTACATGTAAGAGCAACGCAACACTCTTCAGCCGGGCCGAACTTGCGCTTTGCAACTAGTCATCGATCAACTATTGTTTACTAGCTTTTGAATCCATAATATTTTCCTATCAGTTCCTAAACTCCTGGTTAATCACCACCCCCTTCCGCGGACGGACGGCGTCAAAATTCAGTAACGCTAGGTAGAGCACGGAGAGTATAAGTTTTAGGTGAACGTCCAGAAATCAACAATTAAATTCATCTTAACTACTTTTTGGATTATAACAAGAAACAAGAATAAACACACCAATGTCATGCATACTTCAACCGACCGAAAACATGTCCTCTCAGCGCTACAACCCGGGCCCTGCCGACCCTGCGCCCCTCGGCTCACCGCTCCGCTTCTCTGTTTCGGGGAAAACTGCCCAGAACCGTCTTATGAAAGCGGCAATGGCGGAGAACCTTTCCACCTGGGAGCCTAAAGTCTTTGAGGCCCGGGGTATTCCGACTGCGGAGCTGATCAATGTCTATCGTCGGTAAGTCTATTCCCTACGTCAATGCAGTGTTCTCCCTACTATCTTCGGAGCATTTTCAACTAATTTCATTGCAGCTGGGGCGAGATTCCGAATAACTTTGGTCTTACTCTCACTGGCAACATCGTGACCGAGTACGACCATCTTGAAGCGGTCGGCAACCCGATCATTACTCCTGAGAACGATTTCCACGGTGCGAGGTTCGAAGCCTTCCAAGAGCTTGCCTTGGCGGCGAAAACTGGGGGTAGTCTGGTTGTTGGGCAAGTCTGCCATCCAGGCCGGCAGGTCATCTCCAAGATCCAGGAACATCCCATCTCAGCGTCAGCTATTCAACTGAAAGGTAAGAGCGCATCTTCCCTCCTTGAACCTTGGTGGAAAACATCGGTCCAGTGCTAACGTGAGCTTGCCAACACAGAGAATACCCTCGGTCTCAGCTGCGCTAAACCCCGGGCTGCTACCGAAGCAGACATTGCCCGGATTACGGCCGGCTTTGTCCATGCAGCCGAATACCTGGACAAGGCGGGCTTCGACGGGATACAGCTGCACGCCGCGCATGGCTTTCTTCTGGCCCAGTTTCTTTCGCAGAGCTCAAACCACCGTACTGACACATACGGTGGCAGCCTCGCAAACCGGGCTCGCCTGATCATCGATATCGCTGCACAGATCCGCCAGCGAACTGCCCCCGACTTTATCCTTGGCATCAAGATCAACTCGGTCGAGTTCCAAGACCAAGGATTCTCGCCTGAGGAGGCACGGGAGCTCTGCGCCTTGCTTGAGTCGGCAGGCTTCGACTTCGTTGAGCTATCGGGAGGCACTTACGAGCACCTGGCCTTTGAACACCAAAAAGAGTCTACTCGGGCGCGTGAGGCGTTCTTCATTGAATTTGCCGAGGTTGTCGTGGCCAGCCGCAAGACCATCCGTGCCTATATCACTGGCGGTTTGCGGAGTGCTGCCGCCATGGTGGCAGCTCTTGATGTGGTTGATGGAGTTGGCATCGCCAAACCTGCCGCTCAGGAACCTAGCATAGGGCGAGATATCATCGAAGGCAAAGATGTCGGTGCACTCAAGCCGGTAGAGAGACTCGAGAGCTCCTTTCCGGTGCATTCGGTCGCCGTGGGCACGCAAATTCGTCAGCTTGGGAAGGGACAGGTGCCATTTGACACGACCAATGACGTTGTTGTCCAGGGCTTCTTGAAGGATATGCAGCAGTGGTTTCAGGCGTTGCAGGCGGACACAAACTTGGAGCTGTGTGGATATCCCGACTTGACCAGTGACGTCCTGGCTTAGGCTGGCCGCAGTGAG
The DNA here is from genome assembly GCA_003934905.1 of Neonectria sp. DH2. Taxonomy (NCBI): domain Eukaryota; kingdom Fungi; phylum Ascomycota; class Sordariomycetes; order Hypocreales; family Nectriaceae; genus Neonectria; species Neonectria sp. DH2. Next base: position 967,816 of record RQWH01000004.1, on the reverse strand, counting down.
ATCAGATCAGAGAGCATGGACAAATTATGTTTAGTTAAACATGCGATAAAGTCGCATCTATACACCGCAGCGCTCGTAGCCTAGTAGCTGTAGTCCCTCCAGACAATCAATGTGCTGCCTAGAACTGCAGAATAATCTATGTGGTTACCTCAGTCCTCAATCCGACCTAACCTGGCGTTCAAGGGAGGGTATTCGGACCATAACTAAAGTCATCGAGCCAAGCATGGTTATTAGCCCAAATACTCAGGTCACCCAACTCCCAAGAGGTGCCGCCAAGGTCTTTAGAAGGTAACACATTTTCGGAGGGCGTAGCCAGGAGCGGATTTCTAGTCTGCAAAGAACCATCATCGAGGTTTTCAGGCAAATTTGGTGGTAGAGTATCTGTATCCTCGGGGAGACTAAACCCCGGCGTCTCACCGTATCTTTCATTCTGAGCAATAGCGACAACGTGCTGTTGAATCTCTCTGCAAGCATCCCGTATTTTTCGCAACGACTCCACATTCGTCTGCAGCACCATCTCATCCACGAATTCCAGCGCCCTGTCTGCTAGAACTCTATCAAAGTCGAATGCCTCGTGGTTTGGGTTGTGCATGCTGTTGGCGGATAGGCAAACTAGGCCCGAGATACAAGCGCACGTCGACATCCTTGCTTCTTATTAGCACATTATATCCCGAAGAATCTTCCGTAGATTTCTTACCACGCAAATGCTGCGTCCTTCTTTGGAACACTCATAAATAACCTCACGAGATCCCTAGATGCCGCCACAAGTGTCTGCCAGTCTTGCGGCAGTGATACTGGGGATGCTGCCTCTCCTGCGGCGACCCTTCTTCCATAGTCTTGAAGACCTCGCATCCATTTCGTGTCCCATGAATTAGCTTTGCTGATCAGAGCCAAGCAGGATAGACGAGTCGAGTAGAGGATGCAGAAGAATCTTGACAACCCAGTCGGGCCAGCCTGAGATATTGTGTTGGCACTGAATTCATCCGGTATATGAGATGTCCAGTCCTCAAGCATGCCGCGGATATGAATTACATTCTGAGCCCGCAGCTCCGGGCTTAAGTTTTGTGAACGCGCCGAGTACAGATGGTCATAGACACTCCCTTGGATGCGGGCTAGCTGTACCCGAGCACGGAAGAAGTTCATCTTGGAGCGGCCGTCTGTCGTAATAAAGAATCCCGTGTCATCGTCATCAGTTGGTTCCTCTGGCGGGAAATCCAGATCGATATCGGCATCGAGCTGGATAGGAGGTTGACTGGTTCGCAAGCTGATATCCTTGTCGAGGATATAGGCGATCCAGAATACACGATCACGCTGCAATGCCTCAGAATGGTCCAAATGCACAGAGCTTTTCCTAGTGTGAAGGCCAAGTTTGTGAGCCAGTCGTAAAGCGGTGGCAATTAGAACCATCGGCGGCCTCAGATCATGTGTTCCCTGGAAGAGCATGACCAAACCGACGAGTACTTGGACATTGACAAGGTCAGTGTCGCTCATTATCACCTGAGTCAACACCGACTGTGCGTTGTCGAGGTATTCGGCTATGGTTTTGTTTGGAATCGACTCGCTTCGGTCGCTTTGACGATGTGCGAGCGCAAGAGCTACATTAATCGCCGCCCAAGTTGTCTGGTCTCTCTGGCGTGGATGCCAGTACCACTGCTTCACGGTATGTAATAGCGTCTTGGGGTGAAATAGCGGGAAGATCGAATTGAATGTTGCCAGGTATTTCTCAATCATCGGCAGGACCTCCTCTAGAGGCGGTAAGTTCATCGTCCCGTGATGGTGGCTGCCCTCAGGCAGTCCAATGTCGTCGCTCAAAGCCACGGACACTTGGTGAGTGGCCGCATCCTGTGGTGTAAGGCTCTCCAGCCTGTCAACTTTGTCCGAGAGAAACTTCAGGTGAGCTTCAAGACGGTCGAGTCGAGACTGTAGAACTTCTGGATCTTCCTTCTTGCGAGTTCCCTGCTTCCTGGGCGCCACTTTTCGACTGGCAGCTGCGTATGTGCATTCCACGTCGTAGACTACGCAGTGGGCACAACGAGGTTTCTTCGAATCGCATTTAATCCTTTTGTTGTAGCAGAGATCGCATGCCTAGGTTCGAAGGGTTAGCATAAAAGTGCTTGAGGAGGATTAATTGAAGGGAAGGAAACCGCATACCTGTCTTGTCGCTTTGCGTCGTTCCATTTCGTCACTGGTGGGGAGAAATTGGTGTCGTTATTATGCCAGTACGGCAATAACGACAAGATTGGGCAAGGTAGTGAATGCAGTGGAATCCATGACCTGGATTTCATTATCAAATAGGCCGATACGGTAAGATTCCGCGGAACCTCCGTTCACTCCGCTGACAAATGTGACATTGCTACTAACTTCGCACTGTCAAACGGGACTATTGCCAATCCGGCTAGACTGCCACCATTCCAATGCAGCATTTTACAGTCGGTTATCAAAGTATATAGATGTGTAGATCAGGTAGGAGCAAGTGTCTAATTACGCAAACGTAATCCTATTAGCTTGGTGTCAGGTAGTGAAGGGGAAGAGAGTCAGGGGGTCATTATTAATTTGAGCCACATCGTTAACAAAAGAGATGGTATCTTGAGAAGCTTTCATGTATCAACAATGAGCTTTTGAGCCACAGCGATGAGAATGCTCCCATGACGCTTAAATATAGTTGTTAATGGATATCCTTTACTGGATCTTGGATTTCCAACACTCTATTAGACCACCTGTGTTTGAACGAATATTTAAACTACTTACCCTAGATCCCTACTACTCTGCGAGGATGTCAATTATTAGTAGCTATTAGCAATAGCGAGAAATATCCTAATTCTGCATCTCTGCTGGGTCATACCAAAATTTCAAGAGCTATCCATCTACCTGTCTATAATTCAGTCCATTAGTCTAAAATGCCAATCACGCCGCCGGTCGCCTTGTGCCGTGCAACAAAGTACAATAATTACACATCCTAGCCCTGCCCCCAACCTACCACATAGTTCGTATCTCACGCTGTTGTGCTGTCTTGCTGTCCTTGCTCTAGCTCTGTCGTCGCTTTCGCAATGGCGCAGTTTGCAAGTCGGACAAGTTCGGCTACAAAATCGTTGACCAACTTCATGTGCCCAATTTCGTATGAGGTCATCTTTCGTACTGGCATATTTCTGACCAGCTCTGCGGCCGCACTGAGGAGGTCGATGTCAAGCTTGGCTTGGGGGTCTAGAGGATACATGATGATGTTGAGGAAGAGGGTCATTATGGCGGACGTGGGATAAAATACGATAACCCTGTGATTGTGAGAGTTAGTCAACGTGCATCCCGTTCAAGGCTGAAGGTTCAAATATGAATTCTCTTGCAGACGCCGAAGAGGTCGAAAGGTGGAGAACGCCGGCGACTCACCAGAATGCCTCGCCCGCGAGTCCATTGACTGCTGCTCTCAAGTAGATGACAGTAGAGCGACTTGCTTCTAAGGAGAGAGCGATGCTGGATTCGACGGCTCCGCTCCATTCCGACTCCTTTACAGCACCATCGGCTTGCATCGCATAGAATCTCCCACTCGCCCTGTGTATTGCCGTCATAAGATGGTGATATTCAACATGTAAACATATGTGGCGCATGCTTCGCGGAAGCTTCATGGCTGGGAAGGCGCCAGCTGTATTCTCGGATATCGAGAGAGTGGGCCGGAAGTCGGGTGGAATAGATAATCGCCAATTCTCGAGTTCATCGTCCAACTCTCGAATGTCGCGAAGTAGTTCGGCTTCAGATTTCTTCAGCGCCTGCGCAGAGTATAGTAGACGGCAGGTTTTATCCTTGAGATGACTCAAGTGTGGGTCTCCCGGAAGGTGAGGAGTGAGCTCCTCATACATACGAGACGGAGAACTGGAGCATGTATCAATGTCCTCGAGGTAAAAGTAGCATTCCATATAGTCGTCCGGTAGCGTCAGGTCGCAGTAGTCGTCAGACATCAGAGGCGGCTGGCCGGTCCGTAACGCAATGTCTTTGTCAAAGAGGTAACATAACCAGAATAGCATGCGCAACTGGCGAGCCTCTCGTTCCTTGTGGGTGGCTTCAGATCTGTAGGACTTCGTTGGCTTATACGTATGCCCCCCAAGCATGAAAACAATGCGGCAAGCAATGGCATGCAACATGGCGGCTGATTGTAGCCGGCCCGAAAACGTCTGGTGCATGTGCTGGAGAGGACGTCAGTCGTGAAAAGTGCAGTCAATACGATGGGCAAGAGTCCAGGAAGCTCACCAGCATGAAAACAGTCTGCAAGCTTACAATGCTTGCGTCTTCGAAAACGTCTGACAGCAAATAATGCGCCTTGACTGCACAGCTATCACTGTCTATGGAGGGTAGATTATCGATCTTCCCCTGGAATAGGCACATTATGGAGAGAAAGGCTAAAACACAGCCTTTGGCACTGATACGTTCGAGAGATGGCGGCCCATCCGGTGACTCATATGCCAGTGTCATGGTTTCTTCGAAGAGAACACGATCGATGACGGGGAAAACTAGTTGGAATGCAGAGCTGAAAAACACGTCAATAACTTGGTCTGTGATAGTCCTGTCAGGCATCTCATAGAGATCAGATGAGGAGCTGTGGAAGTGCCAGGGCGATAACATGGGAGGAAGAGTTCGTTTTTGAAAATTAAGGTGAAATCTGCTGAACGAAACATCCTCGCCGGTTCTCGATGAGATCCATTTTTGACCCTCTTCAGACAGTACGGGCATCCCATTATGGGAGCTGATTTGCCCGACATGATATCCGGCGTAGTGAATGTGACCAAAGGAGACGCCGGTGGTGGAGCCGGTGCTCGGGGTCGAGATGAAGGGCGAATGGGCGGATTCCCAGGCGGCAAATTGGTCGCCAAGTCTTTCTTGGGGTTTGGGGGGCGCAAGCAACGTAACTGAAGGAGTTGGAGTAAATACAGGGGGTGTCGAGGGGGTAGATGCAGCTGATGATGTGTTGGCGTGTTCTTGGTGAGCAATCGTTTTCGCTAAAACGCCCTCGATGCGCTCGAGTCGCTCAGACAGACTCTGTTCGACACTTAATTTTGTCCTAGTACAAAAAGTTAGAGATGTACTAGTTAGGTTGGGCCCTATGGTGGTTGGTTTGAGAGCAAAGCCACAGAACAGCGTGGCGGAAGCAGACTCACTTGGATTTTGTACGCCTTTTCCTGCCTCTCGCCCTGTTGAAAGTGCAGGCGAGGCCATGATGATCGCACCAATTACAGGGATTTTCAGAGCTGGCCGAGTCACATTGAATCTGGTTACGGGACGAGGTTAGTGAGTGAATGGACGTCTTTGCTATAGGCCCGGTGTTGAATTCTTGCCAGACACGGTGTAACAAGATGCCAAGGAGTGGAAGAGTCCAGAGGACTCAGACTAGGCCCCCGGGAATGGGAATAAGGAACTGAAGCCAGAGTTAGTTAGTGGACCGGGTACGTACCTTTCTCTTGTGGCAGGCATCGCATGCCTTCTTTTGGACCATGGTGGAGAGCCCCCGATTAAGTAATGCTGGGTGACGGCTGGGAGTTAAAGAGCCCTGGGGATCTTTTTGTCAGCGCTGTCGGGCCCTTGTAAGTGCCGAGAGGCCTCAGGGCGGAAAGACGGACGTAAGCAAAACGCAGTGAAGTGACTCAGTGAATAATGATCGACTCGTCAAGGCCGAGTTGTCAAAGGCCGAGCTGTCAAAGGCCGGTGAGCGGGTCAGACGGAGCAGGGGGCTGACGCTCTGTCGGTGTCAAGGCGTAGGGCGAGGTCTGCTGGCTGAAGACACGCTGGAGCGCCGAAACCGTCGAGTTCGGAAGATAAGGACACCAAAGAAGGCCGAGACGGATCAAATGACGAAAAAAGCCGCCGACGGATCCAGCGGGCAGCATGGTGAAGACAAGACTGAAGAGCCTCACGGAGGTGGTGTCGGATATCCGCTGAGTAAGCGGAGGTTGGCCAAAAGAGGAATGGCGCTGACCCTCTGTATAGCCGTCGATGACGCCGGGGCTTTCACGGGAGCCCACCAGGAGGCTGTCGTTTATGCTTCTGGATGACGGGCGGGTCTCGTCCATCGCTCCCTGATCCGTGATGCCCTGCTAGTACCGAATACGGATATACGGAGTAGCCAGTTGGGAGTTTGGAATCATGGTTATCTGGAAAATGAGTGAGAACGCCGGCCAAATGGGAGCGGGTGGCCCCGATTTTCCATGTGGAAGACAAGGAGAGCACTCGTCTAAGCACTCAAGCAAGCACTGGGCTAGTGCTGGTGTCTGGGTCTTCAGTGGAGTCCCCCACCTTCATGTCGGAGGTTTGGGCCTGTCTCAATTTCCAACTTCCGCTGAGTCATCGCAACTCGGCCCCTGCCGCGCGTTTAGCCTCCTTCTGGCCCAGGCACGCCACCAAGGACCCTGGACAATCTGGCAATCTGACAACCGGACCTCCTCGAGTCCAGTCTTCTTTCACTTGTTGTTGGTCGGTGCACCGGTACTGAGAAGACCAGGCAGGCAGGACTCTGTGGAGAATCCAGCAAGAACCTTTCTTCCTTCTCCAGAGTTTTGGCATTTCTACTCCCGCGCGGACGTCATCACGGCATTCTCGGACATGGGTCACGCCGATGCCCCGTTCGGCGACGGCCTTCACGACTAATCGCGAGCGCGACGAAGGCCGAAGCTCGATCTAACAGCCTTCGACTCCTTGGATCCTAGGGATTCCGACGCATGGACTTCATCGCAGCGTCGATTCTGCCTTCGATCTCCGTGCCACCTTCGTATCGTGTCCTCTCCACCCATCCACCCCTCGATGAATCTTCCCCAGCGCGCGGACTTGTTGAGGCAATAATGCCTTCTCGAACACACATTCGCCTTATCAAGCTGGCGACATTACTGGGATCGATTTGGCATTCCGGTTTGGGTCCCCGTAATCCGCCAAGTGACTAAGCGGCATAACCTCCGTGGACCCTTTCGCGAATGCGAGGTCCACTCCCACCAACGCAGACATGTCGTCGATGCGAAGGCGTGGCAAGTGTGCATCAAAGCCCATGTGGACCCTTAGGAAGTTTGGAACCGCCAAACAGACCCCGGTCAACCACTGGGAATGTTTTGTCTCATTCCTCCGTGGCCCGTGCCAAGTTCCGATCGGTCTCCCGAGCGTGTCCGGCAAAGTACCAAATGAACGGGTGGACCCAATTGTTCGGACTTCTGAGCAAGTCCGACGCAAATTCTCCTTTCTGTTGTCTGTTAATAAATGCTTTCGACTGCCATTTCTCTTAATGAGGGAAGCTTAGACTTCAACTTCTTTAATTCGTTTTCCTTTCATCCCTAATCGCCTTAGTGTCTTGCTTCCTCGGAGGATCTAACTAGGCGCTTGTGGCTACGTCTCTCAGCCGCATCGAACCAGGCCTATTACCCACCATGGATTCAGACGGCGATGGGTCGCAGACCGTCTACGATCGGTCTGTTTTTCACGAGCTCGGAAATGACGACAACGAATGGGCCTTGAAGCCCAAGGTTGCCGCCTTCAAGGAACGAGACCAGGCAGGAGGCTTTGCTGACCGGGAACTGGGAGTGACATGGCAAAATCTCAAAGTCGAGGCCATCAGTGCCGATGCCGCCATTCACGAAAACGTTTTCTCTCAGTTCAACATCCCGAAGCTGATCAAGGAATCCCGACACAAGCCTCCGCTGAAGACAATTGTCGATAACAGCCATGGCTGCGTCAAGCCTGGAGAGATGCTGCTTGTTCTTGGGCGGCCAGGCTCCGGATGCACAACTTTGTTGAACATGCTCGCCAACAAGCGGAGTGGATACGCCAACGTTTCCGGTGATGTTCACTATGGATCTATGACGGCTGAGGAGGCAAAGCGATATCGGGGTCAAATCGTCATGAACACCGAAGAAGAGCTGTTCTTCCCGGCCCTGACCGTCGGACAAACCATGGACTTCGCCACCCGTCTCAAGATCCCCTTCCACTTGCCGAACGGTGTCACCTCCAAGGAAGAGCTGCGGGTTGAGTCGCGTGACTTTCTGCTTCAGTCCATGGGTATCGAGCACACCAGCGACACCAAGGTCGGTAACGCCTTCGTTCGAGGTGTTTCCGGTGGTGAGCGCAAGCGTGTTTCCATCATCGAGACCTTGGCCACCCGGGGCTCTGTTTACTGCTGGGACAACTCAACTCGAGGCTTGGATGCCAGCACGTAAGTGACCTTCTCACAAATCAGGCCTCGTAATTCAGAAGTGCTAACTTCACATAGCGCTTTGGAATACACCAAAGCCATCCGAGCCATGACAGATGTCCTTGGCCTCGCTTCCATTGTCACTCTTTACCAGGCCGGAAACGGCATCTACAACCTGTTTGATAAGGTTCTTGTCCTTGATGAAGGAAAAGAGGTTTACTATGGACCGATCAAGGAAGCCAGACCCTTCATGGAGAACATGGGATTCGTCTGCCAACACGGCGCCAACGTGGCTGACTACCTGACCGGTGTCACCGTACCAACTGAGCGAGCTATCCGACCTGGGTTTGAAGATCGGTTCCCGCGCAACGCCGAAATGCTCCGTGCCGAGTACGAAAAGTCGCCCATACGCCAGCGCATGATCAGCGAGTACGACTACCCAACCTCAGAAGTTGCCAAGGAGAAGACCAAGCTCTTCAAGGAGAGCATCCAGCACGAGAAGGACAAGAGACTGCCGCAGACAAGCTCCATGACTGTGGGTTTCATTCCCCAAGTCAAAGCTTGTGTTCAGCGTCAGTACCAGATTCTGGCTGGAGACATGGCCACATTCGTCATCAAGCAGCTCTCGACCATCGCCCAGGCTCTGATTGCCGGTTCGCTGTTCTACAACGCTCCCAACACCTCTGGTGGACTATTCATCAAGTCCGGCGCCTGCTTCTTCGCTGTCCTTTTCAACTCTCTGCTTTCCATGTCCGAGGTCACCGACTCGTTCACTGGTCGTCCCGTCTTGCTCAAGCACAAATCCTTTGCCTACTTTCATCCAGCTGCTTTCTGCATTGCGCAGATCACCGCCGATATCCCAGTCATCTTGTTCCAAGTGACGACATTCTCTCTAATCCTGTACTTCATGGTCGGCTTGACCTCAACGGCTGGTGCCTTCTTCACCTTCTGGGTCCTGCTGGTTGCTATCACAATGGTGAGTTTGAGATTTCCTCTAAGTCACTTTGACCAATGATCATTAACTAACATCATGACTTTAGTGTATGACTGCGCTTTTCCGAGCTGTAGGTGCTGCTTTCAGCACTTTTGACGGCGCATCGAAGGTTTCTGGTTTCCTGATCGGTGCTACTATCATCTATTCCGGATACATGATTCAGAAGCCGCAGATGCACCCTTGGTTCGTTTGGATCTACTGGATTAACCCCATGTCATACGCTTTCAACGCTCTGTTATCCAACGAGTTCCACGGAAAGGTCATCCCCTGTGTTGGCCCCAACTTGGTCCCCAGTGGCGAGTCATTCACAAACGCTGCCAACCAGGCTTGTGCCGGTGTCGGTGGCGGACGCCCCGGAGTGTCTTTCGTTAATGGCGACGACTACCTGTCCTCGTTGTCATACAGCCACTCTACTCTCTGGAGGAACTTTGGAATTCTCTGGGCTTGGTGGGCTCTCTTTGTCGCCATCACTGTCGTCAAGACCTCCCAGTGGCGATCCTCCTCCGAGAATGGCCCTAGTCTGCTTATTCCTCGAGAGAACGCCCACATTACCAATTCGCTTCGCCAAGTCGACGAAGAGGGACAAGCCAGCGAGAAGAAGGTCGTCGGTGACCGAGAGGGTGGACCTATAGTGGGCGGCGATTCCGACAGCACCTCGGATGTACCTGACCTAGTTCGCAACACTTCTGTCTTCACATGGAAGAATCTCTCCTACGTTGTCAAGACTCCATCGGGAGACCGCACTCTCCTGGACAATGTTCAAGGCTGGGTGAAGCCGGGTATGCTGGGAGCCCTGATGGGATCTTCCGGTGCAGGAAAGACTACTCTCTTGGATGTGCTTGCCCAACGCAAGACCGATGGCACGATTCACGGTTCAATCATGGTTGACGGTCGCCCTCTGCCGGTCTCTTTCCAGCGATCAGCAGGCTACTGCGAACAACTCGATGTCCACGAACCTTATGCCACTGTCCGCGAGGCCCTTGAGTTCTCCGCCCTCTTGCGTCAAAACCGCGAGACGCCTCGAGCTGAAAAGCTCAAATACGTCGAAACCATTATTGACCTCCTGGAGCTCCACGACCTGGCTGACACTCTTATCGGCGACGTGGGTGCTGGTTTGAGCGTGGAGCAGCGCAAGCGTGTTACCATTGGTGTCGAACTGGTTTCTAAGCCTAGTATCTTGATCTTCCTTGATGAACCTACCTCGGGTCTCGATGGCCAGTCGGCCTTCAACACTGTCCGCTTCTTGCGCAAGCTTGCTGATGTTGGTCAAGCGGTTCTCGTCACTATTCACCAGCCCTCTGCTCAGCTGTTTGCCCAGTTTGACACCCTACTCCTCCTGGCCAAGGGTGGCAAGACTGTTTATTTCGGCGACATCGGGGACCACGCTAAGATAATCAAGGATTACTTTGGTCGCTTTGGTGCCCCGTGCCCGAAAGAAGTGAACCCTGCTGAGCATATGATTGATGTTGTTTCTGGTCATCTCTCCCAGGGCAAGGATTGGAACGAGGTCTGGCTTTCGTCGCCTGAGCACGACGCTGTCAGCAAGGAAGTCGACCGTATCGTCACTGAAGCCGCAGCCAAGCCCCCAGGTACTCTCGATGACGGTAATGAGTTTGCGACCCCCATGTGGGAGCAGATCAGACTGGTCTCGCACCGCATGAACGTCGCTCTGTACCGTAACGTCGACTACGTCAACAACAAGGCCGCCCTGCATCTCTCATCGGCCCTGTTCAACGGCTTTACGTTTTGGATGATTGGCGATTCGGTTGGAGAGCTCCAGCTCAAGCTGTTCACTATTTTCAACTTCATCTTCGTCGCGCCCGGCGTCATGGCCCAACTTCAGCCCCTGTTCATCCATCGCCGCGACATCTTCGAGACGCGTGAGAAGAAGTCTAAGATGTACTCATGGATCGCCTTCGTGACAGGTCTGATCGTCTCGGAAGTCCCCTACCTATGTATTTGTGCCGTCCTCTACTTCGTCGGCTGGTACTACACTGTTGGGTTCCCGGGCGATTCTAACCGTGCCGGAGCCACCTTCTTCGTCATGCTGACTTATGAGTTCGTCTATACTGGTATCGGCCAGTTCGTCGCTGCATACGCCCCCAATGAGGTGTTTGCGTCTCTTGTCAACCCGGTAATCATCGGTACTCTGGTCTCCTTTTGCGGCGTGTTGGTGCCCTTCGCGCAGATCCAGCCCTTTTGGCGTTACTGGATGTACTGGCTGAACCCGTTCAACTACCTCATGGGAAGCATGTTGGTCTTCAACATCTGGGGCGCCGAAATCGAATGCTCAGAGAAAGAGTTCGCGCGCTTCGACCCCCCAACGGCACCACCTGCGGGGAGTACTTGGCCGACTACCTTGAGCAGGGCATTGGCGCCGTGAGCAACCTGGTCAACCCCGATGCGACTTCCGAGTGCAAGGTGTGCTCGTACACCAAGGGCGAGGACTACCTGCGCACGCTCAACTTGAAGGAGTACTACTACGGCTGGAGAGATGCCGCCAACGTTGTGATCTTCGCCCTCAGCTCGTACGCTCTGGTGTACGCTTTGATGAAGCTCCGAACCAAGACCTCCAAGAGGGCAGAGTAACTAAACCATTCGACTTTTTTTCTTTTTTCACATTTGGCTGCAATAGAGATTTAGAATATAGACTGCAGATTACAGGGAGATCCGTTGATCTCCATCACATTTTCTTTTAGAATGGCTGGTTTTTCTTCTTTTATTAATACTTGTTTCGTCCAATGTCGTGCTGAGGCACGCAAGGCGCAAGTTCATAGCAGGCTCAATTTATAGATAATGAGAACTTTGCACAAACGCGTAAATGAAACGTGCCTGATAATTAGACTCAAGTACCCTGAATTGGGGATCACGAATTCCCTACACAGCACGTCACTCAACCTATCGCTACCATTCCATCCTGCTAAATTCGGTCCAATTCATCTTGTGGTGGTTTATTTGGGGAGGAATTTTGGGTAGCTGCTTTCTTTGCATTGTTCCTGGCGTTTGTTGATGGGGACAGCGTCCAGATGTAGAAAGCTACACCACGAACATGCAGACTTGGACTCTGATGTTATTTTACCATTACTATTGAGATGTTGCTAGATAAATTTGCAGCTGAACCCTGGTAATAATATCTTTCCCGGGTATTAGGGAATACTAATTACATCTTCCCTATGGTATTCATATTCTTGTCGGTCCTTTCCCAAACACCAAAAACAAGACAAAACAAGCAGGAATTTGAACCGTTGCTCCATGCTCATGCTATTAACCATCATTTTACGTCAATATCGTGTCCTCGAGATACCCAAACCCAGCCGCCCTGTGCCTCCCAACAGACTTGAGCCACGGGTCGTCGAGCAGCTCCTTGGCTGTGGCACGCTGCTCCGGTTGCCAAGTTAGCATCCGCTTGGCGAAGTTGATGAACAGGAGGCGCTCCTGGCCTTCCAGCATTGGTGTGGAGTTTTCGAGGGTAAACATCTCGTCGGGGATGAGCTCGGGATGCTTGAAGACGCCTACAGGAGGTTAGCATTTGAAGTAGTGGACAAGTGGCGTGGGACAGAACGTGCCTTGGTGGTTGTAGAACTCGGAGAGCGACTGCCGGTCAGCACTCGCGAGGAGCTCTGAGGGTGGAGGACCCAACAAACGGATCATCTGAGCGAAGCGGGTTTTGTTGGAGAACTTGCAGTGTCCCGGCACTCTTCCGCTCAGCAGATTGATGTCTCCCAGAAGTTCCCACAGCTAAGTGAAACGTGTTAGTACCACGTACGAGTCAATCAAATCAATGGCAGATCTTACCACAAGACCCAAGTTCCAGATATCGGCAGAGTAGCTCCATCCAGCCTTGAGCATAACTTCAGGAGCAGTGTACTCTCGGGGTTGGATGTCGTGGTTGTGCTTCTTCGCCACGTCCCCCCGCACAGCCAAGCCAAAGTCTGTAAGCTTGACGTAACCGATGTCTCCGGTCAAGTGACCGAAGCTGGATCGCGATTCGTACACTGGACGGCCGTTGCGCTCTTGACACGGCGCAGGGTTGGCCTGCTGGCGGACTACGTACTCGTCGAGAACTCGAGTGTCCTCGAAAGGGACCATAAAGTGATCACCCTTGAGGTCTTACGAATGTTAGCTTTGACATGTATCTTATAAGTGAAGAATCAGACGACTTACCTGTGTGGATGACCTTGCATTCGGAATGGAGGAAATCTAGGGACTTGAGAATACTTGGCAGCACCCCCTTAATGATGCGAGGCTGCACCAAGTTGGTGAGACCGCTCTGCTGGCCCAGCATCCATAGCGGCTGGCGCAGTGGTTCAAATGCAAGACAGATGTGTGTACCTTCGGGCCCCTCGACTTCGAAGGAGTCCAGAACACTGCGGACGTATTGTCGGCCGGGGTGAGTCGTCTCCGCGGAGAACATCTGGTCGGAGATGTCCAGCTCTCGACGGGCAGCGGCCTGGACTGAGGGAGTGCTGTTGGTAATCTTGAGTGCCACGAAGCGCTCGTTCTGCCATGGCAGCCTAAGTAACAATGAGTCTCTGTCTCGGAAGTTGGTTAACAGGAAGTTGGAGTCCGGGTCGCATACCAGTGAGTTGCTCGCGCCAGCCAGACGGTCGAGCCAGAGCCCCATCCCAGCTTGGAAACAAGCTCGTACTTGCCATTCAGCGTGTCGCCGATCCGCGCGGGGTAGAAGGCCTTTGGGTTATAGTTGCGAACTTTCTCTTCTTCGAAAGGTTGGTCGGTCCTAATGGTCGACAGCTTTCTGAGTCCGCGCTCGCAGACTTGGACGCGAAGGCGCTGATTACGGAGGGCGGATCGGCAGAGCGCCGGCGCGACAAGACTGAACCGCATTTTGCGATAGTGGGCTGGCTAAAGCCTGCAGTAGAAGAAAAGGAAGAGTTTGTGGAAGGTAGCTCAAGCTGGTGGTGTTGTCCAGTCCCAACGTTGGAGTATATGCGTGTAAGTCAATGTTCGCCAGTTTGAGTCAGGCAAAAGACTTCCAGGGCCAAAAATTACAAAAGAAGTTTACATGCAAGCAGGAGGAGGGCGGATCTTTATTAGATCCCTCTCGCCAGGTACCAGTGCGTTAATTTTACGGAGCAAGCTGCAGTTGTACATTCGCAGACTCGAAGCATCTCGGGGCATACCGGTTAACGACTCGTTCGGGCAGACGGAGGTGGGTGTCTTGGCGTTGCAGTTCGCGGGGAGCTTTGCCAATTGTGTCTCCAACGCGCTTCCCCGCAGCACCGGTGGAGTGAGCTTGGCACTGGATCAGGCCACCGGACGAAAATGGTGGATGGAGGTGCAGGGGGAAGAAGCCTAGGGTTGAGCGGTTGAGGGGGTCGGCATCCGCAAGCGAAGGGTTCAAGAAGGGTTCAAGAGGAGGTGTCGAATGCAGTTGCAGATCATCATCATGGGCGTGTCTCTGTGTATAAGTCGGGTCTGGATTGGGTACAAGTGCATAACTTATAGGCACATCACCATCACCCTAACCATCAAGCCTCCTCCAACTCCTCGCGCCGACTTGTACCGAGGAGCAACCAACGGTAATAAAATAGCGCCTCCTCCCCCAAACCCAGAAATGCTGGGGCCCCGCATCCCCCGAAACAATGCCCCAGACGCTTTGTCTTTAGGCCGCCGTGTGCTGCGGGGAACCTGGAAAGCCGGAGCTGCCCTCTCGACCGGGGTACGCTGTGTGCCGTGTCAAGACCGACCACTTTACCTGTCACCCGATGTCATATGAACATGGGCGGTTGGACGCTGTTGGTGGTTGGCCGCTGCGGACGGAAGCTTGGTTGTCAAGTGAGTGATCAGGAGACTGGGCGCTGATGGTGTGGTCACTTTACGACACGAGTGCTATCTGATGACTGGAAATGGTGATATGGGCATAATTACCGACACTGGTTTTGAAGCTGGCGTCGATGAAGACTCAGATGGCAATGTCATTGATCTGCGGGTACCTAAATGCGCGATGCCGATCATGCTACAGTGCCATTGTGATGCTCTAGCAAACTTTGTTTGAGTATGTGAATATGAATATGAATTTAAAGGCTATCGTGCTCCGCGTCTCGCCTTTTCACATCTTCCGCATTGTTCCTCGCCATTACATAGCTCTCGCTCACTTGATATTGAATCTCTCAAGGTGGCACTTTCTAGAATTCAACAGTTCAGCAGCCTCCCTATTCATAAGCCCTAGGACGAAACATAGCCTGACATAACAAAAGCCCATTCTCCGTGTTGCTCGGAATCTCAGGGTGATCAGACCCCGCCCGGACTGCGACACTCACGGCCATGTTCATGCATGTGTCCTAGGAAGTTGGGTGCCAGACCGGTTTCTTCCAGAAGCCTGCAGGCCTTCGTCTCCTGTACGATCCACGGCATCTCCCACTCAAGGCGCGCTATATTTCGATCGTGGTGGCGCTGCTTGGCGTTTCCTGGGGGTCGTGCGACTCGGGCCGCTGCAAAGCTTGTCTCTGAGCCCAGGAGCATTCGTAGACGGCGGCAGTGAGAGGTCCAATCTTTTTAAGCCGGAGACAACCTACAATGACGGGATGCCAGACGTCAGCCGCAAGGACGCCGACCAGCTGACGGTTCGAGAGAGAAGCTTCAGTTCCTCCGTTTGGGAGTGTCAAGCCGTCTTATTATGGTACGGCGGAAAAGCACCTAGAGGCACGGAGAGGGTCGACCTGTCGAAATTGCTGGGCGCCACGACTCCGTAGCGGATTTGTCGCCAACGCGGGCTCAATATTCGCTCTCTCGCACTCCACACATCCCCATGGATATGACCTTCGGGACAAGCGACAGTACGGCGTTGCTAGTCATTATTGTGATCCGCAGTAGTTGCTCCTGTGTTGATATGTATTTCCCATAGAGGCTGCACAAGACGGGGCTGTAAAAATGCTGACAATGTCTGTCGGTATCGTATAACTGTGGTCGTGGCTGCGGGATGCAACCAGTCTGGAATTCATCAACCCACGGCGAGACGTCAGACGTCAGCCGTCAGCCAATGGGCAGTGATCCCCGCCACTACTCAAGCAATGCATTTTCTTCCCTGTGACTATCCCGTATTACTGTACTATTACCCCCAATCGGAGAACGAGACAAGTGCCCCGAGATCGACGAACCCGTTAAGAGCTGACTGGGTAAATTAAAGCGCAGCTAATCGTCTAAGACAAGATGCCCAGCCGCCACAACGCCAAGGTGTGGCGTAATTACCTACTTTCTGCCTTCTTGCTGATGTGTTGTTAAGAATGGAGAATCAAGAGAAATGATATTCGGTATGGTTTAACTTGAATGTCAAGGATTGATTGATCCTTAGTGTTTTATAATCCGGGCTAATAGTCGGCATTATCGGTACCACGTGTTCCTCCGTATCCGACTTGCCGGGGGGGGTTAACAATTGAGTCATTTCAAATCCTTTGAATGTGCGAATTCCGTGAATATTGCACCATCTCAACTCAAGCCCCCTCAATTTCAAGCTCCAGGTGAGACGTAAATCATCAAAACCTCCGAAGATATCTACCGGACATCACCTCCTTGTTAACCCTCAGGCCATGCCTTCCAACAGCCAAGTTCGTCTCATTCCATGGGATCCAAACTCCAGCAAACATGTCGACAGACTCCTTCAGCAGCGGGAGCATTGTGGCTGGGATTCCGACAAGATACCTTTCTGGCAGGAAATGCAGAGATCTGGTTTGAAATGTATCTTTTGGATTGTGCGTTTGCCTCCTTGATCCTGACCGCCATTGACCATTGGATGGCGCTGGGCGTGGGAACTTCAATCTGACCAGTGGATAGACGATTTCATCTGAGATCCCAGATGCAGGAGAAAAACAGGAGATTCAACTCGACCTACTTCCTACCGTAAGCAATCCTTTTAGCCTAGTAAAATCGCCCACAATCTAACTATGACTCAGGATAAGGTGCTACTACAGGACACCAGTGCCTCGATCCGTGGTATTTCTCGCAACCCTACCGAAGAACTCTTCAACCCCGTTGGCCACATTTCTCTGGATTCCATAAACCCTGGTACTGAGGTTTTGGACCTGGACATTCCATCCGAGAATGTCTATTGGATTAAGACCTTCTATGTCTCAAAGGCTTTACGAAGTAAGGGTATTGGTCGTGCTTCCATGGACGTCGTCGAGTCAATGGCGGTAGAGCAGCCACTATGTGCGCGCACTCTCGCGCTCGACACTGTCCATAAAGAAACCGGCATTGCCTTGGCAATTGCAGCAACCGGTGAACCGCCAAAGGTATGTCCAGCCATGCAACATTCGCATACCTAGGTATCCGAGACTAAAAGCTTGTAGATGACCAACCAGGGATGGTATGAGAGAAGAGGATACCGATTGATCAAGGTTGTCAAGAACTTCTACGAGGCATCACCATGGGAAAAATATAATTCTATTCCAGAGCTTACGACTGTGTTCTTAAAGAAGGACATAGCTTGAGGACTTAGATTCCGCACACTTGACTGGCCTGAATCACCAAGACACTGTACCGTTCAGCCTCAATTGCCGACAATGGCAATGGTGGTGTGTGCGAATGGCAACACTCTTTTTCATACTATAGTAATGTCTCTCCTCGGTTGTCTTCTTGAAATAAACATTGCAAAACGACGAATCCCGTTCTGTCCAAATCGGAAACTGAATTGTTACCATAGCCGCCCTCATACGTATCTGCCCATAACTCATTGCATGTCCTCAGCATGAGAAAGAAATTCGTAATGACGCCTGAGTTGAATGACTGGCCGTCATATAGATGAAGAAGAAATATCTCAGCGAGCTTGCAAGGACCTGAATTCTCGGCGTTGGAGAAGTCGAAGTCGCTCCTGTCGCCGTACTTGAAATCTGAGAAGCAGCTTGGCCTGAAAGCCCGCAGGTCTAGCCCTTGAACGTTGAATGTACACGGCTTGATGTCGGAACACCTCGTCGACAGCCACCGATCGTATTCCACTGTGCATATGATGCGACTCCTAAATGACATGCACCGGCAGCAAATCGGTCGCAGATGCGCTGGACAAATAGACGTCTGTAGACGGACGAAGCCAGACTTAGCACTTCCCGTGTTATCTCTGTCACCAAGCACACAGTCAACCTCCCGTATCTTGTCCTGGAAAGCCTGTCCATGTGGAGTCTTCAAGGCGTAGGTGTAGTCGATTTCGGCCATGGTATTCACGCTGACCCAGGATCGGCTTGGGGCCCGTGGACCCGGACGAGGGAGGCCCTCGGCGAAGCTGGCTCGCCATATTCCTTCCAGGTACCGATCTCCTGTCAAGCGTCCAATATCATTTGCACATTGACAACACCGGGAGCTTGTCGTTGGACTTAGTGAGGTCAAGCTTGGTATACTAAGTCACAGTGCGTTGCCAGTGCCGTGTCAGTTGTCTAGCCGAAAATTTGCCCTTTGTACCGTCGAACTTCTCCGGCTCAGCATACTGGTCCTTTCCTTGCAGCATTCCTTGACTCGCCTCTGTCTTGGGCATAGCATGCAGTGGCATGAATTGGTTATCACATTCTCAGCTTGTTGCCTATCGGCATTCGAATTGCAGCTCGCGATGGTTGCAGTAAAGCACCCGCCGGGAGAGCATACGTTCCTGGTAGACCCAAGCCCGCGTGAAACGAGTAAAAGCCTTTCTAAATTGAACCATCTACATCACAGGGCCTGCGCCATTGCAGTCACGCATTGAAATGACGGTGTTGATGCCGCCCCCAACAACTTAAAAGCGCAAGTTCTCTTTGCCCTCTGGTGAGAAGCAACCGCCACGAAAATCAGACGAATAAGTCGCAGCAATGCTCAGAAACTTTGACGATATATGCCTGCCATATTGCTGGACTCTATCTCCCAATCTTTGACAGAGTCTTACATGATTCAGAGTGAGTCGATCCATAGGTAGCGAAGGCCTAGCCTGCGCGCTATTGTCACGGCATCTTGAAACGTCTTTAGGAGCGAAGAGAAGAAAAAGCCCTTCAAGTGACGCAGTAAGGAATATTCAGTTGTAATTACAGGCATCTTGTCCTGCATTTTGAAGGGCTCTTACTGTCAAGTTCCTCTTCATACAACAAGCCTTAAATCCGTTGTCCAAATCTACACAATACCTAAATACATAGCCAATATCTAACATTTGCGCCCTGAGGGCTGTGGGTAGTCTTCAAGCATATGAAATTCTCCAGTTTTCTATATGATAAGAACTTGAGGCTCTCTAATACTGACTGAATGTGGTCTTTTCTTGTTGAATCTAAGTAGGAACAAGCGTCGGCGAACTTCTAACTTTATGGAACTCCGTATTTTCCAACATCAGGGCTCAATCTTCTTCGCCATGTACATCACACCATCCAGCGGGTTGTGGTAGTAGGCCCCCACTTCGGTGAATCCTTCCGATTTGTACAAGGTTACTGCAGCTGTCGCTGTTCCCAGCACGTCCAGAAGCACCTCCTCATAACCCTCCCTTTTGGCAGTCTTCATAACCTCTCCGATTAGAATCCTTGCAGCTCGCCGTCCTCGGGCTGCTGGGTAAATAAAAAGCCGTTTAACTTCGCAGTATCGAACGTTGTCTGGTCGACCTTCTCTGTACTCTGGTTGAACATCTAGTGGTCGCAGGGCGATGCAGCCGAGGACTTCGTCGGTTTGTGCGTCAAGCGCAAGGAGTAGAGCGCCAGTGGGAGGTGCGTATTTGCCAGGCAAGCCCTCGAGCTCGGCAGCGAAGTTTTGGAATGACAGATCCCGGCCAAACCACTCAGCATAAGCCCGGAAGCACGCCGCAACCGAAGAGATATCGGCTGCTGTGGTGGCCTGTCGAATGGAAATAGACGGTTGAGAGGAGGAAGGCGCTTCCAAACCCGGCTGTGCGTTGGATGATGAGGCCATTTTGATGTTTTGGGTATTGCTGATGACTGTTTCGTGGAGGTGGAAGTTGGCTTTTAAGCTGACAAAATTTCGGTAGGTGAGTGGGGATTAATTAACTCGTCTGGCGCATTACTGCAGTTGAGAACGGTCCGATAACGGCACGGTCAGCTGGATTTCAGCTTATGTGACTCAGTCTCATTATCAGTTACGGCCTAGGCACAGAGTTCGTTGTCTCAATATGTGCAGCTATGACATCTTTCTTAAAAACCAAACTGCACACACTCTCATCATCTACCTTCGATTTTAGCTGACTACTCGTATCCTCGTCATCTCCGATCAAGGATCAAGCTGATTAGCCATGCGCAGGTTCGTTTCCTTGTGGCGAGTTATTATGCACATAGATGGGTCAGGAAAATTGGATTGCGTGCTCCTTCTAAGGCAGTTTGTGATGCATCTCAATTCGCATGGTAAACAGTAGCAAGAGGTCTGACTCGTCTCCTAAGTCCCCAGCATCGTTTTGCCAGCCATAATCAGTGATTCATATCCAAGGTCCTAAAATCGGTTTCCTTTTGCTGCCTTCCTCCTATTCGGTCAAGTGATTCCTTTCCCTGTTTTCCTTTTGTTAACCAGATTAAAATGGTACGGCGCTGACAGAGATTGGACAAACTGAGGTACGAAGTGCATGCATGGTCTAGAGAGGCTAATTCATCTGACAGGGGTAACATCGGGGGCCAGACATATTTAATAGAAAGATCTGAATGCTTCTTTGGAGCCCTAGCTCCTTGATGTGCACACCTCACTTTAACAACCAACCCTTTCAAATGATCACTAGTATACTGTAATTACCATCGTGAGTCCTTACCTACTTATGAATCAAAGTGACCACGGTACTTAGTAAAATGGTTGAGGGGACCCGCACGCGACAGACACGTCTTGTTACCCCGCCAATACGCGCAGAGACCACTCCAAAACATTATCCCAGGCCCTCAAAGAATCACTTAATCCATTATACTGCCAGCCAAGCAGGACGCCGATATGTCAACGAAAAGCATAGTCGAATGGATGAACGAGATTCCTGAATTCTTCGAAGAAGAACCTGCTATTGCTCCTTCCCGCAAGCGACGACGCCTCAACCCTGCAACGCTCGAATCTTCCAGCCGCAACGTCAACAAGCATAACATCAGGTCTCAAAGGCGAGAAGAAAGCCCAAGCAAGCGCCATGCACCCGTAGGAGATGAGACGCCCCGAGCCTCAAGCAAACACATGCAGACTGTCAGATCCGAGTCCAGCTACTC
The DNA here is from genome assembly GCA_003934905.1 of Neonectria sp. DH2. Classification (NCBI taxonomy): domain Eukaryota; kingdom Fungi; phylum Ascomycota; class Sordariomycetes; order Hypocreales; family Nectriaceae; genus Neonectria; species Neonectria sp. DH2. The sequence goes on along the minus strand of RQWH01000004.1, from coordinate 946,536 downwards.
ACTATCAGGGCAATCATGCCAATCCTCACAGCGCTCTGGACGACTTTCACCACAGAAACATTTGCAAAGACTTGAGCTTAGCCCCTATGGCATTAAGTTTCAAGATCTCACTCAATTTGATGATATGCCTCTCAGTCTGGAAGCGCTGCTTGAGACGGTAGATATTATCATGGAGGGAAAGGGCATCATCTCCTCGTCAGCTCGAGAGGCGCTTCAACTTGCCGCGAAGTCGCACAAGGACTTGAAATGGGCTACCAGAGGCAACGAATACTTCTCTACCAATCGTGACAAGGTCGGGCATACACCGTCACTGGAAGCCGTCCTTGATGTCGTAGCTGCGGCATCTGAGTGCAGCTCCCACGGGCACCCAGAAGCCAACTGGAATCTCGAGGTCCATCAACGGGTCCTAGAGTTAGCGTTTCGGCCACCTGGCCAGGCGGCATTCAAGCATCTCATCAACTTCATGGGCAGGTAAGCTACTCCACAGCGTCCCATTTGCTCAGCCCTCGCCTCACACGATAATGCAGCACGACAGCTAGTATCATTCCGAAATACGGGAAGCCCTGTCTTTCAAGAAAGGTCGACTTCTGCATTTACGTTGACCCTGAAAACGACCATTCATCGGCAGCCACACCTATAACCTTAATGCAAGCAACAATTGCTAGTTTTCGTGATACTCTTCCAGACAAGATCTTGAATTTCACCGACTTTACCCCCTAAGTCAGCGCCCCGTTGCTCTTAGCATCGAGACGAAGAAGCCGAGTGAGGGATTTGATGGCGCCAAATTGCAACTCGGTGTTTGGCAGATGGCACATTGGGCTTTCTTACGACATCTTCTTGAGAGACCACCAGCCGAGGCTCAAGCTAATTTGACAGAGAAAGCCGCCGAGCTGATTGAATTGCCCGACTTTCTTCCCGGAATCATAATTCAAGGCCACTATTGGTATCTTACATTCACCACACTAGATGGGCAGCAAACTTTGTTCTGGCAACAAGTCGTTATTGGAAGCACGTCTAGTCCTAAGGGCGTGTACCAGATTGTCCACGTTCTGCAGGTCCTGCGCCAGTGGGCTAAGGATAAATACTGGCCGTGGCTTCAAGATATAATTCGCAGGGGGTAACGGGTGAGGGACGACAGAAGACTGAGAGCGACGTCGAAACCGTTAATATATACGCTAGGATAAACTACCATTGCATGAAGTCCGTTCTATCTGTGACGACACTCGATCTCATTCGCAATGTAGAGATTGGTCGTCTTCGCTTGCGCGTGTGCACTGAAGGAGTCTCGGCCTCCCTTCTCATAGTTGTAGTTGTTCGACTTCTCCAAGATTACCACGGCAGCACTGAGAATGCTGTCCAGGAATGCAATGTCGAAGTAGACGAGCTCAACACGGCCCGGCTCAAAGACTGCGTATAACAGACTTGACTTTGTTGAGATCGCGGGTGGTGAGGTAAAGAGTCACATCCGTGGCAGCGAGACCACGGGCTGGCTCAAAGCCAAGATCAGCCGAAGTGCTGGTGATGACAGTTACTTTGCCCTTGAGCTAGCCCTTCATACCTTCATATTCCACAACCTGTATGGCCGTTAGGAGAGCATCGCCAGGGCCCCGAGGATTGGCATGGACATCTGGATATCGAGGTTTGCGATTGGTTGGCGACGAGTTTATGGCGAGCTTACACTCCATAGCATAAAAAGAGTTGTATTGTAAAAGCTGATCTCGAAGGACGTTGAGTCGTTGATCAACTAGACTTTTCTAGAGGAGCAGCGAGCGTCTTGTGGAGCAATACATAAGCGGTCTGTACTGGTACCTGTTGTAGGGTTCCTTACACGTTTGCCCCGTATAGTGAGTGCAGCGGTTTTGGTATGACACATCTTAACATTATTCTCATCAACTTTCTCCTAATAAATATACTTGCTTGGTAACTTCTGAGATATCCAGCCGAGCCCCCGGACCTTGCTCCTCGATTCCAGCCAAATCAGCTCTTCATGACACACAATTACTACGCATACTGTATTCGTGTTGACTGGCTTGCCTGGTTGCTGTAGTCTAAATTGTGGGGGTTTCTTGGCGTCGCTCCGAAGTGCGAGAAAAGCGGAGGAGACACTCGGACTCGGGTGAAATATTCCGCCATGACGCGAAGAGCCGAGCCTAATCGAAGCAGACTATGACGAATTCATCGACGTTGTCAAACACTTGACCAACATGACAGAAATACCCCTGTTCGTCGTTCCCAGGGTTTGGTCTGAACGGAGCTTCGGTAGGGAGTTAAGAAGCCTGGAACCTTAAGATCGATCATCGAACCACAGACTCGCGGAGGCCACACTGTCGTCCCACTCAACCACTTCAAGTCCCCAGTGCGCAACAGGAAGAACGACTGGTTCCTACAGCAGCTCTAGATAAGGAGGGGCTAGGGCATGGAAACAGCAAGGATCTGTCGGTTCAGATTCACACGCAATTGTGTGGGGCAACTTGGAGAGCCGCTGATAAATCGAGGTCCTGGTCAAGCCACAGCCTGTTGAGCTAGGCTCGGTAGGGATCCCTACTACTTCGGATACTCTGGAACACCGTCTTGCATGAATTGAAAAGCCGCTGAAGCCATATGGATTTGTCAGAAAGACGAATTGGGGGAGATGGGTGGCTGGAACTGGCCCCCTTCCAATTACCGTACGCTTCAACAAGCTGTCGTGTTCATCTAACTGTCGGACTTTGGCTACCTTCCCATGTTTAAATTTACAACGCATAGTCTTCTAACATCTTCCTCTTCTCTGCTTCCCAAACTACCGGTCTGTTCCCGAAGATACTATTCAGTACAAGCCATGTCGACCGCTCCAGCGATCAAACTGTACACCAATCATGGCTGCCCCTGTAAGTCCCACATCCAACCTCGCGAGGTGGCTACGCTGACCCTGACATCACCCTAGGGGCCCATCGTGCTCACATAGCACTGAAAGAGCTGGGTCTTCCCTACGAAGAGGAAATCATCGACCTAGCTGTTCCTCGAACCGACGAATACCTACGGATCAACCCACGAGGGCTTGTGCCAGCAATCTCGTATGACGGCACAATTGTCACCGAGTCTGCTATCGTGAGCCAATTCCTAGTCGATGCACACCCGTCTCACCTTGTCTCGGCTTCCGGCAGCAAGGAAGGTGCCCTACATCGAGCACGAATCAACTTTTTCGTCGACACGTACATGAGCAAGGTGAATGCCTTGTTCTTCAAGCTCTTTCGCGCCAACACAGTCGAGGAGGCCAACGAACTCGCTGGAACCTTTGTTGATGTTGTTGCAAAAGAGATTGAGCCACTCTTGAAAGACGCTGCACCCTATTTTGGCGGGAGTGACAGACCCACGCTAGCGGAGGTATGAGTTCGAGACGAGACGAAGTGGCATAAAGTCATGGACGTTCGACCATATGGGCTGACGCATTTCTAGGTTTTGACTGGTTCATTCATCATCCGATTGTTCTCCCTGGCAACGCATGACATGTTTCCAAAGAGCATGATCGGCTCCCTTTCGGATAAGGCACCCAACTTCTTCGCTTGGGCGAAGGTTGTTATCGAGACTCCCAGCGTGAACTATATATATGACGAGGAGGTCACTGTGGCATGGGCAAAGAAGAGCATGCCCAGGCTTCAAAGCGCTTAATATGAGGAACCAAGTCAGTGCTGCAGTTGGATTTGTTTCTTGTGTCAAGCTCATGATCATGGAAAGGCGCTTGAGTGCCTAGTCTAGGTATCCTGGACTAGTACAGTTTAAGATGTGCCAACGTAGTGATAGATATCAACGGTGCTATGTTTGCATGAATAGTATTGCATCATCAACATACTATTAACTACGTCTTTTGCAAGAGCTTGTGTGTTGAAAGGGACATGCCGCGCCCACTCTGTACTTCATTTCTTTATTTACGTGTAAGAAGCTGATGAACGCTAGCATGTCTAGGCTTGTAAAGCGTCGAAACTATCATCAAATTCACCAGGAACTTTACTTTCTTCATACTGTCAAAGGGACATGATATATCTCCTTGATTTTCCTTACTAGTACTTGTACTTGGGAGGTCAACTGAGTGAGATTGTTCAAGCAGATATCGGACGCTCACATCTAGCCGCCACAGCCGTCAAGATGGGTGACCTTCCGACGACCTTTGACCGTGCGTCGAGTGCCTCGCTCCCCTCCGTCATCCCCCTCCGCCAAGAGGAAGACAAACGGTGCTGAATTTTCTCACAGAGCCCGTCCACATCGCCGTCATTGGCTGAACTGGCCTTGACCAGCTTGAGGGATTCGAGCACGTTGCTGCCCTCAACCCCATCACTCCTTGAGGTGCGCCCGCGTCGCTGATCCAGATCCTCTCCCACAAGGGTGTCAACGTCGCCTTCCTCGCGCGCCGATCGCGACATACCACCACTAGCTAGCAAAGTCATCCCGGTTATGGGCGGCAACAGCGGGCTTGGGAAAGAGTCCATCCTTCAGTTGGCCAAGCACACTCCCGCCAATATCTTCATGGGCGCTCGCAGCAAGACAAAGCCAAAGAAGGCGTCACTGGAATCAAGAAGACGGTACTGGATGCAAACATACTGCTACTCGTGATTCTCTACCAAGTTTCATCTAGCAAGACCCACAAAGGCTATATGAGGAAGATGATCGTATATACACGGATGGGAAGGTATACACGGAAAGCTTTGAGACTAGGTGAGACTAGACTGCACTTTCCCATCGACACCACCACTCTAATAGCTGTTGGCAAGTCTAGGTTTGTAATAGTATCAGAAATTTCTGAAAGTACGTGGGTTACAAATAATCTGCTGTTGCCTCATGAAAAAGTTTCATTATACTCCTACAGATTTCATCTTATTCACCACAGTGCTTATTCTATCCCGTGTTACTACTACACTTCATCGTCTTTTCACTTCTTAATGTCATCTCGATTCTTGAAGGCTTGGGAGTAAGTACTACAACTCTAGTACTATTTCCACCCAAAAATCTCGACGTGTAAACTATAAGTCGAGTCTCTGTCCCTCGTTACGGTTGGCCTCGCCACGCATTTTCCTTAGTTGTAGATGATCTCTGAGTCTTTGCTACAGAAAATCGGAACTGGCCAGGGCTTCATTGGTCTCGTCTAAACTGTCTTTAGGCTGCGCACATATGTGAGCAACATCAGATATTTTCTTGCTTTTTGTTTGTTTCACAACAGATGCAGTCGCCAGAGATTGATATGATCTCAGTACACTCGGATGGGTGCTTGGGCTGCTGCCTAATTATCATGTGTAACCTCCCCCAAAGTGGGGAAGCAACAACTTTTTGGTCTCCTCTGTTGTCTCTTTTCCCTTCCTTTTTCTTTTTCGATCTAGATCGGTTGTACAGTATTTTTGCGGCTTGAGGGTGAATCGCCTTGACCTATCAGTTAATTAAATAGTTCGCCTTCAGTTACCTCGCATACGCGCTAGCTAATTACTCAACCAACCACGAGGTTATCGCCGCCTGCAACTTCTAGATCTGCAAAATGCGCACCAGTTTCGAGGGCGAATGAAGATATGAGACAGCGTGGAGTCTCGGGTCTTCTTGGGATGGAGATTTTATTTGTTGGTGAGAGGCGTGCGGTGGTGGGGTATGAGACTTATGCAAGGACCTGCCTGTTGGTCCCGCGCATTACCACAGCCTGATCATGTACTTCGAATTATAACAGTGAACACCTCACTATGCTATATGGTCATCTAGTAGAAGGAGGTCCCGTGGATTAAAGTCTTCCTTAGCCAATATGGCACCAATTTGTTTATAATTATGTCCTTTGCCCCAATGCGACAAATGGGTGTGGCAGCTGGCGTGGTGCCACAAGAAACTCATTTCAACTTGTGAAGGTACTTTCCATAGTGAATAATACCCATCATAAATATGTACTTGTTGTATATTAATGAAGGGGGTGCTGATATCAAACTCATGTTAGACGTCATGGCGAGTCGATTGCAGGCTCGGCAATTATAAATAGCTGCCCATTTTTCCCACCCAAGCATTTTCAGCATTCTCAACCTTACTCTTTTACTACCGATCCAAGGACTAAATGAAAGATGGGTAATGTGCCGTCCCACGATGAACCTGACTCGCCCGAGCAGAGACATTTTCTCTATCGAGCCCTTTGCTTGCAGCAACATCTGAAAGGCCCAACGCAGTACGACAAGCTATGGCTGTATCACCGTGACAGCCAGGCGACAGGTCGGCTTGTGCTCACCCTGATCGCGGAACAACTTGGAGTAGTCCACGAGCTGCCAGACTTCTTCCAACCATTTCAGGCAGGCGTTGAAGCTCTCGACGAAATCGAGCGCGAGCTTGTTGCTGGACGTTTTCCGCAGTGTGCCCCACGAAAAGACCTCCCGACCGACAAAGCGATCCCAACGGACTTTGATTCGGAGTCAGCGATCCGACAGCTTCACAGAATCGGGTCGAAGAAGATCAACATACCAGTCATCCCCAATGCCGGTACGGAGCTTAACAATTCAAACATGGTCTACTTGTCGGCGCTGTGCGGTCGATGCGGCTTCAACCTCCCCGACGATGTCATATCGAAGCCAGAGTCATTCGTCTTCAGACTCCGGACTGCCGCCAGACTCATTTAAAGTCAAGAACTTGGGGACTTCGGGCGATATGCAGCATGCTACGACCCGAACTGGGTCGGTTCACCGCTACTCTTGTCAGGACCGATATGCGGAGGGGCTGAAACGTGGCTGGCTGGCTGGACATGCACTTTCGAACTGGATGACCACACCACTCATTTGTACTTTAATCGTTTTCTGAGCAAACCAAAAGATTCAGGACAAATCTTCAAAAACAAAACCCCAATAACTGAGTGAATGCAATTTATTATTCCGGCCTTTGATTACTTGTTGGGAGCGTGATATTGTGAGATATGTTGTCTTCGTTGGTTGGCTTGCTCATACGCAGACTCGCTGTGTCATTGCTCAGTGTCTCCCAGGCAGGGGAGCCACCAGTTTCTGATATACTCTACTGGAATGTCCGTTTCATTAGCTACTACAAGGTTGCCATGGATTAACACGCCTGAATAGACGTGCTTGCCGTACTCCGTCCTGGAAGGCATCAAGTGGATTGGAATTTGTCAACTGGATAGACCCGTTCCCGCTTCACTAGCTGCTGGCCAGCCCCGTCAAGATGTTTCTGATTTCAAACAAGTCACCGTCAACGCTAGATCACACTACTGTAAGAACCCTTGAGCGATGACTAGGTTCAACACCTGAGGGGAATGGCACTCAATAGAGCTGATGTCTTTGCATTCAGTCTTAGGCACAGATGCCTTGTCGGGCATCAACAGCTTCCGGATCAGCTTCCGGATCACTTACGGATCAGCTCCCGGATCAGCTCCCGGATCAGCTTCCGATGAGTGAAGGTATGATTACCCCGCATTCGTTTGGTTTTGATACAGGGCAATCGTTCAAATGTCATGTTCTAAGATGCATGCACCATGTCTCCTGACCCTGATCAGTTACCCGAGACACAGGGCTTGTTAGCCAGCAATGGCTCATTGCGCGCTAGAAACTTGACAATTTCAGTGGGAATAAGGGCTCCAGGCTATCGGTTAGTGGCCAGGAGCTGCTACAAAGTCCGCAGTCTTCAGTGGACAGTACATGAAGTAGAGGGGGCGCCTGACGCACGCCTAGCTTTCTTTCCTTTTTCTTGAAGCACGAATGTGAGCGGGCAGGAACTGCATGCTTTGAAGCAAGTATCAGTCCGCAAGCAGTGGTCATGAGAATTTAGCTTGAGAGGAATAACGTCGGTTCCCGATGAGCTCAGGATTCTGAGCAACTTCAGAGATTGCAAGGTGGTTTAATCACCACCCCTGACTGACTAGGCATAGCTAAACTAGTAACAATCGATCCATGATTCAAAATCATACATTTTCTTTTCTCTCTTCTTGATCACTAAATCAAGATCGTTTGACCTGAATTCAACCCAGTTCTCTCTTGCCACGAGACCCTCAATCCAATTCGTCTCAACAGAGGCAAGGTCAGACTGAACCATTCGTTTCGCAGAACTAATCGGGGCCATTGTGAAAGCGCAACCAGCCTTGAGTTGGTGCGCCACAGACGATCGAATAAATTCGTCTATTTTGGACTTTACAAGAAAAGGTTGAGATAAGAGATCATCCCTCAATTGCAGCATCCAAGGAATTTCCCCAAGATACCTTCCTATCACGTGCTAGGTGCCGAGCTGTGGCGGCGTAACCACAATATGTATGACGTTATCCACAGCCTCCGCCCAACCATTACTGGCTCCAGTTGTTGTCGCCACACACCCTTACTTTGAGTGTGTGGCTACAAAACCTGGAATATCAGCGTTTGAGGAGCCACAACGTCACTTGGCGCTAGAGTACGAGGGTCCCATTGTCGACACTTTAAAACCCCTGCCTACCCAGGAGTGCCAATATCTAGTTTAATATTGAGCCCAGCAGTATCTGTCAGTTGAAAATCAGCCAAAATGCCACGAACTTTACTACTCTGCTTCATCCACGGATTCAAGGTATTTCACGTGTGGCTCTTCAAAATATTTGATGCTAACTTGTGTTATTCAGGGAACCGATAATACCTTCTTCGATTTCCCCTTCGTACGTCATAGCGTGATGAAACCCGAAATTGCCCTGCTAATGCGACAATAGCACCTCAAGAAAGCTGTCGCCCAGCAACTACCAGATGATCGTGTCGAGTCTGTCATCTATCCGCAATATGAGACAAAGGGGGAACTCTCAGAAGCCAGCGAGGCGTTGCTCGAATGGTACAACTCCATTAACCGAGTAGGGACTCTTCCAGTAACGACGTGTCTAACGGATCATAGGTTGAAGGAGCGTGTGATGGAAATCCGAAAGAAACATTCCGAGAATCCATGGCCTCCCAATGACAGAGATGTCGGAGTAGTCCTCGTCGCCCATTCCATGGGGTATGCTCCCGCTTTCCCGCCTCGGAGAATCTAACCAACTAACTTGAAGTGAATCAGAGGCTTTGTGGCTGCAGACACTCTTTTCTTGGGCCTCAATAATAAAGCGGCAAACGACAGCGCCATCTTTCCTCCGATCCAAGGAATTCTCACCTTCGATACCCCATATAACGGACTTGCTCGATCCATGTTCGTTTACGGGGCCTTTTCGAACTACCAGAAGGTCAACACCGTTTTCAACGTCATGACCGCACTGTCCGCCGCTGCACCCGCCGCTGTAGCTCGACTAGGTGCTCGAAGCACAGCAGCCTCCGCAGCCTCTACAGTACCTACCTCCCGAAGTCCCCAGTGGAAGGTATGGCAGCTAGTGGCGGTCAAAACCGGCACAGTTGGCGCCATCGCCGCTGGAGGTGTGGCTGCTTACACGAACCGAGAGGCGATCCTGAAGGGGATGAGAAGCGTGAAGAACATCAACAAGGAATCCATCGTCGAGGGCTATCGACAAAGCATGGAGACTCTAGGACAGGGCCTCGCGTACATCAATCGCGGCAATGTCGGGAAATCGTTTGCCTGGCTTTCGGATCATTTCACCTTTGTCGGCGCCTTGCTGAGACAGAAGGAGTTGAACCGTCGCCTCGAGCGCATGGGTGCGCTAAAGGGTATTGGAATTCACGATTTCTACATCTCCCTTGGGGAGAATGGCTACTGGAGCGGTGGTTACTTCGTGCCAGAGAGGACGTTCTGTGCAGTCCCGGAAGAGAGTCACCCAACGCATCACCTATTCACTCGGCGCGTCTTGCCCAAGGTCGACGATGAGATTCAGGCACACCTCAGCATGTTCAGGCCTGAGAAGCATGCAGGATATGAGGAGATGATGGAACAGTCCGCTGATCTTGTCAAAGAATGGTTCCTGAGCGAGGAGCCCATCTTCGATGACCCGAAATTTCAAGAGACACCAGCCGACGAAGCGGGCGAAGGCACTACAGTCAAGGAGATCCTGGAGAAAGAACCGAAGGATGTCGAGAAAATTGAAGAAATTGCAGGCGATGAGAAGAAGGCGAGCGACGAACTTCCCGACGAGTCGCCCATCGACATCGCCGCCGCCGCATCGCTGGTCCCTCTACCCAGCGACGAAGGCGATCTCGTTGGGGAGGCCAGTACCGACGACAATGACAATCCAGAAAAGCGAAACTACTTGAACCACCTGTTCCGGGTGGCGCAAGAAGCTGGAGGAACAGGACTGACCGGTGTAAAGGGCTGGCTGCCCAGCAAGATGCCGCAGATGCCGCAAATGCCACAGATGCCAGCTGTGCCCTCCATGCCCAGCATCCCAGCATCGGTATCTTCTTCTCTAGGACAGGTGTCGATGCCGAGCGTGAAGATGTTTTCAAAAAAGGAGACGCAAGATGACGCGAAGGGCGAGGGCGAGGGCGACAAGGAAGAGATCAAGCAGCCTGTCTCAGAGACTGAAGTGGCTGATGAGCCCGAGAAGGGAGACAAGGCGGCCTAGGCCCTGAAGAATCCCAGAATGAACAATGGACAACAACTTTGCTTCGAACTGTGTTATTAGTTTGTTCTTAGATTATTAGTATAATATTTTGTGAAATTACATCAACAGCGAAATAGTGGCCCCTCTCCTCATGCACATTCATGAAGACTCAGTTATAACCACAACGGAGACATTTGGTCATTTTCGTAGATAAGTTCCGACTTGCAGGCAAGATGTATTGCCTGTAATGGTTTGTGATACAGGCGAAAAATGGATCCTACATCGGTTCAGGCTCCCTCCCCCGCCACTTTCCAAGCACCGCTGCCTTTTCTGTTAGGCAGCAACGCGTGAGAAATATGAACTTGAGACGACTTTGTTCAAAGTAGTGATCTGACAAGCTGCATCTTCTGGACCCGACAATTGATGCATCACTCTTCCGTCTTTATTCTTAGCTTTCGAGTCCTTCAAATTGCCCTCTCGAGCTGAAGCAATTGCCATGGCTCCAAGAAAAACACCTTCAACGAGGGGCAAACTAAATGATCAACTGCCACACCTTCGCAACCCGCGAACAAAACCCGACTCAGCGGCCACGGAGAAAACCGCAACATCCACGACTCCATCGAGTAAGTTCCGACACGCGCATTCTTGTTATATCTCCTACGCTAACTCCGGTATCAGACACATCCCGCAAGAGAAAGGCCAAAATAAATGAGAAGGAAATAGACGACAATCAGCAACACGCCACCAAGAAATCCAGAATCCAGACAGCCCGCACGTCAAAGAAGGAAGCCAGACGGTCGAATTTGAAGAAACCAGCTACACCCAGACGCTCTACGCTTTCCACGACCCCCAACCAGCCGTCAGAAGCCTTCACCATCCTCGCTTTCGGCACTGGCGACTGCTCTGAACTTGGCCTTGGACCAGCGCAAAACGCGTCTCTAAGGCCTCATGTCAACCCGTACCTCGATCCAAATGATCCATCTGCTTTTCATGTATCCAAGTTCTCATGCGGTGGCATGCACACCGTTGCCCTGACTGTGGACAACAAAATCATCACTTGGGGCGTAAATGACAACGGCGCGCTCGGCAGAGACACTTCTTGGGACGGCGAGATGAAAGACGTGGACGAAGAATCTGACGAGGAGGATGGGTTGCTAAATCCCCACGAGTCAACTCCCGGCGAAGTGTCGCCTGACCACTTCCCACCAGGCACCACATTTACGCAGGTAGCTGCGGGTGACAGCTGCAGTCTTGCTCTTACTGACAAAGGTTTCGTGTATGGATGGGGCACTTTCGTGGTAGTTATATTTTCTGCCTGCTTTACTCCAATCCACCTCTAATCGATGGCAGGATCCCAGCGGGAACAACCGATTCGGCTACGGCCAAGATGCCAAGCTCGTCAAGACGCAGTGGACACCTTGTCTTATTCTTGGCCTCGAAAAGATCGCCCAGATTGCCTGCGGAGCGAACCACGCACTCGCTCTCGATGTAGCCGGCAATGTCTGGGCCTGGGCTCCCACCATCAGAACCAGCTCGGCAAGCGTATGTTCGCTCGCAATCACGACGGGCTCAGGCCCAGCCGCGTGGAGATTTTCCGGAACAAGGCCAAGTACATCGCGTCCGGGGCGTATCACTCCTTTGCCGTTGACCAAAAGGACAACGTCTGGTCTTGGGGCCTGAACGGCTTCGGCCAAGCCGGAGATGCGTCATCAGCAGGTGGCAACGAGGCCCTTCTACCACACCCGGTAAAAATCCCGGGGCTCTCTGGAAAGGGAGTCCAAGTGCTGGATGGTGGAACACACCACTCAGCTGCTGTCACGGCCGATGGGCAGTGTCTCATGTGGGGGAGGATTGATGGCGGGCAGCTCGGCATTGAATTTACGCAGCAGCAGATCGAAGACCCGTCGCACATCTTGCGTGACGAGCGGGCCAAGCCGCGTATCTGCCTCCGTCCTACTGCAGTCTTTGGCATCGACTCCATCGCCCATGTTGCTTGCAGTACTGGCCACACCATTTACATCACCAGGAAGGGCAGCGGCTATGCCACGGGGTTCGGGTCCGGTGGACAGCTGGGTACTGGCAACGAAGACGATGCCGACATTCCACAGCTTATCAAGGGAAAGGAGGTCCGTGACAAACACTTAGTATTTGCTGGTGCGGGTGGCCAGTTCTCGGTTGTTGCCGCGTTGGCGACACGCATAGATTCATGAGTTACTACAATGCGATGTAGGAAGGAACGTGACAATATACAATAGCAGTTTACAAATTTTTAGATTATAATACAATGCTGGAGGTATTTCCAGCGCGTCCGGTTTTATCAGTATACCTCAACAATCAGTCTTGACACAAATCTTGATTGTGGGACGATTTGATACTAACAAACATTTACAGCTACAGAGCAATTCTTATTATGGTTCTTCGTTTTACAATCCATAGCCCCAGATTTCAAACTCGACGATCTTCATGGCTCATCTCTCTCGAAATTCCTATACATGCTTTGGAATGCGGAGGGAAGATCCGTTTAGCATGTAATTCCATCAGAGATAGGCCTAGGCGAGGAGCGTCTTTAGAAACATCAACTGACAAACGCCGATGTTTCAAAGGCAGGCCACTTTCATGATTACCAATTCAACCATTGTTTACCTTACCACCATTATATTGGGCCGGCACGGCCTACCCGGGTCCAGATTTTACCAATAGCGTGTTGGTTTTGGATTGGGAACGCAGATCTACATTCACCCGTGTCTTAGTCTGGTGCACACACCTCGAGTAACCTCCGGTGATATCTGTTAGCTCAATTACCAAAGGAACCATGTAACATATAAATAAAAAGCAAGTCCCCTAGGTTGTTTGAATCAGATGTCTCATCTCAGCCAATGAAATACGGGGGCTCGCCCGCCTGTTGTCACATGCAACCTGACTAGGCGGTGAGTCGCAACCTTCAAGTTTCGTGAAAAGAGTTTACTGGTAAGACTCGCCCCGATCTTCATGAGACACCATGCACCAGGTTCAAGGGGTTCCTTGTTTGTAGGCATGGCGCATGCGAGAAAGCACTAGTCAGATTCACGGGCAGCTAGGCAGCTCTACCCATTCTCTCCACGTCAATGTGACGTGCTTCTGTGCAATAGTTCGACAAGCGGACGTACCGGCAAATCTTTAAGCAGATTTCAGATTTCGGGTCCCTCGCGAGTATGTATCTGCTTTGGTCGTCAGAAAACCTACTGACCTTCGCTCTAGTCCTCTTCCTTCCGATCCACCAAGAAAAAGGGCTAAGGCTTTCGGCTCATATCTCTTTTAGTCACCACCCCACCCGTCATCCGCGTCCAAGACTCCAGGACTCCAAATGACAGACAATCGCCCCCAGCGGGGGCTGCCGTCAATACAGGCCATGACGAGCCAGGTCGAAGAGCACAAGCACGCTGCCTCGGAGCCCAGACCTCAATTTCCTCCCAAGAGAACGCTGGCCCCGAAGCGCAAGCCCACCACAGTCGCCTGCGACGTGTGTCGCAAGCGCAAGGAGAGATGCGACGGGAATCGCCCTTCCTGCGACCGCTGCGTGCAGAGAGAGACGCAGTGTAGCTATCCGAATGTCGAACGGGATCCCTTTCGCACCACGCCATTCAAGAGGAGCTTGGAGGCTCTCCAGGCCGAGAACGACCAGTGGCGGGAGCTGTACAAGATGCTGCATCGACTCCCCGAAGCAGAAGCCCGCCATACCCTCGCCCAAGTCCGCGCTGTCGGCGATCCGATTGCTGTCCTCAAGTTTGCCAGGAGCTCGACTCTGTACCTTGCCAATCCAGGCCCAAGTTCTGGGCCTCCCATCGCTCCAATGCCCCTCCAGATCAACAGCCTCGACCTCAAGGCGCTGAGCGAGAGCCGCATCCGAGTCCATGCTCGCCCGTGGACAAACATTGCTGGAGACGGTTTAGTTTCGGAGCTGATCTCGTCCTTCTTCACTTGGGACAATGCCTTCCTTTTCTCCTTCATCGACCGGGATGCCTTCCTGGAAGATATGAGACGCGGGGATCTCAAGACGGCGAAGTACTGCTCGCCGTTTCTTGTCAATGCCATTTGCGCCTCGCGATACGTACGTGTCAGCCACACACCACTACAACAGCTCCTAATTCACTGCTTCTAGTTCACTTCTGATCGGGCAAAAGCCATGACCTCCTTGGGTAGCAAAGATCTGGGCACTCAATTCTTTGACGAGGCCAAGAAATTGCTCGACCTTGAGGGAGGACGTGCCTCTCTCTCTACTATCCAGGGGCTTACTCTGCTCTTTACAGTGTGCTCTCACAACGGGACGGATAGATCTGGCATGGTATGTGTTCTTCCTCTAAACAATCAGAGAACATGCACGTTCTAGAAGCCTCAAATCTTCTCGTGGACATCGCGGACGACGCATCCCTTCGTTTGAACACCAGACCCGCCCGCCCGCCAGCTAACTTTGCTGTCAGATATACCGCTATTCCGCTTGCGAGATGTCATCCCGATTGAACCTCGAGAAAATGTTTGACGGTGTTAAAGATGATCCGGCGAAGCTCCGGCACAGGCAGGTCATATCGAAAGCCCTCTGGGGGCTGTTTTGCTACGAAAGGTATGTGAGATGACCACAAAGAATTTGTCAAAGCAAGCTGATTGTAGCCTGTTGCATAGCATTATTGCATATATGTACCTGGAGCTGTCTTTGATTCCGCCACCGGAGGTTCCTCAGTGCTTTGAGGCTGACGAGCGGCTATCCTCTACTCAGCCAGGAAATGTCGATCTCTTCGGTGATCCGTACACCACTGCAAGCAGCTTACCCCCGTTTGTTCCGGGCATTCAACACGCTGTTTGTGATCTGTCTTTATTTCTGCACCGAGCCATGCGCGTAAATGAGACGGCCAATGTCGGTAGCGATGAAGACCTGGAAACGAGACGCAATCTTCATGGAGAAGTCGTCAAGTGGAGGAGACTTCTCCCAGCGTACATGAAGTTCGAGTCAAATTTGACCCCTCAGACGTGTTTCTTGAGGTTGGTTGACCCTCCAACTACTAAGAGAATGACTCTAACATTAGCCTCAGGGTATATTTTGATGAGGTTTTGGTGAGCATCCTGCGCCCGCTGCAGCCTGATGTAATTTTCGACAATGGGTCGAGCGTGAAAGACCTGTGCATCCACTACGCCAACATCGACACGAGGGTCGTCGAGCAATACATCCAGACCTTTTCTCTGCATGATTACTCGGTCATGGTATTGTGCGGGCTGTACAACGCAGTGTTGACGGTAGTCCCATATTTGGATGACCCCAGAACCCACGAAGTTTTCTCCAAAGCTACGCTGATGCTACGGTGGACCACTCACGATCTCCCCATAGCTCGGTTCGTTCTTTTGGGAGCCAAGGCGCTCGCGTGGGCATCAAAGGTCAGGGTGCCGTTAGGGGCAGTTCCGCACCTGGAGAATCTCGGCCCTGAGAAGGGCGAGTTGCAAGACATACCCATAGCGTTTGCGCTTCCTCCAACCGAGACTGTGAGGAAGTTTTTGTCAGAGGGCAATAGGAGTGGTGGGGCTGGGATTGAAATGGGGACGTTGCTTTCTCGCTGGAGTGCAATATTCATGGAGTAGTCGGTGATCTGGGTGTTATATGGGCAATGTGCTAATAGTACCCATAGAGAGTCTGAGCGAGAACGAAAGAAGGAATGACATGTCCGTTTAGTCATAGTCTATATCTAATTGGTGTAAGGCATCGGAGCATCGTCAAACAATGTCTAGGATAATAGATTGATCTAAGTTACTTAATACTTGAGCCGGCTGTCTTCAGGCCGAGAGCAGTACCGCTGTCCCACTAATACGCCAGACAGTGACCGTAAAAGGCGGGCAGAGACGGACGTGTTGGGGCTCTGTTGGTGATTGTAGCACAGAAAAGGCCCAGGCTTAGGGATCGATGGCAATCATTCACCTCCTATTTTCCAACTCAACTCTTTTAATTCGTTCCAAGACTGACGACTTTCCGAGAACCTGTACTCGTTTTGTTGAGCCGCACCTATTCCATCTAATTTTAAGAAACCAAGGCCAGAGCCGCAAGAATAAGAAAGAAATCACACTCCTTCGCACTGTAAACCGTCTTGGAGCCTAAGACAGTGACAACCATCGCTACCTACCGGACAAGCCGCTGGGGAAACGACAGGCGGTTCGCCAGCACAGCAGCCGGGTCCAGCTACATGGGCCGGTTGCCTTCCAGCTGCATGGCCGGTTGCCTTTCAGCTGCATGGGCCGGTTGCCTTCCGGTTCTTTAATTACCACTCAATTCTTCAGGTCTCCAACGACGAGTCTCAGACCGTGATTGGGCCAATCTACCGTCAGTTGGCCTGTCAAGGAAGCTGCATGGCTGCAAGTGCCCCGTAGTAGTCAGCAGCCGGCTTCTCGTGGGAGCGCTGTAATTAGAGCGACAAGGAAACCCAGAGTCATGCACTTACACGGCGGCATTGATCATCCCGAGCGTCCTCCAAGTCAACCACAACGGGGCAACGACAATGAGAAGCTTGGCCGCAGTCCAACAGTTCACCCCGTGACGCATTCGCCAAACGCGACGCTTCCAGTCTTCACCATCTTGGAGAGAAGTTGGTCCGGCGTCTACGCTCTGCTCCGGTCGACGATCCCGTGGGATGGGGAAGACAAAGTTGTTGGTGGTACTGTTCAGGGTGCCGTTGCCCAGGTCCAACGAGACCCCATTGACCTGCTTCCCAAAGGCGACATTCCCCTCGAACCTTGCTCTCTCGGCATCCGTATTGGTATTGGCTTCGTGGTCCGCTGTGGCGCCCCTCATGCTGAGAGATGTGAGACTCGCTATTGCTCTTTTCCGTGTGGTTGGTTGCCCCGATTCTGTCGAAGCCGCATCTGTCGGGCTGTCCCGCCTGTGGTTGTGGAGAGATGCGCGGTGACCTCGTGCAGTGAGCGAGGACAGACGCGCCCAACAATTCACAGGAGGGGTCAAATTGGTGGGTGTGGCGCCCGGGGGTCTAGGGTTGTTCTCTCCGAATGCCACTGGACAGGGGTGAACATTCGTGGACGCAAACAAGGCTGGAGGGATCGGGGATGAACGGCATCATCTTTCGCGTTTCCGTAGCGACGTGGCAGTGTGCATGCTGCACTTCTTTTCCTCGTTCAGCTTCTACTCCTGATATAACCAAATCGACCCCTAGTAGAGTTGTAGAGGAGTATAAGAGAGTCATGTTTCCAGTCGGTTGCGAGGTGTTTACCATTCCATCAACCATCTCCCACTAGAGCCGTATCAATTGCATGAACCAAGTTTGAGAGTGAGTACCCGGGACGGAGCAATATCTAGGATCGTGCTTCCTCCGTTAAATGAGTTGGGCACAACTCCCTTGCAAAATGATGCACACAGCCATCCATCCGTCTCCTCAGCCGCATGGAAGACATGCAGTTGGTGTGCATACGTGGTGCCATCCGCTGAATCAATCGCTCCCAACCACGTGCGGTGTCTGCCACACCAAGAGAAACGAGGGCCTCTTGATCCCTACTCAAACTCTTTAAAATACATTCCTTCTCTTT
The DNA here is from genome assembly GCA_003934905.1 of Neonectria sp. DH2. Lineage (NCBI taxonomy): Eukaryota > Fungi > Ascomycota > Sordariomycetes > Hypocreales > Nectriaceae > Neonectria > Neonectria sp. DH2. The sequence goes on along the minus strand of RQWH01000004.1, from coordinate 928,562 downwards.
CCATCTATTGCGGGCTGGATTGGGCGTCTCCAATGACTGAGGGATTGTCGAGCTTGAAGTGTTTCCTGAGCATTCAGCCCCCAAGTCGTCCAAGCCCAATTGCGTCAATCAATGTTGGTTCTCACACCCTCCCGCCCAATATCCGTCCGTTATCTAAGCCCAGATTCTGTAGTCTGCTCAAATTGCCCTGGCGGTCAGCGTCTTTCCGTTTTCCAGTGCGGCAATGCCGCTGGGTTCATTGTAACTCGGTCTACCTAATTAGCTTGAAAGACTGGCAATGATATTGAACAGGACCAAACTCCGGATACGTAAAGGTGTAAGTCAATGGAAAGCCCTCTTTAATCTTCAATCATTGCTTAACGTAACCCCTCAAATCACTGCAGATTAGCTGGGAAGATTTCAGTTCCTCCTTTCAGCCTTGAGACTCAAATTATCAATCATCCCACTCCCAACGCACCCTCAGTCCAGCTTTGCCTCAGTCTGACAACATCTTGGTTGCCTTGCCAGTTTCTTACCAACCGCCTACCTTTATACGCCTCATTTGTGACTTTCAGTCTACCGTGCAGAGTTGCTCCGCCCCTTTCGTCCAGCGCGCTCGAGTTGCACTGCAGATGAGGCTCTTCCGTCCAGACTCGCAGCCTCACACAGCTTTTCGCCCAACCCCTAGCCCAAAGCCTTACACTCGCAAATCTTTCGGGCCTTGAAAGCGGCCGCTTTCATAAAAAGCGTAGGGGTCTTTGGATGCCACGTTAATGCAGCCATCACAGTTCTTGCATACAACCCACCACACAACCACACGATATTCACAAGTGAAGCTGTCGTGGGATTAGCAACATCGTCACCGGTCTTCTATCTTCACCGGTCGTCAATCCTCACCGCCTTTCAACAGCCCTTGGGCCAATAACCCTTCGCATTCAAGCTCAGCCATGTTGCCTTGTTTTCAGGCTTGAAGTTCGTCATGGCAGAGATTGTCGGCGTCGCCGCAACGGCGACCCAGCTGGTCGTGGTGTGTGTGTCGCTGTTGGATCTCATAAAAAGAATAAAAGCAGGTTCATCTACGCTCGAGAAGTATCATCAGCAACTCAACGAGCTTCGTGGTGTCTCGGAGTCTATTTCCACCAATCCCCTTCTTCAAACAGCCGAAGTTGGAAGCCACACGCAGACCCTTCTTGCCATCATCGACGACAACTCCCTCACTTCTCTACTTCAAAAAGGTCGTTTTCTTCGTACCCTAGGTCTCCTTCATAAAGAAAGGAATCTTCTCGACACCTTTTCTTTGCTTGAACGTCACAAAACCAACCTCTCTTTGCTCATTGAAGATATCCAAGCAAGGGCTCTACATCAAATCCAAACCGACATCAAGATCATGGCCAACAGGACCTCTACTTCGCACATGACATCACTCAGACAGACTCCAGAGGCAAAAGAACCTGAAAACAACTGTTCGCCCATGTCGTCAGCCACAAGCACTGCCCTCATTCAACACGATTGTTCCTCAAGCCAACAAGTTTCTGGCCGGGTTGAGGAAGCTTCCGGGTCTGCGCTCACCAAGTTCAACCACGCAATGAACAACACCCAGAGATCACAAGAGGATCAGCCGTGTTCTGATCGAGCACAAACTGGGCCTAGCAACGAGCGCTGGAACGACTGCACGACAACGGGTCATCAAACCAACGGCTATTTTTCCGACACAACGTGCAAGCAGATAATGATGGAGGTAGTTTCCGTTTCAGATTACTTCACCTTCAAGGGCTGTAACTCGAATGGCCCTGGTACCCAGGTCAATGGCCTCGAATTCAAAAATCACGGGGGCGATGAACCCGTTGTCTTGCCCCTTATCGATGGTTCCTGGAAGGGTTGTCATGCAACAAGCCACAACTCCAATGGTTCTGATATCGGTGGGACGACAAAGCAGGTCAACGGCGTATATCATTATTCCGGAAAGAAAGATGAGGACCGGCGCAGGAAGTAGATAGTAGGCAAGAGATTGGAAATCAGGATTGATGCTTTTCCTTTTTGTTTTTGGTCCGGTTGTACTTTTCCTTATTGAAGGATGTTTTTCCATCGTCGTCGTTAGTCAGTCACCCTCACTTTGCAATTCAGTGTTTAGATTCGTTGTCCCAGCTTTGTTTCAGTTTCAATTGAGTGAAACCAGGATAGCTCGATATACAAGGCTTCTTCAGCTTGTGCGTTCTTTTCGGCACATTCATCACCTTCATAGTGGTACGAAGTACACGCATGTTTTCTCGCCAGTAGCATCAGTTTATTTGGAGATGTATGTTTATCCTTTCTACCATGCCCCCTTGATGTCTCTCTCAATCCTTTCGAATACGCCTGGCCCCTGTTTCCCTAAGCCAGTTCCTACGGCCACTGCGTACGCACCCACGGCTCTCATCCTGCGGTAGCCATCACCGTCTCGCACGCCCCCTACGCCGATAATCTGCAAATGCTTCAACTCCGGTGACGCGCCAACGAGCTTCCGTATTGTCGACACGTTTCCCAGCGCAAGAGGATGGAGCGGTGGGCCAGCCATGCCCCCAATACCAAGATGAGGCAACTGAGGTTTCAGTTCACCCGGGGTATCGTCTTCAAGAATCAGACATGAGCCAAGTGTGTTAGTGGCAGTTATGAAACTCAGAGACGAAGCTGCGGGTCGCAAAGCGTCAATGAGCGTCGAGAATTGACCGTGGTGGGTGTACGGGGGCGTCTTAACACCGATAGCCAAGACGGGTGCTTCAGGGAGCACAGCGAGGTACTTTGCAAGAGTATCTCCGTCGTATGCCGGTGGTGGCGCGCCGGTGATGTTCGGACAGCTCAGGTTGATTTCCATGGCAAGGGTGAAGGGGAGGTCCTGGGCTGCGGCCTTGATCCGTTCATAGCAAGTCTGGATTTCCTGAGGAGAGCCGGTGACGCTGATAATGATGGTCTTCCGTAACTCCTTGTGCTCGCGAGCCAGCTCTTTAAGGAAGCCCAAGTACCCATCTAGTGGGATTGGACTATAACCTAGGTTGTTGAGACTAGCCGTCGCTGCTTCTGTATGGTCAGCGGGTGTTTCTGGCGTCGACGAAGTGCCCTTGTCCGGTGTAGAAGAGGCCGGATCAAAGAAAAGGTATTGATGATCGGAGTGTTGGTGGGGGAAGCCATGGATGAGGGAAGTGCGCGTTGTGACAGCGCCCGTTGAGGGAGAGATGAGAATAGCACGCAAGTTTTCAAGGTTCGTAGCCCAAGGCGTGGCCGAGTTAAGAAGAGGAGGGTTGATGTTCAGGGCAGGAGGAGACATGTTCGTGATTTTAGGAGTGAGAAGGTTGTCAATGGCAAAGTATACGAGGGTGAGGGGTAAACTGCAGGAATGTGAAAGAGACGCTGATAACGACCAGTGGTTATCTAAGCTTTGGTATCGGCTGATTGGTACAGTTGCCGTCTTGTGTTATGCATGAGGTTAATTACATTACGAGCTTCATGTAGATGTATCCAGGTACGCAAAATTGGTGAAGTTTATTCAAAGAGGGCATATTAGAGAGACGACGGGAAAAGATCCAAGATTGTTTTTAATTTCACTTAGATGGCGGGTTGTCCCATAAGTCCGTGACCCGGGTGCTCCATAATTAGCCATCCTTAGCTGCAGGTGCGGTTGTCAGCGACGTCGGCTACAGCATACTGATCCTCCCCAATGAACGCAATCAAGACAATGAGGACAAGCGATATGATTTAGTTATTTGGGCTTATTAATAGACTGTCTTGAGTAGTGTTACACTGTTACCCAGGAGATGAGTTTCTCGAAATAAAGAGAGCGGAACTTGAGAATAAAAACGCCAGACTTCAAGTGTCACGGCTACGCCACTTATTGATTCTCAAACACCCAGCCCTCTCTTATCCAGCTTATTACAATGTAATAACCACTAGCCATGAAATTACAGTCTGAAGAACTGCATAAGTACCATTTATACTATTTAACACTTAATTAATCAAACCACTACATTTCGATATGACGTGTTAACTACCTTAAAGCTACTTGGTTCACTAGAAATCATCAATCTAGCCGGAACTAAACATCAACCTCAGATACATCGTACTAGGTATATCCGCATACTTTGTTCAATCGAGATACATAATTTTACTAGATGAGTAGGATGCACGAGGGTTTTTCAATAATACGCCGTCGAACAGTAAGCAATCAAGATACTTGATTGCAATATTATGAATCTATCGGTAGCGTCAAACCAAGGACTCTCGACGGTGATTGATTCGAGATCATCTTGTAGTTCGGAAAGACCATTTGATCCGAGCTACAGCTCAGCCCTCCTTCACGTTGCGTATCTATAAGATGGTGCGATAATTGAACATGGCCCCAGAACGCGCGGCCGGTTCCGGAGGAGTGGGATGGATGGTCTCTGGACATCACGAATACAACCCACCTCAAAACGTCTTCGATATGAGTACTTTACCGTTCTTGGAATTATTCAGCAGGACTCCACAGATTAGAAGCCTCATTCCCTCCTTGCGCCAGGGTTGATTCCTTCATTGCCCGTCGTTCATAATTAGCAATGCGGTCATGGGATGGCGCAATTGAGTGGGATGGCAGTGGGATAGCCCCCCATCGTACGCGAGTGTTGGATATTGGGCAATGCCTCAAATCAATATATAATCCATCGTGATCCTCTTATTTCCGGCCAAACTACACCAGACACTTTTTTTTTATCGATCTTTCGGAGTTGGGTCAGTCGATGCACGACGACAGTAAAGCCACATCAGCTCATACTCCAAGCAAGTGATACCTACACGATTGGTAGGGTGCAATGGCTGTCAAGGACTACACCAATGGTGTCGCCCCGTTGAAAGTCGCCATTATTGGCGGCGGGCCAGGTGGTCTTGGGGCTGCGATTGCGCTCGGGAAGCTCCCGTTTGTGGACTGGACTCTATATGAGAAGAAGCCCGAGATCAGCGAAACAGGTGGTGGAATCAGTCTCCAACAGCATACATGGAGGATGCTGGAGTGGAACGGCGCGGCTAAGAACATTAATCCGCAAGACTTCTTCAGGTCTCCGGAAGGACTCGGCGGACAGCAAAGGTAAGTCGGATCTAAGTCACCCCTGACGATATCTGAGGCTGAGCAAGAACAGGAATGGAAGAACCGGGGAGATTATCGAGCAGAATTACTATCCTCCTCATGTGAATCCGAAGCATGTCAGCTGTCGCCTTAGACGGGCCCTATTGCAGGCAGCTCTCCTCAAGGAGGTTGACCAGTCCAGAGTCCGCCTCTCTAAGAAGCTTGTCAAGGTGCAGAAGTTGCCAAGCGGCAAGGTTGAGATTGAATTCGAGAATGGTCACAGGGATGAAGTTGACCTGCTTGTTGCAGCAGACGGCATCAGATCGGTAAGTAATTAAGTCGGCACGGTCTGTGAACTATCTTCTAATAACGAACAGTTCGTCCGATCCTTCACCTTCCCATCGCACAAAATCAAGTACAACGGACAATCCGCCTACCGCACCATCATCCACAAGCCCACGGCTGAAGCTATTGAAGGGATTCCCAAAGCTTCTGTCTTCTGGCAGAACCTGGGAGGCAGATACGTGTTCACGAGCCCTCTCGGCGGTGACGACTTCGAGGTCACCGCACGCCTCAGCCGGCCATCCGAGGGACAGGAGCATGTCAGCTGGGGACGGCCTTTTGACCTGAACGCTCTCGTCTCGGAGTACGACGGGTTTTGCGAACCCGTGCGCAAGGTCGTCGCCCTCGCGGCTGCCCATGGTGGCACTGAAGAATTCGCCCTCTTCTCCGGTCCACGACTGGAAAGCGTCATCGCTCTAGACGCCGTGGCGCTCATCGGCGATGCGTCTCATCCGCTGTCCGGGGCCTTCGGAGCAGGCGCTGGCTTCGCGCTGGAGGACGTGTATGCGCTAACGAAGAGCGTGGAGTGGGCGTGGAAGGGCGGCAAAGGCGTGCCGGCAGCGCTGGAGCTGTACGACCGGATCCGGTCGCCGCATTACGGGGACTTGTACGCGGTGCTGGATTGGTACGGGGGTGTTTTTGCGGAGATCGCGGCCGAGGCCCTTCCGGTGGACGAGGAGATTGCGCAGCGCATCCGGCGGACGAGAGGCAAGCAGGGGAGCTGGATGTATCACTATGACGTGGAGAAGACAGTTGATGAGATTCTGCAAGGCGTGAGTGAGACAGCCAAGGTAGTGTAGACGCATTGATCAACGGGGATTATTTGTGAGTCCATGACGAGAACTGTTGGACATGTTCCACTGCATACAACTGGCAGTCGGTTCTACAAGCTTTGGGGTTGAGGGCTGAGGCAGAAGTGTGCATATCTCAGAGCCAATAACAGCTATGCATCACTCTGTAAATGGCACGGGCCCTTGCTTGTCTTACCTCGGTATCACAAGATATTCGTTCTGCACGGAGTGAATGTTACAATGTTCGAGTGTGTGACGAGATGTTTAGGCACTCGCTGGCTGACTTCACATTTACCCCGCGATGAGGAGGGGCAGAGATGTCCCTGGGCGCCCGGAGGTTTGGGCTCGGGAGATTACCGAATCCGAGAGGTACGTATTGCACTTGGAGTATGAAAGCAGACCTTGGCGACCTGCACCCTCTTTACGGCGTCTCTGCGGCGATGTTGGTGCTGGATCGAGGTGGACAAAGGACGTGGCTGCAGTTGTGTCTGGTGGAGCCACAACAGACGCGGAAGCGGCCGAGGATTGGTGTCGTGAGGAGGTGACGTGGAGTTGTTGGGGGGAAAGCGTCAGTCATGGCGGCATGCGGTGAGAAGTTGCATATGCGCATGAGAGATGGATTGAACGGATTGGGTGGGATGCGGCGATGGTCCGGGACGAGCAGGTCATGTCTTCGAGGCAACGCACTTTGGTTAACAAGGGTCAATTGAATTGTGATGTAAATAGTTGGCGTAAGGTGCATAATTATGAGGACCTAGACCTAAGTAGGATGAGAATAAATTCAAATTCTTGCATTGAAGTTAAGACCTGGAAATGCTCGTCGATCACTTCACTCAGGCGCATGGACGATGACGTCTTTGGTCGGGTTTGTTGGAGTTAATGCTACTAATGGACGCTACCTACCCTGTACATGGAGGTGACATTGCGGAATTTGTGGTGGGTGGTCTGTCTGGAAGGCAGCGGAAGAGGCATCCGGAGGTGTTGTGCGCCTGCGAATGAGGGAGCGACGTGTGTGCGGCGACACCGTGCTTTCGCGGCTGTATCCGGACTTCCGATTCCCACTCCGGGCACTTGATGAGCGCATTGCTAAATGACGGTGAGCATCATGCTGCGCAAATGAAGCACTTAATGCAGTAGACTTGAATTAAAGTAGATGCGTTGAGGATTCTAACGGTCAACCACCGGTTTAATTCGTTTCCCTCCTTGCTTCCACCAACGATGCAGTTGAGCTTGAGATTACCCCTGTGTGTTCGTACCTTTTTGTAGGGTGAGACAGTTACGCAGAGCGCCAAGCAAAGTCGGGAAAGGCCTGGCCAGCAAAGCCACGCCACCAGTTTTCGGGAAGAAGTGGCTGCGGGAAACATTTTCGGGGGGTAAACTGGTGGAGGACGGTCTAGCGGTAAAGGGGTCTTCGCTTGGATCGGGGTATGCGGGAACAGCAAGTCATTAATGGAATTGCGTGGGAAGGATACGAATAGTGGGCGTCACATTTCACGATGGGATGGAGATGGGATGAGGTCAGCCTTTTGCAATTCCCAGCTCAGCAGCACAGCGAGGAAACAAACTCCCCGCGTAAAATAGGCGAGAGAGAAGGATCTTTGAACAATGAGACTACCTCGTACACACAAGCTATCAAGTACTTCTTCTGTTCCTCTCCTCGAAAGACTTTGTCATTTTGTAATGGAAAGGCTGGAACAACTTGAATAGGCCACAGAGACGCTCATCAGCCGCAGCACAGACGCAGAGCGCTTCCAGCTCAGGTACGCAGGAACCAGGTACCCCTGCGCGCAATCCACGGTTTGCTTGATACACGACGCAGCGGTAATGAAAGGCTGGGGGGGGCTGAAGATATGCTGTAATAACTCGTCCAAGGGGGCAAGTGATAGACGAGGGCGATCGACAACGAAAGAATCAATGGCACTGAACTGGTGCAGGAGGTGGGTTGGCGATCTGGTCCTCCCTCCCTGGATCACTTCATTTTCTCGCTGCTGGTGCTGCTGGCCTGCATCGTCGTCTCCTTACTATTCTGCATTCCAGGGCTCCCTTTTCGAGGTGTCGGGTACGTACCTCCAAAGTACCGTGGATCGTTAGTTCTTTTCTGCTAGCGTTGGCCGCTCGTGCACTGGCCGCTGCAAGTGTCCGCTGGCCACTGAACTGTCCACTGTGAACTGTCCCGCCCCAGCTGGGCCCAGCTCCGGGCTAGTTCCTTGCTCCTGCCGTTGCAGCACCCACCGTCCCATCCATCCTCATCCCCATGCACTCAATTCCACGCTTACATCAACGCCAACCTCCTTCGCCGCATCACTCTCCGTTTCCTCCCTCCAAGACCGCCTGCAAGAACCCGGCATCCTACTCTCTCCCTCTTCGCCGTTCGCCTCCGCCTCCGCCTCTCCGTCGACGACCATCGCAAGCACGCACAGCACGGCAATCGGGCTGGGCTGAGCTGACTCGAGCGCCAGCGCCATGAACGCCCTCCAGCAAAAGTGTCGACCCAAACACCAGGTCCTGGTCCTGAAGTGCTATCCCCGGACCACCAAGGGTGCCGTCGACATCAAGCCCAACAGCAGCGAGCTCAGCTATCTGCTCTACTATGCCACCAGCCGCCGCACCAAGATCCAGAAGATTGGCGCCTTTCTCGAGAAGAAGACAGCCAGTGATGTTTGGCGCTTGCGCTTTGGGTACGTCTGCGCGCATCTTTCGGGTACCGACGCATCCGATCTATCTTCTCCATCCGTCGTTCGCCCTCCCGCTTAGCCCCCCAAACTGCCCGAAACGACCGCAACCAGCTTCCCTCCCCTTCCTAGGCTTCTCCCTGCCCCGTGCTCGCCCTTGTGAACCGCCCAATACTAACCCTCGGCTACCCGCCTCACAGAAACGTCCAGGTGACGCTGCAGATCCTCGCTGCCCTCATCGAAAAACTCCACAAAGATGTCGTCCTCATCGCCCCCTACGTCCTCAGGGTCCTCGACACCGTTCTCCGTTCCGATGATATTACCATGATCGAATCGTCCCTGCCCACCTTCGAGGCCTTCTGCGACTACCACGATGGCACCCTCCTCTCCGCCGACCAAGTTTACCTCCGCCAGTACGAAGACATTGTCCAACTCTATACTCAGCTCGCTTCACCCCGTCACACGCCAGGAAAGGATCCCGTGAGCAACCCCGTTCAGATGCGCTGGAGGAATGCTGGGCTCGAGGCAATTCGGAGCATTTCCACTGCGGAAGCCCTCTCCTCCATCACCGGTCGCCAGATGGATGTCATTGTTCCCCGGATTCTCGAGAACTTGTGGTCCGACAACGAGGACTTCTTGGGTGTGCTGCAACAGCGCGTCGAGGCTGGGGAGCAGGGTGACTCTGAGAAGCTACTGAAGCGTAGAACTAGCATTGCGACCGTCGATACTGCCGGCGACACGAACCCTGTTGCCATGACTGGAACTGCCCTTGATGTCGACAAGCTGGCGGAGGAAGACATTGGCGTCCTGGCAATGGAGTGCCTCAAGACCATCTTCGTCGTCCCAAACCGTTCCCAGATCCACAGCGCCACTGTCTGCCTGTTAAAGTTCATACTTGAGCGCGTGAGCCAGGGCGATTCCGTTTTCACTCTCAACAAGGATAGGGAGCGCGACAGTGGCTGGGCCGTCTCCATCTACAACATCATCTCGCGATGGGCCCCTGTGCAGGACCGCTATGTTATTCTAGTCGCCGCGTTGGATACTCTCCTGAGAATTCCCATTGAGGAACAGACTCTTACCCAGCAGTTGGCGCTGACGACAATGATGAGCTCTCTGTTGCGATCCGATGTAAATCTCATTGGACTAAGTGTCATGGATGTCCTCCTCGGACTGATCAAGCAGATGCGAAAGTTATTCAAGCTACGGAGCTCTACTGGCCAAAGTGACGATGGAAGCGCAACGGACGTCGAGCAGGGCACGCGCCTGCAAACCAAGGAGCTTCTAGGACGACTCGAATTGTGTATCGGCGACCTCGCCACCCACGTCTATTATGCAGACCAGATTTCGGACATGATTGCCGCCGTCATTGTCCGCCTGAAGCCGTCCCGATCCTCTAGCAACAATTCCTCCCCTGGAGAGAAGGCAGGAGGAACCAATGACGCTGGCCCTGGCGTGTCGACTGTCGAACTGACTGAGGGCCAGTCGCAGGTTGACCACTATTTTAGCCTCAATGCTGGGAGGGCTTCAGCCCTCACCGTCGTCAAGGCCATTCTCATGGTTGCCAACCCTCAGAAGAAGCTTACAGGCAACCGGGCCTTGTCACGGAATCCGGTCCCGTTGCAGGTCTGGGAAGGTACCCACTGGCTCCTCCGCGATCCTGATGGGAAAGTCAGGAAAGCATACGTCGATGCCCTAGTAACATGGCTCGACCGCGAGGCTACCCCCAATGACGCAAAGGCGAGAGACGAGACCTTGCCACGCTCTCGCTCATCTGTCAAGGTTAACCGGGAACTGGCCAAGTCGAACCAAGCCCGCCGAATAGTCTCCAGCTCCTCCAACCGGGAACGAACTTCGAGATCAGGACAACTGCAGTTCCTGCCACTGCTGCATCTTGTCATCTATGATAACGCGCTACAGTTTGTCGAGTACGAAAACGACCTGGTCCTGCTCCATGTCCTTCTCACCAAGCTTGTTTTCAAGCTCGGAGTCAACTCTACCAGGCACGGTGTGCCGATGGTTTACCGGCTGCAGGAGGAGATCCAGGATATCGATACGCCTATCCACAAAGTGCGAGTGGCTGCCTTGTGCCATGGATACTTCTGGGCACTGATGGAGAAGTTCGGCTTCGAGGCTTCTGTGGTGGGCAGGGCAATTCAGAATGAGGTGGTACGACGCCGAAGCAAGGGCTTCTGGGTGGAAGGAATTCATGTTCCCCCACCTGCAGTCGATCTCGTAGGAAACCCAGGCGAGGTGCGACCGCAGCCTCGTTGGGATGTCAACGTGCTGGAAAGGGAAGAACTGCTGCCGTTCGATGACCGGAGCTCTCTTGTCGAGTGCATCGCCACCAGCTACGAGGAGAGCTTCCGGACACCCCCAGGTAGTCCCGCTACCTCACCTGGGCGTGGATTCTCGGGGCCCATCTTGGGATCTACCATGGGCTCCGCTCCCACTTCTGAGCCTCAATCTGACCTGCCGCCTATTTTCCGCGAGCAGATGCTGACAGACTGGTCCAGAGATGCGGCCGTGGCTATGCTAGCGTCGGTTGGCAAGTCGGAATCACTCACAGGATCCAAGACGGGAACCTCGCTAACCACCCGGGGCCACCTCGCGGTCAACACGAGCGGCGCGAACGGCAACGGCAACGGTAACGGATTGATTTCGCCGTACGGAAGCCAATTCAACTTGAGGCCACACTCGGCCCACACGAACCAGGAACGAGAACGGGAAGGGACGGCCAAGCCGCGGAAGAGCAGCATGCGCAGTGCCATTTCCCCATCGATGTCGACGTCTAGCCGTGGTGGTGTTGCATCCGTGGACCAGTTGAAGCTGGTGTTGTCGGGGAACCCTCCACCCAAGACAGCCGGTCTTGCCGGCGCGGACGACGACAGCGGGGACAGCATGGTCAGCTACGACTACAGCCCTTCAGAGATCAGCTTTAACCCACCTGCGCAGGCCGAGCAGCAGCAGGCGATTAGTCCGACCAGTGGTCCCAAGCGGTCTGCCTCATTGGGACGCCGAGGTCCCCTGAGCGCACACCCGCCCCTCGAAGGACCACCGGACCTGTACGACGAAGCCGCAGAAGAGGATGACATCGTACCTCCCGTCCCACCACTGCCAAACGTCGGTCAGCTGGGCGGTAAGAAGAGCCCGATTCACTCGACAGAAGTGTCCTTCCAGGACCAAGGGTTTAAGTCAGGGAGGCGTAGTCTCCGCAGCCGGGGTGGGGACAGCACATTTGCCCGATCCGAACGGACCCAGCAAGACAGCGGGAAGGGTATGGACCTGCAGGATCTTCTCCGGGGTATTGACAGCCGATCGGGCGAGGGAAGCCTGGGCAACGTGATGAGGCCCCCTTATTAGACGTCAGTTTTGGATTGCAATAGGCACCGATTCAACATATGGGTGGGTAACAAACCGGAGGAGCAACACAAGCGGTTAAGCGATACGGGACGGTGATTCCTGATGAGCGAAAATTTATGTACTAATATCGATATGTGCAGGAGGGCAGAAAATGTTGGTATTGGGTTGGGTTAGGAGGAGGAGCGAGCTTCAACAGGGAAAGACGATGTGGAGTGTTGCAGGGATTCAGGGATGGCAGGGAGAGGGGAGAGGTGCAACAACAGCGACATGTTTGCATGTAGAGTAGCGACTCACTTTTTGATTTTGATTTACATTGGAAGGCCCTTGATAATCAGAGAGAGGTCTATCAGCACTAATTACCCGACAATTGTAACAAAACACCACTCGGAATAAAGGTATGGACGATGCTAGCATGATGTTTAGTGCGTAGTTAGTTATTAAGCGGCATAGCCAACTTTAAAAGGGTCTGGACCGTGCCGGAGGGCAATCTCAATTCGCCGTCTCCGCATCCATGGTTCTCATTCTCAACTTCTCTTGGCTTCTCGGTTTCGGCCTCGGCCTACCGCTTGCTGCAAACTACCTAGTTCTACCAGTCTACTACCCACCACGTACCTACTTCGTTCGTACGGAGAGGCTGTTAATTGATCTGGCAACTGGCAAACAATCCCCCTGCCAGGGGCCTTGGCGCCACTTCGAAGCTATTCCCCATAGTTTGAGGCTGTGTTTCATCCCTATCGCGGATCCCGGCAGCGTGCCTTGCTATCTTTGGCCAGTCCCAATGGAACCGGCCGTGGTTCCGGTAGGCATTAGCCAGGGCCCAGGGGACTCGGCGATGGAGGCAGTGCTTTTCTGGTGGGGGTCTATTTGGGCCTCTGCCTTGTATCCGGGATTTAGGGAGGAAGGGAAAGAGGGTAGTCTGGGGTCTTTTTCCTCAGTCCACCCTTTCAGCCCTCTGCTTATTTCTGTCTTCCTTTTTGCGATGAGTTAAGAGATCCTCCGTTTTTTGCCCTTCTCTTTGGGCCGGTATAGACACCAACCCGCCAAAAAAAACAACAAAGCACAAACGTGACCGTCAGTCAGATCGGCTTCAGCCCAGTTGGCGACTCAGCCTCATTCTCCCGCCGGGCGAGTCCGGCCCCGTTGCCAATTGTTTCTTTCTTCTGCGACTACACCGTGGGATTGTGACCGCGACTTTGCCGAGAACCAGCTTTCAACGGGACACTGTATAATTTACGACTGAGATAGACAGACGCACTTTGACGGACAGATCGATTCCCCGGCAGTGTGACGCGACTTGGTCTTGCATCCGCCGTCATCAAGCGGAACTCGCAGTCTCATCCCCCGCGTGTCAGACCGCTTGCTGTTGTTGCAGTTGCAGGCCGGGCCGTCCTCTTCTCTCCTCTCCATCATCGTCAACCTCGTCAACCTCGTCCCGCCATGGATCCTCACGATCCCTCGCACGGCAGCCACCCGTCGCAGTCCATCCCCGACGCCGCGTACCCGGACGACTCGCCGTACCAGCCCGGCGGCTCCAGACCGTCCCTGGGCGTGAACTCGGCGGTGGGCGGCATTTCACCTATGTCGTCACATCACCATCAGCAGCCCTCCCACCTCCACACAATGCCGTCATACTCGCCTCACCACTCGTCCTCCTCCCCGAACGGCAGCCGCCTCTCGCCCGGGCCCGCGCCCTCGCCGTGGGCCGTCCCCGACCCGCAAGGAGGTCCTGCCATCCCGTCCGGCCCGCCTCCGCCGTACGACCCGACGCAACCGCCGTCGGCATACTCGCCGCTCGACACGGCCTCACACTCACACTCGCCCTCGCCCGCGCGGCCCCCCGCCGTGCAGCCCACGCCGCCGGGATCGTCGCACTACGCCCCGCCGTCGCCCTACTCGGCGCATCCGCCGTCACCGAACCCCTACGGCAGCGCCGGGTCGAGCTTGGAGAACGGATCGCACAAACTGGGGCCCGTGGCCGAGGCGCGGCTGCGTAAGAAGCGCAAGCAGAAGATCTGCATCTTCGCCATGTGCGCCATGCTGCTGTTCCTGATTGCGCTGACTGTCGGCGTTGCGCTGGGCGTGCTCAAGGTCCAGTTCAAGGGCAACGATGATGACGACGATCGCGGGCACGATGACATACAGGACTAGAGGGATGGTCTGCAAGGAGCAACGCCTGGGAGTGGAGGATTATTAGACACAGCACAGCCGTTCTGACGCAGCCTGGTTCACCCGGTTCACCCGGTTACCTTGTTTTTTGGCGTCACGGTTTTCAAGAATGGACATTGCATGGCGTTTGGAGACGGCAGAGAATGCTTTTTTTATTTTACTTTGTTTTCTTTAGTTCGATCGGCGGCCTGGCATCGGCAGCGGGCACTTCTTCCTACAAGCGAGACATGACGGCAATAATTCAAACAAATGAATCGATAATGACAGAACTAAAACAAGTTGACATCGAGGTGGCGGGAGCCGTCGAGGTGGCGGGATAGGCTAGAGGGTCTGAGCCGGCAACCCTCAGCGAGTCCTCATCCGAAACAGTGACACTCTTCTTTTTGACATGTTTGTTTGTTGGTTCGTCATCCGTGACAGGCTGCCGATGGTGGTTTTATTGCACCTTCATCTTCCAGCGGCTGAAGATCTCAGACATGTTTGTTTCGTTGGTCCGTGACTGAAGGTAGATCATGTCTTGTTTCACACGCGTTCTCGACCGCCGGGGACTTGGTAGTGTTTGCTCTTTGCGGTGGTCCGTGGCAGACGGCACATCATATTTGACGCCACCTACGTTCTTCTCCCTTGACGGCCAAGGTCTCGGGCTGTGCAGGGCTGATCATGCCAACTATTGACAAACATCCGGATTACAATGGCATCTGCATATTCGGATGCGAAACAAACCGCTGTTCAGACATGCGATACAGCTTGCATTTCAGAGGCCTACACTCCGTGTTATGTGGCGAGCTGAGTCCGAGTAGTACCGAGCGAGTGACTCGGATCAATGAAAGAAACAATTCCCGATAGAACGCGTACGTCGAGAGCCGGCATCCGACATGTCGGACCGCGTAGAGCCAGGAATTCAACGGCGGTCCGCGGGCTGCGTGTCATTCATTGTCTCGACTGCAGGTGATCGGCAAAAGAGGGACGAAAGAGGGCGTCTCGCTTTGACCTTGGCCAGTACACAAATAAACCAACAATGACTGGTGATTGATAGGATGGCAAAGGCCAACTACATGCGCGTGCGGGCCACGGGAGGAGATCCGGGACGGCACGGCAAGATACATCCCCGGATCGGTCACGGGGCCGCCACGACGCAATCGGCAGCTTTTATCGGCCACTGCCAGCATGATGATTCACTGCCAGCATGATGATTGTCATATATCAGGTGAGATGGTATTGAGTTTGAGTGGCTTGGTCCCCTTCTTCCTGGAAAGCGGTGACCCAGTCGATCGAGCTGAGTGTACTGTACGGACGTCTGTCGGAGAGAATCGCCGCGATTTAGCGGGCGGTTGTGGCCTCACTTGATGTTCTGGGCCCTTGATGGAGAATGGACATCGGGGGTCTAGATTGCGGGCCGGGTGGAGGTTGTCTCCACGGGGAGGGGACGATTTTGATACCTGGAGAAAAAAAAGAGAGCGCGAGAGAGGCTCAGCCGCAACGGAATATTATGTCGATAATCTCTTGTGCATTCCTAGACTCGATACGCGAGACCTAATCCTCGATCCTCGCTTAGAGGGGTCCTCGGCCATCCGTAGGCGCCCACTCAAACCACTCTGCTTCGCAGAGCCAAAGCAATCGCGATGGCGTGCATATGCGGAACCGGGGGCGCTGACATTCAGTTTCTTTTTTCACTTTGCCTCCGTCACCGCCTGCAACAACGGTCTCGGAAGAGGGCCCAAGTCTCGGCTGTTGCGGTGTCCATGACGGTTATCCTCCGTTCATCCCATGTTGGACGCTCTGAGGTGCGTTGGGCAGAAGCAGGGAAGATGCATGCATGCCCGTATTTTGCGGTCTCCTCGGCTAATTTGACGTGTCGTTGCGTTGCGGCTAACGGACGTACATTCCGTCGTGGATCTTTGAAGGGGGGGGGGTCTTCATCAAAGGCCATGTAGACGGATGCCACGATGTGGAGAGGCGCAGAACACGAGGATGGCCTCACATCCGGATCTGGGGGACAGTCCAATCGGAAGACGGGGCTTTTGTTGGACGGCAACGAGTGGGATGTTCGAGTTTACACTGCAGCACGACTTATAAAGCGACTCCTGAAATCAGAAGTCAGGATCACGCAAGGGGGCATACGTTGAGGCTTACACGGCAGAAGTCCAGCGAAGCGTGCAGCAAGCAGAACGGTTGCAAACTAGCCAAGTTGTCAAACAGCTACTGTAGCTAATAAGAGACAAGGGCTCCATCGTGAGGAAGCTCAAGATGCAGCCCTTTGTTTTATTTCTCCCTCTCCTTCTCACCGGCCTTTGCTGCAGGTACAGCAGCACGACGCGCAAGGATATTCCCCGCTTGGAACTGCCGAGCGAGACGCAGGTGTGCGTGGTAGTAAGCTGCATCGTCGACTGTCAGATGAAGATTGACTGCATGCATGGTGGGTTTTACGGTGAAGGAGACGAAGGGACGAGAGAAGTTTCTCTAGCTTCTCTTTGATTCGATTTGAGGCTCGAGGCGTGGGGATATCAAAGAGAGAAGTAGGAAAACCAGAAACTACTGTACTGTCGAGGACGATGCATTCGAAACGCGTGGAGAAGAATGACGAGGAAGATACCCTCCGACTGGAGGATCCAGAAGCGTTGGCGGTTCGTGATGGTTGGAGGAGAGAAAGGTAGCAGATTCCATGCTCCACGCGCCCTACCGTTTGTCCTCGGGACTGGGCTGGCCAAGTTATTGTCTTTGTTTTTCCTTCACCGGTCGTCCTTGTCTCTCGTCCTCGTCATTCTTCTCCATTCTCTTGCTGGTCTAGTTCGCGTATCAGCAACCGGGTTGTGAAGAAGAGCGGGGCATTTGCTTTCGTGTTCGTTGGAGACTTACGGGTCGCGATGAGATGAGATGAGATGAGATTGCATTTGGGTGGCTTGAGATGGATCCACCGCACCGCGAAGAGAGAGAAAGAGAGACAGACAGAGACGGAGAGGAAATATGGGTTTGGCGGCTGGCCCGATGACACACGTGCCAGAAGCTGCCATGACACGCATGTCTGAGCTGGAGCTGGGACTGAACTGAAGCCATGACGTGGGGTATGATGGCATTTACAGCGCTGTTGGTCGGCCTCAGGGCAGCGGGCTGGATGCAAGGACGGACGACGGGCTGGATGGTTCAATGCGAGCTGCAGTTGTTTACACCAAGTATTCTGTCCTGTTTTGTTTCACTTTTCGCGAAGGGTATCCATCAATCAATGGACACGCACCCGCACGGCCATAGGTAACGGCGTTAATGGCTGCCCGTCTCGTGATTCACAAGGCGTAACGAACGGTTGGTTCATGGGGTTCATGGGCGTGGTGGGAATCTCGGTTCGGCCAGTTAGTTGCAGGGGAAAGGGAAAGGGAAAGGGAAAGGGAAAGGGTCCGAGGGCGACGTGTTGCTGATGCTACGGGGCGGTTCAGTCGGTCATGGCCACGATAGATTCAGGGCATCAATGGCTCGCTCCGTCGGTTGCGAGCACCGGCTTCGTCGGTTCATCCATCCCATCCTGCCATGTGAATGCCCTGCCGATCCCGGCCTTGCGCCTCCGATCCAGACAACGCCTGGGTAGCTTAACTAGCTCGCTGGGAGCTCGGCTTGCAAGGCCTGGGAAAGCGCCTAACCAGCAACCAACTGGCCGCCCACGCTACGAGCCTCCCCGGGGCAGCAACCCGCCGGGCCCCGTCCCCGTCCCCGTCCCCTACCCCCTAGCCTACCACTTCCATGGCTCCGGGGGGTTCGGGTTCGGGTGGGCTCAGGCCAGCTGGTCGGTATTACTGGCTGGAGCTGTTCGTCGCCCTTGCAAACCCGTGCTCCGAGGGGAAGGGTAGACGCCGCCATCCATCCGAAATGTCCCCGGTTCTGGGACTGAGTGGCTCCGTCTGCCAGAAAAGCTGGTTCGTTTCTGCTCGTCATCCGCCGCCATTTTTTCTTCTTCTTCTTCTTCCTCAGTGGGCTGGCTCCTCTGCTTCCGCAGGCTGGTCGTCCCCATGCTGTGCTGTGGGCTCCTCGTCTCTGTTCCACGGCTCACCCCTGTGACTCTGCCCCCGCCCCCTAGCAGTACAGGGGACCAGGCGACCAAGGTCCAATTGCGGCGCCGGGCTGTACCGCGGCCTTGGGAGCGGGAAATGCGAAAGAGGAGACGGGGACGAAACGACGACCGCCCGGCGGGTGGCGATGGGCGATGGGCGATGGGGATTGGGGGTTCGTTCGGGACCGTGGATGAAATTGTCCGACTCCATTGTTTTGCGGTTGGTTGACTTGCTTTGCTTTGCTCTGGTTACGCTGGGCTCTTTGGGAAGGATGACTCGGCATCAACGAAGGTCTAAAGAAAGGAGTCTTTTCAGGATCCATCGTACCAGCGTAAGCAGAACAGCGTGCGGTGCAGTGCAGTGCAGTGCAGTGCAGCAAATGCATGTTCCATCCGTAGGTAGTATAAGTATCCATGCTGCTGGTGCGCTGGTACCTGACATTGACAACCGACAAGGACCCCTGCGAGGACAATGCTGGGCTGGACAAAATGCCCGGGAGCCATCCCATTCAGCCATTTCATCCATCCATTCATCCACCGAGCCCGGCCTGAGAAGGGACGGGACGCGCTGGAAAGGGGAAAAGCCAGCGTCACACACTCACTCACTCACCCCGGCAATCACATCAGACCGACACGGGGGTGGAAAACCACCGAGAAAGCAGGGAGCCTGCTGGGTGAACAAGCAAGACAGTGGTGTTTTTCATGTAGGTGATGTGTGATGTGTATTTCGTATGCATGCACATCAACGTCTTGGAATACGGTACCGTGGCATGGCCGCTCAACCAACCTGTCTCAAACCTGCCCCGACACCCCGGGAGAGGATCCTCTTTTTTTCTTCTGATTTCTGGGTTTCGTACGTACCATGAATGGGTGGATGGATGGATGGATGAATGGATGGATGGACATGAAGCACACTGCGCTGTCTTGTCCCTTGTGAATCTTGTGAATACGGCCCGCGTCTGTGTGAATACTATGTACAATCCCTGTCCTACAATTTTTCTTTTCTCACTTCTCTCTCCGACTATTACTGTCTTGACCGTTCGTTCCCTTGTCTTGTTCCGCGCGCGCCGCCGCCGCCGACGTGTTGGTGGAGGGAGAGTTGCTCCATCCAATCCGTTTTCCTTTTCCCGCCCCGGGGCCCTGGGACCCTTTCCCTTTTCCCTTGCCTACCTTCCGTCCATCCATCCTCATCCGGCCTGTAGATTTTGTAGGATTGATTCCCTTCCCGTTTTTGCTTGTTGGCTCACAGCCTGCACTGCATAGTATAGCACAGGACGACCTCGAGAAGGGACTTTTCGTACTTCGTACTCCTCTTCCTTGTTTGACTCGGCTCCTCATCGTACACCGTACACGCACCCCCCTCCCCTCTCTCTCTCCTCCGCGTCCACACTCTACTTCCACTTCGGTATCCTTTCCCCTCCCTCCTGTTCACGTCGTCTCTATCCACTATTTGTCTTCACGCCCGCCGTCCTTGTTTACTACAGGCGACCCCGCCGGGGCTGGTTTTGGGGTTTCTTTTCTTTTTGCTTATTCCTCCTTGCCTTGCCTCGACCTCCACTGTAATTACTGTTTCCGTGCCTTCTCGCTGCTTTTCTCTTGTCTCTCCTCTCCGACGTCTCAGCCTCGACAAGCCCTTTCGCCCTCACCCTCACGGTCCCTCTCACGGTCCTCCTCCGGCTCTTGCTCCTACGCCTCTCCACCTGCCACCCACCCCCCTGCTCTGTTGTGTGTGTGTGTGTGTGTGTGAGTGTGTGTGTGTGTCGTTGTTATAGAGTGCCTCTCGCCCGCCTCCGTTAGTTCCCCTTCCTGTTTTCTTCATCCCTAACATTAAAAAAGACAACCTCGGTCTCCTTCTTCTTCTTCCTCTTCTTCTTCTTCTTGTTCTTTCCCTTCCTCTTCCTCTTCCTCTTCTCTGCTCCTAGCGCATCGAATAGCTTGTCCGATCGACTTCTGCAGCATCGCTTCAACGCCTGGCCCAGTCGCTTCCGTCAGCCCACTTCAGAGCCCAGCCCGGTCCGAGTTCTAGAACACCAACCATTCAGCGACGCACTACGGGGACCTAGAACTTGCCGTTCGCCTCAGCCTCCTCCTTCCCCGGCCTGGCCCTCCCCAAAAACCGGGCACCCTCTCGCTCTAGATCAAGCCTAAAAGCCACGGCGGCGCCCGCCCAACGATTGCCCTGTTGCGGACTGGCTTTGCCTACCGTCGCATCCCATTCCCACCCACCTCATCCCCATTCAACCCGCCTACGTCTGCCACTGCGTCTGTCTACTGCGTCTGTCTCTGCCTCTGTCTCTGCCTCTGCGTCCGTCTACCTACATTTGCGTGTCCATCGCCATCTCCATCTCCATCACCATCGCAATCCACTTCGACCACACCCGCAATCCACATACTCCGTACATCATCCACAATCCACATTCGCATCCCTCGATCCACCCATCTCTATTCTCTATTCTCTATTCTCTGTTCTCTGTTCTCTACTCTCTATTCTCTACTCTCTATTCTCTCCCTCTTCCTCCTCCTCCTCCTCCTCTTTTCCTCATCCCTACATACCTGCTAGCCTACCTCCTACCTACCCCCCGCCCTTCCCTCCCCCAAAAGATACACACACCTCGAACCTCGAGCTAGGTGTCTAGCCGCCACGCGCGCTTCCCAAATTCCCGGTCCCGGGAGCAGACGCTGGAACTCAAACTCAGGCATCTCGGTCATTTCTTCGGTGCCTTGCTGCTTGCCTCGCTCACTCAACTCACTCACTCACTCACTCGCTCACTCACTCACTCTCTTCGGTCTTTTATCTCCTCCACCTCACTCTCTCTCGCCCGACAACCCCGGATCTTCCATTCTCAAAGTCTTCTCTCCTCCGTGTCCACCTCCGCTCCCTTGTCACACAACCTTCCGCCGACGCCGACAACTCAGCCGTGCTCTACCCCCGGCCCTCCGATCGACAGTCCTTTTGTTTCCGCCGTGAATTGCGACACCGCATCCGCATCCGCATCTGCCTCCGCCTCACCGTCCGCCTCGCAATTTCGATATCCTCTTCATCCACGCGTCACGTCTCACGGCTCCTTCTTCCTCCACCCACTCAGTCATCGCCGCATCGCATCTCTCGCCGTCTTGGCCACGCTTCTCTCACGCTTCTCTCACGCCTCGCCTTCGCTCTAGAAACTTCTTTCTTAGCTTCTTTTCCCGCATTTCAACCCTCCACGGCTCACTCAGCGCCAATTGATCCTTCCCCGGCCACGAGACACACGCACCCTTTCACCCATCGTCTCCGTCAGTCCCTTTCATCCCCCACCCTGACCTGTCTTCGGCCACAATAATCGTCACCATGCCACGGCATTACCAGTATCAACCCAGGTATGAGCGAGATGCACCCTCTTACCAATTTTCCCCTCCTCCTTCTGTGCGCAGCCTGTCACTAACTCTTTACTCTCCGATAGCCGTGAGCTACATGTCGTAGTGCTGGGCGCAGGTTCGTCAATGCCCAACCCGACTCTGCCTCTCTCTCTCCACTTCTCTTCTCTTCTTCTTCCCTCCCCCCTCTTCCCAATCCTTCCGTGCACTCCACTGACTCGGCTTCCCCTTTACCAGGCGGCGTGGGTAAGAGTTGTTTGACTGGTACGTTAAGTTTCCCCCTCAGAGGCCCCTGTCTGTTTTCATGCAAAGGCTGACACGGACAACAGCCCAGTTCGTGCACAATGAGTGGATCGAGAGCTATGATCCCACCATTGAGGACTCTTATCGCACACAGCTCCAGGTTGATGTAAGTGCCGCACTCATGCCTCAAGCCTCTCTCTCTCTCTGCCTCTGCCTCTGCCTCTGTCTCCGCCTCTCCCAGCAATACCACGCTGCTTGCCCCGCGCCGCAAAACCGCCCGACCCCTGACTGACTCGCTTCTTCTAGGGGCGCCAAGTCGTTCTAGAAATGTAAGTCCTCATCCTTGGTTCTCCCGTTAGCTCGGTTTCCTGGCACCCAGAACTGACTCGACCACCAGCCTCGATACCGCGGGGACCGAACAATTCGGTAGGTCTTTCGTGGCCCAACAATCAGACGCGCACCCTCGTACTGACGATGGACCAGTCGCCATGAGAGATCTCTACATGAAGACCGGCCAAGGGTTTCTCCTCGTCTTCAGCATCACCTCATCCTCCTCATTGAGCGAACTGGCCGGTCTGCGAGAGGAGATCATCCGCATCAAAGACGACGAGAACATCCCCATTGTCATCGTGGGCAACAAGGCCGACCTCGAAGAAAACCGTGCAGTGCCCCGAGCCAAGGGCTTCTCCATCTCTCAGCGATGGGGGGCGCCATACTACGAAGCTAGTGCCCGAACGAGGAGTGAGTTCCCACCAGACCTAGTGCTACCCATCAAATTGGACCCGCCCCGTCATGCCGCCGCATCGGGAACTAACAAACCATTGCAGCAAACGTCGACGAGGTCTTCATTGATCTCTGCCGGCAGATGCTGCGAAGGGACGACGAGCACCAAGCTCAAGCTGACGCAGATGACGGATACAAGTACGATAACAGTGGCTCTAGCAAGCGTCGCCGTCGCCGCCGCAGAAAGGACTCTCCCCGATGCGCCATTCTCTGAAGGCGACCAACGATTATGTTTGGAGCAACGACTACGAGACGGCATGCGAGCACCGATGTGCTCTTACTTCTCATTTTTATTTCTTTTCTAGTTACGACTATTACGGGACTTGGGCGACAAAAACCAGCTTGCGACAACAAAGATGAATGACTTGCAGCAACACGAAAGGACCTCACGGTCCGAGAATCACGAAAACATGACTGGACCGGCGGCTAATCAGCACGTCAAGCTTGGTCGAAACCGGGAGCGCAACACAGGCGAATAGAACTGCGGGATCCCATGAGTTTGGTTTGCATCCCAAAAGGCAAGTCGTGGGTGGTATTGATGGAGGAGCCATGGGACCACGGTCCCGACTCCGAACTTGCTGAGGTGAAGAAAGCGGGCCGCAGATTTCCACTTGCATAGGCACAAAAAGAACGGCGTCGATGGGCGTCGATGGCGTTGGGAAAGAAGACCAAGGAACATGGTCAGGATATCACTGTTTCTTGGGTATGGAATGTTTTGGGGTGTTGTTTTTTATTTTCTTTGGTCGGCTTGGACTATACTGAGAAGACGCTTCTTGGGATGGGGATTGAATCGCATCTAGACGATGACTAGACTGTAACTGGATGAGTCTGAAAATCAAACACTGTTGTCGGTCTCAACCTTGCAGTCTCCGCTGCGACTAGACCAATAGTATGTGTGATGAAGTTTTTCTTCACAAGGTAGGATAGTGGGAAGAAACCACATCATGGTGTTGGTGAACGGCGTTGCCGTATCTTCATTACTGAACAAATCCACTCACTTCTCATCATACATCCGCCATCAGGCCGTTCCCTCCTCCTTGACAGAGATGGAGCAATAACTCGAGTTCTAGTCACATGCTGGCGCATGTATGTAGTCAAGATGTTGTCAGATGTGCTTCAGGCAACGGGGATGAAGGTTTCTACATGTACACTTAGAAAAGAGGAAACGTTCTGAATGTGGGGGTGTTTGCCTCCTCGTGGTTTATCTCCCGAACTCTGGTCCGTTTCGTTAGTTTGATCGGAGGCAGGCTCATTTCTTCGGGATCCCGTTCCGTCCGTCTATTTTTACACGCATCCCGTCGCACAGCATTCCAAGCTCCCAACTCTTCCGACGGGTTCATCATTATTGCTCATTGGCTGCTTCGCAAGCTCTGCGAAGAGTACCAGTCCAGACACGCGCACTGGCGGACGGTGCCGGTTCACTTCCTCCGGAATATCCCCCATATATCCCCCAGCGTACCTAGCCAGCCCTTTGCCCTCGCGTTCAGCAGAAAGACGTAGCGCTTCACAAACGAGTCCACGAGGTCGTAGTCGGCAGCGTGGCACTCCCACACCCCCCGTCCCTGCCCGCCGCCCTCGTCATCCGCAACGACCATGCCCTCGTCCAGTTCCACGCCGTCCACGCCACGCGTCGTCATGCGCGGGCCGATGACCAGCGAGCGTCCGATGACGGCCTCGTCGGCCACCAGGCGCGTCGCCGCGTCCACCACGTCTTCGACGATGGCGGGGCCCGCGCTGCCGGCCAGGAATATGGCTTCGGCCACGGGGGGCATCATGTGTGTCTGGGCGGTGTAGAAGGGCGCGATCATGTTGACGCGGATGCCCTTCAGGAACGACGTGGCACGGATGCTGCGGAATAGGCCGAGCACGGCGTGCTTGCTCATGGCATACTGGCACTGGCCCGCGAGGGGAAGCACCGAGGCCACCGAGCCAATGAGGAGAATGCAGCGGTCCGGTCGGGGGTTACGCGGGAGGTGGTACAGTGCCAGGTGCGTGGTGTAGGTGACGCCGGTGATGTTGACGTCGAGGGTTGCCGTGTTGGGCTTGGGGATTTTGCCGTCCACGAGAACTGGGTTCTCGAAGATGCTGGACTGGGCCGGGAGGATGATTCCCGCGTTGGGAACCACGATGTCGATGGCACCGCTGGGACTGACGCGAACGGCTGTCTCGAAGAGGCTGACCTGGGCGTCCCAGTCCGTCACGTCGCAGTGCTGGAAGGCAAACGTCGACGAGGGATAGCTGGCCCTCAGCGAGGCGACCAGCTCCTCGCCAGGCTTGTCCGCCACATCGCCGATGATGACGTGAGCTCCCAGAGAAGCCCAGTGGCGGACCATATGGGCACCGAGGCCATTGGCGCCGCCGGTGATGAGAATTGTCTTGTCGTTGAGTGTGGACGGGTTGTAGGGCTTGGTCACGTCCACGGGTGGTGACTGCCGGATGATGTTTCGGATATCCCCCATCTTTTCTAGAAGCCAAGCCGAGATGAGAATTCTCTGCGTGACGAGAGGAGTCGTCTGGTGTCGTTAACCAAGACGGTGAGATATATAATATTTTTTTGAGCTCGTCGACGGTTGAAGGGAGCTGAGCTGACGGCGAAGTTGTTTGTCGTGTCAATAATCTGGTGGGGCACCGACCAGTCTGGCCTAGTCTGCCCAGGGTCCAAGCTAGTCTATCTAGTCCGACCAGATAGCTGGGGAGCTGGAGTGGGTTTGTGTTAATATTTGACGAGCAATTAGATCTTCATTGTATCCACTTTAGAGCACATACAAATCCGAATCCAGGCCTCCCTCCAATGAGCTCAATGACGGATTCGAGAAGAGGTCAAGCAAAGGATTAGGGAAAATCAATTGCTAAACCGCGGTTGGCTGAGACCTCTTTTCCACACATAGGCTTTCCGATATCCTCTCCTGTCATGATTTATCGTTAGAATTCAGC
The DNA here is from genome assembly GCA_003934905.1 of Neonectria sp. DH2. NCBI lineage: Eukaryota > Fungi > Ascomycota > Sordariomycetes > Hypocreales > Nectriaceae > Neonectria > Neonectria sp. DH2. The sequence continues at coordinate 902,834 of RQWH01000004.1, read as the reverse complement.
ATCGTGAGACGGCAAACATGCAAATGCTGTCGAGGCCCATGCCAGTTCCACTGCCTATTGTCCACCATCGTTAGAACTAAAAACATAATACAGACACGGTGACTTACCTCTAACTTCTTCACAATCTACCTTCTCTTATCCAACTCTCACTCGCCGCCCTCTTATCTCCGTTGCCGCTAATAAGGCCGAACGAGACGGACCTGATGCGAGGTCATGCTCGGCTGACAAGCGACAACGAGGACCAGGCAACCAGGCCCAGCATAGGTTTAAGAGCGTTGAAAAGCCGGTGACTGGAAAAAGAAAACATTTGCTACTTACCGCGGGAGAGTACCGCACACCTTGGCGCGGCCGAATAACAACATCCCGGTTGGTGAAAATCAACTTGTTATCCCAGGGGCCGTGCAAGTCGTCAGCTTGAGTTTAGCTTTACACCTCCGTTCGCACGCCTTATCCATGTGATCCATCATTGACGCAAATCAGCCGTCTTTTTTGACAAGTCACAGATGGCCCGAGTTGCATCAAGGCTGCGGCGACGGGATCCTAACTGGTTAGTCCTGTTTCAAGAAAGCCAGTTTAGGATGTCAGGCGACCAACGATCTGCACTTCACGTTTTGAATCCTGTCAGCCATAAAGAAGCAAATAAGACAGAGGCGGGAGGCCAGGAAGTCTATAGCGATCACCGCTGGAACATCCAACCTCAAACAGCAGTTAGAAGGGCGCCATTGTCGTCATTCTCTAGCCCAGGGACAACTCCGCCACCTGTCATTACTTATTGCATTAAAGCCAATGGGTCGAAGCCCCCCCGCAAAAGGAATGCGCTAGATGGTCTGCTGATACAGAAGGCCGGGATGGAAGAAGTACTGTATCGACGAGGCGAGCTGTCAGTTCTTCACGAGGAACGGCCCGACGATGGACGTCACCCGGTCGGCAGCGTGCTTCACTCGGTCACACATACACAAGCTTAACGGCAACTAGCCAGTCGATGAAGATCAGCCGGAAATACTCAGAGCGGCTCAACGGTCTCAGAACATGTCTGTCGTGAAAAGCCCGGTGGGGAAATGGTAGACTCGATGCTTGAGGTGGCGCAATCGTCGGGCTTTGTCTCAACGCCATGAGGAACGGCAGTGAGATGGGAGCGGCGCAGTCCAGACCATGCCGTGGCGGGGCAAATGCCGGCTGGGGTTGCGGGCTAATGAAATGGGTGTTGCACTTTCTATCCATTGCAGCTAAGGAAGCCAAAATGTGTGATATTTTCAGTCGTAGGGCTTACGGCTGCTTTGCAGTGCCGGTAGTGACATGTGGATGTATCATGCTGCAGAGCTCTTAGATGATTGTAGAGGAGGGTACGGCATGTCCCACGTCGAGGTAGCGTCTCAGCGATCGCGATCGCGCGGGGTTTCCCTCGCATTGCCCCAACGAGAAACTATCTTGGGGTCAGGAAATTCGAGGAGGTGAGATAGCATACGTCACATGAGGACGGGACGTGTGAGAGCGTCGATCTTTGCGTCTAGAATCAAGTGGCTGTTGCGGGCGGAATGGCACTACCAACGTCGACTCCGTACCAGCGGCTGAAATATCCACGAGTGTGCCGACTGTTTGAGTCCGCGTATCTGCCACACACAATGGCGCTTCAATGGGGTGTAATTTGCGCCCGACCCTGGCGTTTCTTAGGGAAGCGTGAGGAGCTTGGGGAGGTGGTGGGTAAGGGACGCGTTGGCATTGGATAATCTGGATCTGCTTACTCCCCAACACCAAGCTTTGGCTTAGTGCCCTGGCCCAGTAAAGCCCAGCGACGCCAAGAAGAGGATAGGCCAGTCCCAGCGGCCAACAGGCTGGGATGCCGGGGCCCGTTTCCATGGGCAGTGGGCCACCCCCGGAGCTTCACAGATGGCTAGGTTGCTTGCTGCTTGGTTGCTTTGCTTGGTTGCTTTGCTTGGTTTGAGTCGGGCGTCAGGCCCGCCTCATTGGGCGCGTGGCCAGGGGAATGGGAGGGATGGCATATCCCTGAATGATGGCAACGAGTGAGAAAGCCGGTCGACGCCGGGGCCGAGCGAGACTGATAAGCCGATTGGAACCAGCGGGGGTCTCTCAGACGGGGCGAGACGGAGGAAGCCACGAGGACGAATGTACTGCACAAACAGCTTGTGGTATCAAAGGTGCCGACCCAAGGAAGACTGCGGAGGGTGGAGGCAGAGACTGAGGAGGGGAAGCAAAGGGATCGACAAAGACCCCTTTGTCGTTTGTGGCGCTGATAACAGACCAGGCTCTGTGGTCAGGGTGGGATTGATCACAGGCGTGAATGATGCAGCAGGTAACCTGGGGATGTTGGGAATTGGCCCAGGAACAGTACCAAGCAGAGAGAGTCTCGAGGTTGTCGCCGTCGTGCTTCAGAAACGCGAGCGTCATTGCGATCACGTGCCACCTGATCAAAGGCGGAAGGCGCCCGCCTCAGTGCAACCGACGTGACTGCGCAGATCGAAGTGGCGTGCGAAGTACTTACATGTCTCTCCTCCTCCACTCTGTACTGTAATTACTGCAAGTCTGCTAATCACCACCATTCCAGCCCCAACAAGTTACCGTAGAGACAGGGACATCGCGTGGATGCACGATGGTGCCTAGTTGAGATGTGACGGGGCTCGAGGAGACAACGGGTAGGTTATCCGAAAACTGTGGAGAGATCGGCAATTCTGCGTGTGAGCCCGTGAGCCCATAAGCAGCTCGTGATAGCTTCGACAGTAGTAGAGTCCAAGTTCTTACGATGTAGTATTAAGCGATGGTTGTTAGTGGCTGATGGTATCATCCCTATCCCGGGCCAGGTCAATGTCCAACCGATGCATCCATCCCTCCACCTCCTCCAAGGTCACTGGCGCCGAGTCTGTGTGGAAATTTTCAAAGAAACAAAAGAGGGGTTTGCCAACTTCAGTAACATGACACGGACAAAGTCAAATTGCGTCGTCACACAAGTTGCTCCGCAAGCCAATGGGCAAGCGGCCGCAGGGGGACGGAACTCTGCGTCGAATGAAGGATTTGGATCATGAAGATCCAATCGGGGCAGAGCGCTGACGGCCCTAGAACAAACAGGAGGCAGGACAGGGTATACCCAGGTTATTAAGGTGAGTCTGCACATACCTTTCTTTGCCGAGTGGTTGTCTTAGAAGAGATGAAGGAGCGTTAGGGATTGGTCAAGGGAGCGCGAGAAAATAAGAAAAAAAGTATAATAAAAGAGCCCGTTCATGGGGAAGAGCCGAGGCTAGCAAGCACCAGTTCAGCAAGTCAATGCGCACGGAGTGCTCGTAGCTGACAAGAATGAAAAGGACGGATGCTATTTCCCCGAGGCGGAAGAGAGTCGAAATCTCGGCGGTTGCTGATCGAATGCCTTTGCCTAGCACCACATCATCCTTAACGTGAGTTGTGGAATGTGGGATGGCATGTAAACGTGGGAAGTTTACGAGCCGAGCCGCTCTCCAACAGCAAATCTTTCACAAACCGCACTTCGTACGAATACTCCGGAGACAGCTAATGAGACGGGGAGATGTCGTTCACGCCTCAGACAATGTAACACGCCACAGATACCGGTACCATCGAATGGGCTGAAGCTTGACCCCGACCGAAAGAGAAAAACGCGCGGCACACCTGAAGCAACACGAGCCACAGGCAAGTATTGGTACCGGTTTGACTGACATTGTTGATGTCTGACCATTTCTTCAGAAGAAAAGTTACGGAGGAAAAAATATTGCAGAAGGAACTCTCTCCCCGTGTCGCACCTTGTACGCACGTCCCGCGGTGCCAGGACAGTCCAGGTCTCGGGCAGCGGGATTGATTCCGGTGGGTCCGTATTAAGGTGAGGGTCAGAGCGATCGATGGACGGGTTTTAGCAATGTCGACGTATGCAGTCGGTGGTTTGACGCAACTAAAATTAAATAAAAAGCTCGAGCGAGTGGTTCGGTCCTGTTTAGGTTGGGGCATGTCGTGTGTGGTATCAGAGCACGGGAGTGACGGGATCACACATGACTTTCATGTGCGAAAAGCAAACAGCCGAGAACGACGAGAAGAATCCAAGGAAGGGGAACGAGGCGTAGCTTGTGAGACCCGGTCATGCTGCTTCCCGAGAACCTATGCCCTGCCAGGCCCTGCAAGCAAGGGACAGGGGCCAGGACTTGGGTTCAGAGTATCCGGGTAGTTATCCGTCGTCCAGGTACCCAATTATTCGTCTTGCTGCCAGGGTCAAGGTGAGAGAAGAGGATCGACAGTCGTAGCCGCCCAGCTCGGTAACGCAGTTTGCCGAGTTGGGGTGTGAGTTGCTTCCTGAGTTTTGTGTAACTTGACCACGATGAAACACTGAAACTACCAAGCCAGGCCAACGTCGAATGCGGGTAGAAGTTGGAAGTAATCTAACCGTCAGCCGCAAAACAATACATGGACCCAACAGAACAAGCCCATCAAAGCCCGCAAGTGAGGCTGGGTCACAGGGCCGGATTTAGATCGCACTCGGCCTTGAACCCATCCCTTGGCCTTCCTCACAATTAACTGATGCGGTTGCTGTCGCAGCAAAGGACGTCTGTTAGCGCGCACGCGTCTCCGTCCATATGTCAGCGGCGGTGGGGCACGGCTGCAGGCCGCCCGTTACTGAGCCAGTGCCCCAGTCTAGAGGCGACGCCGGTGGTGCTTTTTGCCTTGTCCTGGGCCAACAGCATGTACCAAGAGGCAAGCACCGCTTAAGGCAGAGCCACCTCCGGGCTTGACGACATGGGTAGGGGTGGTTTGTGCTATTGTGTATTGTGGCTGCCGCGGTGGGGTGGAGAGAGGGTGATGGATGGCTTAGGTGCCGAAGCCGTGTGGTGTCTCGTCTCGTCTCGTCTTGTGCCTGTCTTATCTCTGACTGCAGTCGATTGATTGTCAGAAGCGTCACCCATCATGATATTCGCCAGGGAATGAAACAACGAGTAATCTCAACCCAATGGTGGGTTAGAGATGGAGCCATCTTCGGCTGAGTGGCTCCTTTCCGCGTGCCAACTCTCACTCACCTTCTGGTGTTGCTTCCAAGGACGAAAGCCCAAGCGCGAGCTGGCACCCACCCTTCACCTTGGATAGCCACAACAGCCACCAGAAGGGGCAGCAACATGGCAACGGCATTCCACTGCTTCAGACAAGGCCGGCATGCACTTCGTGCTGGACAGTGTGCCACTCACCACCACCCTTTCTCCATCCATATGGTACCCCGACAGGAGGCAAGATGCAAAAACGTTCTATCCGTACTTCGTAGGAACGAATGAAGGCACACGCCTGCATGCCGGATTGATTGACAGGACACATACCCCCCACCCGCCCGGGGAGCAATCATGTACGGGCTGGAGGCAGCACGTTTTCTCCACCCCTGCGGCCGATACTGCATGGCTGCTCACCGGTCGACTGCCCCCTCTTTTTGTGCCCTCCAGTACCCCGTACTACAGTCCGCCATTGCCAAGGCATAGTGCTAAGGCCGAGCTGTGTGCCTGTTCTGCCCTGCCCTGCATAGAAACTAGCCCGACTTTGTGATGTGCCTACTCGGGACACTTGACATCGGGGGCCGGGGCCGGGGATGGGGAACGGACATATGTGCGTCTCGACAGGGCAGGGGTGAAGGACGTGGCTCCTGTGGGAGACAACACGCCCCCTTCAAAGCCTTCAAACGGCGCGGGCTTGTCGAGTTGTGACTGCACCAGGAAGCCTCGTGGCCATGGCGATTCGGGGTCTTCGGCTCTGGATCTAGACGCGGGTCACAAGTGAGGCCTGGCCATGGTTGTTTGTTCTCTCTGGACGCATTTCCGCCACAGCCCCTCAGCAAGGTTCACCGGAGAGGGAGAGAATAGCCGGTAGCTTTTGGAGGATGGTATCCACGGAGGAGCGCGATGTTAGCCACTGGGACTTTGGCGTGCGGTGCGGGCGCATGTTTCGTCATGCCCGTGGCACTCTCGCCATGCGTCGTCTATGCGGGCAATGGCGAATGTCCCGCTCGGAGTGGTCGACGTGGCCTAGGATGTTTTCAACCCAGATGGAAGTCGGTGCGGAGATGCAAGTACAGAATACCGAGTGTAGAGTGTAGAGTTCGAAGAGCCAAATGCATATTGACGCTCGAGTTAAACGCCAAGTTGGAAGGCCTGGTAGTCATGGGAAGGAACCGTGGACGGCACATGCCTGACCTCTTCTGCAACCCAAGCTCTTCCATACTGGCAAACCACAATCCCACATCACCACTCCCACTACCACTCCCACTCACACTCCCACTGTCGTACAACACGCAGCCGCTCCTTTCATGCAACGCAGCAGCACTGCTTCCCGCGGGTCCTTGGGGGCGCCGTGCAGTGCAGCGCATCGCAGCGCAGCAGCTCGCGGTACACAGCAGCACGGCATTAAGATGAATTAATTCACGGCTTGGCTGCGTGGGCACAAAGCCACCACCATCATTTGCCCCGCGACAGAGAGCCACCAATGCCACCCATCCCCCTACTTGTACTCTGTAGGCTTTCTCTGTCTCACAGTCCAACTAACTCCGGTAGTAAACGACGGCCTGGAGTCGAAGACGCAGGGCTGGTAGTTTCCACTACCGCCTAACGCAACTGATGCACAAAACGGTCAGCACTCTTCGCGGGCGCTGCAACAAAGCCAACTACCGGTCCCAAGCGCACACCCAGTACAGCCACCGGCTGTTGGCCCCTGGCGCCCCTCGCCTCGCCTCGTTTTTCCCCCCTCGCGACGAAGAAGGCAGCACTCGTCGTTCCCCCCAAGTCAGGATTTGCTTTTTGCAATACTCGCGCAGTTATTAGCGTTTATATCAATCCTCGTTAGTCTCCACCGGGCAGAGCATCGAGGTGTCTCGGGTCCATCACTAGATGCCAGACGAGCTCTCTTTCGTCATGTTTTAACTTTGCACCACCCAATGCGATCGCTCTCCGATTGGTACGATAGCGTTGGAGCCAAAACGATCTCGCGCCAATTTGCGGACACCCCCAGGCACCCCACTTCCACTTCCACTTGCAGTTCCGCTCTCGCTCCCGTTGGCTCTGACATCAGAGAGTTTTGTTCAGAACAGGTGTGCAGGTACGAGTACAGTGCCGTCACATTCTGCCCATCTGAAGCATACTACTAGGGAGCAGACTTCGGAACAAAAAAGCAAAGCTCGGGCTGCCGCCAAGGTGAGGCCTTGGGATTTGGATAGTCCCTTCCGTTCACAAGGGTTCCCCTGGTCCAATGAATGCCAGTCCAATGTTCCTCAACCCAATGTCATCTGAGTTACAGGTCATGGATGCTTGTAGGGAATGCAATCCGCCATCTACAGTCTGACCTGCGTGTCCATCGATACCATCCATATGCACTTCTAATACATATGCACTTCTACAGTAAGCTCGCGCGCAGCGCAGCGCATGCCCGAGAGTTGGATCCACCCCAGCCTTTTGCTCAATGCTCCCCCATCTGCACCACCTTTCGAGGAGGTATCCGTCTCACACCCACCCGTCGCAACCCTACCTCCTACCCACTCGTCACATATCAGGGTCGACACGAGATGACATCAATCGATCGGTGCTCCTCGGTCAACGGCTGAGGAGCCAGAGCTACCCAGTACTTTGTAGAGTACCAGCAGCTTCGCCATCAGTACAAGCATCACTATCATGTATGAACATCGTCTTCAACAAGTACTCTCCATCCACGCAACGTCGGAACAGGCACGCGTGTCGCATTCATGGGCTCTCAACGGCGGTCGCACGCACGCACTTGGCACGTTTGTTAAGCGAGCTTTGTTGAGCTGTGCTATGTGGTAAGTTCGGTACCTGTCATCATCTACGACTAGGATTATAATCATCATAATCACCATCATCGTCGTCAACATCATCATCCCGTTGACCCCTCCACATCCCGTCACTCGAGCAAGCCAAGCACAGGCCATCCACAGCTCCCAACCCATTCCGATTCGGTCCAAGCTTCCCTGGGGCGGACCCTCATCCCCGGCTCTTGGGTGCTACGGGTGAATCCCCAGCGGACCCGGCGTCCCAGCGATCCAGCATCGATCCAAGCGGCCCAGCTTGGCCAGGCCCTGGCCAGGGGGATCCAAGCAAGTGAGAAGCGAACCAGCAGAGCGATTGCAGCGAGTGCAGCGAGTTGACCCAGAAAACAGAAACGGGGGGGGAGGGGCCACACCACCAAGCACGACAGCGCCTCAGAATCAATCTCAATCCATCCGTCCTTCAGGGGGGGTGTCTTTGGTTGACATTGACGGCAGAGAGAGAGCCCACCCTCACTCCCGCACACTGAAGTCTGAACGCTCTGTGTTGCGCCTTCGACCAAGCAAGCAGAAAGCAAGCGGCAAGCGTTGATGAAGCAACCTGGCAAGAAGCCAGCCCGACGGACCAAGTGTACGAATACATACGGGACCCTCACCAGCTCGACCGGAGACGCTGTTGCTCACCACCATCACATACTTCTTCTCCTGTCCCTCCTGCCCCTCTCGTCCCTCTTGTCCCTCTTGTCCCTCCCTTCCTCTCCCCACCCATCCCATCCCATCCCATCCCATTCCACCATCCACCCATCCATCCATCCATCCATCCATCCATCACCTTCTTCCATCCACCTAGACCACCTAGACTACCTAGCGAGCCAGCGCCAACGAGCCACGAGCCACGAGCCACGAGCCAACCATCCACACAACGCGCTCGCCCTTCTCCCTTCTCCCTTCTTCCTTCAATCTACGGAGTACTTCTACCTTGACCTTAGCTATCCCCTCCCTGTCGGGCCGCCCACCTCCTCGCTCTTCCTTGCTCTCTCACTCGCCCGCCCCCTTCGCCTCGCTCGCTTTTTGGTTTTGGATCCATCCCGTGTACGGTGTCCCCTCCGCCCGCCGTCCGCCGCTCCCTCCTCATCCGTCCCAGACCTCGGCGTGCAGTGGTACATCGCTCATACTCGCCTTGCGCTCGTGCCCGCCTGCGCTGCGACCACTACCGCTCTACCGCTACAGCTGCGACTACTACCGCCGCTACTACGCCTACTAATACCGCTGCTAATACCGCTTTGCTTCTTTCTTGGCTGCGCGTTGGTGTGCCGCGCCGTACATTAACTACGGCGCCCCCCCCTTCCTGCACCCCATCTCCCTCCCCTACGCCGGGACACTTCACCTCGCACCACTCCCGCCCACTGCGACTCTGTCGCGCTCTCTCACTCACACCCTCTCTCCCTCTTCCACGCCCACTCGCCCACGCTCCTCACGCCCTCATCTCGCGCTACTTTTCCCCCCATCGCTTCTACATCGTCGCCCTCCAGCAGGTCTCTTCCAGCTTCTCTGTCGCAACTCTTATCCACGTCCAATTCCCTCAGCCGACCCAGCGCTTCACCCCTCCTGCGATTCCTGGTTCTGGTTCTGGTTCTGGTTCTGGTCCCTGTTTTGATTGCCGACCTACGCTGCCTTCCTCCTCACCTCCCGCCGTCGCACGCTCGCCAAGCTCCGAATCTTACCGCGTCAGGATCACGTACCATCACCGCTCACTCAGGTACTTTAGTTCTCTCTGTCGCGCCTCTCCCCGACATCCTTCCTTTGCGACTCTGCGACTCCCGTTATACCCGCAGCCGTCACCGTCATCGCGACACTCGCAATTGCGACTAACCCCCAGTCTTCAGATCTCCACGATCGTCGCATTCGGCCCCAGATCCTCTTGATCCAGCGAATTAGGTCTGGTCCCAGCGCATGCACCTCATCACTAGGTGGTGAACGCCGACCTGAGTGCACCACCAGCCGGCGCATCGACAGTCGCGTTCCCGACAATACAACATTCCAACCGCGCAACTCCCTATTCCTCCTCAACCACCACCGCCGCCACCACTGTCACCGACTTTAGTGCCATGGCTACCCCGGGTTTCCTACCTCCTGCTCACGCTCTCCGATCCGTTATGCCCGCCCCAGCCCTCTATCCCACGGGCATGATGTTCGATCGCGAAGCAACCAGGCCTGTCGGCACCCCCTTCTCCAACTCGCCCTCACCCATGGTTCGCGTCCTTATCCGCCGCCTACCCCTGAACACATCCGAGGAGTCTCTGCGACTCATGGTTGTTTGGTCCAAAGAACTCGCCGATGTCGAGTTGCTTCCCGTCGAACAGTCTGAAGACGCGGGCTTTCGCTCCGCCCTCTTAAGATTCAGAACCATGGCTGGTGCGCGAGAAGCCAAGAACATGCTGGACGGCCGCTCCAACATCTCAAACGACGCTGAAATGATCGTCGATATTCTCTCCACAAGTCCCGTGTCAACACGCCGCTATCCGAGCGATCCCGTCTCAGCCAACCCTTCTAGCTCTGCCTCGTCGACCGCTTCCTCAGGCCCTGGGTCGCGACAGCCTTCCCGTTTCAATGGTACCTTTCAATCGCTCGAGAATATCTCCCCGCAGTCAAACGGGGTATATCCTGGTCACGAACTCCCCAACCCAGATGCCAGTGCCCACTACCAGAACCTCTTCTCCCCGCAGTCTCCCATCGGTAATCATCTTTCCGAACCCCAGAGGATATCCGGAAAGTCCCTTATTGCCAATGATTCTACCGATGACGACGAGACCAGCGATCTCTTAAAGGACCCCGTCGCTTACGCCGAAAACGGGGCAACGAACCAGAGGCGGGCAACGGCGCCCCATATTCCCATCAGCAGGATGGCTGGTCTGACTCTTAACACGAACAGTCAGCCGCCATCGGGGCCATCATCGTTGCCTCCGTACATCACAGCGATGTCGGCGCACCCCGGCCCCATGTCTCCGATGAATGGATCAAGCCCAGGCATTGCTTACCCGATGAGTAGCCAGCCGTACCAGCGACATAACTTCCCGCCCGTCAACCCCGCCGACCAGAATCCGCCTTGCAATACTCTCTACGTCGGCAATCTCCCAATCGATACTTCGGAGGAGGAGCTCAAGGCCATGTTTTCCAAACAACGGGGCTACAAACGGCTCTGCTTCCGCACCAAACAGAATGGACCCATGTGTTTCGTGGAATTTGAGGATGTGTCGTTTGCGACCAAGGCCCTACATGAGCTTTATGGCCAGCTCTTGCACAACAGTGTCAAAGGCGGCATTCGACTGAGCTTCTCCAAGAACCCCCTTGGGGTCAGGTCCGGACAAGCGCCGAGCCAGAGCAACTCGGCTACCCTCGCAGCGATGAACGGGTCAATGGCCGGGTCAGCCAACGGGTTTGCAACCACCAATGGCCCTCCACCGGGACTCTCCGCACCACCTGGTCTCGGGTCTGGTCGCGGCAACTATCATGGCCCTCCAGCCTTGAATGCCGGGCATGGCCACCCTTACGCCATGGCGGGATTCCCAGGGCTTGTCAACAATGGTTGGAATGGGCCTATGTATGGCGGTCCCATGGCTGCGACCCCCAACGGAGTCCTCAACAACGCACCGCCGAGTTTTCTTCCTCCTCATATGATGGGGAGATAGTTGAAAGATTCGTTCGGAAAGCAAACAACCTGAGGTCTCTTACTATTTCAACAACTGTTTGCCTTTTTTCTTTTTCATCGCGCGGTATTCGCAACATCAATCAGTCATGACTTTTTACATCGAGCACCTACTAGATCTTTTATTGTTTCCTTTTCGGTGTTGAGTTGGATTTTACACTTGGATGATTCCCCTCTACGTTTAGGACAAGGCCTGAGAATTTATGACCTCTGTGAGGTCAGGAGTCTGACTCGGTCAGATCCTGGATGGTTCGACTTGGTCATGGGGGAGTTGATCTTTTATTTTGCTGGTTATATTGGGTTTCTTTTTACTTGGTTTCTGGTCAGCATTTCTGTCGCATCGAGCATGGCGCGCGGTTAGTCCGGATGGTCTAGCATTTGGCTCGGGCGTCACACAATCCCAGTCGTACCATTTGTTTACCACATCACGATATCTGCCGGAACTGGACGCCTCACCGGATCTTTTGAGCAGGAGTTTTAGGATCGATCACTCAGCATATGCAAGGAATTTGGGTTGACTACGAATCTGGAGGCTTTGACATTGAAGGTCACGAAAGAAATCATGGGCGATCGATATTGCGGATATTCAGGCAAAATTCCCGTTCGCCTTTCTATTCAAACCCTTATATTTCGGAAATCTCACTACACACTGCATCGGAGCAAGACGGATAAAAAAGGCAAAAGGGGAACACGTGGGCCAAAACAAAAAAAAAAGAGGGAGAAAACGAGGACGACTTGAGGCACAAAGAACCGAGATCGGAAGAATGCCGAAACATTTACTTTTTTTGGGTGGACAATTATGAGAACTTGGCCTTGCAACGCTGGGAGTTCTCTAGGACGACAAGGATACGTTTTGGGCTGGTTGGAGCATAGGAAGAAACAGGGGCGGCCGTTCCGCACCGCATCGCATTCGACGGAAGGAGCATCGGAATGGATACATGAGGATACGGATTAACGAACGCATGCCAGCAAATACCCCCTGGCATAGGAGCAAATAGCGTCTGCATTATCTGGGTTTTCACATCTGGTCAGCCACCGCGAACCTGGCGCTGTATCACACTCTGGGGGATGTCGACGCCCTGGTTCTGGACATGCTGGACACCGGAGGCCTATGGATCTATGGGCATGTTCAGCCATTGGTTTAAGTTCAATTGGTGTCGTTTTAGGAAGGGAACAGGATGGAGCTGATTGGAATTCACCTTGCTTTCTTGTTCAACAGCTCCGTAAAGGGGTCGCGTTTTTGGGGGATGGGTATCAAGCATGGCGTTTCTTAGTTATTCTGTTTATTTATGCCAATGCTGTATTGCCTTGTTCGGACTTTGATGGTACAAGTGCGCGGTCAGCCAGTCACCAACTACATGCTTCATGATGGAGAGCCGACGTGTCCCAGGCATGTTTGACTTTGGATCCAATGCAAACCGCAGTTACCAGTTACTTTGTGACTTGTCCATATTTTCGATGATGTAGAACAAAGGGAGAACGAATGACTCTGGTATGACGACCTTTGTGCACCCCGAATGTGCCGAATGCTTGGTGTTTGGTCTGCGGTTATGGTTCCATTGGTGAGGGGGCCTGGGAGGCCCTGTCTCATTGCGACCTGTTTGAAGCCCGGGCAACGTGTATTGGAGGGTGGGTTTAGGGGAGCATGTGAAGATTCACCAGTCATAGCTGGTGCAGGTTTTCTTGTTACACGGCCCGGTCCAAAGATGGCGACGCACGCGAGGAAGGCGCAGCGTTGTATCAAGGGATTTACCGCGTCGAACTGGCAGGTGATGACATGTTACTAAAGAAAGGGTGGCGGGATGAAGGGTGGGACGGACGGGATGCCCACGGGCCGGTCCCTTAGATAGGGACCGAGGGTAGTGGTGACGGTGATGTGATGGTGGGATGAAGGCCCCAGGGCCGAGGCGAGGGTAAGGCAAGGCAAGGCAAGGGAGGGGAAGCAGGGATCGAGTGGTGACTGGCAGTGCATGCGTAGGCAAGTGTGGTACGACGTGGTTATCCGCGAGCAGAAGAGGACAGCGGCTTTTCCCTTTGGTGGTGTGGTGGTGTAAGTTAAGTTGTCGTGTAAGTGGTTGTGTGTAAGTGTGGGTGTGGCTGGTGGGAAGCTGTCACGGTAGTACCGATAGGAAGGATGGACGATGAATGGACCAAAGCCGACAAACTGCAGATGCCGGTATCATGTGGGAAAGAAAGAGCCTTGCATTTCTCGGTGTGGAGGGGTCCCTGATACATAACAGCAGCGATATACCCCCCTTCTACCAGGTCCTCGCAGCTGACGAAACAACTGGGCAACCGAGTTGCATTTCCTTTTGGAGAGATGTTCCCTGGGTGGGGATCAAATACCAAGGATGGATGGATGGATGGAACCGGCCAGGGGTTATTCCTGCGAAATACGCGCGGTGGATAGCTAGCCGTTTGATAATGGATGCATGCGCCATGGCAGGCTGCGGCCGAGTGGCTGGAGGCAATGGACAGGCCAGCACCGACACGGAAGCTCGCTATGGGAGAAACGAGTGGTGAGGACACTATGACGCCACGCAGACGAGAGAGGGTCGGCAGATCAAGGGAGGTGGTGGTTGGAGGTGGCGATGGGGTCATTGGCAGGTTCGCTCTGTAGCCTCGATGCTCGGGGGTGTGAGAGGAGAGAGGTTGAAATGACGATCCGTGTAAGTGCGATAGGGTGTGAAACACGTGGAGAACAGCAATGGCGGCTTGTGTTCAAAGGGCCTATAGAAGATAGCCATATCGACGATCATGCGGCCCGAGAAGCCGGGCTTATGGGCGAGGATCTCCGTGTTAAGGTGGCGGGTGAGATGAGATGAATCAAAGAGCAGGGAAGAGTTGGTGTTGACAGATCATACATAGTCATAACCCTGAGTGATCTCAAGCCTGATTTTGGGCCTTGCATGTATTCGTAATCTCAACTATGATCCTAAGCTTCCTCGTCTTATTCCAAATACCACGTAGGTCCTTTTCTCCACGGAATCAAGCTCCCCTGCGCCGGTCCTCGGGTAAGTTAACGTAGGCGAGGGGTCCATAAACGTCTTCAACTCGGTCGCATTCGAGCCGCCGTGGTTAGCCAGCTCAACAACCCCAAACTCGGCAGCCCTGGCTTCCACACCCTCGCCATCGGCATCGGACTCAGCAACGCTCGTAGTCTCAAATATCAGCGTCGGCCGTCGTGAATGATGTGATGCGGGAGCCGTCGCTGTCCAGTGAGTCGATGATGGACATGTCGCGGTGGCGGGGATGGAGTCGAAGGGCACACGGTGGATTGTTGTCTGCGCCATAGAGGTGAGAAGGTGAATGGACTAGATTGGATGTTGTCTTGTAGTTGTTGCTTGTCAATTTGCCTTTCTCTTGCCTTTTCGTCATGAGTCAGTCTAAGTGAAGCTATCCATTTCCATCCTTTGCCATCGACAATCATCCCTTGCGTGTGTTGGCCTTTCTTCGGACAAGAAACCCTCCGCTCAGCAACGAAAGATGTAACATGATTCTTCCCCGCTTCGTCTCTGCCCGTGGCATACAATACAAGACAAGACACCAAGCCTCGCTGCTGTGGCTTAAGTGAACGACAGCATCTATTCCTCGTCAGGTTTCTCATCCGCCCATCCCATCGTCATCGTCGCCCACAAGTCATGGAACACGGGCTGCTGGCCCTCCGGTCCCCGAGCTGGCGGCGCCGCCGTGGCACTTAATTCGAAGTTTGCATCCCACGAAGAGATGAAAGGCGCCATGCTGTTGTCGAACATCGGACACCCATGCGTGCTCTTGTCCGCGACGTTGGTGTGCAACGTCATCCGGCGGTCGTACTTGTCCTTGACGACGCGCAGCACCACGCGGCTGGCCGACAGCACGTCGACGCGTGTGTTCACGGACGTCAGGTCCACGCCTTCGCACATGTACGTCAGGAACTCGACAAAGTGCATCTCCTTGCGCGCCCAGGCGTCGTCCCAGTCCGGCACCTCGGGCAGTGGGAAGGAGAGGCGCACGCCCAGAATCACAGCGAGGATCACCTTGCTCCAGTCAATGCTGGTGAAGGAGATGAAGGTCGACTGGCCGACGCTGGGGATGTAAGTGAAGAGCGCCTTGAGGCTCTCGGCGCACAATCGCAGCTTGGCAGCCGTGGGAGCGACGAAGCCCGGAGGGGCCGTCTTGGAACGGCCGATCCGCAGGAGGCAGCCGCCGTTAAGGTAGATGTTGGAAAAGATAGCTGCTATTTTGACCGGCACTGAAGAGGCAACATAAGCTTGGGTTCGATGTGTTTAGGCCAGCTACACCTACCGGAGCGAGCAATGTGAGATATCATGGTCTGGCGAAGCTCCCGGTCCTGCAGCTCCAGACCGAGAAGGACCAGCTGACTCTGGTGCTGAGACGTGCCCTTGTTCTCGTGGATCGCCATATATGCTGCGTTGGTGTAACTGGCAAACCGCACCAGATAACTCAAGGCAAAGTCGCCGTCGCACTCGGCGCAACGTTGCAGGGTGTCGCAGCAGGTGGCTGTCCAGTTGGTGAATGGTGCCAGCAGGTCGTCCATCTTCTTCCACGTCGACATGAAACTAGGACTGCTCGTGAGTAAGACGATCCCGGGTTGTGGGAGTGAACATACTGTGACACCCCGTAGTACCAAGACAGATATGTGCGAACTTTCTCAAGCTGGTCTTTCTCGAGTTCGGAATTAGATCCGCTGTTGAACTCCGGCATCTGCTGGTCCAACTCGAGATCACGGACCAGATCCCGCGCCATACGGACATACTGGAAGGCCTGCTTGTTCTTGGGCCGGAGGTGAAAGGGATACCTGAATCATCAGCCCTTGGGTTCCAGCAGGACAAGCACAATGTTTACATACCAGGCACAGTAGATGAGTATGCCTTGAAGGAGCTCCAAGCTCCTCTCCCCGCCAGCTACAAACTTGAGACCCAGCACCTTCCGAAACTCTTCATCATACAGCGTGTGCCCCTGTAGAGTCCGCGACCCAGACGCCGCAGCGAGGATAGCCAGCAAGACGAAGGGACGCGACGCAGCAAGGCTGGCAACGGTCTCCTCGGGCTTCAGCATGACGCAGGGGAAGTGAACCAGCATGCCGCGGAACGACGCCAGCAGCGACGCGGCCGAGTCGACGTTGAACTGCGGCTTTGCGTGCAGCGACTGGATGGAGTGGCTGTGGGAGGACGGCGGCGTCGGGAAGCCGCCCATGTTCATGGGCGACGACGCAAAGGACGTGCGGTCCGAGTCTGGCTCCGGCGGGAAGATGGCCTCGATCAGCTGCGCGTGCGTGTCGCGCAGCGAGTCGAAGTTCTCGTCGACGTCGTGCAGAGACGGCACGTCGAAGTCAATGGTGAAGGTCTTGGACGGGCCAGGTGCCGGCGGCAGTTGATTCTGCCGGTGAGGGCCGTCGATGACACTGATATATCACGACACAAACGGTCAGCCCGAGTCCATGGCAACTTGTCCGCGGCCGCATCGTGTAAGCCTACAATTTGGTTCTCCGCCGGCGAGTGCGCGGGCCCGTCCGCGAGATGCACTCTTTCTTAGAGTCGAGGCACCTAGAGTTTTTCAAAAATCGCCCGTCAGTTCCACGTGTAAGCATGGCGAGAAAGCAGCAGTTCTACACAAGCTGGAGGACGCCGTACTTGCGACACACGCCGGGCTGTTCGCTCGGCTCGCACTTGATCTTGGTCACGCGGCACGCCTCGCACGCCGTGGAAACCCTCTTGCGCGAGGCAGCCGCGGCGCTGGCCTCGCCTGCGGAGGAGACGACGTTGTCCACGTCCATGGCTTCGGCCAGACGGATAGTCGCAGCGGTCAGTTTTCAGCCCTCGAGACGAGACGAGACAAGGCTCGGGTTGCGAACCGAAGACACACAAGGGCAGTATGCAGTATGCAGTATTCAGAGCCTCCTTTGGACGCTGTAGCAGACAGACGTGGGAGCAGCTGTCGGCGATGTGGATTCACATAGATGTAGTTCCGCGGCCCCGGATCCGGGCCAACGACGTCCCGTCCCGATAGACTACAAATGTACCGGTGCGTCTCGGAACTTATCCATGTAGAATGCCCCCACACAGAACAAAGCGAGTCGCCCGCCAACTCCACTCCCCGCCGCGGATCGTGACAGGGTGCTTGCAGTAGACTGTAGTCGTCGTTGGATTACTAGACAGCTTGAAGATGTGTAGTCAACTCGCGGTACACACCCAGTATCAGCAGAGGGAAGAAAGACCGCTGGATAGAACGCAACACCGAAACAGATTCCCATCACCCTCATCACTTAGACAACACTCTCACTATACAACTATCTCTCTCATTTCTGGGTATCCCTTTTCCATCTATTAATACAGATGGTCCATGACGCTATTCACACTTCCCCTGCCATCCATCATTCAGCGACCGAAAACTTCAGCCCGGGACTGCCCTGCTCGAGCGTCGTGTCCACCAGCTTCCACAGCGGCGACACCAGCGTCTTGACCTCGGCCGCCACCGCCGTACTAGCCCCATGTTTCACTGCTCTGTGATGAAATAGGTTCCAGCTGGCGCATCTCAGCGAGCAATAGATGGTAGACTGCTTCTCGGCCAGGCAGTCGTTGCACACCACCGGTTGCCGCGTCCCGTCGTCCATCTCCACATCCTCGTCTACGTTCTGCACACACTCATCCTTGGCCTCACAGTCGTGCTCCTTCTCCACGTGCTCGTCCTATTTACAGTCAGTACTCGCGCCAATGCATCCGGTACTTCACGAGCCCATACCTGTTTCTTGTGAAAGCACTCCGTCGAACAGTAGACCGTCAGCTTCTTGGCGCCACCGATCTGCGCTATGACCTGGCACAGCGAGCACGAGAAGACATCCTTGGGGTCCACCTGCTTCTGGCATGCCGCGCATGGAGGGAGGTCGTATAGCTCCTCCGCGATGGCGGGCGCTTGAGCTGCCTGCGACCGGCTCTTAGCCTGTAGTCTGTTCTGCTCGAACGCTGTCCTCGCCCGGCGGAGCTCGTCGAGGCGCGCCTCGTGGCTGTCCCGCTGCGGCTGCGTGTTCCTGCTCGCTCGGTGATCCTGGACGATCCGGTTGATGACTTCCTCCAGCGGCATCGAGTCGCTCGACTCGTATGCATCGAGGTATTTTTGCGCATGCTCCAGCACCGCGCCCGTTGATCGGTCTTTGAAGAGGTATGAGATGTATAGCTTCTTGAGTTCCGAGGCATCGCTCTTGGCGCCGGCCATCTTGTCCGCGAACGTGTCGACGTCCGACGACCACGTGGCCGGCTTTCCGACACCCTTCCAGACGCTCTCGATGAGTTCTTGTCGTGACCGGTCCGGGTCGTCCAGCATGCCCCTCAGCTCCTCCTGGTCCACGCCGCTCTCGCCAGCCGTGAGGAACTCGGGGTACATCCGCAGGACCCAGCGGTACCACGCCTCCTTCTCCGACTCGATCTGCTCCTCGATGAATTCCAGGTCGACCTTGTGCTCCTTGGCGTCGGCGAACAGCATGTCCAGCTCGTTGAGGAACGCCCTCCGCTGGGAGAACCACTCTCGGTCCTCCACGTCACAGTAACGCGCCCGCATCCTGTCCAACGCCTTTGGGAAGCATTGTGGGCAGTCCGACACGTGCTCCTTCCCGCAATCCGCAGCACATGACCTCTTGACGGCGTTCACTTGGTCGGCACATTGTTGCCTGTGTGCCCTCGCCGCACTGAGTTCCGTCCAGTGTTCCGGCAGAGCATACTTGGCAGACCCTGCCATCTTGTGAAATCTACCAGGCGAATTTTCAAGGCCGTAGTCCAGTCTGATACTTCAGATGGGATGCTCGTTGGAAGTCGACTGGTGTTGCCCCTGGAAGCTGGAGTGGACTAGCTGAGTGCAACGAGGAAGCGACCGCTGGCGTTTAGGGGCTGAATTAAAAAATGTGATGACAGTTCGAAATGAAACCTAAATGCCGGTTTGAAATAATCGGATTAATCGGATTTAGACGCGTTTGTTAGAGTATCTTATACGATCTTGAGTCTCATCAAAGAGGATGAAACCGCGTTGCTGACCCGACATCTTAGTGAGTATGGGCTTAGCCGAAGTTCAAGCGGCATCGCGTCCGCGCCTGCAAATCCTCCGGTCCAGCATCATGATGCTCCAAATTCTACCCAACAACATTCACTCTCCTCCATCCACACCTCAGTCTCGGCTCAATATACAATCACGATGGTAACATCCCCTCGCCCTCTCACCCCGCCATTCCTCCAGCTACTAACTCCCCTTCCAGGCCGACAAGCTCCGCAACCAGCAAGAACTCGAACGCCTCCAGGCCAAGTACGTCGGTACCGGCCACCCGGATACCACCAGCTGGGAATGGCGTACCAACATCCAGCGAGATACCTACTCTTCCATCGCCGGCCACCGACCGCTGCTCTCTTACATTGCCCTGGCGGAGAACGAGCCAATTGTCAAGGTCCGGGCGCAGATGATCCGGGTACGTCTTTGCGACATCCTCCTGAAATCAAGAGCAAGGCTGATTTGCGACTGCAGAAAATGATCCAGCCCTGTGGAGCGCCGCCACCCCGTGAAACATAGGCAACGAGGGAGCCTTTGAGAAAGAAGTAGACGAGCGTTACAAGTCTCGGAGTTTCTGGGTTTGATTTGATCTACACCAAACGGCGTTTAGGAAGATACCCCTGCAGAAAGGGACGAAATAGGGCACCAAGAAGACTGTTGCTTCGTATTGTTAGGCTTCTGCCTCACTAAGGTCTCGCAGACCTCATAGATATCTATGTTTGGGTATAATATCACCAGCATTGCTCGTCATTTGTCATTCATCGCCCATCGTCTGCCTCCGGCTCACGTCTGCTTCTTCTTCTTCTTCTTCTTCATCTTCTTCTTGGCCCGTCCGCTCCTTGATGTTCAAGCTTGACATAAGCTTCTTGTCCAGGTCAGGATTCCATTCTCCATAAACCTCCTTCACCATGCCTATCACGCCGTCCAAGCCGACTTCTTCTTTGGCACGGGGCCCGACATGCCAGCTGATCATCTGGTCGCCGTCCTGGCCAACGGGGGGCTTGTCTATTTTCTTGACTACATACCCCTGCCTCTCCATTTTCTTCAGAATTATCTCCGTCTTGTCCATTGACACATTCTGGTCCGCATTCAAACGGGTGAGGTATCTCTGCAGCTTCTGCTCGCTGAGCTCGCCGTTGTTGAGCCAAATCATCGAAATGACCATTGTGTAGAATGCCGTGTACGTTGCTTCGTCGTCTGCGCTGGGGGTTTTAGACGGCGCAAGAATTGCTGCGGTTCGGTATGCCTTCGGTAACGTCGAGGACAAAATGTAGGCGCCTGATCCTGACTTCGGTTGTGAATTGCTCTTCATTGCTACCAGAGAATTAGCCAAGGGTTAGAATCGCTTCGAACGGTGATGCGCACCTTGGCGTTTCTCATGCAACGTCATCTTTTCTCTCACAGGCAGTTCACGCAGTTCCATGCCCCAAACTTCCCTCAGCTGCTGTTGCGCCAGACCAAAGACGCGTTTGAAAGACCGCCCTTGGTTACCGAGGACTGTGCGAACCATTAGACACAAACACTGCAGCCGTTTCCACATGCGCTTACCTCGCTCTTTGATGCCTTCTCGTCGTATTGCGGTTCTCGAGTACTCGCAAGAAATCGCATATCGGATCAACTTCTTCGCCATTTGGTTGTCGGCACTTTGGCCAGGGTCAAGATCCGCGTCCATGTCGTCTGCGCTTGCTTCGTCTTCAGGTTCCGCATCCGAGTCTACGCGATTGCGACGCTGTCGGGGGCGAACATCGTCGTCGGGTTCGTCGTCGTCGATCTGTCATTCAGTCAGCACCTGCATTTGCGCTGCGTCGCATGGTGAATCACGTACAGGACGACGCCTTCTTTGGGCCGGAGGCATCTTGGCGAATTCGACTTGAGGCGGAGTGATAATTCCGTATTTTTTTCAGAGTCTACAAAGCAATTCCAGAAATCCGAACTGAGAGCGATGACGGTCTGGGAGATGATGTAAAGACAATGAATGGAGGGGCCTCAGAGCTTAGACGCGGTCGGATCCCAGTCGCGTTGTAAATTGATCTTATCGATTGTCGATTATCGCTTATCGCTTATCGGCAAAATTTCCCAGCTTCCTACATCATTCTCAGACCCTTCCCATTAAGCCCGCCACGGCGTCGCATTTCACCTCTTTAATGACCGCGGCTCTTCAGTTCTTATTTAACCCATGATTTCAAGGGCGGCGCGTGTATCGCGCATATGCCTGTCCTGCCGGGTCAGCCTAAATCAACGCAGCGCGGTGCTGGGCTTCCGCGCTCTTCCCCGGCGGGATGGCCTCGGCCTCGGGCAACGGCGGCGCTTTGCGTCGGACTCGGATTCGCACGACAAGGCAAAGATTGAGGCCTTGATATCCGACCAGCCGACTGGTTTGGATGTGAAGAAGGCAATTGACAAGGAGCATGGACAACTAAAACAGACGAAGGACATCGACGAAGACGTACTCGACGAAGACAATTTTGACGAGGACGACGCCGATTTTGACGAGCCAGCATTTGACGATCCCGACCAATCCATCTCCGACGAGATCGACAAATTCCTTGCTGAGGTTACCGGGATTCCAACCGAGTCCAGTCGAGATGGGAGATCTACGTCAAAGCCAAGACGAGAGCGCGATGTGCCGACCAAGCCCTACGAGCGACGATCCGATTCCTCCGCCTACTCCTCCGCCTACTCCTCCGCCGAGCGTACGCCGAAGCACCGCTCCACGTTCTCGTCCGATGCCACGCTCGACATACCAGTGCTCCCAGACTTCGATCCCATAGACACCCAAGACAACATACTACGCCATCGCCTCCTTCACAACCAACCCCTCGGCGTGTCCGCGCTCGGCGTCCCCGCTGATGCCATCATCCTGAAGAACCCAAACAAGATGCGCTTCGAGAAAAGGGCTGCCAGGGAAATAGAGGAAACGCCTCTGTTGCCTACTTCGGAAGTCGACTGGAAGCTACTCAGCCCGGCCAATCGTGGAACGGAAGTCGACTCTAGGGAAGAAATCTGGAACAATATCAATGAGCTACGACCCGACACCAAGACCCTCCGAACGAGGGACTTCCAAAAGCTTTCTAATTCTCTATTCAACGGCTTCACGACCGACCAACTGAGAGAATACATTCGTGAGCACGAAATGGAGGCAGGTATCGGGGATACGGGATTGGGGAACTATCCCTGGATTGTCAAGCAGATGCCCTGGGCGCCATTCAACTCTCTACCAGCTGGGAAAGTCGCCTACAAGTACAGTTATATTCAGAAACTCATCGTCCAGAAATGGAAGATTGGTATTCAAGAAAATGTGGATTCCATGGGACAGGCCTTCATCTGGGTCGACCCCCACTACTTCAAGTTTCTTTCCCGTGAGTAAGATCTAGATATACTTAGGGATTCCAACTAACGAGTTGTCAAAGTCGGCAAGCGGCCTTTTTGAAAGGAGCGAGAAATGACTTCCTCGACGAGTCCAACAACGAAAAGATCTCGACGACATCCACCGAGTGTCGTCTCAACATCACAGCCCGGAAAGTCTCGACCTACGCCATCCTAGAACGACTCGACCAGCATCTGAAAAACGTCCAACATCGCATGTTGCCCATTAGCCAGGCCACCAAGCACATCCCATCTGCCGCCGAACTGCAGACCCTTGCCGAAATCACATCTACCTCCCTCCGGCTTCACAGGCAAGGCAAAGACGTCGTATGTTGTCCTATATTCGTGACACCATGCTCCAATGCTAACAATGCTCCAGACACTCCAAGTCTCATGGTTCTCTGAGGGTACGAAAACCCCAGACACCACTCCCCGTTTGCGAAACGAAGACAAAGCGGATACCGTTCTCCGACTACTGACCACCGAGCCAAGCCGCGGTCTCGCCGAAAGCGTTGAGTGCATTCCGCCGTTGGACCCTACTAGTGGCACTGGTGGTCTCTTCGTCGGCTTCAACCGAGAACGGAGGAGCATGGCATGGAGAGATAAACTCCGCAAGTGGATGAGATACGTCGCGCCCGTGGGCACCTCAAGAGATGCGCCTGAAGCTCCTCTCAATCTAGTCGACTCGGTATCACTCCCGGAGTACCCCGTGGGCAGAGTCAGCACCAATCTTACCACTGCGACGTTCGGCCACCTCCTTCACGCCGATGCAAACCTGTCAACGGCCAAGCTTTCTCGAAAACGCCGCATTCTGGCCCCCGTCACTCCTCACCCTGCCTCATTCTCTGCCCTTAAACCGGAAGACGACGAGCCTGTCACCGAATCGTCAGCCATCATCCTCAAATTCGCGCCTGATGTCGACCGCTCGACAAGTTCGGAGAAGAAAGGCCCGGCCGTTCGTCTACGTATCCCAATTACAGCCGAAACCAACACTGCGCGATTCGAAATTCCCCAAGATGCTGTTCTTCAGTGTGTAATCCCCTGGCACATCGACGATGTCATGCTCCCCGCCAAGAGCGTCGATGTGCGTCTCGTCAACGAGCGCCATCTCCCCCTCGACATCAATCAGCCGCGACTCCAGGAGTTTCTCGCGACTTCGCATTTCAATCTCCGTGTCGGTCGTCTCCAAACTCCCAGGGAGGTTACTCTCTCCATCCCCGAGACTTGGCTGAGCGCCCGGTCCCGGGGCAGCAAGGCGTCAGAGACCAACGTCGATGTGCTGTATGCATTCCGCGGCATCGAAATCCACCAAAGCATCGAAATACCGTGGGAAAGCCACACGCTCCGTTACTCGCTGATTGAGGCTGGGCAGCACGGTGGCAAGCGCCAGGAGGTCACCCTTCAGGCGGGTCGCCCAGGGGTTCCTGCAACCGCCTTCCAGGGCGAGCAGCGTGAGGGCTTCCTCCGATGTGTAGAGGACATAGCAACAGGCAAACTCTTCTCGTGGACCGAGGGCCACAAGTCCGCCAAGGCACAACAGTTTGAGGACTTTAGCTACGACCTCCCCGCCGAAGAGCTCGGCGAGGACTTTGTCGTCTCGGAAGTTGATCCTAATGCGGAGGAGGTCCCCTTGATCAAGTGGGATGCGGAGGAGCTAGCCAAGGACAAGAAGCGCAAGGATCCACTGCTTGTTAAGAAGCCAGCCGCGACGAAGAAACTTAAGTCTGACGGTTCTAAGCCTGCTAAGAAACTTGCGAAGAAGCATGATGAGAAACATGCTAAGAAGAAGCCCGTTGAAGAGCCTGCTGAGAACCTTGCTGGAGAGCCTACTGAGAAGCTCGCTGGAGAGCTTACTGAGAAGCTCGCCGAAGAGCCTACTGAGAAGTTTGTTGAAGAGCCTGCTGAGAAGCTTGCTAAGAAGCCTGCTAAGAAGGTTGGCGAAGAACCTGCTGAGAAGACTGCTGAAAGGCCAGCTGAGAAGCCTATTAGAAAGACTGCCAAGAAGTCTTCTGAGGGGCATACTGAGGAGCCTGTCGAGAAGCTTGCTGAACAGAAGAAGCCAAAGGCCGAGGCTCCTGCGACGCCTAAGATGGCCGAGAAGGCATTCTTCAAGCAGTTCTCTAGCAGGGCCGGAGACCAACTCGATCAGTTCAAGACGCCGACAAAGAGCCGCAGAAGGGGCAAGAAGGCTTCCCGGGCCACGAAGGATGAGGAGCCAGACGAGGACGACCCATTCAACATCACCGCAAGACCGAAACGGTCAGCGGCCGCCAACCCCTTGTCAGGGACGGCAACGAACAACCTTTTCACCAGCAACGCAGCTGGCGAGGCGAACCTCTTCCGGGACAGCTCGAACAGCACAGATGGTGACTCCTTTATCATGGATGAGTGGGATGACGAGGACTTCAACGACGACGAGATCGAGGACAACGAACTATCAACTGAGCAAATCGAAGCCGAGCTGAGCAAGCTATTCGCCATGGAAACCACTTCTACGAGACAGAAGCCGACGGCGGCTATTCTAGAAGAGTCGGGGCACAGGACAGAGCCAGCCGACACAGAAGCGATCGAGACAGTCGAGTCCTCCAAGAAGAAGACTACGACTCCCGAGGCGACTTCAGAGTCTTCTTCACAGGTGGAAGACCACCCCATCCAGGACACCCCACTTAGAGAAGACTCACAACTCCCCTCAACTACCGAAGACCTTGTACAACCCAACACCGAAACGCCTACCACAACAGCCTCCCCTGAAAATACTGCTCAGGATTCGTCCACCGAGCAGCAAACGACCGAGGCCAGCGAATCGCAGGCAGGAACCCGTGTGAAAACGGGTGACACCGACGACAAATAGACGATGAATGTAAAGATTACGGTGAACATAGACAAAATAATTATGTATACTAGTATTGTAGTTATAGCTGACGTAAGATACGAATTTCCAGATGCATTCGGATGACATCGATATCAAGACGCAGGCCACACGTGACATAGATGGCATCACCTTCTTTCTCTGCAAGGGCATCCACAAGCGTAACGTCACTACGGGGTACCAGGACAGCCACTTGGGAGCATGAGAAGCGAAACACCACATTATGTACGAGAGAAGGATACCAGAAATTTTCACAGAAAGGTCACATCACGATTCATCAGAGACAAGGTATTTGCAGGAATCACTTCAAGACTCTATTTTATTTTTGGTTGTTTAGCACAACATGAGGTTCCGACCCAGTAGTTCCTGATCCCAGCCTCTCAATATGTGCCCCAGACAAAAGCCGAGTGCTCATGCAAAGCAAGGAAGATCATATCGTCGTAGAAGTGAGAACATCAGTTCGTGGGTAAGAGATCGTAGTGCTGAGATCCCTGTCGAGGAGGTTGCGTAGGAAGTAAGCTGTTTACTTCTTGGCAGCCTTGACAGCGGACTTGGTGACCTTGCCAGTGCCGGCGGCGGCCTTGTCGACAGCCTTGATGACACCGACAGCGACGGTCTGACGCATGTCACGGACAGCGAATCGGCCCAGAGGAGGGTAGTTGGTGAAAGCCTCAACACACATGGGCTTGGAGGGAACCATCTTGACGATGGCGGAGTCACCAGACTTGATGAACTTGGGGGCAGACTCGACGGACTTTCCGGTACGGCGATCAATCTTCTCCTGGATCTCGGCGAACTTGCAGGCAATGTGGGCAGTGTGGCAATCCAGAACGGGAGAGTAACCAGCACCGACCTGGCCAGGGTGGTTGAGGACAATGACCTGGGCGGTGAAGGAGGCAGCAGCCAGAGGGGGATCGTTCTTGGAGTCACCAGCGACGTTTCCACGTCGGATCTCCTTGACGGAGACGTTCTTCACGTTGAAGCCGACGTTGTCACCGGGAAGACCCTGAGTGAGCTGCTCGTGGTGCATCTCGACGGACTTGACTTCAGTGGTGACACCGGAAGGAGCGAAGGTGACGATCATGCCGGGCTTGATAACACCGGTCTCGATACGGCCGACGGGCACCGTTCCAATACCACCGATCTTGTAGACATCCTGGAGGGGAAGACGGAGGGGCTTGTCAAGAGGGCGCTTGGGGGCTCAATGGAGTCAATAGCCTCGAGGAGGGTCTTGCCGGAGAGCTTGCCGGACTTGATCTCACGCTCCCATCCCTTGTACCAGGGGCAGTTGGTGGACTGGACAAGCATGTTGTCGCCGTTGAATCCGGAGATGGGGACGAAAGCGACAGCCTTGGGGTTGTAGCCGACCTTCTTGATGAAGTTGGAGGTCTCCTTGACGATCTCATGGTATCGGGACTCGGACCACTTGGTGGTGTCCATCTTGTTGATGGCGACGATGAGGTTCTTGACACCCAGGGTGTAGGCGAGAAGAGCGTGCTCACGGGTCTGGCCATCCTTGGAGATACCAGCCTCGAACTCACCAGTACCGGCGGCAATGATGAGAATAGCGCAATCGGCCTGGGAAGTACCAGTAATCATGTTCTTGATGAAGTCACGGTGACCGGGGGCATCTGTGGGGTGAATGTTAGGATACGCCTTCTCTCAAATAGTTGAGCGGTTTGCGACTTACCAATGACGGTGACAAAGTAGCGGGGAGTCTCGAACTTCCACAGAGCAATGTCGATGGTGATACCACGCTCGCGCTCAGCCTTGAGTTTGTCAAGAACCCAGGCATACTTGAAGGAACCCTTGCCGAGCTCGGCAGCTTCCTATTAGACAGCGCTGTCAGTATTGTGTGCAGAGTATGTGACGATGACGAGATGGTGACTGGGCATTGCTGTGGTGGGGCAGGGCAGATGCCAACGCCAGGTGTGCGGCGGGGTAAAAGCCCGCCCCACCACAAAAAGAATTTGAGAGGTGTGAAATTTTTTGATCGCGGGGTGAGATGCGTGTGTCGGGTGCAAACGCGGACTCGTGGGAATCGACGATCGTGGAGGGCAGAATCGGGGAAATGGAACCAACCTTCTCGAACTTCTCGATGGTTCGCTTGTCGATACCACCACACTGGTAGATCATGTGACCGGTCTGTTGATGGTTGTCAGCAAGAGTTGCAAAATACCCCGCGCTGGAGATGGCGGGGTGACTCGACCAAGATAAGCCGGTCACGGTTGGGGGAAACTCACAGTGGTCGACTTGCCAGAGTCGACATGGCCGATGACGACGACGTTAAGGTGAGTCTTCTCCTCCTTACTGTGAGGTTGTCAGTCTGGGTGTTCTTGATGATGGCCCGCATCGTGCGATGCAGGCGAGGCCGCGATGCCTCAGAAGCCGACGTACCCCATTTTGGCGGTTGAGTGATGTGAATCGGAATATGTGTTGGTTCGTTCTGCAGCGACGGATGTTAGCAGGCGGAAGGCTTGATGAAGTATGAGAGAGGCCTAGAGGAGAGGCACTCTCAGGTTGGGAAGGCACATACAAATTCGCAGATCGGATGCTTGAACCGGGTATGCGAGACGAAGAGCAGAAGAGAGAAACAAATCAAACCCGGTGGTGGGAAGAGGAGATTTAAAAGGCGGCCGGCGGGTGGGTGGAGGGGGAGGGGTGGGGAGAAGAGGCAGCTGCGCGCGCGGGGCAACCAGCTGGCAACAAGCGGCAAGCCCTAACAGGACTGAGGTTTTTTTCGCCCGTCGCACTCGCAGTTTTCGACGGCCGACGCCCAATCAGCGCGGGGTCTCGGGCGCTTGCCTGGCGGTACCAGAGGGGTCCAGTCCATCAAGTTGGCTGAGGGCGGGCATAATCAGCCTGAGGAATGGTACGAGGCCGTGGGACTTTGGAGGCGCGCGACGGAGGGCATCTCACGAGGTATCGGGCGCAAGTCTACGAGGGAAACGGGAAGAGATGGAGCATCTAGCTAGATGGCAACTCTTTATTACGCCGCTGTCTATGAAGCTCGAGTTGCCTCGAGTCTTGCGGGATGGTCGTCGATGGGTGATGGCCGGTCTTGTGAGGTGCTTCTCCAGGCCAGGGACGATATTCATATCTCGCGGCCACGCTTTGTCACAGCAACAGCGGACAGCGCGCTTCACGAACACCTGTGAAGGCCGGCGATGGACTACCTATTCTACAAGTGAATCACTGCTCAACGTAAAGCGCGATCAGTCCACGCAGGTAGTGAATCGCTGAACCATCTCTCTCGCCAGCGTCCATCTCATCCTCCCACCACAAAGAAGAAAAAAACCAGCATATCCCACCCCTCCAAACGGGTGGAGGAACGGGCGAGGTACATGGCATCTGGTAGCAGATACCTGCGGGGACTTGCACACCCACGACAGGCGCCCAAAGAGAAAAAATTTCACCGCGGCGTAAAATTCAGCAAAGCTGGTTGCTGGTGGTGTGGTAGTGGTGGCGGCGGTTGCTTCAGATCCATGCTAGAGGTGGATTTTGGATGCTGCTCTCCCCTGCTGCCCTGCTGCTCTCTGCCGTGGAACCCTTCTGCCCAACCTGCTTCGCCCCTCGCCTCTTGTCAGCCCAACGCAACAATTGCGAACGGCGTGAGTCACTTTAAGAGCTTGTTGCTTAGATTGCCCTCGGCGTGTGTCGAGGGGATTAGGCAGGTGGCAGGTGGCAGGTGGCAGGATCAGACAGAGCAGCTTGAATGCGATTCCTAGTGTACACAGTCTTATTTTACTGTATGAATGGCAACCTAAAATTAAAATAAAGCAGCT
This sequence comes from Neonectria sp. DH2, assembly GCA_003934905.1. Lineage (NCBI taxonomy): Eukaryota > Fungi > Ascomycota > Sordariomycetes > Hypocreales > Nectriaceae > Neonectria > Neonectria sp. DH2. Next base: position 873,318 of record RQWH01000004.1, on the reverse strand, counting down.
GGCCGAGATGACTGACGATCAGTTTTTTTGCGCACACATTTCTTTCAACCTGTTTTGTTGTTTTCGTCGGAGGGGAGGGGAGCTCTTCTCGGCGTTGGCGCCAACTGCCCCTCCTTCCCCTCCTCATACGCATAGGAACGTCATGCCCCGCCACTAAGCTGTAGCGGGTTGCCACCAGTGGCACCGCCGCACGCACGCTGTGAGATCTGGCCAAGCAGAAAGAAAATTTTCAATCCAATGGAACCGCTCCCCACCACGCCTTATCAGAGGGGTTGTTTATTATCCAGACTTCCACAGGCAACAGTGTTTTAACAGACGGCGTCAACACTGCGCATTCCAGATATTTTCAAACCAAAGGCACACATGCAAGGCAAACAGAGTCCCACCAGCTGGCCCAGCAAAAACTTCCCACGTCGTACGTGCGTGTCATATGTCACTCGTCCGTGTCTCATGCCCGGATCCTTTTCGCCCTGGACCAGAAAAAATTACATTCCTGCCCCTCCCCCTCCGTGTGCTCGCCGCTCCACCACACAAGCTAGAACCCCCCGGACAACCACAAACAGAATGGGCATTTCTCGACCAAGCAAGCCAAGCTAGGAGGGGGGCAACGAGAAGAGAATTTCTAGCCCGCGGCGGGGCTTTCTCATGCACCTCACCACCTCCCTTGTCCGCTTCAACATCCGTCTTGGCTTGCAAAACCACTGGTCGTTTTTTGACTCGTTGCAAGTCTGCTCCACTGAACCACTACAGCCCCAGCGTAGACGCGGCTCCTGGGCTGTGATCGGGCTGCTCACCCCGAACCTTGGCCTCCACCATCAAACAAAAGACCGCAGTCGTGGCGGCTATTCTCGCCGAGGTGGGAATGGACAGACGTTTGTCCACTGTGGCACCACAAGTGGATTTGTTGTTGCTGCTTTTTCACGTTTTCTTTTCTGGCCTCTTTGCCGCATGAGTCCCCTTACCGCCTCCATCCGCCCCTGTGGCCCCATCCCGCGAGCACAACTCTAGAGGCATCCACCCGTAGAAGACTACTGCAATGTTCCACCTCATCGTCCAGCCATGGCGTTTTGCGATTGCAGAAGTGACCTGACTCTCATCGTCATTACTGCCTCTGACACGACTTGACGTTCTTCCTGATGAAGTTCGAGTCATTCATACCATCCATCTAGGGTAGATTAGGCGACTGTTCTTTCCACCTCGAGTTGTGTGAAACTACCCGAAACCCTATAATCTTTGTAACTGTGATATGCTTTTGGAGCCAAGGTACTTCGTACGTAGTAGTTCCGCTCTCTGCTATTCGATGCATGTCAATTGGGTCTGCCCCATGTTCTTAGCTCCACGGAGCTCCCCCAGCACCCATATTCAGCAAGCCAAGGACATATAAAGTCAAGGGTCCCCTCCCCCACTGCACCCCTTTCAACGTTCAAGTCTACTCGAAACCAGTTTAAACACTTATTTGGCAGTTAAGCATCATCTTAACAGGACGACATGATGAACAGGCCTCCAAACTGCGGCACCACAAGAGCTTAACGATCCAGCACGACACGCCCTCACGTAACCTAACAGCTCGAGCCGACAACAAACGACGAGACCAGAAACAACTTCGGAAGCCCACAGACAACCACAGACCTTCGCCGGCCCCCCGCAGACTCCGTCCCTCATGTCCGACCGCCGATAGGCCGAAACCTCGCCATGGCGCCAGCCTCCCATCAACCACCTGCAACTACCCGTGGCCAGCTGGCAAACAACTGCTTGCCAACCGCCAACCGCCAACCGCTTAAAGGACACAACAAACGATGTCGTCCTCAACAACCCGAGCAGATTATTTGATCTGGTCGAACGGTATACGACACCCGTATAGAGTAATAGTAACTCGTTGGATTCCTATATCATTATAGAACAAGCCAAGGATCTCGGTGCAAATCCGGGTGCGGGTAATTTTCTTTTTTTTGTATTTTTGACATCGGTTTTCGATTTTTGCGGTGTTGAAAGACCGGTCCTAAGGTAGCTTGGGTTGTGCTGCCTTTCTTTCTTTCATTTTCGGAATCGTAATGAGTTGCGTGCGTTCCATCTCCAAACACTTCTCACGGGTGTTTCGGTGGGTAGCAAGCAGCATCACAAAATGACGTGAATGGGCCAATTCTCAACCACGACCTTCCCATCAGGGTTTCGGAACTAAGAACGGCTCGCATGAATTTGCATAAATCGTTCTGCATGACCACTTCTTCATATCTTGTTGATTTTCTCTATGATACCATGACATTCGTTGTTCCTCCACCTTGGGACCATTATCCCTACCTACCGACCAAGACCGGCCGCTTTTCCAGAGTAGCACTCATAAACAACAGACTCGCCACCGAAATTGCACTCTTAAACACGTAGTATACAGTTCTTCCCATGAGCCTACACCCGCCAATGCTATCCCAAAGTAACCATCCACACATCATTGCCCTTTCTCAACAGCCTTCTTCCCCTTGGCCGCCAGCATCGCCTTGGGTGTCTTCAGTCCTGCGAAAACAATCGCAGCAACAACAGCGATACCTGTCGCGCCCATCCCGTATGCGACCTCGCGGCCCGCCCACCAGTACACGCTGGTGAACAAAATCGGTCCCAGCCCGCGGCCCAGCTGGCCCATGCTCCGCAACATGCCCAACTTGTTTCCGCGCTCGTCCTCGTGGGCCTCGAAGCTGCTCAGCGCGTTAAGACCAGTAACGACAGTGGCCGATGTCATGGCGAGGCAAGTCGCCGCCAGGTACAGACCACTGACGCTCGTCACCTGACCGAGAAGGATGAAGGAGGCGAGGCAAGCGAGGACACCAACACGAACCGACAACAGTGGCGGGAGACGACGTGTGACACCGCCCTGTAGGATGGATGCCACCAGACCGACGTAGCCAAGCAGTTTGCCGTTGTTCGCCGAGGTGAATGAGAAGAGTTCGTACGTCATGAACGACAACGAGCTCTCCATGCCGGAGAAGAAGAGCAGGAAGACGAAGTGGACCGCATTCAGGAGGAAGTGAGAGTTGGTACGCTCGACCTTCTTAGGCGCCGCCCTCTTACCGCCGTTATGCTTACTCTCCTTACCCGTCATGGAAGGCAGCGTCTCTGGGAGACAAAAGTACAAGTAGACCGTCTCGACCACGATCAGCGCCAGGCTGAATCCAGCGGCTGTCGCAAACGGGTTGGCGGCCACGGTCGAGATAGTGCTGAGCCAGGCGCCGAGGCCAGGCCCGAAGGTGAATGCAATCGAGAAGCAAGCGCCGATCATGGCCATGGTGGAGCCGCGGTTGGACTCATCCGATATATCACTCGCCATGGCTGTAGCGAGCTGGACGTTGCCCTCAGACAGACCGCCGACAACGCGGCTAGCGATGAAGGTTCGGAAGTCGACAGCGGCTACCCACAGCAGCACTGAGAGGATGTTACCGCACATGGAGGCCAGGAGAGCCTTGCGTCGGCCGTAGCGATCGGAGAAGGCGCCGATGAGAGGGGAGGCAACGGCCTGGAGGAGTCTGGACGTAGACATTGGCATCAGCAAACCACCGCATACGAGCAACGTCGACAAAGGAAGAACCTACGAGAACAAGGAGCCGAGAGCGCCGCCCAGCAGCACAATGTCATGTCGCGAATCGATCGGACGGGAGAAGGCAGCCTTGTATCGGTGGAGGCCGCGGAGGACGGACTGGAGGAGTGTCGCGGGGCCATCGGGGTCGAGCTCGGGGCCTTCGTGGTCGCGGTAGAACTCGAGGAGTTTTGGGAACAGCGGCAGGATGAAGGTGAAGGAGATCTGAATTGAGGCACGGTTAGAGAGGTCGAGCGTGCTGAGGGGTTAGAGACGGGTTGTAACGTACTAGGTCGAGAAGGAGGGAGATGGTGATGACCCGGAGGACCCTTTTCCTCGCAGCTGGATCGACTGACGCCATGGTGGCAGAGCGGATGCGCCAAGCAGAAGTGAAGAGGAGAGGACAGACGAGTACAGACGAGTACAGCGCAAGAAGGCCAATGCAACGTCCAAGTAGGAAGAAAGATTGGTTGTTTATCCAACAGGATTAAGGGAAGAGACCGTCCAGCAAAAGAGGCACAGAAGAGAGACAAAGAAGACACGATGCGTCGCAAGAGGTGGTGCAACGCGATCGACAGATGGTCGTCCAGTCACTTGAGTGGAAGTGACGTTGGTTGGACAAAGCCAATGGAGCCGCCCGCTGTGCCGCTGTACTTCCGCCCCAGCCTGGCGGGTCGGTGCGTGCCCTCCACTGAGCGTGGGCCCGCCCGGCTCCTATGCGTTCCGGCAGCGCCCCTGACCCTAGAGGCTTCTAGGGACCTTAGGCTCTGGGGTTTGGTGCTGAGGACGCCCTGGCCGCAGCCGCTAGCATCGGATGTGGCCTGGGCATCAATTACACCGTAGATCCGGACGCGACTAGACCTTCGTTCGCGCGTCATAGATGCAAGACTTCGCCCTGGACTAGAGAACACCAAGAGTGAGAAGAGTGTGTGATAATTTCTTTTCTTTTCTAGTACTAAGTAAAGGGAAAATGTTGTTTGTTTTGCTTGTGGTAAAGAAAGGTTGTGTTGTTCGTGTGACGTTTGTTTTCGTGCCATTTCAGCTGGCGAATGGATCCAGAGACCCACGTAGATGTGGAATATGTCATGATCGCAATGGGATCAGACGGGTATTTCGTAAAAAGCATCTCCATCCAACGACAAAGGGAATTAGCTGTCCGTGCGCCATCGTCGGCAGTGGGAGATTCGGTGCGGCTCCCGCGAGCTGTCCGCCCGCTTGGCCTCCAATCCAGGATAAACCTCCTCTCCCTGAACACGACGCTCTATGCAGAGACGCCCAGCAGAACAAAACTCCTGAACATGATAACATAAACCAAGAAAGAAAATAGGCACCCTTGACAGAAGAGGCCCTGACAAAGTAAATGGTAAAAGCAGACTTAACACGTAGCGTGTCCCGCCCAAGGTGTACAACGTCAACTCATCAAAAGTCCTCCTCGTTCATCATATTCGCTCGAAATCCGTCCATGTCGTACACTCGTTCATCGCTGACATAAATAAATCAAAGCAAGACCACCCTGCACCTACCAGTCATTAGGTAATTATGCCATTTTTTAGTAAGTCTCGAAGACGAAGCGGAGGCCCTCGGATCCCTAAAGACAGTTAGTAACGATCGCGCGTGGGTGACACAGACACCGCTGGGAGAGACAAACCTTGTATGGAATCGGGATGAAGTAGTCCGCCGCCATCTCGCAATCCCGAACACGAGTTTCGTAAATGCTCAGGTATCCCACGTCTCCGTCTCTCACATCCCCCTCGTCGCTTCCAAATACAACGCCGCCGCTTCCCCATTGTCGAAAAAGCTTGGCCAGCATAAGGTAAATCTCCGCATGTGCGAGAGCCATGCCCAGACAGACGCGTGTGCCAGCACAGAAGATGGTAAGATACTTCTCCAGGTCCTCTCCATTCTCAACCCAACGCTCAGGGTGGAAGCCCTTGGCGTCGTAGAAGATGGACTCGTCCATGACCGTCTGGTATGGGCTCATGCCCACCACGGAGCCTGGAGGAAGATGCCACTCCTTGTCGTTCTCTCGGTCGTAGTATACGAGAGTTTCATCTGGTGCGACGCGCGCGAGTCGACTGCTAGTGCCGATGCCAAGACGCATGGCTTCCTTGACAACCCCACGAAGGTACGGGAGGTTTTCTAGCTTCGCCAAGGGCACGACCTCGTTTGGGTCAGGGATGGCCTCGAAGAGCTCATCGCGCAGCTTGCTCAGAGTAGATGGGCGGTTCAGGAGGTGGAACGTCGCCAGTGACATGGCCCAGGATGTGGTCAGAGTTCCTCCTTGAACAAGGATCTGACCCTCCTGTGCGAGCCGTGACGGCGTCTTCTCTCGAGCGGGAAGCGTCTTCGATGAGAGCAACTCATGGAAGATGGTAGGGTGGCTCCCGTCGAGCGTCCACTTGTCGGTGTTTTGCTGAGCCTCGATGCTGTGGATTTGTTCGAGGATGTCGTTCTTCATCTTCATGAATCCTCCCCATCCTGGGATACATCGACTCGAGATGGACTCGGGCAGAGCATTTACAAGCGTAAGCACCCAACTTACGTGCTTCACGAATGGGCCCATGTGTGTACCGACGAGCAAGTCGTTTGTGATCTCAGCCCCGAAGTCCGACTTTTCGACTAGGTGATCGCTTCGAGCAAAAGCATACTCGTTGATCACATCTGTCATTCCATGTTAGTTTTCGAGCACCGACCAATGGAAGCAATAATCCGTACCATGAGTGAAGGCCGAAAAAGGATACATGACATCCAGGGGCTGGCCGTTGGAGACATGGGCGTAGTTTCGAAAGGAGTCCAATAGAGCATCCACTCGCTCCTCAATCACCGGCTGCAAGTTGCGCACACTTTGAGTTGAGAAGAAAGGGTTCAGCGCACTTCGCCGCAACCTGTGAAGGTTGTGGTCGACGGTCGCAAGAGCGCTCTCTGCTACACTGTCAGTCCCAGCCGACAAGATATCCGCAGAAGAGAATTGCTTACGAGGAGCACCGAACTGTTTGTAGGTTAGCCAACACGTTCTTATCCAAAGGAAGGGTTTCGGGATCTGTCTTTACCTGCTGAGTGTAGAAATTCCACTTGTCTCGGCGACGGCCAGGTCCAGTGTAGAGCTCCGAGAAGAAATCGGGGTCTCCCACATGGACCTCCCAGGGGTTGATACGAACAATGGGGCCGTATTGCTCGTGCATGTCGATGATCTTGAAGGTGTATTGGCCCCCAAGATGATGTCGTAGTAGAACTCATAGTATTGAGTCAGTGCCGCCAGCCTGGGACCAGGGATATGGGCCAGCGGACTGAGCCATAGCCGCTGGATGACCAGCTGGACGACGTAGATGAGCCAGATGGCTGCGAGCAGACAGGTGGTCTGCTGCCAGGTGAGGGCAGCGATTGATTCCAGGAGCGCCATGATGGTCTCTGGGTCTCCTGGACTGGTGGTCTCTTGGACGGTTGGTGTCTTAGTAGCCGATCATGAGCGACTCGCCCTTACAGGCGGACGTTGTCATTGAAAGAGGTGGAGAGTTCGCCCTGGCTGCAGCAGGCCTTTGTCTTAGTCGGGGACAGCACCAAACAGAGAGCAGGCATCGTGAGCTGGAGGGAGGTGCGCAGGCCGGGCGGGTTTTGTAGTGCTTCCCGGCCACGCATTCGCCATCGCAAGACTAGGAGCTCGAGTCGCTGATGGGCTAGACGCCGACGGCGGGCGCGACGAGGTGCGGGCCGCGTGGAGACGTGCTCTGGCGGTGAACGATGTTTTTGCCCTTTGGACTCGTTTGCAGACAAGGGGATCAAGGGCCGCCAGCTGTCACCGCAAGTGCTGCGCTGTTCGTTGGGTGAAGCATGGCTGCGCGCCACAAGAAGCGGAGTCCTGGCCTGGTCGCGGACGTCGTGGAGGCGTGGTCGAGCCAATGGGTATGCCAGCCGGGAGCCGGGGGCGCTGGCGAGGATTGTAGACGCTTGCGCACAGTGGGCGAGACCATTGGATCGCTAGCGAGTAACGCTCCTTCAAGCATGCTTCAGGGACAGAGTTTTTGCTTGTCGACGATCAGGGGGCGCTTTTGTCGACGTGGTTCGCGTTGCGGGTTTGGGAATAGGATGAAGTCGGGGATAGCGGAAGGGGTTGGTGGAGAGGTTGGAATGGGGGAAAGCGGCAAAATGGCGGTTGGCGGTTCGTGAAGGCGGGCTTATAGCGGTGGCTGCAATGGTGGGCCGGGCGGTCATGGTGTTGTAGAAATCGGGTTGATCGGTTGCTACCGAGCCAGGAACCAAAGGGCAGGGGGAGAATCAATCACCGAGATTGATCGAGTCACCCAAAGAGGGAATGCGGTCAACCGAAGAGATGCCCGGCCATTCCATTATTTCCCTCGTTTCGTCAGATGCGGATGGGCCATAGGTTTGCCAGCTCAGCGTGTGGGATGCGGTGACAGCTCTGGGTATCCCAGCCATCCTCGACACCCAGATGTGGAGCTGAGTTGCACCGGGCGCTATGCTTTGATTCCCTAGTGAGGAGCTTGTTCAGGAGAAGTCTAGAGCATTTTTAGGGACCTTGAAACTCGTGGCAAACTACGCCCAGAGTCTTGTACATAGTGTTCGCACTTTGGAAGCCGGCCAAGAGGCGGTGATGTTCCCCGCATCCGAAGGTTTTAGTACTTACACCTTTAACCTCGAGCGAGACTTTGAGAGCATGAGCAATCCCTCCGTATTTCGTCCCAGACATGTGCCCATTCTTCGCTGCCTGAAGCAACCCGGCCGGATGCATCATGTCCATTGGTTTATCGCTCAGCCCTAATGGCCTGTAACATCTCAAACGAGACCCCATCCACCTGCCGGCGGTGTCGTCGCGGGCCAGCATCAACGCCGTCAATGCCTCCGACGCGCGCGAGTATTCGTACATAGACTGCGTCCCGAAATATATTCTATCTCCGTGTCAGTGCAGCCAAGGCTGTGCTTTTGATAGTAAAAAAGACTTGCGTCCTGCAACCTGCCCACAAACACCTCCATGTCGCTCCCTGCCTGTTTTAGCACCGCGTGGGCGCGTGCCAGGGGATTGGATGCGAACCGCAGTGATACGACTGACCCAAGCATATCAGGCCATCTGCTAGGGGGCGCGCCGTACACGAGGCATTCGCTGCCATAGAAACCGGAAATACCCAGTCTCCCAACCACGGTATTTCAGCAAAGGGTCGGTTTACGCCTGGTGCAATCGCGCTGTTGCTTCTCCTCCGTGGACGATGTGTATCAGTCGGTGAAGCGTCGTCGTGCGAGGGGGCCGCGATCTTCCTATCAGCGCCGACCTGTCACCACGCCACCTCACGGCACGAGGCAAGAAGGTTCGGGTCTTGGGCAAAATAACTTCTACAATTAGTCTACAAGCTTGCGTATTCGTAGTGAAGTTCAATGAGGTGGGAAGTTTGGGAGTCGTCACAAGACGGCCAGCAGTCTGTTTGCGGTCGATACGTTATTCCGACAGATCTTGCGCATCAATCACCTGCGAATAACACGGCAGATACCCGACATCTACAGTCCTCGCATATCGACGACCCCAACAAGACGCGGGACGTGCTTCGTTCGAGCCGCGGATGGCAGATGTCGATTCGATAGCAAGATCCCCGAATCTGTTCATCGGCCATCGTGAGCCATTTTCCTGTTCCCTTATCCACCCCCAAAAGATGGCGCAAGGCTGGAAGAGGGTCCCGAGTTTCCCAACTGGGCCGACGGGTCTGCCCGCGATGCAGCAGTATTCCCCGCCCCCACCCGCATAATCCGGGGTAGTACGTCCCGTAGATATAAAGCTTCTTGGGTCCAGAACTCGTCCATTCACCCTCCCACCACCTCTCTGCCAGAAACTGAAGATCTGCCGTCCTCGGCCCTCCTTTGGACGTCTTCCGTCCCTTCCCCACCACCTCGGCTGCTTCGATCCCTCAATTCCAAGCAACGCGTTTCGTGTTGACCATGCCGATCATCTCGGATCGGACGCCACTCGCCCCCGCCGGCTGAAGTTCCGGCTGGCATGCAACAACAGTGCGAGCAGGCCGATGATGTTGCTAATTCTCATTGTGCATACAATTTTCGGGATCCGGCAAGGCTATTCCGAATCCATCACTACCAAAACAGAAGTGATGAGTTTCGTCGTGTTGCTAGCATCAGTCACTGAGAAACCGTCGTGAAAGTTTACGACCTCTCACAATACACATGCTACAGTAGCAATCTCCTCCGCTCGAAGGCTTCCCCCCCTCCCCCTCCTGTTTAATCTCTCACTTTTGACTTTGTTTTTCTTTTTCTTCTTCTTTTTTTCGCCGATCATCGTCATCGTCATCGTCATTATCGTTCCACTAGCCCTTCGCTTGGCTTGTGCACCCCCCCTCTCAACAATGATGCAAGGAGCTCTTGATGAAGGATGCCCCGGATCTGGGTTCTGGACTCGGCGGGGTCCCACAACTTCACCCCTTCGATCCCGAAGATAGTCTGGAGTAGGAAGCTCGGGAGTGCAGTACAACGTGCCGCGTCGCTAGCCCTCGTCTCTATCCCGGCATCGACTGGTCCCACACAATCCTACATCTTGTCCCCACCAACCCGGAAGACTGGTTCAAGGTGCAAACCGCTAATGTACGGCCGTCTGCAATGTACCTCGCCTATTCATCCGCCAGCCCAACAACTCCTCATCTCTTGGGCTCCGTTTCAGGCCGTTAGGTTGGGAATTGATCTACAATGTCACGATCGAAGGGACAGACTCGGCAACGTCCCAGCCTTGGTAAATCAACGTCCGTTGCCAGATTCTTGATGAAATCATTCCAGAGAACATATCTTTTGGTGATAATTATCCCTCCAACTTGCGGGAGGGGGCTCATGCGTATGATGAAATCTATTGCGCGTGTGCGCGCGGCCCTCTCGCGGTATTCCAGCGAATATCTCCAAAATCGAGGGCGCCGTGTCTATTTTCCCAACCGTCCCAGCCCAGGCCAAAAGCAAAACTCCCCAACACCTTTTGGAAACCCCCTCATTCTAATCGGCGGTCGAGGTCATTAACTCGGTCGGTGTGCTGTGCGTCCTTCCAGGTGATTGCTGCGCGAAACTTGGAAAGTCAGCCCACGTCCATTTGACTGCAGGGAGGCTCAAAGGGGGTACCAACCTGTCCAACACAGCTCGTCATGGTATCGAAAATCCAGGAAATAATCGAGAGCAGGACGAATACTCATGGGCGACAGACAGTCTTCCCTGGCTTTGGCGGTTTGGGCGAGTTGGGCTTTATCACGCCAGTGGTATCATAAGGTCCACGTGCCATGGTTCGTGATGTCGAGTGGTGGTGGGTGGGTGCGATAGCTCTTTCGTCTAAGGAGGTGGTGGCAGCAGGAGAGTTGTCTGTGTGGATCGGGCTGCGAGGCTGCGGACGTTGGACAGGTTGCGAAGAGGACGAAGGCGATGCAGCAAAGAAAAGGAGCGACTGAATTGCTAGAAAGATGAACAGCGAGTTGTCTGAAGCACCAAGGGATTTTGCTGGGACACGAAAAATTAAATCAAGACGGGAGTCGTTGTCTTAAATTTTTTTTGGGAAGCCCAGGGCGAAATTTTAAGGCTTGCACGCATGCTCGCGTGGCTTTGGCCTACCTAAGCTACCAATGTTGCGGTCTATGGGCGGTCAGCAGCACACCCCTGAGAACGGTCCTAGGTTTGGTATCCCAAGCCCCGAGCCCCTGTACTTGTTTTTTTGCTGTGCTAGGATCGGCAGGGGTGGTGAGGTTCTGTTCCATTAGCTTTGTTGTCGGGGGTGGTGAGCTGGAGAAAGCGGGAGCGGGAAGCTGGGAGTTCGGAAGCTGGACGGGGCTGAAGGCCGTTCGTTGGCTTGTTGGGTGGCCGCGGCTGTTTTGTTTGCGCGGCCGCGGGCATGTCTGGTTTGCCCGTTGACGCAGAAGCAGCAGCAGCACAAAGACGATGGAAGCACGCAGTTGCCCTGATGGTGATTTCGGCCAAGGTGAGAGAGAAAAGAGCGGCCTGGAGCTAGAGCGTTGGTGGTGAGTGGCCGGGGGCATCACCATCAGGGGAGATGGGCGTGTTAGTTGGCCGGGGAGGGATCCCAAGGGTTCCAGGTTGTGGGGGTCCCAGGGATCGGCTGGCACTGGGAGACTGGGACTGAGCGTTCCATGCTGGCTGCTAGTCTCCCAAGCTCCGCCGGGTCGTCAGGGGACCCTATTCCAGGCACAATTCTAGAAGAGACGCCCAGACGCCTTCGCTGGAAGAATGGGGTGGCGTCGTGCGTTGGGGACCCGCGACGGTTTGACGGTGTGCCCCAACTGGGCGGGCGGTGACGTCCATTCTCTCGGTGTGAGTTGTGAGTGGATGACACGGGCGTTGTTGGCCACTTCAGAGTTCACTGGCACTCAAGTGCCATGACAGACATGGGTTGTGACGAGTCACTGACGCTCAGTCAGAATCAGGGCAGAGTTGCATGGTGGATTGAAACAGGACTCATACCTCTACGCTAGACACGGGACCGCCATACACACACGGGAAGGGCACACGTTAACAAGGGCAGATGGCAGATGGCAGGAGGCAGGATCCGACGAAACAAAGAAACTCTCCCTCAGTGTCATCAAAGGGCCAGACAGATCCCGTCAATCAATCACAAATCGCAAAGGCGCAACAAGCCACCGACATGGCATCCGCAAGCGCTCGTCATCCCATGTCATACCACAACTGGCAACACATTTCTTCGACCGCTCGGTGCGCTACTCGGTGCTGCTCGGGTGCTGCACGGGGCCGTCACACACACTCACACACACTCACACGCACGCACTCACACATACGAAGGAAGTACACACGCACGCACGCACGCACACCTCTTTCTCACACACACCTCACACACACACCTCTCAAACCAGCCCGGCTGGTGACGTTGTCCACTCCGGGGCTGGCTGACACGGCTGGAACTGGCTGGATCAGAGCCGCATCCCTGGAGATTGATGATGGACAAAGGGCCGCAGGCCCTGAAAGGACACATCTTGCTCCGTATTCGTACGTGGTTTGGCTTCCCCGAGGTTCCCTTCCGCCTTTTCGGGTCCGCAACGGCGCAAACACAACCTCTCTCAGAAGGGTTCGCTTTCCGCCCCTAGCTCCATGGCCGTCTCATTTCCCGGACCACGTTGTTCTCAATCTCAGCCCTCCAAGCTCCGGGACTTTGCAAATCCCCCCCCTGGGATGGATGGATGGATGGATGGATGGCCCATCAATCATCACCCATCCCCCGTTCCCAGTCCCCAGTCCCCAGTCCTCGGGCCCTGTCAGAGCCCACTGGTGGGAACGACGTCGTCCGCTTCCATTGTTCCGCCTTCCCACCACTCGCCGCCAAGCTTGCTTCTTTTCGCCTGGGCCGCGGCCCCGTGCTCTCTGCCGATCTGGCGGATGCCGGTTGCAGGCGCTGCAGCGTCCGGATGATGATTGATATGAGCGGAGTGGAGACGCCCGCGCCCCCTGGAATAGCGCCTGGTTGGGCAGGCGACAAAGGGAAAAGAAAGGCGCATCTGCGAATACTACCCACAAGTATCTAATCGGAAATCACATCTGGGCTTCTTCCCGCCGTGCATGCAGTGGCCTCTTGTGACACCGCCATGTCAGAGGTATATCGAACCGGTGAGGAAGGGAGTGTACTTGGTACGGATGACAGATGACAAGGGGAAGGGGGGAGGGCGTCCACGGGCCGTACGTAGCCTTCGCTGCAGGGCGGATGCACGCTGTTAAGGGCGTCCCCCAAAAGGAGAATTTCCATCCACTATCAGCCACATGCGTCGGCGGAGGGCGACAGCAATGCAGCTTGACAGCCACATGGGCAGGGGGCTAGCACGATACGAGCGTCCTCTTTCTCAGGGTGGGCTTGTTTGAAGTTGTCAGGGTGTTTGAGGGAGTCCTGTCAAAAGCCGCAAGGCCAATCGGAGCCAGTTCCATGAGGGCGGTCCCTGATCCGACTGAGCCCTGAGGGAAGCAAGGAAGCGTAGTGGAAAGCACCCAAGCACCCAAGCACCCAAGCACCCCTTGGTCATTCCGCCGAAATGTCAAATGATCTCCCAAGCATGTCCAACAACGGTACCAAGTACGACTACGAGCGCCTAGAAGGCATCTTCCGTCTGTCAAATCCCTGCCTACATGAGAACTCATGTGGATGGGCCCAGGATCCGGGTCTCCCAACAAACACCACGCTTGCCTTTCCCGCTTTCCCGGGGTGCGGAGCGGCAGCTGACGAGATGTACAGCCGTACAAGTGCCGGACGCCATACGAATACTACAGAGTTTCCCATAATTCCATAGTACTCGGTCTCGCGTTGGCACTTGTGGGACGAGCGTGAGCATGTTCCATGTCATGTGCCATGGGCGCAGCGGCCACCGCCAGCCAGGCCACCACGCGGCAACTTGCCCTCTTCTCGCCTCAGGCTTGTCGTCTCCCGCCTCAATCCCTCGGACGCAGGGGCCTGGTTCCCCGGGTGCCGGTGGGGCGGGAACAGAACCGTGGCTCCGGTGCCGAGACCAGTGGCGGGGATGGGACGGGCCTAGCGGAGGAGCTGCCGCCGGGGGGACCGGGGCTGGTGGCCATGTCCATGCCAATCCGTAGCGGCGTCGTGATAAGATTGTTCGATGGAAGATATCCTCCGCGGAAGGGGGGAGGCCCTGGTTGGCATGGCTTGCCTGTAAGTCCTGAGTCAAGAGAGAAAGCCAATCTCGAGAAGGCGGCATGCTCTAGTCATTATCGCTCGAGTGTTGGTTGTGTTCCTGAGAGATCACGCTCATTAAGCAATTTTCACCCTTGACTTTGAGCCCTGGGAGATTCTGTAAACTCCAAAATAGTTACTGATAGACCTTGGCCATGAAGAGTCATTCGCACGCATGGCGCTTGCTCTGCGACTGTGACATTGCGATTGTCAGGTCAGCCTTACTTTGTTAAATTGATACGACAACCCATTACCAGGGACCTTGACAGCCCAGCTAACAGGTTATTTTTGCCCGGTCAGACCGCTTCAGTGGTCGTCTGTTGGTCGTTCAATGAAACACAATATCAATTCCATCCAATAATTGCGCGCAGAATAAAAGTAAATAAAAAGGTACAATCCATGGCTGACATGGAGTCATTCTCGCAACACACACCTTTTTCGGGGTTGTGCTTGAGTTGTGCGGCGGGTACTCGTAGCTGAATAATTACTGCAATTGGAACGGGGCAAACAAGGCAAACTTCAGCTTAGTTCCCATGTGTTCGACCTTAAATTAGAGACACATCTACTGTTTTCAACAAGGGTCTTCCATGTCTCGACACAGGGCCTTCAATCCAAATGCTTGTCAACCCGATGTCCTGGTAAAATTTGTGATTTTCCGAGTTTGTGAGAACTAAAGTACCCAGGCAAAAAGGAATCGTGAGATACCACTGACCACTTTGTTACGCATGAAAATTGACACCGTTTTACCAAATTTAGTCCATTTAGACAGAACATCTATCGTGTCAATTATCTTTCGAGTATT
Source organism: Neonectria sp. DH2 (assembly GCA_003934905.1). Taxonomy (NCBI): domain Eukaryota; kingdom Fungi; phylum Ascomycota; class Sordariomycetes; order Hypocreales; family Nectriaceae; genus Neonectria; species Neonectria sp. DH2. The sequence continues at coordinate 858,273 of RQWH01000004.1, read as the reverse complement.
TTCAATACTGCAAGACCTGAAACTCGCGTCATCATTGCCAAGTGTAGGGTACGCCAGTGGGAGACAGTCTACGTGCTGTCCGCAACACTGTGCTAGTCCACCATGTTTGACCCCAAAACGCCAGCCTAGAGCACAGTGTCAAAAGCCGGCGAACACCATTGGTAAGCAGTTGAAAGTTCTGCAATTGTCTCAAGCAGAGCATCACCATCCATCCGCCAAGGAAAATCGACCAACTGGACATTTGACACCTTATCTCAAGCACAATGCACTTCCAGCCTATTGAGCACGCGGCAGACGACGCCTACATCGTCCAGGCGCAGGACACCTACCAAGTGGAAGTGGAAGTCCCGGCCACCCACGATGCCCTCGACGATGTCTTCGGCTCCGGACCCTCGTCGCCTGTTGCAGAGCACCAGGATGCGGCCCCCAGTGACGCCCACCCCTCTGACATGCGTCGGCTGCAGATGGAGCATTCAACCGCGGGGTACCGCGAGGGCGTCAGTTTCGCCAAGGACAGCAGCATCCAGGCCGGCTTCGACGAAGGGTTCAGCCTAGGAGCCAGTGTTGGCCTGAGGGCCGGCCAGCTGCTGGGTATGATAGAGGGCATCGCCGATGCAGTGCGGGGACGTGATGATCCGGACGCCGTACGGGCAGGGGACTTGGTGCGCGAGGCGCGAGAGGAGTTGAGCATTGCGACCATCTTTAAGCCAGACTACTGGGCCGAAGACGGCAATTGGAAGTACGAAGTTCGACCAGCACAGGGCACCGACGAGGTGCTTTTTCCTGACGTGGCCGAAGCACACCCTTTGATACGGAAGTGGACGGCGATTCGGGATGAACAGCTTGCACTATGGAAGATTGACCAGACTATCTTGGACGATGAGACCGGGCACCGGTTGGATTCCATCATGGACGAGCCGATCGCTACGTCGGCGGTTCCCTCAGCGCGGAAACCGTTGGATTGGTGAAGAGGGCCTTGACCAAGAAGTGTCGGAAAGAGACGGGCTATTTGACCCTTTGAATGCGACGCATGATTCCAGCTGGGGGCATGTCGAGCATTTGTGGCTGATTCGAGGACGTAAGGGACACACGCTTTCGGGTTGCCGGCAGGTACGTTTCCCCTTATCAAGTGAGATGGATGGCTTGTGTTTTTGCAGCCACCACGGTGAACAAGATAAGACACAAGCTGACACGGGGACAGCCGACTCTTGTCACCTCGCCTCACTTATGGAACTGGATGTAATATTCCGACGAGTTTTCCTAGTGTGTTTGGCGGTAGGGATTGATGAGGGATTGTCGGTTCTCAAACAGACTAAAAGAGATAACCCGTCTGGCGCTCAACCTCGGAATTGAGAGACACGCGGGAAAAGAGGACACTCGACTTATTGGCGAATCATGCTACCAGGGGCTTTAAACGATGTACATTGACGTATCAGTAACTTGCTCGAAGTGCAGCTCCCAATCGCCGTGATTCGCATCTTCGAGCAAGACTACGGGTGTGGACGAATGCAGGTTGTCTGTTTCAACATTGTGCCATTTGCCACCCATCGTGCCGTATCTTGCAGACGTCTCCTGCACACTTTGACGAGAATGGGCGGAACCCTGGAGTTATCCCCGAGACAACTTCATGCCGCATCCCTGGGAACTGATTTGAAGAGAGTTCACGCCCCTTACTTAAAAAAAAAAAAGCAGCTACAGAAACCTTGCTTGTGGCGGAGTTGCGGCATTGACTCCGGGAGAGAAAACAAAAAGCAACGTCCACCTTTCAGGCCTGCTGCAAGGGAGGCAGGGATTCAATGTTTCACCGGTCCAAACACCTCGCCGCGAAAACACCCCTCTGAAAGACTTAAAACCCCCTTTCTTTTTCCTGCCTATTCCCTGCTTGTGCGGGGATGTGATGATTTAGCAGCCTCTTTTGCTCGCGGGAGAAGATACGGACTTGCCGTAAGCCGATCTATCATGTTCTAAATGCATGACTCAGTTGTTGTCTCCCGGGACATTAGGTAATGAGGAAACAAGCGTCGGCTTCAATTGAGATGGACTCGTGGACCGAACTCGGCGGAATAGTAACACACTTGCATAGTCTCAAAAACTATCTCGATGCTATAGCATCCGTAGAACTTGGATGATGACACAAGAAGTCATATCTTCCCTCCTAACGGCCTCTTCTGTACCGCTGTTGACTCATCAATCACTCTTTCAGACCTCTAGCTACAAAGTTGACTAGCTCGTTGAAAGAGAAAAAAGGTCATTCGATTCACTCTCGTAACCTCCCCAACTCCGTAGCTATGAAGTACAATAGCATGCATGACCTCCGCGCCCTTCCTTACAGCCACCGCCGAGGGTCTGCTGTCTCTTGACATCGGCCTCAAAGGGCATTTCCTGGATAACTGTATCGACGTCTGGCACGGCGCTGACATTGACGACTGCTACTATGACTCCGGGGAGGAGTGGTCCGTCCACACTAGCTTGTTGAACCGTCTCGACTAGGAGGAGCACGTTTGGACTGCGCGGACCAAGTCGGCCACGGAAATCCATACCGTTATCGACTGCCCATTCTACCTGACTGGCATTCCCACCACCGTTAGTTATTGCCCTCCTTCTTCGATTCGTTGGTGGCATCTCGGGATGACAGATTACGTCTTCACGCCGGAATGAGGCCTCAAACGAGATGAACGGTGTTCTGGGAGGTTGAGCTGATTTGAATGGGTGATGTTTTAGATCCCCGACTTAGGGAATGATTGGTGTCTTGTGGATATTGTGACTGAACCTTCCAGCATCTAGTCCTTCGTGCATTTGAAGCCTGCCTCGCTGGTATTTTGAGACAAGGAGTGGCTCGGGCTGGATTTCTCCTGCATCAAGCTCAGGCTTCGCGTGTTCGACCGTCGTGTCCTGTATCATGAAGGAATGTTGTGCTCTTGGCGACGAGAGTCTGGATCATCTCTGAGCGTACTCGCGAAGCCTCTTGGCTACATCCTCGATGCGATCGTAGTTTCCGTATAACTCCTTGGTGGTTTCCCAATCGCGGCCCTGCTTCCCAAAGACCATGAGCTTCAGGACCTTCCCGTCGTCGTCCATGACAACTCTTCCACTCCTCTCATCTGCCCAAGTGAACCGGATCTGTTTGGCCTCGATGTCTGCGATGCCAACCTCCACAATATCGTTGGCGGTCAGGTTCTCGGCAGTCTGCTCGTGCAGTCCCAGCCCGCGCCTCAGGTCTGCGGAGATACCTAGTCTGTTGTGATAGCGGACAATTTCCCTCCTCAGCGTCCTCGCAAATCGACCCAAGTCATGTTCCGCAGACTCATCACTTCCAGGCCTCTGAGGTGGCAGGTGGCGTGCAGCTAGGCCAGCGAGAGGAATGGCTGGTGGGAGGGTATGGCGATGGATGCGGAGGTGCTTGGAGCCGGGGTATGGACGGTTGAGCATGACGTAGTAGGGCCGGAGAAAGCGGCCCTGGGACAAGACCTCGAAGCGCAATCCGAGGACGTGGCCGCCGTTCACGGCGTTGGGGTCGGGATCGTGAACTTTGAAGGAGGTGACGGAGCTGCAGATGCGATGGAGCGATTGCTGGACGTAGGCACGCTGCTTCTCGGACTCGGCGAGGAGGCTTGATCGTACAGGGTCGGTTCTTTTGGGGGCGCGGGAGATGGCAGATGGCTTGAGAAGGGACTGAGTTGAGGCTGCGGAAAGGATGGTAGAGGATTCGATGTTGAGGTTCTTGCGCAGGGCGGCAGCTAGGTGGTCGTGTTAGGTGGTGATGTTCATGTTGATACTGGCGAAGCGGCGCATTGGAGGGACGGAACCTACCTTGGTCTTTTAGGGCGGAAATTTCCTCATCTAAGAGCTCCTCTTCTGTAGGAGAATGATCTGACGACATGGCGAGGTGGTTTGGGGTTTAGATGTGGTGGTGACAATTGTAACGTTGAGCCTGATCAACTTTGTTGATTGTCGCGATGCGATGAGCTTTGGTTGGCGCGTCACCACCCACCTTCAACTGATAAGATAAGACCCCAGTGGCTTGTGACAGTGGCTTCAAGTGGCGGCAGTGGCTGTGCGTACCGTACCTGCAGCTGGGGGATTAGTAATGCGGAGCGATGCGCCGGCCCCTGAACCTGAACGCGTTCGGGACAGTTTCTGTGGAGGCGCGTCTCCCAATCGAGGCAAAGCCCATCTGAAGAGCATGGGAATCTCGCCTCAGAAACGAGTTCCTCAGGTGAGGGTAATTAATTGATCCAAGAGCCCGAGTTCCGGATCTTTTGCGGCTTTGCAACCTGTGCGACATTCCGGCATCGGACTGTTTTGGTCCATGTTCTTGTCTCATCTCATCTTATCTCATACAATCTGGAGGGGCGTGACGCGCATGTAGCGTATGTGTCCGTCTAGTGCCCGTCTCGCCACTAGAGAAGGGCAAAAAAGGCACGCGGCGAAGAGGAAGAAGAAGCGTGGCCACATCTAGACGCATCAGTGGCATCCTCCAACGCCAGCGCATCGTATGCGATCGGCCCTGTGACAAAGCATTCTGACTCTGACTCTGACTCTGACTCTAACTCTGATTCTGATGCTGGGACGTTGAGGCCACGGTAGTCCGTTATCCCAGTAGCGTTTGGCGGTGGCTTTGGACGCCAATCCAGATCCAGATGCAGCCTAGGAGGCCTAAGAGCCAACCTATCTTCCGCGTTGCAGGGTGTTTTTCATCGATTCCGGGCGGGTTTTCGCTTTTTTGCTCTTGAAACCGCGACCCGCGACCCGCGACCCGCTTCGCCCGCTGCCTGGACTGGACTGGACTTTGTCATCCCCATCTCGGTCGGGCCCTTGATGGATTGTCGCCTTCGTTTATGCTCGTTGTCTTTTTCATCCTGGCCTTCCTCTTCTCTTTATCCTTGCTGTCATCCATCTGTCTCTCCCTCTTGATCCACCATAAGACCTTCATTCTTGCCGCCTTCTTCCCCACTACTACTATCAGCTACTACTGCTACTACTACTACTACTACTCCTACTCCCTTCGCAGAGCTTTTCGACTTTCTTCGCACCAGACACACACCCTGATCGACCCCTTCGGTTTGAAACAAATCCATCCATCCACCACTCTGCCTCTTTATATCCAGCCAGCAACGTCATCGACACTCTGACGCCGCCCCGACGCCCTGTCGCCATCGCTCCGATCCTTGACGCCGCCGAAAAATCCACTTTAGCGGGCAACTCCTATCCCTCGCTGCCCCCCTTGCGCCCGCCCGCATACATACATACATACATACATACCTTAGCCGTCTTCTGGCATACCACGCGCTTCGCTCCTCGCGATCCGACTTCTCCACGTCACCTATGACCGCCAGAGCCCGACGACCTCAGAAACAACCCCGCCGGCCTCCCCTGACGCTCAAAGTAGAGGATCCGAATGCCGCCCTGAACGGCATCCCCAACGGCAACATGAGCAATGGAGTCGAGATGCGCCGCAAGGCCCCAAATCCCGATGCCAACGTTGCCGACAGCTTCATGGCCAGCGAGTCCTTCTCCCTCGACGAACCCGTCCCCAAGACCCCCCTCCTTAACAACCACGGCTTCTTCGACCTCCCCCGCCAAGACCAGCGCAGCTTCCTGCTGCTGGTCCTGTTATATTTCCTGCAGGGTATTCCCATGGGCCTGGCCACCGGCTCCGTACCTTTCCTGCTCAAGAACCACATGTCCTATAGCGAGATTGGCGTCTTCAGCCTGGCCTCGTACCCTTACTCTCTAAAACTATTATGGAGTCCCTTCGTGGACGCCGTGTGGAGTCCCAGAATTGGGCGGCGCAAGACGTGGATTGTGCCCATCCAGTTCTTTTCGGGCTTCGGGATGCTGTGGTTGGGGTCGCACGTCGAGGAGATGATGGCCACCGCCGGCAAGCCTGGCGGCATGACGGCCTTTTCCTTCATGCTCTGGTGGTTCTTCCTGGTCTTGATGTGTGCTACCCAGGATATCGCCGTGGACGGTTGGGCGCTGACGCTGCTGTCGCCTGGCAACGTGTCGTATGCGTCGACGGCGCAGACTGTAGGCCTGACGGCTGGCCACTTCATGTCGTACACCGTCTTCCTCGCCTTCAACGCGGCCGACTTTGCCAATAAGTGGTTCCGCGCAGTCCCTTCCGACGAGGGCCTCCTCTCTCTGGGTGGATATCTCAAGTTCTGGGGTTGGGCATACATCATTGTCACCATCGGCCTGGGCTTTCTTAAGCGGGAAGACAAGTCGCACAACGAGGACGGCGTGTGGGATGTGTACAGAATCATGTGGGGCATTCTCAAGCTGAAGAACGTTCAGACCATCATCATCGTGCACCTCATCGCCAAGATTGGGTTCCAGGCCAATGACGGCGTCACCAACCTGAAGCTCCTGGACAAGGGCTTCGGCAAGGACAACATGGCCCTGACGGTGCTCATCGACTTCCCATTCGAGATTGGGCTGGGATACTACGCCGGCATGTGGTCGCAAAAGTACACGCCCATGCGTCTCTGGTGCTGGGGCTTCATGGGCCGCCTCATGGCCGCCCTCTCTGCGCAGGTTGTCGTGGCCATATTCCCTTCCGAGGGTGTGACCCATTGGTACCTCCTGGTTGTCATCGCCGAGCACCTTTTCTCGACATTTACAAACACAATCATGTTTGTGGCTGTCTCAGCTTTCCACGCAAGGGTGTCGGATCCCGTCATTGGCGGCACCTACATGACACTCTTGGCAACGTAAGTACACTTCCAGTTTTCTGCGACGGAAACAGATATGCTAACAGTATTTTGAAGGGTCTGCAACCTTGGCGGTACGTTCCCGCGGTACTTTGTTCTGCAGCTTGTGGATTCCTTTACCGTGGCCACCTGCAACCCGGGCAAGTCTGATGCCAAGGGCCTCAAGGGCCCGCTTGTCACCGAGGCGTTCTCATGCGCGCTCCAGCTAGACAAGGAGCGGTGCGAGAGCGGAGGAGGCACCTGCGAGATGGTGCACGACGGATACTACTCGGTGAATTTGCTGTGTGTGGTCTTCGGTGTGATAACATTCCTATGGTACATCAAGCCGAAGGTGCTGCACCTCCAGAGCCTGCCCCTACGGGCTTGGAGGTTGGCGGGGCCCAGCAAATGAGCGGCGCTGTAAGAGGAGGAATAAGAACCAACATGAAGAAGAACAAGATGAAGAACTTCGGATAACAGCCATGTAACTGTATTCATGTATAATCAGAGAACTGGAAGCACACGCCATCCATGTACCGGGAGATAGATAGAAGTCTTGGTGGATGAAGACATGGCTAAGCTAAGAAATGGAAGAATCATAGCCAAAGCATGAACAACACAGCCCTCCTGCTTCGATGTTTCAATTACCAACTATGCTAGAGTCTCCCTTCTTTTATTCAAGCCAAGTGGAATATACTCTCATGAAGGAAAATTCCGGCCCTGGATCAAATAGCCCCGGAAAAGGCGCCCGGACCGCACGGACCAGACGCCGGGCCGCATCGACCAGCGCCCCGCGTTTGCTGCCCGGAGTGGGCTTGGCATCGGACGCGGTCGTAGTCAGATCATAGTACTACATCAGCAGTCAACAAGATAAAATAATTCTGTTTGAATGGCTCACGTTTAATGCAAAGTAAGTAACAATCCATTCCTCCTCTTTCCCAGACCCTCGACGTCCCATCCCACAACCCCGTAGTGGGGGTTGTCCTCATCGCCACATGCCCCCCCCCTCTAAAAGAAACGAGCCGTGGCCCGAGGCTGGAAGATGAACAACATCTCGGCATCTCACCCTCCTCCCTCCGGAGATCCGGACGTTCGCTCCTCTCGGGCGGTCGGAGAACAAAAAACACACAATGCCCGAGTTTGGATGAGGCACTTTTCCCCCACCCAGTTTCTTTTTTTCTGGTTCGCCTACTTCGCGCTTCCCTATAAATTACTGGAAAAGATCCCCTCCCGGGATGGATACTGCTTCGTAGTTGTGAGCACAGGGCGATGGGGCGTTGTTGCGTGGTTCAAAGGTCGCCCCGAATTGCGGTGCGCAGCTAACAAAATGGCTCAGCCGATCCTTCCTTCTTCCTTTGCATCGTCGCAATCGCCTTGTTTAGTTTCCGAGCCTGACTCGGCGCCTCAGCTTTCCCTCTCGCTCTCATTCAACCTCGCCCGCCGCCGGTCTAACTCCGGTGACTCTGACTCCGCCTCGGCCTCCGGATCTCCCGTGTCTGACTCCGGCTCCGACTTCCACTCCGGACCCTCGCCCCTCTCCGCCACAATCTCTTCCTCCTCCTCCTCCTCCTCCTTCTCCTCCTTTCCTTCCTTTCCTTCCTTTCTCCCAGCCATGGCTACCCCCGCAACCTCCGCCGCCGAGGCCTTTGCTGCCGAGGACGTCTACTTCGCCGAGAACCCGGCCCCGCGCAACCTGGAGGCCCACGCCGCACTGGCCCGGGCCTTCATCGGCGCGCACGCGGCCGGCGGCCGGCGCGTGGTGCTCATCACCTCCGGCGGCACGACGGTGCCCCTGGAGCGGCAGACGGTGCGCTACATCGACAACTTCAGCGCCGGCACGCGCGGGGCCACCAGCGCCGAGTACTTCCTCGAGGCCGGGTACGCCGTCATCTTCCTGCACCGCCAGTTCAGCCTGCAGCCGTACTCGCGCCACTACTCGCACGCCACCGACTGCTTCCTGGACTTCCTGACGGAGACGCCCGGCGGCGGGCCCATCGCCGTGCGGCCCGAGGACGAGGACAAGATGCGCGGCGTGCTGCGCAAGTACCGCCTGGCCCGCGACAACAACATGCTGCTGACGCTGCCTTTTGTTACCATCGTCGACTACCTGCACGAGCTGCGCGAGATTGCGCGCCTCATGCGCCCGCTGGGTCCCGCGGGTTTGTTGTACCTGGCCGCGGCCGTGTCCGACTTCTTCGTGCCGCCGGACCGCATGGCGGAGCACAAGATCCAGTCGACCAACGCTGTGGAGGAGCGCAACGCCAACGCCAACGCCAACGCCAACGCCAACGCCAACGCCAACGCCAACGCCAACGCCAACGCCAACGCCAACGCCAACGCCAACGCCAACGCCAACGCCAACGCCAACGCCAACGCCAACGCCAACGCCAACGCCAACGCCAATGCCAACGCCAACAAAGCAGAGGACGAGGAGACGTTTGACAACTTCGACTCGTCCCCCGCGGTGCCGCGCTCCAAGCGACTTATCGTCGACCTGGACCCGGTGCCCAAGTTCCTCAAGAACCTGGTGGACGGCTGGGCGCCCGAGGGCATGATCGTGTCGTTCAAGCTGGAGACGGACCCGGCGATCCTGGTGCACAAGGCGCGGTACAGCCTGGACCGCTACCAGCACCACCTGGTCATCGGCAACCTGCTGTCGACGCGCAAGTGGGAGGTCGTCTTCGTGAGCCCCGGCCGCGCCGACAACTGGGTGCGCGTGCCCCGGGACGGCGGCTGGGGCGAGGCCGAGCTGCGTCCGCTCCGGGCCGAGGAGCTGCCGCACGACGATCCCGGCGTCGAGATCGAGGGGTTGATTATCCCCGCCGTCAAGGAGCTGCACGAGGAGCATATCAAGGGCCTGAAGCGGAGTTGAGCGTGTCAGTACAGTGGGAAGAGACACACGCATTAATGAATGGAAAACGGATTCCGTAGAGTTGGGACAGAAGAGAGCTACGGGTTGCACAAGCTGGCGGTCACAAAGACAGTATAGATATGGTTGTTTGCCCCTACCCTAGGATCAGTATACAAGATGAAGACATACTCATGGTCGTTCATGTCAGTGAAGTGAAGCCTATGCATTGCACCCGCTGCCACACTGAGCAGCCTCCGTCTTCAACCTGCAGAAGCAAGACGCCTTGATGGGAACATCCGCCATGGCCACCGCCGTCGCCAACAAGCCCTCAACCTCCTCCGCCGCCGCCGTGCGGCCCAGCTTCCGCAGACACTCGTGAGCCCCGTGCAGAGCCCATACGTTGTTTCGGTGCTGCAGCGCGCGAGGCAGCACGTCGCTCATGCCCAGGTCGGCGCGGTATACTTCAAGAGCCTCTTCGACGTGGCCCTGCTCCAGCAGCAGCGCCCCGTAGGCGTGCCGCGTGGGCTGCATCCATCCCCACGGCTCGTCGTAGGGCAGGTTGTCCTCTTTGTGGATGGCCTGGCGGAGGTGTTGGTACGCCGCGGTGAAGTTGCCCCGGCGGTATTCCAGCTCGCCGTCTAGCATCGACTCGGCGATGGCGAGGATGTCGACACACGTGTTGTTGAAGAGGGTACGTGACGGCTGGACCCGTTGCACCGCGCTGCGGAATAGGGCTTGCTGGTCTTGGGCTTCTTGGACCCGTCCCGTAGCCGCGAAGGCGACCCCCTTTGCGTAGTGCAGGACTGCCGTGGTCATGGAGTAGAGGCGCTGATCCTCCGGGAGGTCAAGCCCGATGATGTCGTCCCAGCGCCCGAACCGGATCGACACATGGGCGCGCAGCGTGAGGAACGCCTCTATCCAGTCCGCCATAGGGGGCGATTCCACCTGGAGGAGGTTTTTGGGGATGGACGATTCCAGTCTCGCCACCGTGTCGAAGGCCACCTGGGACTGGCCGGCAAACATGGCAGCGTAGACGCGGAAGTGGTAGTCGTGCGACCGATAGAGGGTATAGAAGTTGACGGGCCCTGCGGTGGCGAGGAACTTCTCGTCGGCCGTAATGGCCTGCGAGTTGGACGTGATGGCCTGCTGGTACTGCCCACACAGCACGTCCAGGTGCGACGGCATGTGGTGTAGATGGCCTCCGTCCGGGACGAGGCCGCGGAGGTGGTCCGCGACAGGCAGCGCGGCTTCGGGCGACGGCGACATCTCCATCAGATGGATGTACATGTGCAGCAGGCCGGGATGCCGCAGTGCTCCGTCCAAGGCGAGGGCGCCGTCGACGACGGCCTTGATCTCCAGCGTCCGCGCTCCGTCGGTGGGCTTCCCGGTGCGCAGGTCCCACAGCTGCCACGGCGTCAGGTTCATCAGCGCGTCGGCGTAGATGGTGACGACGTCGAGGTCGTCCGGGAACTCGGCGTACACGGCGCCCATGGCCTCGGCGAAGCCCCGGTTCCACGCGCCGCAGTTGGCCGCCGGCCGGCCCTGCGGATAGCGGAACTGCAGCGCCCGGATCAACGCCTGCTCGACCGGCGAGGCCCCGGCCGCGTTCGCGAGAGCCAGCTGCGCGGCGCCGTAGCCCCTTGCCACGGCGCCGGCGAGGTCCTTGTCGTCGAAGAAGCTCCACTGCTTGTTGTAGTTGGGCCCGACCGAGTACGCCAGGCCCCAGTACGCCATGGCGCAGCCGGCATCGGCCAAGACGGCGCGCTCGAAGCACACGACCGACTCTTCGTGGTTGAAGGCGTACGCCCAGACGAGGCCGCGGTCGAACCACGTCTGGCTCAGCTCGTTGGCCGCGGTGACTTGGCGATGATAGGTCCCCAGGTCGTACCCGTAGTCGTCGTGTGCCGAGGTTCCCTGCATCGTGATGCAGTTGGGGAGAGTCGCTTTCGAGAGAAGATGTATATACCTACGCAGCATCCAGTTGTTGCACTGTACTTGCCTGGTACGTTGCTCTCTCTGGAACTGGAACTGGAACTGGGACTTATTACCTTGATGGAAGTAAGTGAGGTAAAGTGGGTGGAGCAGCTGATGCTCGTATTCACCTGAGCAAACCGAGGCATTCGACTATTGGACAGACTCAACTTAGTCAAGGCTCCCCTTTCACGAATAACCATCAACGACAACACGAGCGCATCACGCGTGTTACGGCGTATCCCAGGTTGTCTTCACGACACGCAAATGTTTATTAGACATACCTATAGACAGACGCTACCTACAGCCTTCGTTGGCAATACTCATACTCAAAACTAGTCTAACTCGCAACAGCAATGCTAACCAGAGACGCCTGTACCCCGGGGTTTTTATCCCTTTCCCAATTTCCTTTTTGTTTTTCCTCGCAATGGTATCAAGATCCGTACCGTGGTATATCCGTCTTCGTACACATGTCGCCCATGTTTTTGTTTTGTTTTGTTTCGTAATCGATGAGTGTTCGTGAATTTGGGCATCTAGAGAGCCGCCCTCCAGCTCTTCCAGCCCAGCAGGCATACCTTGGCCCAAGCAAGGGCAACGACAGACCCAACATATACCGCACCCGTCATCACAATGAGGCCCGAGTACGATCCGTGATTGAGCTGCACCACGCTACCGCCGACCGGGATACCGATCAAGCAAGCAAAAGACACAACCGTATACGTCGTAGCATAGTAGCGTCCGTATTCCTGTGTCTTGCAGAGCCTGCCGATGCAGACGGGTGCGATGGCAATACTAGTCCCGCTCGCGAACCCGAAAAGCACCGCAAAGAAGATGACGCCGCCCGTGGTGTGGCCCAGGGGCAGCCAAATGCACAGCGTCGCCACGATGGACATGATTACGGCGAGGATGCTGACGTTGTAGGGGCCAATAACGTCGGCGTAGTACCCGGGGAGGACTCGTCCGACGACTGACCCAGCGTTCATAATGGGTATAAGGTTGTAGGAAAAGTCCCGTCCGAAGCCTTGGTTGAGCGCGTAGGTCGAGATGTAACCGAGCGGAATGAACAGGGAGAACTCCAGCAGGAAGATGCCAATGGTGGTAAAGAGGAAGGGCAGGCTCCTGAAGATGCGAATGTCCGGGTGCGCCGTGGCGTTCTGCGCCGGAGGGAGACGAGACCGGATGAGGCAGATACCAACCAAGCTGCACAACAAGCCGATCAGAGCAATGACACGCGTCGCCCAGGCATACCCGATCTTCTCGATCAGCGAGCTCAGCATGAGGGGGTAGATGATACCGCCCACGCCACCGGCGGTAGATGCAATACCTGTAGCCAGGCCGCGGCGGGCCTTGAAGTAGTGGCCGACGGCAGCAATCGAGGGGGTGAAGAGAAGCGAGCTTCCGAAGCCACAGAGCAGTCCGAAGGCGATGATGAAGTGCCAGAGTTCTGCAAGAGATTAGCAGGCGCGGCGAGGGCGTACTTGTTGGGGCATTTGCGGGTGTGCGAGGGTGGACTTACGTGTGCAGAAACTCATAAAGATCATACCGCTGACGGTGAAGACGGAGCCGGCGATGACGAGCCACTTGGGGCCGTACTTGTCGAAGACGGGGCCAATATAGACACCGCAGAAGAATGCCAGGAAGGTGTAGATGGAGAAGACCCATCCGACAGTGCCCTCACTATAGTCCTTGAGCTGGTTCTCGAGCACGTATGCCTGGAAGGTACCAAGAGTGTTCATTAGTCCCAGCGAAGCGAAGAGGGCGAACCACGAACCCGCGACCACAGACCACGCTTGGAAGCCGCCCTCGGGGTAGGTTTCTTCGAAAGAGGCCATCGAGACTGCGGTTGCTCGCTTCTCAAGGTCGACAGTGCCATTGCCGTTGCCGGGCCGGGTGTCCGGGGTGATGTCGGCCGCGTTGTCGAAGTCGTTGATGTCGATCGGGCCATCGTGAAGAGCACGAGATGTGACCTGGTGGCAGTCCATGGCTGCGTTGGCTGTATCGAGTAGTTTCGGTCTGTCTTTCTGTGTCCTTTTTCCTTACAACTCGAGAACTGTCGTCGTTTTTTGTTTTCAAGACACTCCCATTACCGTGAGTAGGATTTTCTTTACCCCAGCCGGAGAGGGGCGTTCCCCAGGGATCGGCCTAGATATAGACTTATAGTGTGGTCGGGATTCGGCGCCGTCCCGAACTAAGGACCCAGAAAAAAGGCGCCCATTCTCGGAGGGCGCGCTTGACACAATTCAACGGGCCCTAAAGCGGCGAAGTGAGAGGTAATGAAAACTCATGATTTGCTCGGCCCTTCGCGTTTGCTTGCTGTCTGCTCCACCTCCACCCGTTCGCGGATACTTGCGGTTATCGTGAATCTCGCTAGGACTTTTCGTATTGTTCGACTGTGACTGTTTTCTTGTTAGATTGGGCTCCCTAACTGGTCTCCTCTCCACTGCGGCCGGGGGCGGCAGCTTGACGTTTTCTCGCCTCTCACCGTCCAGACTGATCAGACAAAAGTCGTCTTTTTTCAATGGATCTGTTTCCAAGGATCTTTTCCAATGGGTCCATTGCAATGTATTCATCCCTGCTAGACCGGATCCTTTCCCCCGGGTTCCATTAGCCGACACGACGCTCTAGTGTAGCAAAAGAGTCACATTGACCACATGAGCTCGCACTCACTTGCCAACTTCGTAATCTGGCGAGCTGCGAGCTGCACCCCCTGCAAGCTCCATGCTCCATACACGCTGCATGCTGCATGCATGCTGCACGCTGCACGCTGCACGCTCCGATCCTCCATTGTCATGTGAATTTTCGCCGCATCGGATTCGACTTCGGCCAACCCTCGGCTATGTTATGCATCCATCCACAGTCAAATTGCAAATTGCATTGGTGATTGACGACTTTGACTAACCTCGATTATTCATCATTCATCCTTCAGCCCTCCTCGTCCTCCACCTCTTCCATTGTCACTTTCCGCACCGACGGTTGGGCTGTCGTCGTCGTTGGTGTTGGCCCTGTTGGTGCCTGACCGCTGCTTTTGCCTCTGTTCAGGTAGCCTTCCTTCTCCAGTCTGTCTGCCTCTTCCGGCTCCAACAGTCCGCCGTGGCCTTGGCCCTTATCCATCTTCATCTTGACCGCTGTCGGCACAAACGCCGCCACGGCTTCTTTTCTGAGATCCCGAATAACTGGTTTCGCCTCGTAAACCGTCTTGGCCTCGACGACTGGCGCTTCTCTTCTAGGAGCATCACCCTGCTCCTCTTGCTGCCTCGCTGCCATCTCTGCATTTCTGCGTGCTCGCCTCTCCGAGTACCACTTATCCAACACCTCTTTTGGTATTGGGGGCGGCGTGTCTCGAGGCATAGGGATGCTCCTGATCTCGTCGGGGACGTCTTCATCGCTAGTGGTCGCGTCGATTGACCCTCTCCTTCTCTTTCCCAGCACACCAGACCTCGGGTCGCGATCTCGTGAGTCGTGGTCTCGGTTCCAAGTTCGCCCGAACGTCGGCGCCTTGTCACCCAGTGTCTCCCTCGCCTTTTTTACCGCCCGGAGTTCTTTCTCCAGCCCTTCTAGCGTCTGCTCCTCATGCTTTGTAACTTTTCCGCCGCTCGTTGTGATAGCTTTGAGGTCGTCGATCTGCTTCTGTAGTCGCTCGGGGTTCTTTCGCGCCAGCTGCTCATTACGGCGTCCTTGTACTTCCGCTTTGCCTAATCTCGTGTGTTAGAAGCCGCTCACAGTTACCCAGGAGAAGCCAACGCACCCTTTTTGATGGCTTTGGCCTTGTCAGCTTTGCGCTGGGCCTGAACGGGGTTGTAGTTCTTTTCCTTGGCCATCTTTGCCGTGTCGCCAAGTTTGGTGATTCTTTCGTAGGAGGATTATCGACAACCGGTTTATCTTGACAACGGCGGATCGTGTGCGTAGGGAGGGGAGATAGTCGAGGGTTCGTGAAGCGTACGAGGCCAGCTGAAGAGAGTGCGATTTCCTTCCGCGAAAACGGCAGGCAAGCTTCACGTCACAGAAGCTCGGATCCACGTGCTGACTAAGCGCGGCATCAAAGTTCAGGCAAACATATCTACCCTGTACACCATGACAATGCTTCTCATTCTCTTTTACCGCACGGAAATATTGTACAACCATGAGCTTGTCTCAATTCCTAGTATTTCAACATGGAAAATTCGGTGTTTTTAAAGCCGCGATTTCAAGGGCGATGTCTCACGTCTTCACCCTCAGTTCGAACACCACACCAACATGTTGTTCAAGTTAAAAGAGAATTGTGATTTAGGATCGACGTGATCTAGAGCCACTGCTTGTACTTCCTCGTGGAGCTCCTGCTAGAAGGAGATAAAAGTTGACCACATCAACTCTAAGATTCTGATCTTAATAGTCAATGCCAGTGAAACCCCTTCTCTCAAATACGGCTAATGACGCTCATCAATATCGTGAATATGTTTCTGAACAGAGGCACTCCAGGATAATTCGACTTCGTGTCTCGACTTGCACTACCGTTGGCGACAGCAGTAACTCAACACCTGCTCGTCTTCACAATGTGAAAGGTTTAGAAGTAGTTCGCTGCCGAACTAGCCGTGGTGCCTGAGGTAGGATGACATAGGTGATTAACACAAAATATGCTGAACACATCAAGGAAGCCTTCTTCCCACGGGGACCCAGATATCGCGGTGACCCTGCTTCGAACACCCGTTTCAACGTAAGTGTCTCCACGAGAAGATATATTCTTTGAATCATGAATAATTACCTGCTGATTTGAGGGCGGCTTGTTTCTATCCTGCATGGTCATCGCCAAGAGTGTGATTGTTGAGTGTGGCGACATCACGGTGATCCTGCCCCAAGCCCATGTTCATGGTACAGCGATGGAAACAAAATCTCAACGATGCTAAGAAGCTGGCGTTCACCTGAAAGCGAAGATGAATACCGAAAACGAGGTTTAGGAAGAGTAATAAAGTCTTACAGCATTTATCATGCCCATTATAACCACTCCCCTTCTGAAAATTTCTCAGGTAGCAGATATCTATTTTTGCCATGGACCATGTTAAAACAACTACTGGAGCTACTGACTGGATCGCTACCGAATGAACATTTGATCGATTCATCGCCTGGCAGAGCCTGGGCTATCTGACTTAGCAATCGTGAGAAAGACAAGCTAGGTCTCCGGTGATTTCGTATGGGTGCAAATCCTCCCGTGTGCCATGCACCATTCTCGTATCAGTCAACGCGTTCCCTGAAGTTGTTCCATGTACCCCGAACTCGAGCAGTTCAGATATTTGGACATAAGTCAATGCTGGGATCGAGGCTATTGAATGCACCAGGGCATATGCTCAATCTGCCAGGGAAAGAAAAAAAACGTAACACATCTCATATTGATGCTGATGCAACATATTGATCGTGTTTATCTCTCCCTTGCTACCCATTCAACCACTCTGGAGCCAGCTGACAGTCTCAAAACTGAGGTATCGAAGTTCATCCCCCCCCGAGGACTCATTCCCACGACCTTGTCGACCTGCTCACATTACAATAGGCGGTCCAATTTTCCGGCGTTAATAGCGTGAGAGTTGCGTAACTTCTGTACTTTCGCTCGCAAGGTTGAATCTCACGACAATGATATTATTTTCTCAATACGCCTAGCAAGGTAGATCGTCCGTTAACCTTGCTAACTTCGACATGACCCGATACTTTCACCTAGCCAACCGATTGACTAAATGGAATATTATCAAGCGTATTGTTGAGAAGCTGAGTCTCACCAATGACAACTGTTATTAAGAGAACTCAGGGAGCTTACCAATACAAAAAGGACCCCAAGGATTAATATGAAGCTTGTCGGCGATAGGAACGAGAACGAGAATCACGGCGATGGCAGGCCCAACCCGACTTCGTCATTTAATTGAATCATCAAAACGACACAGAAAACCGAAAAGGATCGAATAGCTTCGTTCTGCCAAGAATCAGTCGACATGCGACCTCATCGATCTACTGAGAAGAGCATGACGGCATTCTCGTCCACGGAATCTTCAAATATCAGTTACAAATTCAGCTTTCAGGATTATGAGTCCCCAAATATATGAACAGGTGTTTAATTTACGTGCTCCAGACCGCATGGGAAACATGATCAGACTTACCTCGTGCGTTGGTGGCCAGCCGAGTTAAGCGACAGGATGGGGTCATGACGGCTGGGCATTAAGTTCATTAAAATTTGACGCTCGACATAAGAAAAGAAAGGACCGTGACAATATATTTCCTAGTCAATGCTCCAGGCTGTATACTCAGAAATGCCGCTGAAATTGTATAGAAACAGTTTACTGACCCCCCCTTGATCATGACTCTGAAATGGAGGCTGCTAAGTTGCTGAAGATCCCAACGCCGAGAAATATCCAAAAGAATACCCGGCATAGGGTATGGATATTGTTACCAAGAGTGCCGAAACATAAATGTTGAACGTGAAGATTGCTGCGGGAGGAAATTGAAGCTGGTATGGCATCGCATGGTGACAGAGGCGAAGAGGAGAGGGAGACCGACGATTGGATGATAGGGGATTCTCATGGTAGAGCACAAATGATCACACAAAGGTACAGACTGATTAAGATACTCCTGATTAAAAAGATCTAGAATGGTCGAGAGAGAGGGCGGCCGGTAGCTGGTTCTGTCTCCCTATCAAGGAATACTAGGCATTTCGGCCAATCATCAATTTCAATGAGCTTCTAGGTACATTTAAAAGGTCCCATAAACAGTCTTAATGCTGGCTTGATACCTCAATCAGTTGATGTAGTTCAGGGTATAAAGCCCTACCAGAATCATATGACATATAATCCTGGGTAAACTGCCATGGCCGCTGTCACTAATCAGAAGGCAGGGAAGAGATGTCTGTTTTGCACGGTAGACTTTCTGATGAAAAAGAAAAAGATTGAATGTAAAAGCCTAATGTGACCAGCGAAACTTCGACTGGGTCACCACAGATCACCACAGTTTACGTCAAAGCAGCAACAGCTCAGAGCAACGGAAACTGTGAAGGTTTGAAGTCGTCCCAAATAATGGGCTGATAGAAAGAAGACCTCTTCAAAGTCTTTAAAACAGAAGGCCACAAGCAACGCCTAACCTTCGTCCCTTTGATCCTCCCCTAAAATCAAAACTTATTGCCCCCCATGCTGAACCGCGTCCCCGTCCACCTCTCCAAGAGCACGCTCTCCATCCCCAGGGTCTCGGCCGGCGAGATGGGACTCTGCAAGAGCTCGCCTGTCCTATGCGGCGGCACAAAGTACCTTCGGCTCTGCCCGCGCTCAATCATCCTCTCGTCGGTGCTTTCTGGAGACGGCAACGGCGGCAGCGGTCGTTCGGGAACTCCGGGGAGAGGCGTGGTCGAGTATTTGTGCGGCGAGGGCGAGTGCATCGTGTCCTGGAGCAGCGCTATGCCCAGTGTGCTCATCGAGGAGCCGGAGTCTCGGCGTGACCATGGCGAGTGTAGGGGTGGGAACTGCTGCGTTGTCGGAGTCGGAGTGAGCGGGAGACGCGACAACGACAACGGGGGAACTTGAAGATCGTGAACACCCTGCTTTAGATTGATACCAATTACCTCAGCAGCCTTGGGAGGAACCGCTGGGCCTGGGAATGGAGTTGTCGAATAGCCTTGGGCCGTGGTGGCGAGGTTTCCAAACGAGGCGTCGGAGGATATAGATGCTGAATCGGAGTCAGAGCGAGCGACAACGCTCTTAGAAAAAGGGCCACGGCGACCGAATGAAGCCCCAATACCAAATAGGGTGTTACTAAAGCTCTTTGTGTTCTCTTGTGAGTTCGTAACGGGTTGGTTCGTAGTGGGATTGTTCGCCTGCGTGGCTCGGAGTTGTTGGCATAGCAGGTACTCCTTGTAAGTCCTAAAGCATATGAAAAATGTAAGGCCAAGCATAATGCCAGCGGCGATAGTGCCGCCGACGATGGCTCCTACATAGTTCTTCTGTTCAGGATGTCTACGGACATGACCGAAAGTTGCCGTTGTCCTGTCCGTCAGCTTGCCTGCAAGCTTGCCTCCCGTGTACATTGACGAGTTGGTTTTCGGTTGTCCCCACGCCTCGTCTGGCGTGTAAATGGGTACGGCTTCAGTTGGATGAAAGCCTGCCAACGCCACAAGACAGGAAAGAAGACATCTCGAGGATAGTGGCGGCCACATGGCGGTCGATCGATCGGTCTGCATAGGTAGTTCGTGAAAGGGCCGTGAACGTCTGGAAAGCCTGCCATCGGGGTCCTGGCACAGAGGGTTTTGACGGAACATTTAAGTATCACGAACACGGTTCGGTAACACGGCGATGGGACAGGACGGGTCGGTCGAGAATAGCATCGATTCGACAAAGGACCTTTCGTCCAACAACATAGTTAGTTCCCTTTGAAACTCCCCATGCCCTAGCCTCGATGTGGCATCGTGCCCATGGGCCCCCAAAGAAGAAACATTCCAGCTCCATTTTATGTTCCGATCGGTAGGTGTCGACGCTTCGCGGTTTCGTTCAATGACGTTGTGAAGGAGGCACAAAGGGCGGTGCTTTGACAGCCTCAAAGGGCGCCAAGCGGCGGGAGAACGAAGAGTTCTTGCATCTCTTTTTTAGAATAAGAAGCCCGGAAATAGGCTTGTAATTTCTTTGAGGAAGCAAAAGAATAATCAAAGCTCCACGCACATCGCACACGAGACAGTCTCACGGGTACAAAAGCTTGGGAGTGAGGGGGAGTACAAGCAGACTTAAGGTGGCAGGGCAATGGCCTGCCGGCCACTCTTGCGAGATAAGCTGAGATACAGAGTTTTCACAGATAATGCTTTTTCCTTGTAGTGCATTGCCAGATGCCGCAATAGGTCACTGCAGAACTGATAAAGGAGCGTGCGGTATAGCGAGGGCCAAGTGATGATTGGGAGAACAGTGCCTATCTATCTAATCTCTATCCCTTGACCGACGGCAAGGGCGGGAACAGCTGCCAGATTAGACAGGTAGGAAGCGCTTGTCTTGGACAGGGCAAGAAGTGCGCAGAAGGATGTGATAAGGAATTAATCCGTGCTGTTGGCAAGGACGTGTCGTGTATAAAGAAGCCCTTCCATCCACTCAGCCGCAGTTTGAGCCCGAGGATTGATTTTGGGGACGCAACAAGATGCACGATCTACGCCCCACGATCCATCTGGCTGACAACCTCGGTCGGAGGCTCAAAGGCTCAAAGGGAAAGTCAACCTCTCTCACCTCGCCTGGACCCTAGCCTTCGTCGGCCTTCGTCAGCCTTCGTCAGCCGACTGTCCACATCGGCCATCACTCGGATCAAAGGGCCTCGAAATCCGACTTGGCTGCTCTCTGAGACTCCCAGCCCGAGGCTGTGTGCATCGTAGCTTCAAGGCGATAGCGAATCTAGATGACCCATGTCACTCTTTCGACTTTCTCGACCCTTGCTCGTTCGATCCCATCCTGGCGCCGACACCAGCTGGGCAGAGGCGCACGTCGACCAGAACAAACAAGATGAGAGCCCTGCACCGGATCCCTTCCGCATCTAGACCCCCAGAACACCCCCACGTCTAGGATGAAGAAAGGGTTGGTTGATTTCCCTCGTTTCTCCCACATCCATCGCGACAGGCAAGGGAGCTGGCCTTGTTGATCTGGCCAGGCGATTTCATCGTCCATCGTCCATGTCAGGAAACCGCTGCACATGCCCATCGCGACGTCAGGAGGCGAATATCTACCATCAAAACGGAGCTATTCTTTAGTTCGTTTGATCTAGCCCTGGCAGTAGCTGCTCCTCAGCCCCGAGCCATCTGCCTCGTGTCTAATTGACCGAGACTAGAGAAATCGCGATCTCGCGAGGCGACGAGCGACGGGGCATGATACGGTAAACGGTAGACGGTGGACCGGGGACCTGGGCCAGTAGTTCCGCGAAGCGCTGAAGCTTGAAGCCGCAACCGCGTTGGTCGAGAGTTGAGACTTGAGAGATATATTCCCAAGCAAGCTGTGGGCCCCATGCGGCCGCTGGCGACTTGTCGTGAGATCTGATCTGTCCCATCGCCTCCCAAGTCCCCATGTTTGCAGACGACCATGGACGTGACATATTAATATCTGTCTGTATCTTTGAGCCCACACCGCTTTGGTGGGGCGGTGCCTCAGAGTCCCCGCGCACTATTCGCTGCGGCCCATGGACTGCAGCTCCTCGCATTGCCCCTTGTCATTCCGGGGCCTCTCGCGATCCAAGTAACGGCGCTGTGATGGATGTCCGTACGGTTCCCGGAAGCGTTGCGAGGTGATTCGTCGTCCTGGACGATGCTCGCAGCGCCGAGCAACCACCCCTAGCACATCGTCTCCATCGTCCCCATCGTCCAATGCTAGTATGCACACAACATTGGACATTGTGTGGGGACCCCGTCATGCACTCCGATCCTGCCAGTATCGGACTTTATTCCACCGGGGGGTTTCATGCCCGAATGGATGCCACAGCCTACGAAGTACACTAGAACATCCAGAGACTTGCAGCATCGCACATGCTACTTTGCTACGGAGCACATATGGAGTAGCACTGATGGCTGCGACACCTGCCCGGCTCAACTGGTGAGCTCTGTCTTCGCGCACGCACGGGGGGCAGCACATATTTAGTTACTGTTTCTGGGCCCTTGCTGACGGGACTGGAACCACACCTTGAGCTGACGTTCGAAGCATGGTTCGCAGAAAGTACTGAATAGGGTTCGGTAGTACTGGAGTTGAAGACTTGAGGGTGGTAAGAGAAGTTTGGTTGATGGTAAAATAGTGTTGGCTTGTGGCTGAGTTGCCGTCGATCGCATCCTTACTGAGCCTGGTCTGTCAACATGGGGGGTCTTCGAGATGCGCATCGGGTTGGAAGCATGGTCTTTGAATGAGACCATTGGCAAGCTGATTCGAGGGAGAACTATGGGCTAAGAAGTGTCTCCTTGCTCTGGCAGCCTTGAAATGACCGAGTTGAGCCGTTTGAAACCCGACCGAGCATTGGTGGATGGGCGGGCCCCTGTTCGATGTCTAGGTTGGGATCTATGTTTTCCCGGAGTGACATTCTTCACCGTGATCCTCGTGCCCAGCAGCCCGGAGAGTAGTGAGTAGACTCTAAGGCTAAGCAGCTGACACCATGCTCAGACTGCCTAGCACGGGCCCTTGAATCAGTTTGCGGGCGCAACGTCGAGATGAGAGTCAGAGAACCCACTTGCAAATAATCAACAAATGTCATGCTCATCAGCTGAAAGACGGATCCGTCATGGATGTTGCACTGTCCCAGCATCTAACGTTGATGCTAGACGCGCGGGAGGTGCAATGTAATGAGCGGCATGCCCTTCTCGGCATCCCAGGAGAGGGACCAATCTGGTAGTATCCGGACCTCGAACTAATGCGTTTGCAGCACGCTCTGTGGCGTCAATATCGACAGCTCAGGTCAAATAATAAAGCGTCGGATGGAGTGAGCAGACCCTGCAGAATCAGTGACAACGTTCCCGACCGCCATCGACTAATCGCTGGGCAACCTAGCATTAGCATTGTCGCCGAAAGTGTTTTCCATGGCTCCGGATCTCATCCCCATAACCGCCACTTCTCCGAGCAGAACCCTTGGCTCCTGGAGCGATACTTTGGCTGGGATGGCCGCCAAACAGCCAGTGACGACCGCCAAGGCGACAGGCCGGGACAGGGAATGGGCCGCCGGAATGACTCGTGGAAGTAAAGCGCTGGGCATTTCCGTCTTGCAGCCAGGAGAGTGGGATGAATGCCGGCTGCTCTTCGCTGACTGCCGCAAATACAGTGCGGCGTGGCTTTCTAAGAGACAAGGGGAGACTAGGAGTTGCTAGCTCCCCTGGGCGTCGGGTTTGAATGGAACATGTCGGGAGAATCAGGCGTGGCCATCGAAGCCAACGACACCAGCACCAGCTTTCAGATGTGGTACTCCAAACTGGATGAGGGACCAGCTCCGGTACGGAGGGAGGACTAGCAAGCCCTAGCACCAGGTCTCGGCAGCCGCTCTGGCCACCAACTCCACCCACATCCATCGAGTCTTTGCTTCTCTGGCGCCAGCATGTGAGAGGGAGGGGAGAAGTGGCATGGGGAGACCCAGGGGCCAAAGGCCAAGAATGTCAAGCCTCAAGCCAAAGGTCTCCAGAGACCAGGGCCCCTCCAACCCTCCACGAGCGCCAGCCCGTCCCCTCCCATGTCGACTCGTGGGTGCCAGTGGGGGTCCGACATGGCGTTCCATGCGAGTGCTTGGTTGGCGGCGTCGACGACCCGCTCTCTCTGTACCCAGTACGCATCATCGACCATGACGTCCAATGCTGTCACTGGAGCATCTTGCTCGAACTGCATGCCAAATAAGCATCTAGCCGCCTGCTTGTGTCCGCCGCCGCATGCCTTGAGCGTTTGTTTCTTCTAATAGAAACAGCACCCGTTGGGGTGCTGAGCCTTGAGTTGCTGAACATTTCTCGCGAGAAGGCGAGTCCCGCTCATGATGGGTCCTCTTTGGACTGAAAGAAGCCGCAGCAGATTGATGGCCTTGTGTCTCAGCTGACCAACATCGCCACAGGTTGTCGAATGACCGTAGAGAATGGTGCCGTTCCTCAAAACAACATCTACACGCGACCAGGAATAGCTATCCTCCAGACTCGTTCGCCCAGAACGGCGGGGACATCGCAACCAGGTAAGGGATTGGTGGGCTGGCCACCCACACCAGCTCAGACTGGGCAGCCTCGCCAGCCTCCAATATGAGCTAAGGATACAATATTCGAGGGATGGCGACCCTCTCACTTCAAAATAGTCTGGTACTCAGTTGAAATGGTGGTGGCAGTCGGCGTTGTCATGAAATTGAAATGTCTCTTGAGTGTCGTGGGTGGCTGAGGCCCGGGCTTGTTCTCGAGGTGATTGGGTTGATGAAGATGGGTCTCGGAACATTCGCCCATGAGCAGATAGGATAGAGACACATCAATGAGGATGAACATAATGGATTGTCATGCGATGAATGTCGATTCTATCTCTTGCTCTCGTGTTTCTTGTTCTTGTGCCACTTTCCAGGCGTGGTAGAGGCAAGGCCCAACCAGGCTGGTTCCAGCAAGGCTAAATTCAGGACGGAGCCGCAGCCGCAGCCGCATCCCCAATGCTGGCTGCTGGAAGTAAGTACCGTAACAGTACCGGCGACTTGGCAGCTGGACGGCCTGCAGCTTGATCTCGTCGGTGGCTTGCAACCATGAAAAAGCGACCATTCCCATTTGAACGGCAGTCTGTACGTCCCTGTAAATCTGAACGGAGGTCTACCGCACCAACGCAACCGAGGAAAGGTATCCTCTCTGCGAGGTACCCAGCGCACATTGCTGAAGAAAAGGCGCGGGACGAGGCGAGAAAGCGGGGGTGAACATGTTGATCACGGAAGCCCAACTGCATCTTCCTCGCGAGACGAACGGGCTCAGGACAGAGGATTCAGTCTCGGCAAGGGTCCAGAATGCCCCAGTCGAGCAACCGTGCAACGTTCTGCTTGTGCTACCACGATATACCCGGAAGCCGCGCCGCGTGGGATGCATGTGGCGTTCGGCCAGATGGCCCCGCCATCCAGCTTAACCTAGGAAAAGCCAGGGCGGCCCTGGCTACAGCCCATGTCCGTGGGGCCAGGCGGGCAGAGAGGGTTCCCTAGATGCAGCGTGCTCCGAGGATTCTTGAGATTGAACCCCCATCCCCATTTCCGTTTCTGTTTCCGCGAGCGAGAGTCTACGTTTGAGGCAAATTGTCTCCGACAACAGTGGACAGCCGTGGACGGCGAGGGCCCGCGATGCGATGCAGGAGGGACGGGCCCCACCGGTGAGCCACCCAACTTGGAGATGGGGGTGAGCCGTGATCGGTGGTTCACGGAAGCTTGGGTAATTTTGGTCCAGGAGTTCTCATGCGACAACCCGAACGGGCGCTGGAGCTGGAGCGTTGGGTTCGGAGCTTGGGAGGACATGAATCAAGCCACAGCGAATCGAGAGGTGGTCAAGTATTCTGGTAGGGTGCGACCTGCGAGCGGCGAGCGGACGGTTTGACCGAGAGAGACGGTCGACGGTGGCGGCCCGTGGGAGCAGGGAAGTACTTCGGGCCATGGACGGAAGGCTAGTTCGTACCTTAGGCAGGCTGGCAGCTTGCGAGCGGTTGGGAATAGGAGGAGCCTCCAAGCCCTGGAGCATCGTGGCCGAGGCGGGAATGGAGTGTTTAGGCCCACGTCTCTCCACTGCCACACGGCCGAGAGCCCACTCTCTCAGCATTGACGCGCGCATCGTGCTTGGCTTCTTGGTCCGTTCACGGAGTACTATGGACCGTGGTCCACGGCGTCGGTCGCTTGTCGTCATACCTGGAGAGAGGATGCCCGGAGACTGGAGAATGGCTGCAAGCATGGCTCCAGAACTCCAGGCCGACGGGCTGGCTCCAACCACGCCTCCAAACCTCTAGCCTCTGGACCTGCCAGCTGCCAGCCCAGCCTACCAGCTTACAGCACAACCCTCGGCCCAAGGACCCTTGGCTATGGAGCATGGAGTATGGGATTCGGAGACCAGGGCGTCGTGCGCAAGTGCGTACGAAGTACTCCGTAGACCTACATGGCGTCCCTCGACCGAAGAACGAACAGGCCAGACCCAGACCCTTCCCCATTCACTGTGACTGTTCACTGGTGCAGTGTCCTTTGTCGGCGGTCGCTGCGTCGCCGACGCCCTGAACTCGGCGCGTGGGTCCGTCGACGATGGCGTCGACGGTCTTTGCCCGAAGGACTGAAGAGGAGACGGCCAGTCATGTCATTGGCGTTCGTCAGCCCATAAATCCATCAAGCGACTTGTGTTGGTTGGTTGTTGGACGCCAGTTGCGGATGGTCGGGGGGCCCTGTTGCTTGTGTAACGGTCCTCCCACTGGACCTGTCTTGCCTTGCCTTGCCTGTCACCGGCCTGGCAGCGTGATGCCAGATGGATGGGAGGCGCGCGGGATGATGACGGAGCTGCCCTGGGTTTGGGTTGCGGTGTTGCGCATGGGGGTTAGCAGAACCGCGGTAGGCGAGTTCGGTAAAATTTATTGTCTCTCCTCTGTCTGGGTTTGGCGCTGGCGGGAATGCTGAGTGGTGCTGAGGTCTGGAACCTTACTGGGCAGCAACCGACGGCAGCCACTTTCTACCAAAGGTAGGTAAGAACTTGCCCGGTGTGTGTTCGGCAGCCGGTGGAGGGCGGGGGGGGTGCCAAAGCGCTGGAAGCCTGCGAGCAGAGGGCCGTCAGTGGAGGCCCAGGGGACTTCTCAGACTGGGACAGAGGGACAGACTGGAGGGGCCGGGGCAACCCCGAGTACCCCGAGTCCTACCCGACTCCATAGCCCATAGTCTGTACGTATGTACGCACAGTTCCTT
This sequence comes from Neonectria sp. DH2, assembly GCA_003934905.1. Classification (NCBI taxonomy): domain Eukaryota; kingdom Fungi; phylum Ascomycota; class Sordariomycetes; order Hypocreales; family Nectriaceae; genus Neonectria; species Neonectria sp. DH2. The sequence goes on along the minus strand of RQWH01000004.1, from coordinate 831,411 downwards.
ATGGCCCTGGAAAAGGCACATGGAGTCGCTGGAGTATTGCCCAATGCCCGTGGAGTGATGGAGTCTTATGGAGCCCATGGTTGCTGGAGTTGAATGTGCGGACTGCGGAGGTACCACGGTCGGTCCCTGAGTCCCTGTCATGACGGGCATCCCCCACTTGTGGCACCCACTCAGAGAGCCGAGCCGCGCAGGCTGGCAGCCAGTCTTTCTGCTGTGTGCCACCCATGCTGCTGCCTTGCATGTCAAGGTCAAGATGGGAGCAATAATACAGTACTTTGTGACTTCGTACTTCGTACACCACGTCGAAATGGAAATGGAAGCAAAAGTAGAAGCGGAAGCGGACGTGGCGTAGCATGGGTGTGGACAGCGGACAGCGGACAGTGACAGTGCCATGGAGACGCACAACCCGCAGCCGGCCAGCCGGCCAGCCAAGCAAGCAAGCAAACCCGTTAATCGAGGCAAACCTACCTGGTGGGATGAAACGGGATGGGATGGATGGTTGCGATCTACAGACCGGTCGTGGGCTGTCGTGCATCGTGTTCCCGTTCCCCTCTCTTTTTCTCCATCCCATCGCATCCTGGGCTTTGCTACATGTCAATATACCCACCCGCTCCTTGCTCCATGCTCCATGCTCCATGCTCCTTGCTCCTCACTCCTTGCTCGCTCTTCTCACTCCATTCCCCCCCAGTGGCGGCTGTGGATGTCGTTGCTGCATCGGGACGCTTTCGCACGAGTGTTTTGCCGGATCTAACGCGGGCCCGGGGTTCCAAGGTTGTCTTGTCATGGTCAGCGCCGGCGACGGAGACGGTGGCCAGTGATGGTTCAAGGCTCCATAATCTCTAGACTATGTCTGTCTCTCTAATTAGTCTACCCGAGCCGACGGCCGACCTCTAAAACGACCGGACTGAGAGGGATGGAGAAGAGCGTTTGGCGTGGCCACGAGCATTAACAGAGTCCCCTCCTCCGAGTCGGCTCTTCTTGACTAGACCACTACGTACCACTTCTTTTCTCCCGTTCCCCTCCGCCTCGTTCCCCTCCACCCTCCACTTTGACCATCCACATTGCCCGTTCATAGTCCACACTGACCGGACGCCCACTTCGACCCTCTTCACCTCGACCTGACTGAACATCCCCCAGCATGTTCCTTCGCATCCCTCCCTACCTGCTAGTTTCCTTTTACACAGCCATTCCCTCCCAACAACGAACCGTTCGGTTTTGGGGACGCACGCACAGCATCCAAGAATCAACGGATATCTATCTGCCTCTGGCACGCTGAGAAGTGCCTCAACCCTATCCCATATTTTCAGCCGTTCCCGTCGTTCTGAACTGCCCGTGCTTGAAACACAACAAGGTACCCGGAGCACATTGCAGCGCCTTCAAGCGTACGACCCCCGCTGCAGCACGGCGCCCAACAGCAAGCCGCCGGCAGCGTCAAGTACACTACAGTAGGACGCTACCTCACCCTAGGTATCTTCCGGGGGGCGCACCCAGAACACCTACACTGCAGCAGCGCTGCAGCAAGCAAGCAGAAAGTAGCCAGACGCGCACGCAGCGCACACGCAGAACTGGAGACTGCAGAGTCACCTCTCTCCCACCCTTTCCTACCACCCTCCTCCCAAATCCCTCCCCGTACCCTTCCAACCCGCCTTGCCCAAGCGTGGGGGACATTTCCTTCTTCAGCGTCTGGGTCAGCCTCTCACTCACCCTCTCTCTCGTTCCCTCCACAACATGCCCTCAATCACCATAGCGACTCCCATCACCATCTCGAGTCCTTTAGACGCCATGAACCCAACAATAACAGAGCACGACTTCCGCTTCCCGCGACGGCCCGACGCTTGGCTGGCCGCAAACACCAACGGCCACATGCATCCCGCCCAGCAGCGCACCGCCCACGCCGGCGCACCCAGCGCCGCCCGCGCCCGCGATATCTTCAACGACCTCAGCGTCGACACCTCCAAGACCTACTCGGCCGCCAACGACTCCCTGCTCGGCTCGCCTCTTTTCCCCTCCCTCATGGACGACATCTCCCATGCCGACCACAGCATCGACAGGATGCAGCAGGACGACCCTCTCGCGACCCAGGTCTGGAAGTTCTTCACAAAAACCAAGCTGCAGCTGCCGAACCAGCATCGCATGGAAAATCTGACCTGGCGCATGATGGCCCTCAACATGCGCAAGCAGAAGCAGCAGAAGCAGTTCGAAGAGGAGGAGGAACGAAGGAAGAAGAACAGCGACGCCAACAATAGGTATGTCCTCCCACCCTCTTATCCTCACATGTCATTCGGTGCTCGAGTCTCGTCGCTCGCCCGTCAATCCGTCAACCATGACGTGCTGACCAGGGCCCTCGTAGGCTCGCCCGCCCCATGATGCAAAACACTCCCAGTGGCATCGCCCAGCTGCGAAAGTCGTCGGAGAACAACATGGCCCAGCCTGACGCCATGAATCTCGACGACTTCATCTTTTCCGACAGTGCTGCGACTCCCACCAACTTCCCATCGCCACAGGCGCCCGACAGGCTAGCCGACGACAAGTCGGCTCATTCCATGGCTATCCCTATCAAATCCCGCAAGGAACTGTCGCACCACTTCGTCCCTCAATCTGTTCCTGTTCCCGCCCATCACCACCATGCTCAGAACAATGAGTTTGACTATGTCAATCGTCACCTTCGCAAGACGAGCATTGACGACCGTCGGGTGAGTGATCTTCTGTCTTCTGGGCAGCCGGCCTTCGGCCTCGGTTTGGTTGGCTGGATTTCCCAATCCCCTCCGCCGCCGCCCCTTCAAGCCGCCGGCTTCGGCATGCGATTGAGATTGAGAATGAGAATGAGAATGAGGGCTGACTGTGAGACCAATAGACCCGAAAACGCCCTGCTAACTTTTCCCCCCATGTCCCTGCCGTCAACAGCAGCTCCACGGCACAGAACGACCTGGAACTTGACTCTGAACTCCATGACTATTCTCTGGACAACTCGCATCCCGCAAGCATGGCCCAGCAGCCCAGCCAGATGGGCGGCGTTCCCTTCGGGCTCGACACCTTTATGGAGAATGACCCCATCGTCAACTCCGCAGGTCCTTTCCATCAAAACTTCTCCTTCTCCCCATCCACCTCTCCCATGATACCCAACGGCCCCTTCTCCAACATGTACCATAACTCGGCCGTCCAATCCTCATCTCTCAACAACGTTGACCTCTACTCACCCCCAGGATCCGCCTACCAATCGACCGCTTCCACACCCCACCCTCTACCTGAGCATGATGGATTCTACTTCGGATCGCAAGATGTGCGACCACAACGGCCCCAGGGCTTCCAGCCTGGCCCTCAGAGCATGGGCAACATGATGGGCCAGCAGTTCATGTACAACGGCGCCAACGGCAATAACAGCAACGGCAATCCGCCCATGTTCTCCGCCCCAGGCACAGGCTCCGAATCCATCTCGGCCTACAGCAACGCACCTGGCGCGTTTGGCCATGTCGATCCCTCGCAAGTCTTCCAACACGACCAGCAAGTCACTTCTCCCAACATGCAGATGCAGCAGGACAACATGTTTTCTTTTGGTGCCGACTCCGACGACGAAGAGAACAACGCTTTTGCCGATCGGAACATGGCTGTGCACAAGGATCTCTCATCGTCTCTCGACGAGCCCGGATCTCTAGGTTGGGATGCGTCACTACCAGGCCAGTTCAGCACACAAGCCGCCCGCTTCCCGGGCGGGCCGACTCGAAAACAGGTCATGATTGGAGGAACTACTACTGAGTATGTCGATGCCAACGGAGAGTGGGAAAATGGATTGTCAAGGTCTCAGTCTCAGTCGTTTCGGCCTGGCAACCCCAGGAGGCAGTCGAAGCTTACGAGAAACGCCTCCACTCCGTCCCATCTTGCAGGGAAGCAGAATGGGTTTGAGCAGCTTGCCCAGTCCATGCCCATGTCACCAGCAGGTGACGGAAACGGGGGCATGTCTGGATTCTCCTCCGTCGCGCCTAGTCGACCATCGTCTCCCCGGGATCCAAGCACGGCTCCACGACCAACCTGCAGGGAGCCGCCGGCAACGGTGGTGATGGGAATACTCCGACCACGTGTACCAACTGTTTCACCCAGACGACCCCTCTTTGGAGACGTAACCCCGAGGGTCAGCCGTTGTGTAACGCTTGTGGCTTGTTTTTGAAGTTACACGGCGTCGTCAGACCGTTGAGTCTGAAGACAGACGTCATCAAGAAGAGAAACCGTGGCTCCGGTTCCAACTTACCTGTGGGAGGAACCAGCACCAGGTCCAAGAAGAGTGCTAGCGCCGCGGCCTCGCGTAAGAATTCTTCACTTTCGATGTCGACGGTAGTCAACACCAGCAAGAACAACAGCAGCCAGCCACAAAAGGTGGTGACTACTCCACCCGCATCCAACCGGGCCTCCAGCATCAAGGATGTCGAGAGCCCTTCCAGTGGACCTACTTCTGGTGGCAACACCGCTGGAAGCACTCCGAACAGCCATTTTGGAGGCACTGGCTCTTCCAACGGTACAGTGGGAGGCAAAGGTGTGGTCCCCATTGCTGCCGCTCCTCCGAAGACGAGTCCTGGACCAGGTGCATCTTCTGTTTCGAGGCCCACCACAGTCTCATCGAAACGACAACGTCGGCATAGCAAGAGTATTACGACCGACGCGCCAATCAGCATGGACATCGATAGTCCCGAATCCACTGGATCCAACGAAGCCGTCCGCCCGATGGGATCCTCTTCTGGTCTTTCAAACGGGCTGCCTGGGGGCATGTCTTCGAGTGGGTTTGGCATGAACCAGCGCACTCCGATGGGGACAGGCATGATCAGTATGTCCGGCAGCCAGACCAATATGCTGAACGGAGTGGGTGGTTCGGCTGGACCCCAAGAATGGGAATGGCTGACAATGAGTCTGTAATGACGACGACGGGCGGCACCTTACATCACCCCCGTACTATGGGGAAGGGGATGCTAATATGCGATTGATTCAATGTTCCGAATTATTTTGCTCAGGGGCCATGCCAGGGCTGGATTTCCTGGCCAAAGCTTACGTTTCCTTTCCGGCCTCAGCATAGTCACGACATGACGATCTTACCAGTCTTTTTGAGCGGCGTTTTGGGAGACGCGGGGGTCGTTTCATTTAAGTTGTTCTCACGCGGGAACTTGATACCTCACACGGATATATGGCAATATATAGCAGACTGTTTCTCTCGATTTACGGATCTCTGAGGTCAGCTGCATCACACACCCATGCCTTGGAGTGTCACCAGTGACAAGCACATGCCTGGGATGATAGATATTCCCACCCGGACGAGTCGAGTATGAACAATATGACACATGGGATTTGTCACGGTTCAACCACAATGACTTGTTGGAGATGCTCGGCCAATACGACGCATGAGATGATGAGATGTGGCAGGCAGGAACAAATTTGGGTTTATAGTTGCTTGGGAATTACTATAGAGAGTGGACACGGGAACTTCGACGACTTGGCTGATTTCGACGCGCATATTCAAGGCAGGTGCAAATACCCTTATTTTTGACGATAGACTACACACCTGCCGCGCGCATTCGAGACGTCGATACAATATCCACGTTCACTGATGGATTGATCCTGGAGGTTCGATCTTATTTTATAATCCACATTGGTATTATGGGTTTCTTCACTGGCTGTTTCTGTCTTTTGCAGGTGGGGGAGGTTTGGCTTTGGTGTCTCTTTTCCCGCTTTTTGTTCTTAGCTTTGGACGATATCCCACGAATGATTTACATGCGGAGGAGGATAGGAGAACCATCTAGATTGGCAGGCGATGAGGGGTGGACTTTTGCTTCACTGTTGTGTTTCCTTGGTCTCGGCTTCTGTTCTCGTTCACTTGCTCGGGATGGGATTGATCAAGGTTGCAGGTGCAGGATAGCGAATGGTTGGTCTTTTGTTTGCAACAGACGCGGCAGCAGTGGGCTGGGTTCGTCTTTCTAATAGAGATGCCCTTTGAGATACCTCTTTATACATATCATGAACTTTCAATGCTTATTTGTGCCCCCTATTGCTGTGAAGACTTGGGTTGGTTAGTCTTTGCTCCCACCTACATCAAATCGGTATCCCGACGGCGTATAACCACTCATTGATGAGAAAGCCATGAAGAAAGTAGGGGACCACGGACTTGCTTGTGGACTTGGACTTTTGATTTTTGATTTTGGTTGGCCCCGTAGTCTCGCGCGATGAAAGAGATCAGCAATCCTACACACATGAAGAGCAATCGGATAGTCATTTCAATAAACCTTATCATGGTAGCATTTCTTTCTATCTCTTTTGTTTTGTCCTCGAACAGCGGATCCAGACAGCCCAGATATTTCATTTCTCTTCGTCGTGGCCATTATACCCGAAGCCTGGCCGCGCCAACTCATGCACGCGCAGACTCCCTTCCCTCCAGGACCCATCCGTTTCCGGTCCCGTTGAACTCCATATGTCCCGCAAAAAGCAAAGCAACGCAAACAAAACAAAATGGTGGTGAAACATGCGGCGGGAAGACGTCACATGATGATGATACAAGAAACGCCGTGGAACAAAGTTCACGGGGAAAAGAAAAGAAAAGGAAAGAAAAGCGAAGAACCGGTGAACCTGCAAGCCATCCTTCGTCATCGTCCATGCTACGATACCCTCACGAGCCGTCACCGACCGGAGGTTAGAACAGAGCCCTCCCGCGGCTCACGAATCCACGCCAGTCCAGCCTTTTGGGACTTGACTGCTCGCTCTAGAGCATAGTCCCAAACGTGTCATCCGTGGGGATACGCTTTCGTGGGCTGCCGCCATCTTCCGTGGCTGGCTTGCGGTGTCTGAATGTGAAGCCGACGAAGAGACTCTTGCTCATCTGGTCGTCACGCTCAGCCATGGTCTCGAGGGCTTGCTGTTTCTCGTGGACCTCCTTGTACTTGGCCATGTCGGATTCGTTGCTGAAGTCGTCAAAGTATCCAGCGTCCGTCTCCGAGTCCAGCTCGGGGACAAAGGGCGCTCGGGTCTGACGGAGAGTCTCCCAATCAACCTCGGCGAAGTAGTGGTGGTTGTAGATATCCTTAATGTTGGAGAAACGTCGCGTTCTGGAGTTGATGCATCTGTCATGGGTCAGTACACGGATGAGTTTGCAATGGAAGACGGGACTGGACTTACGTGCAGATGAAGTTCCAGGTTCGGTTGCTCAGGAAGTAGTTGGGGTCCTCCCACACGGGTCTCTTCAGCACCTCCTTCCAGTGCTTCAGATTGCGCCAAGTCTCATCAGGGGTAGCACCCGCGAATGGAGGAAATCCGGTCAGAGCCTCAAACAACATGCAGCCCAAGCTCCAGTAGTCAACTGTATAGTCGTATTCCTCCCCTCTAAGGACCTCGGGGGCCATGTAATCAGGTGAGCCCACGATGGACTTGGCGTAATTGACATCTTGATCACGCATTGTTCGGTAGCTCTCTCGTCGCTCTGCCACAGTTCGTTGGTCAATAGGCTTGCCGAACGGGACAGCCGTCTCAGAGGCCTTCTCCAATTTGATGCGCATAGATTCGATCTTGGACGGGGCCAGCATGCCAGCAGCCAGACCAAAATCTGTTAGCTTGACGTGGCCAGTCGAATCGACGAGGAAGTTTTCTGGTTTGAGATCACGGTGAATGTAGCCCAGTTGGTGTAGAGCATCAACTGAGCAGAACATCTCGGCGATGTAGAAACGAGCGTGGCGGTTGGACAGAACACCAGTATTGTTAAGCAAGGTGCGGAAGTCACCGCCTGGCACGTATTCCATGGCAAGATAGATGCTTTTATCATCTTGGAAAGAGTAGAGCAGTCTAACGAGCCAATCGCTTTGGGCTGTGGTAAGAATGTCTCGTTCAGTGAGAACGTGTCGGACCTCGTCGAGCTTGAATAGCAGTTTCTTGCTCATGACCTTGAGCGCACAAACCTCACGTGTGTCCTTCTTCTGGGCCAAAAAGACCTGGCCGTAGCCACCCTGTCCGACTTGGGTCAGGATTTGGAAGTCACCCTGGCGGAGTCGAACGCGTCGCTTTCGGAGGTTGGCGCGCTCTCGGCCAGTGTACTTGGACCACATTTGGTTATGCGTCTGCTCATCGGTCTCCGGGGGGTCGGGGTACTCGGTCTTGAAGGCGGCTAGGCGATTCTGTCGAGAGCCAACGTATGTGAGGAGATCGAAGTAGTAATCAAGGAAGTCTGTGAGGTGTTAGAGAGCTGATCTGTCTTTCATATCCCATGCGAGAACCTACAGAGCTGTGTAACGTTGACCATGCGGCGAACATTGGGCTTTTGGAGGATCTCACGCTCCTCGGCGGTCAGGCCTCGAGAGGTGTTAAACTTCTTGGCGGGGGTAGAGGGCCGATCTTTGTGCTCATAGAGCTGTTGGCGGGACAGGGCAGCATGGCTGTGCTGATGAGGCGACTCGGCGGCATTTACGCGGGGTACAGGCGGGGTATTCTCCTGGCCCTGCTTCTTCAGAGGGCTGCTGGACTTGGTCTTGTGAATAACGCTATCGTCGACATTGACGCTCGACTCGTCCAGAGGCTGGGCGTTGCTCTTGCCGGGAGAGAGCGGGGCGATGATGCTCTGGGGGCGGAGCTTGATGGGGGCTTCGATGCCAGTGGTGTTGAGGTTGAGGGACATGGCCTGCTCGAAGGCAGCGGGGAGGTCATGTGCGCCAGGAGGGACTGTCTTCTTGCTGGGGCTTCCCTGAGGAGTGCTCACGGGATTGACGAAGTTGTCGGGCTTGGTGGGCGTGCCGGGACGAGGTGCGGGCATTGCTTCGACCGCGCCCTTCTCCTTCCCGTTGGGGAAGAAGTTGGACATGAAGCTGGCCATTGTGTATGCTGTTGCGCGTCTGTCGACTCGGATGGAGGGAGGAAGTCAAAGTGTCGGCAAGGCAAAAGTGATGCTGTACGCGTGGTCTGTTTTGGTAATTCAGATGCCGGGGTGGTGGATTGGGCAGCAAGCGGTCAGACGATAACAAGGCCGGCGGTCAACAATCAGCCAAGGTGGCGGAACGAAGAGAAGATAAGGAGAGACGAGATAATGAGAGCTTTCGTCCTCGACCAAGCCTGCGAGGCGAATGGGGAGAGACTGGAGAGAGGTCCAAAGCAGCGGCAGCAGTGATGACAGTGGCAGCAGGTGCAGAGTCGTGGTGGGTTGCTTTGGTAGTAAGTATGGGTGGGCAGTCAACACAGTGGAATGCGCCGTGTCATTGGACGGGCGGGGTGAAGAATCAACATGGTTGCAGCAGCAACTATCGCCGCCCCCAGCGCACTGGCTTAGTGGGGGATGTTTACCCGACAATGAGCCGTCAAGGTGAAACCCTCCCAGCTAACTGAAATTCGGGAGACAATATACATCCCTTCTCATTCCAGTCATTGTCGCCGGGCATGGGCAATAGCCGCGATTTCGACATTGGCTAGGTATGAGCGAAAGTTATCGATTTTCTAACGTCTCGCTGATTGACAATGTCTTGTCTAGCGTCTGAATGTGGTGGGCGTTATTTCGTTGCTGTTTCTCGGAAGCGCTCTAATAAGAAACTGAGCAGGATGTCTGTCTGTTAGCTGTTGCCAAGCACCGGGACTCATGCCGGATACAGGAAGAGGCATTTCTTTCAGCATCCCGAAGCCGATGTCGCTTATTTCTGCTGTGGCCTTGAGACCTAAACGACATGCTCGTCCCGTTAAACACTTCCTTGGCATCCCTTTTGTCGGGGTTTGGGTGACATGGGACTTGGCGCTGAGAGCAGTCAGCCAGCAATACCAATTCGTGTCGCGATGGAATCACATCCATCTGTCGGATCCCCGGCGCAATTCAGACAAGGTTTCCACCTGAAAGTCGTCACTTGCGTAGCATTCACCGTCCCAAGAAATCTGATCCCTCCATGCATCATGCCATGTTGTGCGGCAGTAAGTCCTAAGGTGTACCGGCAGCCAGTCAACGGCCACAACCGGTTTCGGCCGGCTAGACAGGGATCTAATCTTATCAATCTAGCCTCGGCGTCACCCTCCATACACAAGCATCATCATGGGATCAGGGTGATCAGCTAGCGCGGCCACCTCCGCCTAGCCGGGTCACCTTTGTCACTCTGGGCCTGCTAGCCCGTCCACGGTGTCGCAATATCTAGCTCCCTCCCCTCATCTATTTCTACTCATCCTTCTCCCCATTCTCCACCACCTATGATGTGCTGAATCCAAGCCGTCTTTGTCTCGACGACAGCTTAGAGCCCAGCGGTATCAATCCTCGACTCTACATCTTCACGAAGCGACGACTGCACAATGAAGTTTACCCTCGTCGTCGCCGCCGGTCTGGCTGCGACTGCGCGCGCCTTCAGCCCCGCCGACATCTTCGCCAACGACGCTGAAACCAACGAGCACAGGATCCCGTCCAGCTTCGAGTCTGCCGTCATTGCCCGTCGTGTGCTCGCCCTCACCAAGCTTGCTACCCTGTCAACCGTCTTCCCCGGGTCAAAGTCCGATGGCGCCGACGAGGCCGAGAGACGCCCAACGGGACTTGAAGGCCTTCCCATCGGCTTGATGGACTACGTCGCCGACTGCGAGGACGAGGGCAACCCGACGATCCTCGAGATCAGGATTGCAACGACATTCAAGAATGCCCGCGCTGGCTCGAACATCACGCTGTCCATGAACTGGACTCCTCCCTACCCGCCATCGAAGCGCATCTCCTTCCTCTCTCGCCTCTCAGCCTACATCCCCTTCCTCTCGAGCTCTGAGTACAACGTTCCGCCGGAGCAGTCTTCGACCCCGGACACGGTACCGTACTCGGCGGCCAATCTCCCCCGCTTCTCGCTGATCGGCTATCTGGAGGACGTCACTCCCAGCCCCGTCGAGGCCGTGAAGCTTGCAGCTTGCTTCACGTACAAGCACCCGGATGCCAAGTACTGGCTCCCGGGGAACGTCATCCACCAGAGCCAGTGGTCGCGTCTGGTGGTGACCAAAGTCTACTTTATCGGCGGATTTGGTGACCGTGCATACATTGGCTGGATCCCGCTGGAGGAATGGCAGTCCGTCACCAAGAACGACTTGGAGGCTATCAAGCTGCCCGGTGAGGAGAGGGGCTGGAACGAGTGGTCGACTAATCAGGCCAAGGACCTGTGATGGCTTACATTCTATGATGAGATTGGGTAGCGGCTGGACTGGCGGAAATTTGACTCGATGTTTTTAAACTGTATTTGCGAAGTACAGCACTCGATATGAGTGTTGCACACGAGACCATTGTGAATACGGGTGGCGGCTTGACGGGCAATGGGATCTCTTTGCGTCTGAGCTCCATGCATCTCCCTTCACGGACCTCTTGTCCGGGATGGCTTGTCAGATAGCCGAGTGTGTGATTGAATGAGCAGTGTTTTAACACCCATTCCACGCTTTGACCGTGGCCGCCTGATCAGCTCACGAGCCAGGAGGCGGGTTCGTAGGCTTGTGACAGACTGACAGAAACGAAGAACAATTCGTCCGACGCACGAATACGTAGCAGTGGACATATCGGGCTTGGCGCCTCTGGCGTGGTCGACGGTCACCTGCACCCAGCTTGAGCTTGAGCCTGAGTTGCGAGGCGCCTAGCATTGCATCCCAGTTGCCCAGAAGGGGGACACGGTGCTACCACCCACGGGTTGATCCGGCGCTGTGTGAGCATGTGGACGGCGATCGGCAATCATTGCACGACTTGAGACGGATAGGCAAACATGGAAGTGGCTTGAAGTATATACGTAGAGGAGAGATTTGTACAAGCTGCCAGATAGAGACGCGGACACAACTGGGACGAATATGAAACTGTTTGAGTCACTGGTCTGTCAAGCTCAACAACCTGAACAGTTCACGGAAGTGCTAGAGAGGAGGGCAGGTGTGTCTGCTGGGTACAAAGGTGGATATTCGGAGCTCGGAGGAGGCGACCGCTCGGCTTGGGATAGAAAGCCGACGGAAGGGATCCCGATGTTCGGCTCCAAGGAGATCCTTCACTACTTATGCCATGTCGATTTGAAGATAGCAACGGCGTACTTGGTAGTATCGCATGCTTGGCATCTGATCCAGGTTCGTTGGGTGTTTGTCTGTTGCATCGGCCTGCTCGGACGTGGGTCGACAAACCTGACCTTGAACGACCACTTTCCTCGCTTCTCCGCACACCGCAACGCCACGCACCTACACCAAGCGAAGCGCGGCTATCGCCAACTCGCCCCTCCAATGAATCGCGTTACCGGGCGATACTAGGTCGCCCACCAGCCCGCTAAAGGTCTGCTGCACTTCTGCGCTGGGGCTCTGGGTGGCGCACGCCCTCCCCCGGAATGCAGACGCTCACTTCGCTGGGAACTGAGAGAAGGGAGGTGAGAGAGACACCAGGCTACCCCCTGCAACCGGGGAGCTGTGTCGGACACTCGAGGAGCGAAGACAGGAGATTCGTGCCTTTGTCGAGCATTCGCCTTCATAGAAGCATGCACTATCCTACCGTGGGCATCTTATCCCGCCCAGGTCATTTGGTAAAATCGCATATGGCAAGCTACCTAAGGCTTAACGTGCTGTGAGGTGGGCGCATACTCGGACGAAGGAGGATGCTCCGAGATCTGTATTTCCGACATCACGACTTTGGTTTCCTGGGTGACTGCCCGTGAACTCGGCTTCTAGTTATTGCCAATATAATAGGTAATCAGAGGCTAATGTCTACGTGAAGAAACACAGCTCTTGCTATATTCGCTGCCTTTGCACATTCCATCATACCTAGCTCTTACACTATTGTCGATGATCTGAGAAACTACCGTCTGCTCAGGCCAGATGCACTCAAAGATGTATGCGGATTTTGCAGAAGAGGATACAATCGACAGAAGAAAAGCACTCTAAGGCATGTGTCAAATAGTTATCTCTCTGGCGCGTGCTGCTTAAACGCAAATTGACTCGTTGCGGTTTCGCGATGCCTGCTCCCCAACATTAAGGTGACTACCCGGCGGTTGATCGGTTCAGTTACGATGTATAGTATTGAGACAAGCCAAGTAGGGGTCAACCGACCGGTACATACTTCCTCTGGGCCTTGCGTAACAAACATGGTTATTTTTTATGACTATCAGTTCCTCGGCGTGCAACCCCAGCGCGGGTTACGAAGCGGCAGACCACTACTGTGGCCGCATGATGTTAGAGACGTTGCGTTCACGAGTACTCTCCCACTGTTACTCTGACATACAAACCTAAAAATATGCTGGCGACATTTTACTTGATGAAGACTGGAACATTATTTGTCTGGGACTTGTAATGAGTGCTGCGCTCTACCCGTAGAGATGCTGGCTGCACAATCGATAGGTGTTGGAGCGTTAGAGAGGGCTTTCATGGCCAGTCGGAACGCCTCTTTCTTATCTCAACCTTTGTTTGGACTACTGCCGGGCGGAAACACAACAGCCACATTGGCTGAGGTGCCTTGCTACTCATATTGATGGCTGCATTTTAACCATCACTCCTGTACTATCCGGCAGAGTGTTTGCCACCCTTGCTACCTCGGCGTCAGGCTTGAATTCGATAGCGGCTATGACTTCTGGATAGGTTTGTCGGCGGACGACTTAGAGCATGGCCCTAGGCTCGAAAGAGCAAGTATGATGCTGCTCCTGTGATGTTGCGCCTTGTCTCCGTATGGTCGACTGTTTTCTACGCCCATATTGGCTAACACGAAAATATAGTATGACTTGTTACTGCCGATTTAATGCGCGCCGCCTGGAACGGGCATCATGGTGGCAAGACTATTGTTTGTGATGGAAGGGTTTGGCCACTCGGTGACCTGTTGATGCATTTGTTGGGATGGCGCACTGCAGATGTACTGTAGTTTGTTTGGGCGTTTGTCTCGCGCCAGCTTGTCTCAGTATGTTTGGCCACTGGCTACCTGCATGCGGTTTTGGATCTCGCGCATGTTTGCGTGTTTGCATGTTTGTCTGCATGGTGTTGCATAGAAGCCAGGCGAGGAAGCAAGCTAACATGTGTCACCGCAGTGGTTGATCGGTATCAGGGTCAGCACCGGCGCGTCGACGGCAATGGGAAGCCGAAGGAGCGTCAGCGACGAGCAGTTCGAGGAGTCGGGCAAACGTCAGCGGTGGTTTTGTGCGTGGCGATTCCCGTCGGCCATGTATTCCAGAGGCGCAGCAGCGCAGCGTGGCCCTGGTTGCAGTGCGGTGCGGTGCAGAACAGATAGAAAAACCTACACTCCTCGACGCAAGAATGGAGTTGTCCAGCGAGCTTCTCAAATAGACTTGGGCAGTGACGCACGATTGCGACGAACTCACAAAGAGCCAACCACACAATATAGCACATTCCACGATGGTATCCGTTGATGTTCGTGGTGTGCGAGCATTCAACTCGTCAAGCGGGGTTTGGCGCCGTGGCACGGGCGGGTGGGCGTGGGCCTAGTCACTGATACCATCCATCCATCCCACTCATCATCCCTTACGTAGGTACGTAGGTAGTACTTCCGAGAATGGCGCGGAGTAATCCGCACCTACGAATGAATAGCGCGAGGGAGACTATTATCCGTCCCGTCGGGAGGCTTTCCTCTCATCAGAGACCATCGTGGACTCCGTTCATGTCCTACCGCTAAAAGCCTCGCCGAGGGCGAGCCCCATTTCATCCACGCATTCGCTTTATTAATCAATTGTGTGAGCACAACACGCCGTGTGGTCCGTTTCCCGTGGTCCCCGTGCCCCCTGCTTAGGCTGTCCCGCCCTGACGGCCAGGCGGAGTTGCCCCTACAGCTTGGAACCCTCCCAGCCTGGAACCCCGGCTCTCTGTACTGTGTGTTGCGCTGTGTGTGCGATAGTAGTGCTGTCCCCCCCCAATCATCCTAGTCGCAATCCCAATCCCAATCCCAATCCCAATCCCAAGGTCCTCCTCTCCAAAGACCCCCAATCCCAGTTCCCGTCGGAGGCCCGTCCCACCCGCAGAGAGAGGGAACTTGCAAGGGTCCAGTCGACCCCTAACATTGGTAGCCCGTCGACGGGGGGACAGCAAGGAACAAGCTGCGCCTGGAGAAACGACACTCGGACACAGTCAACAGCACCGTCAAAAGCACAGTCGACAGCACACCACTCTTTTATTCCGTCACCCGAGTCAACGGCCAGAGAGCTTCCCGACGGATTCCCAGCTTCGGATACCAGTGGTACCGCATCGGGACGGAGCACGGAGTATGCACCCGCAGATCGATCGCTAGCCTCCCCTCCCCTCCTTGCCTCTCCGACTTCCACTCCCAGGTCCGCTCTCGTTCGCTTCCTTTTCACACGCCACACACCCCCATCCCGTTTCTTCCCCAGTGAAGCGAGCGAGTAGGTGCAGTACTTGCGCCTCGGGTCCAAGGGTCTCTCTCTCTCCGTCTGTCTCGCCTCGGTCGCCTCAGGCCCTGTATGCTGTCCTGTGCCTCGCCCTGGCTGACCCATCCGTCCCCCATCCCCAATCCCCGGCCACATCCACATCTCATCGACTCGCCAGCGCCTCGTGCCCTCTTTGGTACCTAGCTGCTGTACTTCGTACATACTACGCATTACCTACCTACTCTTTCCCCAGTCAACTCCGCCGTCACCATTGTCCCCCGACGTCTACCTCAGGCGACGACGTCGACCCGAACCGCGACCGCAATCCGTGACAGCGAGCCGCGACAACCAACCAACGACCCACTTGGGGCTTCGGCGTCGAGTTGATTACTCTCCTCTGCTCTCTCCTCTCTTCGCCTCACCTCGCCTCGCTTCGGACCGTGCGGCTGAACTACCCGCCCCAAACCCTCCGACGCCGTCGACCATCACCACAACACCGACAACGGCGTCGGCAAACAACGCACATTATCCAGAGCTCTCCTTCAAACTGGCGACCCGACCTGCTTCCTCCGCTGTATTCCCCGGGCCGAAGTTCCGAGCGCCGGCCGACCGTCGCACGGCATCGCGATTCGATCTCGACCGACTCATCTTCCATCCATCGCATCCTCCCTCTAGATCTTTCGGCATGGCGCCTCCGCCCCCGTCCCAACAATGACCTCGAGGACCCCCATGGGCGTCCAGCCGCGCCCGCCTCAGCGGACCGTGAGCTCGTCGTCGCTGCCCGTTCAACGCCCTCCCCAACAGCGCTCCCTATCACAACAGCACCAGCAGTTCATGCCCGCGTCCCCCGTTCGAAAAGACTCGTCCTTTATAGATCTCACCGGCGATTCCACCGATGTCGCGCCCAACCGATTCGTTCCTACCCCGAGGAGGGGCGGCTCTCGCCTCAAGGTTGAACTGTCAAACGAACTCTCATCGGGACATATTTCCATTACCGGCTCTCCGCAGAGCCTCACCCCGTCGCGCATGTTGCCCGTCTCCGACCCTTTCGAGACCAATACCTCGAGCCCGGCTGTATCCAAGGCATCCCATCAGGACGTGGATAACATGCCTATGCCCATGCCCCGACGCCGTCCGCGAGCGTCGCAACCGATATCCGCCCCCAAAATCGTCAAGCCTGCGCCCGCGCCCACGACCATCAAGAAAGATACCCGGCCGAAGCCGTACACGGTCGAGATTCCTCCTTTGGCGCCCCGATTCATAACCGCCCGACCCGATGCACCTAATCGAACACCTGTCGATCCTTTCAGCAAGGGACTGAGCTCGGGTTATGCCGACTTCTTTCCTTGGAACGGTGCACATCACGAAGATGAGTGGAATGGCGAAGCGATTACGAAAGGTACTTGGGACAAAGTCAACCTCAATGTTCCTGAAACTGCCTCCGCCAAGTTAGCCATCTTTCCGGCCCTTAAACAGAAGAGCGGCCTCAACGCCCTCTCCACCATCTTCATGGGCGTCTTGAATCAGCGAAGACACCGCGGCCAGATAAATGCGCCATCCACCTTTAAGCCACCACCTCGCGTCACCCTCACCGACACCAAGCGCGAAGTCTGGCTCAAAGATCTGGCAAATCCTGTCATATCATTGCGCCGCCTCAGTCGCACCATCCCCCACGGAATCCGCGGCAGAACTCTCCTGGATCAGTGTCTGAACAAGAATGTTCCTACTGAGCGAGCTGTTTGGCTGGCCAAATGTGTCGGCGCCAACGAGATCAGAGCATTCAAGAGGAAGGGGGTCAATGGTGCCTTTGTTATGGGCGGCGAACTGAAATGGGCCAGAGACTGGACCGTCTTCGTTGAACAGTTCGTCGACGCGGTGGTCTCAGCATTTGGCGAGAGTGAATGGAAAGCCAGAGTCACCTACGCGTAAGTTTAACCACGACCCCGTATTATTTCCCTGTTCCCTAACAGAACGTATAGTGTCCGCCTCGCAACGAACCTTTACTCCGAGCAACTGCTAGATAGGGACCATTATCTAGACTGGGTTGTCTCCGGTGTCGAGAACAGCCCTCAGTCCAGGTTGCCTATGTGGATATTGATTGCCCAGATATATTGGAGAGACCTGATGCGATCACGAAAATACGGCCGTCGCCTTTCGTTTGCTTTGCTTAGCCATCTCCATGTTGTATGTTCCCTCTCATTTCTTCATAATGTCATAAACACTAACTCGGACCAGATCCATAACGATCCAGATCAAGATATTCTAGTTCAGCTATCAAGTAGACTTTCGTCTCTGCTTAGCTCCCTGCTCAGAACCAATCCAGAGAGCTTCGTCTATCCTGGTGTTTGGCCGAAGTATCGAGAAACCCTCCAGGACGTTTTGGGTTCGGACGACGAGACAATGCGAAACACCATCAATGCGATTCAAATACGAAACTCTCGGCTTCTAGTTTCGAGCTCCAATTCCTTACCCGCTGGACGAAATCAACTGGTCAAACTACTGGACGCCGCATTGAAGGAGCCCATCGACCGAGAACTCGCCAGGAAATGCTGGGCAACGAGCGACAGCAAACCCTTAATTATCAAGACCCTTGTCGAATGGGCCACTTCATTCCATCGCCCAGGACTGGCTAAAGTCTACGTCGCAGCCAACCTGATTAGAGCTTGGAGTCCCTTCCGGGTCAACCCTACGACGGCAATTCTTGAGATCTTGGATGGTATCGCCACCCACGACAAAACCCGCAAAGAACTTGTGTACCTCCTGGTGACAGAACTTGTGCGAACTGGGCAATTCTCCGTCCCTCAGTATGTACAGTGGGTGATCGCTCGTGGTGGCTACCACGACGCAGCCGACATAGACCCGGACGACGGCCCCTGTTCAACCAGATTACTTGTCGAATTACCCCTCCATGCTCTCTCCGAGAAGAGAAGGGCCGAGAGAGGAAATCTCCTAAGACGAGCTGGGAACTACTCTATCGCTGATGAAGAGCAGAACATTATGAACGCTGTCAAGTGCCTCAAACACAGTCTCGGGCTACCGTTACCCGCAGGCGACCCGCTGTCTGGAAGGAAGCCATTGTCCCTCCAGAAGCTTCTCCGGAGGATTCGAAACAGCAGCAAAGCCCTGAGGAGCTGCGTTGGAGCTCAACTCCGTGATATCCTAACCATCCGGTTTTCTAGAAAGGAGCCGTCTCCCATGTCTCTTTCCATGTTCACCTCTGTCCGTGAGATCATGGAGACGGTTGAGGACTTCACAATGCTGTCAGATGTCTTGAAAGCCTCTGTAAAATCGGGAGACGCGGAAATCCTAGCGTCTTGCGCCGATACCATCAACTCGAACCTCCAAATCTTTCTCGCCATCGGCAGCGCAGAGACTTTATTCAACAGTCTTATCCAGCGCCTAAAGTCGATTAACCAGGAGCAAGGAATTGTTCCCCGACCCTTACTTGCAGCACTATCCACTCTGGCTCGACGCATGGCGGGCCACGAAGAAATTGCACATTCGCTGAGCGATGAGTTGCTGCAAAGCGATCGGAATAACGCCATCGATGCATGCTCGCCTGTCTCGGACATAATGAATACACCAGCGCAAAGTGCTGAAGGAGAGGTTGCTGAGGAAATCGAGAAGCTTCTGTCAAGTGGGACTCGACTGGATCCTCCGACCATGAACCGACTGTTTCGCACTATCATTCCCCGACTTGAGCGAGGTTGGGCGAAGAAGGACGACGCTCGTCGGGTATTTGCGACGCTGCTCGCGAGGACTCGAGTGTTTGATGCCCAGCATTTTGACAAGCTCATGACGGACTGGACCAGCCACGTTCGCTCGATGGCGGAGCGACCTCGACTTTCGGATCTACTCCCTCTCCTCATCAGCACCGGCTGTCTGGCAATGCCTATTATTTTGAGCACGGCAAGCGCTCCATCGTCCGCCTCAACAATGGAGGCTGCAACAAAACAGTATGGTTCAGCAACCTATCTCCAGGAGCTGCTGCAGCTCATCATCACGCCGTTGCCTACTACCACGGGCCTCTCTTCCGAGGAGGGCTACCGTTTTCGCACCGAGCAAAGATGTGCCAAGTCAGAGCAATCCAAGGGTCTCTTGAACCTCGTGAAGAATGCTCTGTTAGAGTACTCTGGCCTGAGAAATCATAGCAGTGGAATAGACCTGCCTCTAAACGACACTCTCTGCCAGGAAAACCTTCTAGAAACGCTTCGCCTGCTGGTCTTGGTGGATTCTATTGGGGTGTCTCATGCGCTGAGTCTCAAATCCCTGCCTGAAGCCGGCGACTTGGTCCAGAAAGTCACTACCAATCTCCTGGTACCAGGGGAGCCCGAGGACTTATTCATGTCCTTCGACCGGATCCTTCAACTGGCCAACGAACTGACTCTGCCATTCTGCCAACTCAAGCTGAACCTCGACCTGTCCATGTCTCAGCAGCATTCAGGCGGGAGCGAGGAGCATGGCTCGCGCTTCGACCTCTTTGCGAAGGCTATGGATCGCGCCATTGAGGCAGGCAACATTATGTGGACGAGCCTCCTCCCTTGCCTGAGCGACGACATTACTCAGCATCTCAAGAGTCAGGCTCAGACAAGCTTCCTGGACCTCATTCCCTCAACAAAGGCCACCAACCTCACCGAGTCGTCATCGAACCAGTCGATCCACATGGCTGAGAACCTCTTGGAGGTTGTGGAAGCCATCATATCCGGGCATCCGCCCCCAAGACGGCGCAGTTGACTATCGCCATGGTGGAGAAGCTTACAGACCTCTGGGAGATAATTGCAGGTGGACCGCAGGAAAGGCCTGGGGTTCACGCAGCAGCTCTCCAGCACTGGCTCCCTGCAATGCTTCGTTTCGTCACGCTGCATTGCTTGTCCTCGGAGCCGCCATCGGCCCCTTTGCCGAGCGCGTCAGCCACTAGACCGCCTATCCCGGCCGGACACGACACGCGAGCTCGCATCGTCCTCGTCCTCTGTGGCCTCATGCTCGAGCTCGAGACTCTTCCCCCCGGCACCACCGGCTCGCTACCCCAGCAGGTTATGGATATGGCCATCCTGCTCGTCGACGCTCTCCCCGAGGACTTGCGCGCTCAGTGCGCTAAATCCATTCTCCTCACCCCTGGTTCTACGCCTAGCCTCAATACCTCATCCGACCCGCGCCTCTACTACCTCTTCAGCGCACCGCACCCGGGCCCCGCGGAACACTTGATGCTCTCGCACCGCGAGAAGCCCGCGACGGCCCACAGTGCCGCTGCCCGCGGGATGGGCGCCATGTACGGCATCGGGCCAGCTGTCCAGGAGCGCCTCAGCCCGTTTGTCCTACGACGGTGGGAGTTGCTGAGCGAGCCGACGCCCAACGTGGGCGAGAACGACACGAGCCTAAGCCTCGGTCTGTTCGAAGCGATCAAGATTCAGTGAAGATTGAGAGCTGCCATTAATGCCACCATACATCTCACTTTGGTTATTCAAGGGACCAACAAAACTCTTTAGTTACCACATCACACAGAGTGACATCATCCTTTCATATACCTTTCTATTATTCTCGGGGGTTCCATCCCTTTCGCTCGGTTTCTCTTTAGTTTGTCTTGGTCGGCTTGTTATTTTATTTCCATATCATCATCAACATCATCATCATCACGCGGGTTATACCCCTTCAACGAACATAACGACACTCGCACAAATCCAACAAACGCATCATTTACAAATTCAGAGCAGCATCGGGAACAGAGATGGTGCGAAAATGATACAATTCTCATGGAGACGGGTTAGGGTACAGGATAGGGGTGAAGGGAAGTATCCCGATTTGCAGCAGGGGTCTTATACCCTTTTGTTTGTTGTGCATTTGCATGGCGCTGCATTTGGGAAAGGGATAGCGGAGGTATAGCATTGCACAAATGTACGAACGAATGGATGCGTGGGAAATCATGCGCATTGATTGAGGAGCGTTCTGGTCCGCTGTGTACGTGCGCGTTGGCTCCCGTAGCTACTGGGGTCATTGGGTTTCTTTGTAACAAACTTGTCCATGGATAGATAGATGGTCAGTTGAGTCTTATTCGGACCATATCCGGTTGATGAGCCGCGTTGCTTTGTGAAGTTGAAACGACCGGTGGAGATGTTCGTGGTGCGAGCTTACGAGGCGTTGCTCCAGCAGCGCCCATATCACGGTCGCACAAGGACTCGGCCTCGCTTCACACCACGTCAGCTCACGTCACCTCGACATCTCACGAACAAGCCGCAGGCAGGCACGAGTCAACACAACATACAGGGACTACATGGGCGCAGAGCACTGGACGGTGTTCAATTTTCCAGCACCGTCACTAGGAATCATCAAACAGCTACTAGAGAGACCAGAGTGGAAATAGTAGAGAGCCTCCCCCATTCATGCATGTATTAAAACCCATATTCTTGCCGTGTCTTATCCTACGCTATCCTGATGCTGTCCAATCTTCTCCCAAACCAGGAACACAGCCTGCTCCAGCTCCAGGAGGAAGAGAAATGGGGACCAACGAAAGGGCATTAAATGTAGCCGCCAATTACTGGCGGCTCTCAGTCCCCCAAGGAAGAAAATCGACACAGAGGCATAGAGACGAGGGAAAGTGGGAGGATAGGCTGATGCGAGCAAAAGTAAGATACGGGAAAGATGCATATTCGAGACGTAAATATGTGTTAGATGCGACAGCATAAGCCTCCCCAGTAGTCTTACATTAGAGAACATTACAAGCAGAAACCCAGAAACCCAGAAACACGCACGCATAGAAAATGTAGACGCCATGCAGGTTCAAAATCAATCTTTCCTCTTCCCGTCCTAAAATAGTTCCGAGTGATAAGTGCAGTCCATATGCGTACAACTTCGAGGGTCGAGAAGCTTAATCCTCGTCGAATATCTGGTACGTGTTCTGCAGGATAGTGTCGATGACCTTGATCTGCCAGCCAGCATCCGCGATGGCAGTGCTAGGATCGGTGCCCATGAGGGTGGGTCCGAAGATGACGGCGAGGTTGTGCGAGTTCATGCGGTTGGTGTGGGCGTTGTCCATGACCCGGTAGAGGTGGAGCGTAAGGGCGCGAAGGGTGGCGTAGTTGGGATCAGGGAGGCTGTTAATGATGGCGTGTAGAGAGTCGCGGCGGACCACGTCATCGTCATGCTCTGCGGGCGAGGTTAGTTCCAGGTTCCGTGTGGATTGTTCGTCTTGAGAATGGAGGGAAACTCACTGGCCGCAGCAACGAAGCTGTCATGGTGCTCGTGGGTGAAGAGCGGGTCAGGGAGGTCACGCAAGAACAGCTTCAGCAGGCCGGTGACGCTGTTGACATCGTGGTAGAAGTTCTCGGGATTTCTGAAATCGAGAGCTGGGTTTGAAGAATCTATTCAACGGTTAGACGGCATCACTTTAAGGTCGTCACAGGTGAAAAGCATACCAGTATCGAACATGTTCTTGAGCTTCTGGATGTGGTTCACGGAACCAGACTGTCGGTAGATGCCCTCGAGGGCCAAACCGTACAGATCTGCAGCCTGAATGCACTGGTAAATAACCATGGGTACTGCTAGGCCGTCACGCTCGTAGAGCCGGCTTAACGACAGGCCAAACACGGGCCTAGTAGGCGCCGATGCTCCGCCCAAAGCTCCAGGAGGAGGCTGATTAGGGGCTCCGTATGGAGGTGGCGAGCGTCCGGTGCCAGACAGCCCTCCCGGACCTGGGGTGCTCCCCGAAAGCTCCTGGGGAGGAACCTGGTATGGTGCTGAGGGCGGAGGAGGAGATGGCCCGGAAGATGGCTGGAAGGGCAGAGCACCGAGTTGAGGTGGCCCTGATGAGCCGAACGAGCCGCCACCTCCGTTCCCATATCGCTGTGTAGGGGCTCGGCCGGAGACCTGGGGAGGATGTCCACCTTGCGAAGCCGGCGTGGTCCCTTGGCTGAAGCTCCGGTTATGAGACTGCGAGAAAGGGCGCGGTTCATCAGAAGGGCCCCCGGGGGGGAAGGGAGGGTCCAATCCAGTAGACGTTTGAGATAAGCCGGTGAGGGGTCCAAGACCGAGAGTGCTAGACCTTGAACCGGGACCCAGGGGCTGCGGGTTGAATGAAGTAGGTGCCTGTCCTAGATTAGGCTGTTGCAAAGGACCGCTTGTCGCCTGGTTGCTAGAGGAGGTTTGGCCGAGCACCTATGAGAGTGGTGAGCAATATGCCATGTGGACTGAAGATAGTGCTAGACTTACTGGATTGCGCTCATACTTGATCTCCCCACTGCCGGGTGGCAAGTTTCTATGCTGGGCTGCGACATAGCTGTTCAAGTCCTTGTCGTTATCGATAGACAAGACGGCCTGCCGCAAGCTACGCTGACCACCATCGCCTCCTGGGCCCCGGATGGGGCTGACGTTCAAGCCATTGCTCAGCAACAGTTTCTCGTTCAACACAGCTAAACGTCTCGTTAGCTGGGGCTGCAATGTGAGGCCAGTCGAGGCCTGTCAAGAGGCCTGTCAAACCCGGGCAACGTACCAAAGTTTTGCATCTGCACCGACACTCCCAAATCAATCTCGTGGATGACACCCTGGAGGGTCTTGACTGCCTCAGGCCGTGTAGTGGATAGCAGCTGAGCCTTCTCCGTCTGCAATGCTTGGACATGTTGCTTGTACGTCTGGTCGGCGGCCACGACCTTCTTGTGCAGTTCCTCCTCGTGCTGGGCAGCCGATTTGTGACCCTTGAGACCAAACATCTTTCCGCTCTGCCGTGCCTCACCCGTCTTGACCCGCTCGTAGTCGTCAGAGAGGGTATCGTACTTGGACTTGCTCTTGCGCATGGCCTGCTCCATATCGGCGACCTTCTGCTCGGCGGAAAGACCATTGGTTTTCCAGGTCTTGCGGTTGCGCTCCGACTTGGCGGCGAGCTCAATGAGCTCGTCGTGCATCTGGTGGAGGGAGGAGGCAAACTGCACGCCGTTTTCGGCCATGCGGTCGTGGGTGAGCATCATCTCATCGTAGGCGGCACCGAAGGAACCTTGGCGATGGTCGGGGCGGCGCATGCTATCCTGGGTGGAGCGGCTGAGCTTCTTGAGACCCTGGGCATGGTCTTCTTCGAGGGATGATCGCTTCTTGAGGAACAGGGCGAATTCCTGCGAGGGCGATGTGAGCAGGTGCTGGCAGAAGCCCCGCGGAGCGAAGGAGGCAGGTCGTTGGAGGTGGGGGGGGGGGGGGGGGGGGGGCTATTGGGGAGCTCGACTTACCTTTGCGGAAGCTATGCTCTGCTTGAGGCGGTTCAGCAGGGTGGCGATGCCAATCTAGATATTCCATCAGCGCATGTTCGGGCATCAATCGTGGGCGGATGTATGTCAGGCGTACCTCGGAGGTCAGGACGTCGGAGACCTGCTTGAGCTGCTCGGGGCTCGCACCGGTCGAGTTCGGAGGGGGCGGCAGGTCGTTGCCATCGGTGCTCTGGTTGCCGTTGGAGGGGTTGTCGACAACGGCACCACCATTGTCGGATGATGGTGCCTGGGGGCTCGTCGGAGAGTTGCCCAGGGACATGGTGGCGGATGTGTCGCGTTGGTGTTGGGGAGGAAAAGCCTCAGAGGCCGGGCCGTGGTATTCAGAAGCCATGGTAGCGTCGGGGGCTCAGCGAGAGCTTTGTCTCGGAGTGGGAGGTGGGCTAAGATCCAAGGCGGTAATGGGCGTCGTGTTCTGTGTGGGCGTGGAGCTCGTTGGGGTGGTCGCTCACATTCCCGAGCGAGGGCGGGCGACGGGACAAAAGGTGGCGTCGCTGGACGAGATGTCTTATGCGACAGCGGCAGCGACGGCGACGAGGGTGACAAGAGCGACGAGGGCAGCAGCTACGAAAGATAGCTTGTAGGATGGTGCGACAATGGACCGAGAGACGGCGACGGTGGTGACGGTGACGGTGACCAGCGAGAGGTGGTGTCGGAGGCAGTCGGGCAGCAGCAGTCGGTGGGCGAAGAGAGGACGAGGTAGTATTTAAAACGAACGACCAGAAGTTTGCTGTTCTGATGTGATGTGTTGCGGCGGCACACTCACTGTTGGAAGTTGTTGGGCAAAGCAAGGCGAGACCAGATAGGACAGGATAGGACAAGACAGGACACGACAAGCAGACACAACTTCCCAAACGGATGGGGAACCAAACTTGATGGATGGGTGTGAGCCGGAGGGATGTGGTCTGTGGTGGGTGCTTGTGGTGGTGGATTGTGGGCGTGGTGGGTGGTGTGGAGTGGACGAGGGAAGAAGAAATTGGGCTGATGTGGCTGAGCGGCGGCTGCGGGCGAGGGATGACGAACGGCGGCCAGACTAAATAAGTACCTGAAGACCTATACGGCCACCTACTGGACCACTGTAGGACTGCGCTGACGACACTGTACCTGCCAAGCAAACGCGCCCAGAGAGCCCCAGACAGACGTCTGCTCCCGTCCCGTCCACCACCCCGGACGGTTCCCTTTCTACGCCAAAACGACTTTGCGCCTTTCGGGCGCCTCCATCACTGTGTCCGTACCTAGCCTAGCCTCCGCTACTCAGTGGTGGTGGTAGGGGCTTCAGCGGGCGGATGTGTGGGAGCGCTCCCCCCCGCAACCCCTGGGCCGAGACATCCAGAGCAGGCGGCCGTGCCTGAATCTCCATACTATCCAGGTACCTCCAGGTAGGCTAGTCCCTGGATTCTAGGGCACTTCGGACGTTTCTTAGGGCCCGTACTCTTGTGTCCGGCCCGTCCGTCTCCGCCAACGTCAGGTCCAAACTCCACATCCATGTTTCCCATCCATGGGCATGATATGATGATGCCTTTTCTCGCCCTTCTCGCCCCAGTGGTACACAGCCAAACAAGCAAACCCTATTCAAGTAAGAGTCCCGGGCTTCTGAGGCTGAATCCCCAGCCGGGCCCATCCCTGCCGTCAAGTCAAATGGACCCGTTAGCCGTTGCGCGTGCAGGTATCCGTACTACTATCAACGTTCAACACCGAACGCCGCATCCGAAGACTCGGGGGAAACAGAGACGCACAAAGGGAGGAGGCGGACAAAGGGCGGGAAAAGGGACATGCATGTTTCCATCTACGGGGCCAAAGAGAGGATTTCTGCATTATTTTTCTGCAGACTGCCGCCGCATCTCGGTGCATCCGTACGGTAGAGCTAGAAAACTTACCATCGGGCAAAAGTGCGAATAGTTGCAGCCCGCCATGGGTAAACGACTTGGAGTACCACCCAAATCCGCAAGCTCCACTGGTCGGTCCAACGTCAGTCTATTCTTTTGGATGTGGTTGCATGAGCCACGATTGCTCCCTCGACAGGCTGCAGAAAACCACATCCCCACATTCCCAGCAAAATCCTTCCAAGGTTGGGAAATGGATACGAAAAACCATCCCCGACCTTTAGAACCGCTAACCCGGCACGACTCTGTACGAGAGAGGGGGGGGTTAACAGGGGGCTAATTTTATTCTCACTTTATTAGTCCGAGGTTCTCGTGTGTTGAGCTTAGGATCGACGGTGGGGCTCAGAACACTGGGCATCCATGGGTATGAGTGAGTGAGTGTGGGAAACCAGGGGTTCGGCCTCGGATGTTGCTGCTTGAAACTTGGAGTTTTCCTGCCATCCACACCTGGTGTTGATGTTATTGTGTTTGTCTTCTCTCAGCCCGGGCTAACTAAAGCAGTTGCCATTGCACTGTGTCGGGCAAGGCGGTTTGTTTGCAACCTACTTACCTATGCTGTGTCACAGGAATTGATCAAGTGAGACGTTGCATTGTTGTACAAGATGCCGTGCGCAAGTCTACATCCATCTCAGCTAGTCTATCTGACACCGCAAACAAAGTCACACTGCGGCACAGCAGTGGCTAGCTTGTTGTTGAGCCCGGTATTGAGATTGGCACTGACCTTGCCTTGGTGTTTGTCTACCATGGCGTCTGCCGTGCCACGATGCTGGTAGCCGTCAAGTCTTCGGCCTCTTGTGTGTGTGACGTGACGGTTGCATGTTTTTTTTTCCAGCCCTGGCCGGGTAACCCTGCAATGAACATGGATACTGTGTGCCAGTTTATACCACCGAGCAATGCAAACTAAACAACATTGCCAATGCAGCTAAACCACTTTTGTAGTTTCAAGGTCTAGACCTGGCTAAGGACAGGTAGTTACACAAGCAAGAGACAGAGACAGAGACAGAGCGAGGACTCAGAGGAGAATCGTTGCGAAGCACCATCCAATCTTATCATAACGAAGATCTTGCATCCATCGCTAATACCATAACTCCCCTACCTCGTTGAACAACTCTAAAAAACGTCAATGAAATTAGCATGTCTCCATCACACATCTCTCTCAACTCTACCGGCAACCTCGAGCAGGAAACTGGCCCAGCGAGCATTCCCAGTGCCAGTATAAACCCTCTCCCCTCAAACACCTCATGCATCCTTCCTGGTGGAGAAACGCCCTCGTACAAGTAAAGCAATGGAGCCCGCATGCTTCCATCCCCACGCACTGTTTCACAACGAACTCCGCTCCTCAGATGCACGCTGCACGCTGCACGTCTCTCCGTCTCTCCCGAGACCGCATTGTCTCATGAGAAGACCAGGCAAACAAAACAAAGAGATGAAAGTTAACGTCGATGCTAGACTCGGAGAGTTTTGTCCGTGCCGCCTACAACGATTCACTGTAAGACTGTGAGAGTGCACCTCTGAACTACTCTCTTGAAACGCATCTATGCTTGTATATGGTCTCTTGAGATACCTTAAGTGCGTATCATCGTTGCTATCAACTGTCCTTCGAAACTCCGCGTGTATCAACGTGGTTAGTTCGGATAATTGCAGGGCCTGGAAGCCAGACAATGTTGACTTATCAGGAATATGCATGTTTGATTAACTTCAAACCTCACATGTCCTCGAAACCTGCCATGGCAGCGTGCAAATCATTTATTACATTTCAACTAATCATCTGGATCTGAATCTCCAATCTATCATGACGCAGTACGGATATCCGTGGGGTATGTACATGAAAAACGCCCTTGATCATCAAAAGGCCAACAGCGCATCTAAGGTATATGTAGTAAGAAGGTGGCGTAAAAAAGAAAAAAGCCCTTGCCGACATCCGCCTCCATGTTCAGCCAACTCATCATGTAGACGAGTGTGCCGTCCGTCAATGAAGCCATCCCCAATTTTGCCGTTCAAAATTCCACAAGGGCTGCGTAAGGATATAAAAAAAGATAATTGCGATGATAGTCATGCTCCTGGTAGCATAAAAACAAAGAAAATGGAGTATAATGCTGAAAATGTGCCTGTTTCCCATGGCTGACCGGCCAGGTATCATGCTGCAAACGGTCCTAAGGGAAATTCGGGGAATAGTCGTAACGAAATTATGCCACTCGAGATGAGGCATGGATGAGGAACCCAAGCAATGCCGTATGTCAAGACCGCCGAATGGTCGTGACATGTCCAAAAGTATTAATCGGTCGTCGAGATAGCCAATGCGGTGATGCCTGCTGTTCACATCCTAGGACTTGCATTTCACCCCTGGGCTTCCTCAACCGTCGATGGGCCATTGTCGTTGTCATCTGGCCACACCGGCGTGGGGATGGGCGCATACTTGAGGCCGTCCTGCGCCTCGAGCTCCTTTCGGAGGATCTCAATGCTCAGTTCCCACCGGCGCACGAGCTTCGCCTTGCGTGCGGCGAACCTGTTCGCATGCTCCTCGTCCTCTTGCGCAGCTTCCGCAATGAGCTGTTCCTGGTCACATTGACCTTTGTCCATGAGCTTCTCCAGTTCCGTTTCCTGTCGGTCACCAAGCTCCTCCATGCGCTTGGCCTGGCGATCCCGCATCACGTTGATCTTGGCCTCGTGGAGTCGCGACATTCCGTCCCGCAGGTTGTATTGTTGGCCTAGCTCGCGGAGGTCGCGCTCCGTTACCACCCGTGGTGGTTGCGAGCTCGATTCCGAGCCAGTACCACGACCCAGGCCGTCACAGTACGCTTCCATATGCTTCAGGCGAATTTTGACGCTTCTTTCGCTTTGCTCCAGCGTAGCTCGTAGGTCCATCTCGGCCGCCACCTGTCGGTCTTCTAGGTGGCTAACCATCCTGGTATGCCGCTCCTTCATCTTGTCTTCCAGGACAGCTTGCTTTTCCGCCAATATCTGTTTCTGGTCGGTGTGTCGAGCATGTATGGTTGCCTTGGTCTCGGCTGCAAACTCTTGGAACCGGTGCATCTCCCGGATCTGCGAGTCGCCTAGATTTCGGAATTCGACTCGTGATTTCGTTCGTTCCTCGGCTTGGAGGCGTTCAGCAGACGCCGCTGCTGCCGCGGCCTCCTGTGCTGCCTTTTCTGCTTCATACTGGGCCAACTGATCTTCCTCTTCCCTTTTCCGTCGTTCCAACTCTTCTTCGTAATCGCAGGAGTTAGGGCATCCGGTCTTGAAATCCCACACGCCACCGCATATGGAGCAGAATTCGGCGTTGCAACGACACTTCATCTGGGTGATCCCATCGACCATCTCGACCAGGTTCCGACACTTGTAACACCTCCTCAAGCCGGCTTGGCCTCCCAGCTTGATCATCTGGTCCAGTTCCCAGTCCTCTGGACAGTCCTTCCCGGTCGGATGTGCCCTTCGTTTGCACGTGAGGCAGACCCGAGTGTTGCACTTGCGGCACGTTACGTTGAATGGGTGCTTGGGGTCGAGTTTGTGGTGCGGCGGGATAAACTCTCCGCACGAGTCATTGGGGCAGAATATCCTGGCTTGCCAAGGCGTGCTATACTGGATAATGGCCGCGAGGAATTCTTGCTGGGCTTCGCGGCTCAACACATCTTTGATAACGGATACTGGTAAGGACTGCGCGCAGCATCGGGGGGGCATGCTGGCCTCGTCGGCCATGGCATGGGCGACAATAGATCTCAGGCACTCGGCGCAATAGGTGTGACCGCAGGGGATGTTGTGAAGTGAGGTCGAGGTCTTGAAGTCGACGTGACAAAGGCCACAAGTCCTGTGGATGGTGTCAGTTTAAGTTTTACCTTGGATGGAATGGTGGCACATCGAGGCCTAGGAATCAAACGCACATCATGACGTCCAGGGGTTGGGCCGCCTTCTTCCTCCATCGGATTCGGTTCTTAAGGCCCGACTTGACGCTGAACAAGCTCCTCTTGGTCTTGCCGCTGAAGACACTCTGAGCAGACGGGCCTGGTGGTGGCTCCTTGAGAAACTTGAGGGGAGTGTGGTGAGGGTCAACTATTGACAGGTACTTGTCGTACTGAGCAAAGCTCAAATCCTTGGACTCTCTCGCGCTGGTGAGTGCGAGGTCTGGTGTCGTCGATGCGAAGAGCGATGAGTGTGCTGTGAGGGCGGTACTCGCAGAGCCACCCGAGAGCATGGAAAAAGTGCGTGCATTGTACACGGTTGACGCAGACTCAACGCTCGACGTGATGCGCTTGTCGGTGGCTGTCTCGGTTGAAATGCCCAGCGCATTGGCTTTTGCTACTAGGTCATCATCAATCTGGCGCTCGGTGCGGCCCGCGGGGGATTTGAGGACGGCGGCGACGTAGTCGGGATCGCGAAGCTCGGGAACGGTGGCGTTGGAGTTGGCGCTTGCATCGGCATCGGCGCCGGTAGCGTTGTAGCTGTCCAAAGTCATGTCGATAGTGATGACTGGGCTCTGGTGGACCAACATGGTGGCCATGGCGAAAGCCTAGAAAGGCAGCACGACGTTGGAGAAAGGCGGAGATGACGAGGTGTAGAAGGCGGGCGCGTAAATCCTTTTCAAAGCATCCTCAAGTGGAAAGGGGGCCGTGGCCAGGCGGAATTGCTGATTTGCAGACGGTCAAGATCTGCGAGTTTAACGTCGCCGTGCTTCCAACGTAGTAGACTAGACTACGTGGTAGGGCGAGCTTGGTCCGGAGGCCGGGTCGGGAAGCGTGGGGTGATGGAAGTGGGCGAGGTGGACAAAAGCCTGGGGCGGCTGGATGCTGGGTAAATAAATTCTAGGCGCCTTTGGCGAGTTGAGATGGAGGCGAGTCGGTAGAGGTAAGTTTGTGGTTTGTGTCGGGTACTTTTGCGCAAGCAGGGAGGGAGAGAGGGAGAGAGGGAGAGAGGGCGAGAAAGAGAGAGAGAGAAGAGAGAGGGCGAGAGAGAGAGAGAAGAGAGAGGGCGAGAGAGAGAGAGAGAGAGAGAGAGAGAGAGAGAGAGAGAGAGAGAGAGAGAAGAGAGAAAAGGGCGTTTGCGTCTCAGAGTTCGGCCGGATCTAAGTGAGAACGGCGAATCGAGACACACAGACACAGAGACAAGCAGGCGAACTCGACGGAAAAGAAGATCTCGATGAACGATGTTTGGAGGAGGAGACCCTGTTCCGAGAACAGAGATAGGTAGGGAGGGAGGTAGGGAGGAAACGGAAGAGAGGGAGTGTGTCAGTGTCAGTCAGTGGTTGGAGAGTGGAAGAGTGGAAGAGTGAAAGCGTGGAAATGGAAGAGTCGCAGAGTGGAGAGGGCCCGGAACAGAAGACAACCTAGCGAGCAGCAGGGTCGAAATGGGAAATGCAATGTGAGGCAAGGGAAGAAGGAATGGATCCGAAGTCAGCCGTGGGATGGGATGCGTGATGCGTGATCTGCTGTGAGCCCTGAGCCGTGAGCGCGAAAGTGAGCCAGGGTCCCAGATGGAAGGGAACAGGAGCAAGGGAGAGAAACAAAATGGAGACGAAGAAAGAGGCTGCTGCCGAAGGTGCGAGGCCATGAGACGACAGGGGATATGAGATTCCTTGACAATTACGGAGTACGGATGGGGATGGATCATGGATGGATGGATGGATGGGTGGATGGACGGAAGCCTCACCTCACCTTACCTTACCTCACCTCACTCACTCACATCTTTCACACGAACCAGGACTGACTCTCTCCTAGATAACCAGGAAGGAAGACCACCCACCCTTACGGCGCGCCCTCACCCGCCATTGCGGACACGCTACCACCACCAACATGCACCAGGTATGCACGGAGTACCTCGGCCGCCCGTTGTTGTGGCTCCTTGCGGGTATCTCTCGCGGAGACGTGCGGACTACCGAGTACAGAAGGGGACTGACTTGTCGGGGTGGATTGGATTGTTGCAGTGGATTTCCCTGGATGGGATCATGTTCTCTACAGCAAGGCCCGGCGTCCATCGGGCGCTTATTACTGGTTCCCGATGCCGCCAAACCCTGGCTTGACAAAGTCGGCATCGCAGGGGTCGCAGGGAAGCGCCAGGGAAGACTCAGCAGAAGCAATCAATCGGTCAATCAGCTCACGCCTCACGGCCGGAGCGGTGGGGTCAGCACCTACTTTTGTGCAGGGGCGCCGGCGGCTTGCGGGCAACTACTTCGGAGACGGAGAGAGAGAAACAAGTATGGCAGCATATTCCGAAGTACAGCAGAGCTCGTTGAAAAAGAGCCGACGGGACCGACTGACAGAGACGGCTTGACTCTACTGCCGCATTAGACTAGACCTTCCTTCATTCGGAATGATTCAGACATGACGATCCTACCCGCTCTCTCTCTCCCTCCCTGCAGACTGACTACCTTTCCTGCAGATGATATGGAGGACCCTCCTTCGAGCTCCGCTCCAGTCCTCAACAGTGAACCATCTAATATACCATCCGCTTGATATCGCCACGGTGACCCTCCATCAAATTCACCGCTGCATACCTACCCACGTATGGAGCACAAAACCTAGGGCAACGCGCTCCTCTTCTCTTCATCCCTTGACTTTGAAAGAAGAAATCACATTCCATCGTCCGACTCTCTCGGCGTCAGGTGAGGTCAGGTGCCTCGACAACTCGGGGCCGCATCGAGGACTGCCGAGATAGGTGATTGGGAAGAGCGGGATTTCCTCTAGAGCCGGCAGGGGGGGGCTTGTGCTCACTTGCGAATTCTGATTCGGGCGGACGGTGACGATGGTTGGCCTTTTTTTCTTTTTTCTTTTTCCTCTTCCGAAGGTTGTGGGCTGCTGTTGTTGTTTTTTCCTTTTTCTTCACTCTTGGTCCCCAAGTCCCTCTCCCTTTCCATCGTCTCGTTGCTTTTTTTCTTCTTCCTAGTGCTCGCAAGCGTGTTGCTCAATGTCTAATGTGCAATGCGGCTGTCATCAATGGGCCCATGCGATGCCATGAATCTTCCTCAGCCGACGGAACTGGCCACCTTCTTCACCAGGAATACGCCAAGTTGCGCCTAGGTAATCGATGGATAGAGTGACAATTAGAGTGACAATCCAGAGCAGCATGCAAGGTACGAGGTAGTATTCGTCGAGAATGCGTGTGACGGGATACTGCCTGTTCCCCTGTTCCCTGGCGTCGAGTTTGACGTCCATTTTCACTCATCCATTCACAACCGCGCATCCAGGTTTCTGGCCGTCATTGCACATCACCCATAAATCTCGGCGCCGCGTCTCTCCAGGAGAGACGGACGATCTGGGCTCCATCCCCAATGCACCAACGGCAGCGTCGATCATCTCAGCCCACCGCCTTCAATGTCTAACCTTGTCAGGCCACCATCGCCGTCGTTTCTGATGCGGTTCCCATTGCCGGATGAATGGACGGCCCCGAGTAATTACTTTCCTCCATACGAGGAATAACGAAAGGTGCGCAATGCCGAGAAATGAGTTGGTGCGGCTCCCCCAGCCTCGTCTCTCGCCGTACCTGACATCGCACGAACCGATTCTCTCTCCAGTCGTACGACATATTCTCCTTGTCCCGAGCGACCCACAGCCCATGACTACTGCACTACGTAAGTAAGCGAAGCGATATTCCCGGTCCAACGACAAAGACTCGGTGCTTCATCAATGCAAGAGAAAGAAAAAAAGAGCCCGAAAGAAATAAAACACTCAATGTGTGATGCTCGAACAATGCCGCGTGCCGCTCACGTCACAGCACCCGCCGGTCCCACACCAACCAGGTCGGCCTCCCGCTGCAGCCCACCGACCCTAGACGGAGCTGGAACTGGAACTGATGGAGCAGCCGCCCTGTGTCGTGCTCTCTGTTTAGAAGGGAGCAGACCAGCCAGTACCGGTTCATCAAACTGAAGTGTTTTCTCGACTCTAATACTCTACTACTAGCAAGAACTGCGCGTAATGAACGTGTCATGATCCCTTCCTCCCGACCCTCTCCTGACCCGCGGCTCCGCGAGCGCTATGCCTGCTCTGCAGTACCGACGGGCGGGTCGTTTGCTTTTCCATGGATCTAATTCCACTTAAAGGCTGTATTACAAAGGGCAAAGTCTCATCCCCAGTGCCGAGTGTGTAATATATGGTGCATATCCTTAAAGCACGGATGTTCCTCTTCTGCGCTGTATACGGATACGGGCGGCAGCAGTGCTCCTTGTCTCGGCGAGCAAGATCCACCAGGGCTGCCCATTCGGGGTGGGTGTTCACGGCCGGCCGGGTCCGTTCGCGGGACGCTGGCGGGACGAGAAAGACTCGGGGCGCAGAGGATCCCATCACAAGTCAGTCAGGTTTTTGAAGAGGGTATCGGGTAGTCTATGCGGGGATGTGGAACAATGGACTATCGTGATCTCCCGGCCGGGGTCGATCCCACCGCTTACACGGGAGATGTACGAGATGTACACCCGCTGCTGACCGACGAACAAGTACCGTTGTGATGCATCACAAGCCAGGATCTGTTCCCATGAAGATGTCACTATTGCGGCGTCTTCCTTTCTTCGAGAATGCAGTAGAGAGGCGCAGTCTGCCACGCCCCCCCCCCGGATCCTCTCATTAAACTCGACGAGATCGGCGCAAGCACCCGTCAATTATGTAGTGTAGACTGTTCAACTCGTCTGTCCTGTGCTATTCCTGTCCAAGGCTGACCCCCCGCCCATTGGGCGTTGGCGCTACCGACGTATGCAAAATGATATGCAGGTGCACAGCAAAGAATGACAACACAATCCTGCGCAGGGAACAGCCTAGGGGCACGCGCATCGCGCCCAGGCAAACGTGAGGGAGGGTGATGAATCCAGCCAGGTCTCACTCCGGGAGGCCAAAGTGGAACACCGATACCGACACAGCCTCACCGACTCATCAGCCTAAAACGTGCCAACACGTTTGTACTTCGGACACGTCGACATCCGGTGTACAAAGAAACGCCTCTTTGCCCGTTCCTTGTCTTGTTGTTTCCTCTGTTCCCTTTCAGCTCACCACGGAGACTACAAGTCGTCGTCTCAACCAACACTGAGCTTGCTGCAATTAACAACTGCCGGCCCACCTAGCGGCACGCCCCAGTG
The DNA here is from genome assembly GCA_003934905.1 of Neonectria sp. DH2. NCBI lineage: Eukaryota > Fungi > Ascomycota > Sordariomycetes > Hypocreales > Nectriaceae > Neonectria > Neonectria sp. DH2. Next base: position 795,956 of record RQWH01000004.1, on the reverse strand, counting down.
TCGACCACCAACGCATGCGTTCTCTCTCGACGCCATGTCGACGCCATCTCAACGCCATCTTGCCCCGAGCGGCGTTATTCCTCATCGTTCATTGGCGCACCTCGCTGATGAATCTCCCTTCATTCCCGGGAGCTAAGGTGCCTAGCTCTGCGCCATTGACGACTCGGTCAAGGACTCACGGTTCTGCCTGCGAGGAGGATATCTCGCTTACACGGCCACCAGTTGCTTCAACCAACACGACAAACAAGCACGGCCGACAGGCGAATTCAAATTGCGCATGACTTTTCATTGGGAGTGTTGCAATTAACGAACGCCTCTTTTGCTAGTATTGCAATGTGGATGTATTGAAAGGCATACCCAGGTAGTGAAATGTTGTAAGGTCTAAGTTACTAAGATGTCAGGTAGTCTCAATCCTATAACCTTAGAGGCAGACCTCCACAACAATCATCTTCCTCCTTGTACAGCTCTTCTTCCCACTGCCAAATCCCCACTGCTTGAACCCACTACCAATACGCAAAGGCCTCCTCGGCGTCGGGTGACGAGAGCAGCTCTGGAGCTTGTGCGGCATCTGAAATGGCAGCTGCACAAATGATGCCCCATTGAATGTCGATCATGACCTTCAAGTATTCCACTAATGCAGTGTCGCGCCTGACCTTGACGATATCGCCCGATTCAACAGGATGATGGGCTCCATGGTTGAAACTACAGCGAACTGCTGTCTTGGCACATGTTCCGCAAGATTGTGTGCAAGGAGATCCATCCTGGTGACCATAGTGATGCGTAAGGCCAGCGAGGAGGCTCTTCTCGGGGTCCCTCTGGTCCTGGAAGCTGACGCTACGTGTAGCATTGCTCTCTTTGATCCGTGGCATCCAATTAAACTGTAGTTGAACCTCAGTCTGATCTGGGCAACCTTCGATTGGTGTTTTCCCGATGAACTTGAAGGTAAAGTATCCCCGCCCCCACCAGTCGTGGCGAATATGAGTCAATATCAATATTCTAGGTTCTATCGGAGAACCCCAGTCCTCTGGAGAGAGAAACGACGGCGGCAATGGAAATGTGAGCTCTCCCGAGGTCGAAAATGGTTGATAGTTTCAATGCAAGATAATCAGTCTTTCTGGGATTGCTCTGGTTCTTGTTCAAAGCAACTGGAAGAATATGACAAACATTAGGATCTCCAGCCCCCGTAACGACGCACTGGTCGTGATCCGGGGAGCTGCATCTCTTGCTTTCCTCCTCGTTACGGCCGAAATCTTCTCGCTACTTGCTGATACCCTCGTTTATGGCGTAGAATCTCGCCTCCTGCAAGACTGAGATTTGCTAGAGGTAGGTGGGGAGGATGGGTAGAGACACTTACAATAACTGAAAAGCATACTGACTCTATCAAGGATTTCTCTAAAGGAAGTTGGATCGCTGGGGGTTTTAAGAGTCGTAAGCGGCATGCTGATCAGATCAGATAATTGTAGTGCGGTATATTGCCAGTCCTTATTCTGGTGCGAACCCTCTGCACTGGAAGAATGGCCTCAATGGCCGCAATTCGTCTCTCATACTCGGACTTAGGGACCAGATCCACTGGCTGTTGGAAATCAGGTCGAGATTCCATCAACTTGATTGATTGATAAATCATCTGCGGACGATCGGAGTAAGCCTCTAGAAAGTCGGATAGGCTTGTCGAGCTTGGCCTTCCATGACGGACAAGACGCAGAGAAAGAAGAGGACCGGGTCAAGAATGACGAAGAAGAGAGAAAGAGAAAGAGAATGGAGAAAGCAAAGTTTAATAAACTGCGCACCCCACGCGGGGGCTCTAAATTTCCGTCCACAGCGGCAACTAGCAGCATCTGGCAGGTGAACTGTTCATGCATTTATACTAGATGTACTAGGTGTGCTCTTTGTCAGCTCTCAAAGTTCATCAACTTCAAGTTGCAGTGGCTGGAGTTGATACTTGCAGTTGGGTGGCTGAGCTGGCCTGTGCTGGCAGTGGCTGGAGTGCCTGAAGTGCCTGGAGACACGCTGCTCGCCCACTCTAATTAGAGTCCAGCGGGTGACCTCCGCGTGAGCCTTGTTCCGTGGTTCCGCTCCGCCCCCAGAATCGGGTCAAGTCATCCATTCATCATCCATCGAACTGCTCTTCGTCATCTTCTCTTCCCACTCACAACTGACCCAACTTCTGGGGCTTCCAGGATTTTGAATTTGCTCTTCGATTCTCTCATCGCCCGTTGACGATACCACCCGCATCGATCCCCTCACCGCCGCTCCTTGCTCGCTCCTCGCCGCCACCATGGCGCTGGCTGGACTGATCGACCCGACCAAGATGGGCAACTATCCCGTCATCCTGGGCGACAGCCTCATGGGTAAACCCCCCAACGAGATCTTCACCAGTATTCGATGTACGTCCGTCTCCTCGCTGATATATTGCAATTTTCTCGCGTTAGAGTCATGCTCACTCTTCTTTCCCAGACAATCACCAGCCCGCCCTCTCGTCGCCCTCCGCCCCGAGTTCGGCACGCCTAAAGCCATCCGTCCCCGGCAAAACAACCTCATACGACCTCACATACACCGATGACGAGAGCAAATACGCATTTATCGGCCCTCGAAATACCTCAGACAACCAATATGTTCTCTACTTCGACCCCAACCGCGAGTCCTTTGTCCTCGACAAGGTCGATTCTACCTTTAATATGAACGTGACCCGCCTCCCGGACAACTCCGACTCGGAAAGCCTCCGCCGCCAATACCCTCAAATCGACGGCGCGTCACGACCTCCCCCCAAGGCCAGCAAACCCACGAGCAAACCTGTGAGCAAACCCGCCAACAAACCCGTCGGCGGCAGTACCAGCGCCGAAAAGCCCGCTCCGAAGCCTCGCGCCAAAGCCCCCGTCCAGAAGAAGGAGCTCAAGCGCAAGCCCGCTCCGAAGCAGCCTCCCAAGTCCATGGCCCTGTCTCTGCCCGTCCCGGAACCCGCCAAGCCTGAATCTCAATCCCAGACCAAGCACCGCCCACAGGACGAGGATGAGGATGAGGATGATGACGACGATGGTGGTCTGTTGATCGAGTACCCCGACGAACCCACGGCTTCCCGCCAGACCAACTTCTCACCCGCCTTCCCGCCTGTTCGACGCTTCGACGATTTCATGAACCGGCGCGAGTCCGAGGGCGACGACGCCGACGGCGAGTCTGATGATGAGGGTGACTTTACGCTACTCAGTCCTGTCAACAACAATGAGCAGCAGACGGCGCCCGGTCCCATGGACGTGGACGAGGATGATGGTGGCGCCGATCTTGACGATCTCGAGAAGGACCTAGAGGATGCTTTGGAGGAGGCATTCATCGAGGGATCTCCGGACGGTGACGAGAGCGACATCAGCGAGGAAGAATAAGTCGGTTATTGAATTGTCGCGGTTTTTTTTTGTCATTTATTGCTGCTTCTCTTGCTTTTTACTACAGCACATGGCGCTCAAAGGGGGACAATTTTGATCTCGCAAGAACGAGTTTCAACACCGGCGTTGGAGGAAGATGACATATTCTCGATACCAGCCACTGTTACAATGGCTCAATTCCCCGCGACGAAGTATACACAAGGACTAGGAAATACAAAAGGATGATACATTATCACATACCAAGGAGGGCCTTGTTCCTTCACTTGTTGGCTTCCACCCTGCGTCCTTACCTCACCCTCTCTGCCCCATCCCCCTCGTTATCTTGCTTCCACCTCGACCCTTGCAAGTGATCCGTGACGCCGGGAATCTCGTCCTCGCACCAGAGATGCGTGTTGGCGTCCGCCACGACTCTGCCCCAATTCCGCAGCACGTCCTTATCAAATGTCCCAACTGCCATCGAGATGCGCTGCGAGCCCTCCTTGCGCCAGAACAGAAAGCTTCCGCACTCGCTGCAGAAGCCGCGCTCGCACTCGGGCGTCGCGTGGAACGTCTTTAGCGTCGTCTGCGGCGTCGTGTACGTCACGGCCGACAGCGGCACGCCGTGGAAGCGCGCCAAGAGGGAGCCGGTGTTCTTGCGGCACTGAGTGCATTGGCACGTGGAGCACTGTACAATGTCAGCATGTGGTTTGTGTGTGAATTTGGGCAGGGCGAGGACGAACTTCGCCTTTGAAGGCGTGGTTTGAGGGGAACGTGATGGTGTAGCGGATGGCACCGCAGAGACAACCGCCAGTCACGGTCTCTGGAAGGCTATCCAGATCCATGTTGCGTGACAAGATGTGGTATATTGAGGATTGGTTCAAAGGGCTTAGGACAAAATACGTCTCTTGATGCGTGACGTGGAATCAATCCAATCCAGGGTTCATTCGCAAGAGATCAGCTCGTGGTGGGGCTTATATAGCTTTTGTAGATTTGGGCATGTCACCGGCGCCTTTCGCGTCCCCTCACGGCCTGTGCAATCGTGACATTATCCTGACGTGTATTTGGGCGCACCGAAATGCTCTGCATAATCATCCATAGGCCCCATACATCAGATCAGGTCATACACGGGCTGGCAGCTGCGTCACTCAATGCCCATTAACCGGGTATATTGCCGTACACGTCCAGGTTTCATACCTCGTGATATCCAATTGTGGGTTGCATTGCAGTGTAACTCACGCAACGTCCCACCTTGCGATCCAGCCGACGTTCTCTCCCGCATTCCGCACAATGCAGAGCCGCCCTTCCTTGGGATCCCGAGTTACTCCGAAAATGACTTTTTCCAGGGCGATTGATCCGATAGCCACGCCATGGCCTTCGCTGAGGCAGAATGAGCCCGTGGTCACGAAGCCGATGAGGTCTTCTGCGTCGGGGACGAGGGGGTGACCGCCGACGTCGGCGTGGTTGGCCGGCAGGGGCGGGTAGGGACTGGGTTTGGCGATCAGCTCCAGCGCGAGCTGTCGCTTTAGGGACTCGAGGTCGCGAGGCCTGTGTGTTTTGGAGGACTTGTTCTTAGAAGACATGGATGAGGGAACACGCGCGAGCCATTGGGCACGGAGATCGCGGGGGAGGGATGACGATGGCGAAGAAGACTGCGGCGGGATCGTTGCTGGGACTTCGGCTTCTGAGGATGGCGGCACAGCGGTGGGAGAGGAGGGGAGGCGGTAAATGCGGGCGCAGGGAGAGACGACACCGCGGGCGAGGATGGAGATTCGGACGGTGAGGATGGCGTTTTTTGGCGGCGGAGTTGGCGGAGGAGGTGATTTTAGGAGCGTGTTGAAGACATCTTTTGAGATTTGGTTGAGGTTGTTGAGGGAAGTACGTTCTTGTTGTTTTGCTGATTCGTCTGGATCGATGTCCATTGCATCGACTTCTGTCTCCGCCGTCTCCGGCTCTGGCGCTGGGCGCGAGTTATCGAGCCCAAACAAGAACTCGAAGTCGCTTGCAAGGCCATCTCCCACCTCGCCCTTTCTCCCAGCTCCTAGATCGAGTGTCTTCCATTCTGTCCTTTTGCTCTTTGGTCGTCTCTCCCACGCCCTCTTCCGGTTGTGCCGCTCCTTGAGTTCCCACTCCGCTCCAGCCTCAGTCCCTAAGAAGTCTGTAGGGAACCATGGCAGACCACGCTCGAAAGCGACTTGGCGGATTTCGTTCAGACCCGCGAACCTGGGATTCCCGCCCGATGCGAGAGGGACGTGAACAAGGCTGTACCAGATGGGTAAGATGCACTTCCACGGTGCAAGCAGAGTCCAGGTGCCCTGGGTCTGTGTCCCTAAGCCCGAACGCGAGGCGATGAGTGTGACCGGAATCGGAGGATCCGCTGAAATCGGTTTCAGGGGGGTGCCCGGAGGATTGTCAGTCTTCCGTCTGTTGATATACTTTTGAGATGGGAGACACGACGCCCTGTGTCGTTCGTCTCGACTGAATATGGCAAATGGCTCGAGATTGTCCTCGGATGGCCAGGTAGCGATCCTTTCAAGAAGCTCCATCTGGGCGTCTGGGTCATCAAAGGCCTCAACTCGTTTCGGGGGGTACCTTAGTCGAGGATCCTGGACTAAGAAACTGAGAACAGCTCCGGCAGGAAGCGACGCCGAGTTTGTCAGTCCCTCTAGTGACCGGAACAGTTCCGCATGCTGAGTCTTTGTTTTGTCTTTTTCTGGATACGGACTTAGGACGGCCAACAGCGCCTCAGTAGATGCTGGACCAGTGAGCTCTATGCTCCCAATCTCGAAGCGGAGGTCTTCGATGTAAAGTTGAGGGTTCTCCATTTTTGATAGTCGAAGCAACTCATTGAAGAGCTCGAGGAAGGCGGATGGGTGAATTCGCAAAAGCACTTGTCTTTGTGCTTTTTTAAGATCCCGAGTAGCATCCTTGGTAGATAGCGCGGGATTCCACTGAATGGTAGATGGGCCGATGTGTTGTTGTTCTCCGTCCCGTTGCCGACTTAAAAGGCCTGTCCATGATCGGGTTCCTACCCTCCACTTGCGACCCTTTTCATTCCAACAAGACTCTTGCGATACCCCAATCTTCTTTAGAACCTTCTCTATTCCGGCAGGATTTCCAAAGAGCCCGATTGTGCTCATGTAGGACGTGTCCCATACGAGGGCGCCCCTGTCGCCCTGGGCTCGATGGGTTGGTCGATAGATCTTCTCGTTGGGCGTCAAGGGAATTGCGAAACGCCAGAGAGGATCTGCGGGGTCCGTCATTCGTGCTCGTTTGGCATGCCACGGATGGGTTGGCAGCCACGTCTTGTTGAGTTGTCGTTTTCGGAACTTGGATTTAGGGGTGGGCGGTTCGTTGAGTTGGTTTCTTCGGATCTTGGGTCTCGGTTTTCGTCCTCTCACGGCCAGCTCTTTGGATCTTTCTCGTCCACTCCCTTTTCTCGGGCCTTTGCTTCCCTCGCTTTGCGCTTCCTTGCTGCCAGTATCCCCAGCCGCCGGGCCGTCTCAACTCGTATCCTTCCTCTCGTTGTCTGGGGGTTCCTTTTCTTTTTTCTCGCATCAACCACTGGTGTATTATCCTCGCCCATCTCCTTTCGAGCGCGTGCTCTCAGCCGCTGGGGCACGCGCTTGGGGTTGTGACTTGCAGTGCGGCGGCGTAGACCGCGGGGCACCTTCTGGAAAGCCCGACTGCTACCCACAGCCTTAGAGGTAGCCATACTCTGCTCGAGGGACCGTATCTCGAACTCATGGGCGGCCAGAAAGGCCTGGAGGTCCAGCTCTCCGTCTTTGAGCGCAGCATCGGCAGGCTGTGCGGGAATGTTGCGAGCGATGTGGACTTTGGCGCGTTTCTGGGAGGCATCGTTGCGAGCATTAGTCGCTGGGGGGCCGGCCGGTCGCTTCTTGGCCCCTTGTCCGACCGGGTCTGTAGATTTAGAGCCCGGAGCCATCGCAAGTTCGAAAACCAGCGTGTGGTAGTTTTATCGTGGAAGTCACAGAACGGGAGAGTCGACGACGCGGGACGCGGCGAGATGTGACAGAATCAATCCCAAGAAAATAAGTTAAAGCTTTATCGATAAGAGACTCCTGTGCCGTGAATGGATGCCCCGCCCACTTACACCGTAACTGTGCTAGGTCCGTAACCCCCTGTAAACCTACCTCACTTGAACGCTACTGCGCCGTAAACACTGCGCTTAGTCCTGACGTTTAAGTGCACTTATCAGCTAGCCTTAGAGGGCCCATGATAGGTTCTCAGGTCCGTATCTTGTAGCCTTGGTTAAGAGATGCTTGCATTAAATTCTGAGGACAATATCGCTGCAAGTTCCCTGTGACGCATAAGACAACTGTATGACTCCGAGATGGCACCATTAGAAATTCAGAATACACCATGAGGCGCAAATTTTATAACTGCTTGACCTCAAACATCTAAGCCTAACTCCACATTTCGCTCCGTAGCATTTTCATCCATGCATACTGGCTTGGAAATTCTTCAAGAATTTCAGAAATATAGGCATGCCAGTCATCTTTCCAGTTTCCACAAGCAAACACTGCTATGGCGTATTCCCAGTATGAAGGATACCAACCGGACGCAGCCCAGTCCACAATGACAATATCACCTTCAGGTCTGATGATGATGTTCTTCGGTTGGAGGTCGGCAGGTGTAAAAACGGGCACATTGCTTCCTCGAAGAACCTTGGGGAGTACTCGACTATAAAAATCGGCCTTTTGCTGCATTCTAGCGCCGCATTCCTGGACATAGCCTTCAATCATGCCTTGAATAAATTCGTCTTCAGTGGAAAATGGCCCATTGATCGTCGGGGTAGACTCATCCGTCAAAGATATACCATCCTGGAGTTTGACTTCCCAAGCCCCCAAAGAATCCCGGATGGGGCATGCCACGCAATAAGTTGAACGCTTTCCGGAGTTGACTAGCAACATTCGATTTCTTAGAATCGCTCAGCTTATCCCATAGAAACTCTAGCGTGTCTCCTGGGATGTTTTCCATGATGATGTAGGTAATGTTCACGTCTTGTGCTATCGACCGTCGATAGATGGTGTAGACTCGAGGAACCATGATATTTGTTTGTTCCCGTACGAAACGCATGTTTTCAGCCTCAATCGGTTCAACTTCCACACTGTATTTCACGACAAATTCCCCTACACGGGTTGTGCATCGTGCACTCAGCTCCTTGATGATGTACGGCGAATCTTCAATCAACTCTGGCGAAGGGAGAGGCTCCGGGAGGATGTCATCTGGTTCGCTGAAAAGGACGTCGTAAGATAGTGACCTTGGGATTGGGGGAGGAGGAGGTGGTGGTGGTGAGAGAGACGGCGAGCGCGGTGGATAGTCGCCCATGTTGCAAGAAGTACTGTTGGTGTGTTTTTGCTGAGGATACGGACTCACAAACAAGGACGGACGTTTTGCGACCTCAGGCACCCAGAATTCATCATGATTGTTGGACATGGAACAATGCAATGTTAGTTTAACAAGTATGCATGAAAGCATGAAAATGAGGCAGTTGATTGATTGTAGTCTACATATATGAAAGTATATAAAATAGTCATTTGTTTCTTTTGGATACACACGATACTGTCTGCATCCTTGTTGTTTGCTTCATCTCGTATGGTATAATTATAGAGAGATTCTTGATAGTGACAAAAGTCTTCCCTCACTCACATCACCTCGACTTCATTGCTATTCTTACAATAATCAGCTTATACAATAGACAAGCTCTATGTGTCTTCTAGCTTAGTTTCTCCTTAGATTGTTTGTTAATGTGATAACATATGCTTAACTTTTGCTACAGCGATTATGTCCCCTACCGCTAGCTCAGCTACGCTGCTGCTCTGAGCGCTGCGGATTAAGAGTCGAGTCGGATAATCACTGTACAAACAAGGGCAGTAATGAAAGCAGATATGCTATGTGTAGCATCCCCGGACCCTTCGGAACTCTCAACAAGGGCTGCTACTGTCTTATGAATACCATTACGAACACCATAGGGGCGGCTTCATCCACGTCGTCGCATCCGACCGAGCCAACAGCATATACCCTCTAGGTCTGAGCAATGAGGAACGTAACGACGGAAACGACTTACCAGGCCGTCTTGCAGCTCACTAAAATGTCATCGAGGGGATGACGGAGTCTGTCTGCAGTAGCCAAGGTGGCCACACCCTAAGCCTCGATCAACCATGACAATGCAGCTTGAGGCACCTAGTTTAAAGGGGGGTTTCCGTCACTGAACAGACAAGAATCCGATATTTATGATATTCCACTGCCAAGTGCCGAGTGAATTCTTGACCGACCAGAACCTCTCGGTAATATTCCCATGCCCTATCCAAAATAATTCCTGAGCACCACGTCTGTCTCAACCATTGAGTAGAGCCGAAAAAAAATAACCTACTCCGAAACCTGACCTGATAATCTATTTCATTAAGTGCATCCAAGCTCCCTCCGTTTCTAGGTGTAAATGAAGCACGGAGTAGACCGCACGACTAAGTTACCGTGGTAAACATAAACCCCCCGTTCCTATCCAGCTCCAACGCCAATGACCTCGAGTTCAGGCTACGACGCAAAAGTATTCGCGCACCGAAATAGCTAGGCGACTTGGTGGTTGACATTTCACGCACAATCTGTGGCTCCTGCATCGACGGCTTGGTTAGTAAGGGCTTGAGCGTGATGAAGGCATGACTCGTGCAAACTCGGGAGCAGCGCGTACCAGAATTCGGCGGGATCGACGATGTTTGGGCTGCAGGGCCTCTGATTCCTCTCGTAGTTACGGCACCATTTTCGTACAAGGTAGCGTTGATGGCCGCACTGGAACTCAACCTGTCGCGCCTCTCGTTAGCCCAGCTGCTCTGAGGGATGGCGGATGCTCTGGCGCGCCGGGAGTTGGAGCCGTACGCAGAAGTAATCACACATGGCGAAGCAAGCCGGAAGATAGCTACCGGCCGAATGGGAACAGTGTAAGAAGTGAAAAAGCGCGAAGACCCGCTGGGATATTTAGCATAGTGACCTGGGAATGCTGCTCTCTTACGCTGGTTGAGGGCGCTGGACCTCCTTGATCTCAGCTTCTCGCAGTGTCTCTCCCCCCTTGTGAATCGGTGGAGGCTCAAGGACGCGGTGAACGACGGAAGGGGGTCGGCGGCTGGGCAGGCTGAACTACAGGCATTGGAATGTCACTGGTGCATCGTGGTTGCTTCTTCCCCACGGCGCCATCGAGACAACGAGACGGACAGATCACCCTGCCAAGGAATGATTCACAGGACAGCTTCCTTCCCGATGGGGTAGCTTGATGTAATTCGCAACTAGAGCAGCCGAGCAAACCCTCTCTAACCACTGTGATTTCAGTGTAGATCGGCATCCGATGTTAAGTGGCGATGTCATTGCCGAGGGAGATATTGTGCTTCCTTGTGAAGCGATAAGGGACGGGCCGACATGGCTAGAATTAAAGTCTCTGGCTAGACTAATAAGTAGTTTACGCGAGGGCGAATTCGCGGACATGGGCTGTAGTCGGTGAACGTGCGTGGGTTACTTCGTACATGAAGTCGCAAACAAGATTGATGTTCGGATTGTCGCGGAACGTGCCTTAGTTTTCTGCGCAAATCCAGCGATGCTAGACTGGCATTAGCACGGAGCTCTCCATCTCTCTCTCGCTCTCTTAAGTTTCTTGTTTCTCTTCTTTCTTTTTCAAGCTCCATCTAAGATCTCGGAGGTGCCACGGCGAAAGTGGGCATCGGGATGATCTGATGGTGACATCTGCCGACCATGCAAAGACGGCGCTAGCACTATGTGATTTGCGGCACTAGGCAAGCAAAACAAGGTGAGGCGAGACATGGCAAGACATGATCGATCCAATAGCATTAGGTCGGTTGTCAAGGGCTTGCCATCCAGCGCCTCGGCTCAAGTCACAGAACCCGGTTCTTGACAGAACATGTTTGCGCCTCCTTGCATACTCTGGGCCGGGGCTCGAGGCATCATGATTAGAGAAACGGCGAAGCCAGCTGAGGGAAGATGTGACACACGGCGAAGGTCCAGGCCCAGCTGCATCCTGACCGACCGCACCCCATCAAGCCCGCAAATACTAAGACAGATCTCACATCGAGAGATGATCATCACCATAGGCCTCTGGGTGCTGGCTGGCCACTTGCATTCTTGCCCCGTAGGACGGAAGCGGAGGCGGACTCCACACGGCAGATAGATCGTGGGGTCGGCTTCAGTGATGATCCGGCACCGGGGAACGACGAGCTGAGACGCCTAAAAACGTCCCGCTGATGGCCAGCGAGTCCCGCATTTCTGGGGGATTTTGAGCCTCTGGGACAGGGGACTTCACAGGGACGTTGCAGGGGAAGGGGGCCCGCCATCCATTAACGGGTGGTTCATTCATTGGATGGCATACGACTGCGTTGAATGGGCTCATGGATGTGAGGACAATTGCTCCGACATCGACCATCAATCATTCTCAACATCTCTAAATCCAACTTAACTAGGTAGTCACGAAGCCTCGCTATGCAACGGGTCTCACACCTTAGGCTGGTTATCCTAATTCATCACGTTTTCTCAAACACTCACTAGGCCGCTCTTGAGCCCCCTTCATTGACGGAAAATCCACGTCACCACCAACCCAGTCTACCCACCACACCATCTCGAGCCCTTCCACCCACGCCGCCGCCGCTCCCACCTCCCAACAGCCGCCATCCTCAAGTTTCCACTGTACCACGTAACGTGCCCTTGGGTCTTTGCGGCGCGATAGGGAGCCGCATCTTCCGTCGGGACACCGCTGGTGGCCTCCATTAGGACTGGCGCCGCTGGCCCGGTCCAGACCGGCATAGCAGCATGTCCTCTTTGAGTAAGCCATACAATTCCCCACCGAACCGTTCAAGCGTCGGGTCGATGACGCGAGTCATTTCCTGGTTTCTCAGCCTCACCGGTGAGATCTGTATCTTCAAGCCTCCGTCACCCTCCTTTGCGCGATCCCAGATTGCGCGGCTTTGTCAGCGAGAGGGGCGAGATGCAATGCTGGTTTCGGCCATTGTGGAGAGAGTCAAGAGTGCAAGGATCTTCGAGGCTCGAGTGAGCTCGACTCTTGTTGTTTAGAGAGAAACCGAGATCCGGGAACTCCGGCGACCGCTTCACCGAAACAACTGTTACAAGTGGCTGATATGAATTTTTTAAAACCCCCAGTTGGCAAGGCTCGCAAGGTGAGTTCCTCAAGTCTTCCATCAATGATATGTCTTTCACATGCTAACATGACATCACCAGCCTAAATTCGAGTGCCATCTCAAGGTACGCCTGGCTCACTCACTCACCTCTCCCTCATCCATTCATCGTTTCCAACTGTGAGCTTGTCTAACCCTCGCCAGATCTACGACCTCAACAACGTCCCCCTCGTCACCGGCAACTCCTTTGTCAAATGGCACCTCGCCCACTCCATGCACGCGGAGCACCGCGGCCGCACCGCCAAGTGTCCCATCGCGAACCACCGCGTTGACTACAGCTTCTGCACCCTCGTGCCCTCCATCCGCATCTCCGTTGACCGCAACAACAACCTGGGCGAGTGTCCCGTCGAATTCGAGGTCATCCAGGAGTTTGCCGGCACCGAGAAGATCGTCCTCGGCTATGTCCGTCTCAACCTCAGCGAGTACATCGAGGAGAGCGAGGCCTTTACCAAGGATGTCATCTCGCCCGGGCGCAAGCGCAGCAACAGTATGGGCGTGAGCCCTGCCAGCACCATGCTTGGCCGTGACTCGGATGTTGTCGAGGATGGCATTGTGAGGAGATATCTCATGCAAGACAGCAAGGTCAACAGCACACTCAAAATCGGCATCCTCATGATCCAGGTCGACGGCGAGCGCAGCTTCATTGCCCCACCCTTAAAGACCGCCCCTGTCTTTGGTGGCATCGGCGGCATCATGAGCGAGTCTATCGAGGATGACGCAGGACGTACGTTCTCAGCTCTTGTTTCCATGCCCCTTTCCCCATTTTTAACTGACATATCTTAGCCGTTCCCAGCATCTCCAAACCCCGAGACGCCGCTGAGCTTCAGGACCTCTACCGCCGCACCCTCGCCGCCTCCTGGTGCCGCCAGCCCAACGAGCTCCCCGCCGATGAGTGCATCGAGGACATCTTCAACGGCGGCAACGGATGGAAGACAAAGCCCGACGCCGGATCCCCGGACACGGACGACGACGAGGACGAAGACGCCGACGACGACGACTTCCGGGACGGCACCCTCCGGCCCCGCGACGTCCGCCGCATCAACCATGTGCACCATAGTCATAACAACCTCCTCCAGCCAAACCACATCCCCAACACCGGCCACACAAAGCAACAAGCTGCGTCTATTCGCTCCCACCGCCGCACCCCGAGCAACTCCAGCGATAAGAGCGTGTCCACCGTCACCGTCACCCAGCACGGCCACGGCCACCATCCGCACGCCGCCCCGCGCAAGAATGTTCGCATCCACGAGCTCGACCACTCCCGCAGTCTCGCCAGCCTGACCTCTTCCATGACTCTCGACAGCGAAGCCCTCCGTGACGCTGGGCTCAAGCGCTCCAGAGAGGTCCCCGAGTTCGACATTCGGAACGATCTCGTCGCGTGGAAACTGCCCGGTGAGGTGGGTTTGGATATGTAGATTGGGGGTGTCGTGACGCGTTGGAACGAGGATGGTCATGTCGTAATGTTTGAAGGTGAAAATGGTGCGGGGGCATAAATAACCATCTTGTACATAGCACGCGTAGTTCCACAAAGCGTTGATATAATGGAGGTAGTTCCGCCTCCCTTGTTCTTTCCTATTGCAATTGTATCGTTTCAATTCATCCCGGGTGTTCCTTTAATTTCGGAGCTCCCTCTATCGTGCATCTAGCTTTCTACCAAAAGACGCATACTTTTTATACCTCCGCCCTCTATATCAGCGACTCAGACCCTCCCTTTCCCACTTTTCCGCCGGACCCAAGGAGTTTTGTTTCTCCATTTACTGGCCCTGCAAGGTTCCTCGCACGCCGCCCTTGCCGCCGACTTCCCGAGCCGTGACGGTGACGCTCAGGTCAGCCAGAACATTAATCGTCACCTCGACCTTACCACCAGCCTTGACGCCCTTGATGGCGGCCTCGGCGAGAAGGTTGCCAACCTTCCAGACCTTCTCGCGCGTCTCCTCGTCGTCGTCAGAGTCGTCGTCAGAGTCGTCCGAGTCGTCCGAGGCGGGCTTATCGGCCTTGGGCTCGGGCTTGGTCACCTTGATGTGGGTGCCGCCCTCGACGACCTTGATGAGGACGTCGCCGCCCTCCTTGGGAGCGGAAATGCGGACGGTGCGGCGAGCAGGAACAGCGGTCTCGGTGGGCAAGACGGGAGTAAAGGTCTCACCGTCGGCGCCAACGGTAACGACACCAATGGCGTGGGAGATGTGCTTGACGGTAGTGACGGCAGGGTGAGTAGACTGCTCGATGTCGATGGCCTCGTACTCCTGGATCAGGGAGGCCTGGAGAGCAGCACCACGGGCCTGGAGCTCCGAGGGGTTGATGGCAGTAGCGCTGGTGGCAGGGGCCAGGATCTCAGTGGTCTCAGGGAAGATACCGCGGAAGTTGCTGGCGATGCGGGGAGTGTGGGAAGTGCCACCAGCCATGATGACCTCGTCAATATCAAGGACATCGAGGCCAGCCTTCTTCACAACGCCCTCAACCAGGCGGTTAAAGCCCTCGAACACCTTACGGCCAACCATCTCGTATCGTATCCTGTTAATGGTCACGGAGAAGTCGAAGCCGTCCGCCAGACTCTCAACACTGAATTGAGCGTTGTTTCCCAGGCTGAGGGCCTTCTTGGTGGCCTCGGACTCGAGGCGGAGCTTGGCCAAGCTGCGGGCGTTTTCGCGGGGGTCGACGCTGTGCTTCTTCTGGAACTCCTTGGCGAAGTGGTCCATCAAGGCCTGGTCGAGGTGGACACCGGCGAACTCGTAGTCGTGGGCAGTGGCGAGGATGGTGTACATGCCACCGCGGGAAGCGATAACGGCGACGTCGGAGCGGGTGCCTCCCAGGTCGGCAACAACGACGATCTTGTCCTCAATGACGGCCTCGGGGCGGGCATCGTAGGCCAGGACGGCAGCGACAGGATCGGCGACGATCTGGAGGATCTCGATGTCGGCATCGTTGGCGGCCTTGATCAGGGCCTCGCGCTGCTTCTCGGAGAAGTTGGTGGGAACAGTGACGACAGCAGAGGTGACTTTCTTGCCCAGGTAGTCAGTGGCGGAGCCGACGAGACGGCGTAGGTATCGGGTGGCGGCCTCGGAGACGGAGATGGTGGAAGCGTCCTCATCGCCGGACTTGTCCTTGATGGAAAAGGCAACGGAACCGTCAACCTCCAGGGGGTGGGCGGAGGCATGGCAGTGAGTAGGGTCGATGGCCTTGAAACTGGAGCCGTCAATTAGCCTTGATATCGTGGAGGGGTGCAGGGAGACGGGCGGGGCGTACTCTTGACCTAGGAAATCGCGGAAAGAGGCGATAGTGTTCTCAGGGTTTCGGACGAGGAAGTTCTTGGCCTGGCCGCCAGAGTACTCTTCGCCGTCGACGTATGAGAGAACAGTGGGGATCTGACGGTCTATGTGGTGAAGGAAGTCAGTATATACGTCTTGTGTGGTCGGCATTGGAATGACTGCTGGGGCGCAAGACCCAGAGCATACGAGAGTGGCAGCTAGGAAGAAAATTATCTATAAATCAGGACTCACCGCCATCCTCGTTGGCAATAACCTCAGCCTTGTCGTCGACAGTGTAGGCGATGGAGCTGTTGGTGTTGCCAAAGGTAATGCCGATGGTAACTCGGTTGCCAGGCTCAGGGCCCGCCTTGGCGCCGGCGTTGTCACTCATGGAGCCGGATTTGTGTGTGTATTTCCTTCGAGGGGAAGATATGGAGGAGCGGATCCCTGGCGTTTCGTGGCGGGCGTGAGAGGGCGAAAGCGACGGAGAAGGCGAGTCGGAGTCGGAGGGGAGAAGTGAAAGATTTAGAGGAGGAGGAGGAGGATTGGTGGTGGTGGTAGTGGCAGTAGTGGGGGTTTCTTTTTCGCCCAGGACCCAAAAATTTGGGAAAAACTGGCAATCGCTAATCGCCCACATTTTTCTGGGAGGATAAGGTGGATAAGGTACGTACCACCGACGCTCTCGCAAGCTGCCCCACCATCCAATGGGTTTTCCACAAGGCTGACGATCTAAACCGCCAGAGAAGACCGAGAGGCTGTCGCATTGAAAGAAACCTCCCTCCAACCCAAAATCGCCTTCTGCCACAACCCGCGCGCCACCCACACAGCCGTCCATCATGGCCTCCGAAGCCGTCTTCGTCCTCCCCGGCGACCCAATCGACCCGTCCCTCATCCCCACGCACCCTAAGAAGCCTCTGCGCCTCGGCCCTGGCCTGCGCCATGTGCCGCCCAACGACATCCTGCCCACGCTCGCCGGCCTGCTCACGACGGACCGACAAAAGAACGCCCTGCGCGTCGAGAACTCTGGAGGACGGGTACGTTCGCAGCAGTCGAGGAAGGGGGAAGGCAGAAGTAAAGCTAATTGAGACCGTCGACAGTACCAACCCCGAGCCGGCGAACTCGTCATCGGCACCGTCCACCACTCCGCCGCCGAGGTCTACTACGTGACCCTCTCCGACTACACCACGCCCGCCATCCTCCCCCAGCTCTCCTTCGAGGGCGCCACCAAGAAGACCCGCCCCGTGCTGGCTCCTGGCGCCCTCGTCTACGCGCGCATCATCCTCGCCAACAAGCACATGGACTCGGAGCTCGAGTGCGTCTCCGCCTCCAGCGGCAAGTCCGAGGGCCTGGGTCCGCTCACCGGCGGCATGCTCTTCGCCATCTCCCTCGGCATGGCTCGCCGCCTCATGATGCCCAAGAGCGTCTTGGAAGGCAAGGTCGCCGTGCTCGAGGAGCTGGGCAATGCCGGCTTGCAGTTTGAGACGGCTACGGGAAGGAACGGCAAGTTCTGGGTTGACAGCGAGAACGTCAAGACGGTCATCACCGTGGGACGGGCAGTGCAGGAGACGGACGAGAGGAGGTTAGGCGTCGAAGAGCAAAAGAAGCTCGTGAGGAAACTCATCAAGGAGCTAAGTTAGAATAGACAAGAACGAAGAACGAAAACAGGCGGACACAGAAATGCATGAGAGAGGGAACATGGTGCCAAAGTCGCACTTTTGTTTTGCATTATAAGATCGCTCAGTTATACACGACCATACAAAGATACCCAGAATTTGAATTCGCCGAGTTCATCTCAACAGAGGAACCGTCTCCTAGGGGCCAAACGCCGAATACATCCTCCGCGTCCGTTGATGGACTTTTTAAAATCCTGCCATCCCCGCCTTTGCCTAGAGATGTTCGCTCAAAACGAGAGTGGAATGAATCGCTCAAAAGAAAAGTTCAAAATGGTTCCAGCAACGCTTCCCGGCCTAGAACGACAGGTCTAGCCATGGTAGAACGCGCTCCGTCTGGGATAATTCAACATCCCCACCAAATAATTCTTAACAGTAATGTCTAACGCCGACTTCTCCATGCTTGCTCTTAATGCACATTGCTATTCCCAGAGCTGTCTAGTTAAAACAATTTCCCGGCGGGAGTCAAGTTGTGAGGGGTATGTGCGCCCAAGACTTGAACCGTTCACAAGGACTGGCTGTTGTCAGTTCGTTATTGTTCTTCATACGCCACCCATTTCCTCATCGGCCTCGACCGGTTCTGGGAGAAATCTCTGATCCAGATTATGAATCTTGGTCATGTGGCGCTTCCAGTTGTCTTTCCTGGGAAAGCCCTTGCCTCCTTGTCTGGAGTAGTCACATCCCTGGACGGCGCAGTGGAACTTCTTCTTCCTTTCGTGCCTGTCGTTGATATGTCGCTGAAGATGGGTCTTAGTTCCGAATCCCTTTCCGCAGTTGGGATACGAGCATTTGTGCTCCTTAGTGTGGTATCGCTGGTGATGCCTGGTGCGCGTTAGCATCGTAATCCTTCATCATGTGAGAATCAAAACCTACTTGAGCTTGTGTGGCTGGTCGAAAACCTGGCTGCAACCAGGCTCATCACATGGATAGGAGCCGGTCCTTGGAGACACATTGGCGATACTGTTATTGTTCGGGGATACACTGTGATGATAGTCGGAGGATGTGGCTTCGGACTTTGGAGAAGGAGTATCGAGCTGCGTGGCGGGAGTGTTTAGAGTTGAAGGGTTGGTGGACGTAGGTCCGGGAAGGGGTGTTGATGCGTCAGAAAGATAGCTGAGGTGTCGAGAATCGCGGTCCGGCAGGGGGGTCAGGCGGTCGTGCGATGGAATGTCCACCATGTCGACATCATGCTCTTCTACGGGCTCTTTCTTAAAGGAGATTTCTCGCTGGGTAGGAGTAGGAGATTGGATAATCGTGGTGGGTTGAGGGAAGTTGGGAGGCAGAGTGAGTGGTGAAGGAGAGTCGGTTGGCTCTTCTGGCGGAGGTTGGTCGGACGGTGGAAGGGCGTTGGGTGAGGAAGACGGGTTGTAAGACATGTAGAGTTGATGCTCCGTTCGATGCCACATCTCGGACTCTGTAGTCGCTGGCATGATGTCCATCGGGTTAACGGTCCCAGGAGCAGGGTGAGTCGGCGGGGAAGCAGACGGTCTAAGCTTGGCCTCGGACGGTGGTGACTGCGGCGGAGTCTGGACTGCGCCTGGAGGAGGCAAGTCTGTGGATTTGGTCGGCAAGACGATGGGCGATCCAAGAGCACGAGAACCAGATGGAGGCAGATCACTTGTCGGAGGGTACATGTCCGTCGGGGATTCAGAGGTCACCTCAGTCGTAGTAATGCGCTCCAGGGGGGCATCCTGTCCAGGAAAGGCGCAGCGGGTAGCGGCATCGAAGCTATCACCGAAAGTCGGAGATGTGGGCGAGTGCATAGAGTGCTCTCGTGTGCTCTTGCGACTGAACATTTGCTTGAGGTTGTGCTTAAGAGAGCTCCCGCGGGATAACGAGCGCTTTGGGTCGGGCTGGGGTTGAGGCTCCTCCGTCGTCACCATGCCGAAGGCCTCGGACGGGACTGCTGGGCTGTAGTAATCGGCGCTGCTCCCATTAAGGACACCATTATGGGCATCACCTATTGATTGCGGCATGAACTCTGCTTCGAATCCAGTAAGGGCGGTCATTTGGGATTCGGAGCGGACTGGCTGCTCGACCCTGGTAGGGGGTACGTCAGTGTCGATTCGGACGGAGCGAGTCTGCTGGTCTTGGCTGTCAGGAAGAATGAGGCCATCGCGGGGAGTCCAGGCCAAATCCTTGACGGAACCTCCTCCTATGTCTCCCCGCGTGAGATCCTCCCCGGGTTTGAACGAGTCCTGCGAGGACAATCGGTGTCGGGGCTCGTCAGTTCCGGCGGAACCGCTGGGGACGGGAACCTGGCCGGTTTCTGCATCTGGAGGGCCTTGTCGGCGTAGTTTTCGCTTCTCTCGTCGGCGGCGGATGATTTTGCGGATGACGACGGGGTAGAGGCAGACGAAGACGAGCGCGACGGCAACGCAGACGCCGACGACGATGCCAGCAATGGCTCCATTGTCCAGATGACGCTTGGCCAAGACTCCCCTCCGTACAATGGTCTCCATGACGTCGCTCCTCCTCCAACTCGGCCGTCGCAATGCTTCCATCGGGTCGGTCCCACCAAGGCTGGAAAAGAAGCGCGCGTGCTTGGGGGAGGCAGGCGTCGCCAGAAGCAGTTGGTGATGGTGGGCAAATCGTCGGTACCTCGCTGGTGTCGTAGGTTGAGCGGGGCGTGGGTAGTCGAGGCGCGCTGGGAGAGGGTTTGGGAGGCCGCCGTCGACGGGAAAGGCTCGAAACAAAGGGAACAGGCCTGTTCGCTGGCGAGCGAGGGCGACGAGACGCGGGTCCCCTCAGGAAAGATGGAGAAGTGGTTAGGAAAACAAGACGGGGATGTCGCTCAGGCTCTCATCGCATCATGGCGAAGGATGCGTGAGCTGAGAGCAAAGCGACGAGACGACGACTAAGAGAGGAAACCCGGGGCTGTCGGGCTGACGGTAGCGAAGAAAGACGGATGGCAGCAGGAGCGGCGGGTGCGGGCTAATGCGTGCAGCAGCTGTGCAGCGCAGTAGGTGCCCCGGGAGGGTACGTGCTTGGCTGCTGGAGATGGGACTGAACCTAGTACTAGATACTGACTGGACCTATTCGTAGAACCACAGGCGGTGGGTACTCCCTCCAGGTACCTTACCTTATTGCATAGCGCGGGCGCCTAGTGCACTAAGCTTTCCATGGTTGTGGTGGGCAGGGCACTGCAAAAAACCCTCTCCAGTGCAGTCGGGTGCGCTGGACTGCCCGTAACGCACGAGTGCGTACGACGACCCAGGGTCTATTGCCTCATGGGCAACTTGCAAGGCCCCATCCATGCCCAGCCGAGTCAGAGCCCCCCAGCCAATTCCTTTGATTGCAACCCGCTTCCTTCAGCCTCAGCGCCGATGGATCGCAGCGACCGAGATAGGAGGAACAGCACCACCTCCCAGAACCGGCAGCATCAGTGCGGTACCAACCCCAGAGGGGGTATTCGTACGCAATCCAAGGCTCAGTACAATTGGGCTGCCACCCGCCGTTTGATTGGATGGTAGTGCTATTCTGGTGTCTGGTGCTCCAACGCCCCGCTTCCCGAGCGGCGGGTAGCCGAAAGCCAAACAAGCCGTGTCTAAGCCACACTTTGCATAACTTGGACGCCATCATGTTTCCCTCCCGTTTTGAGCGCCCGCGTCGTCCCAGCAGACAGGGACCCCAGCTTTACGAGGAGGTTGGCCTGCAAATTGGGGGCCACCGGGCAAGGCACGCTGAACAGCACGTGAAAGCCGACTCCCCAGCCCTCGCAATAGCACGCACGCTATACGAGTACAACAGCTTGGTTGTTGGTCTCGGACTCGGTAAAAGGAAGCAGGTTGGGGAGCTTACGTCTTACAGCACCAGCCCAAGGCGTCGTTGGTGCTTCGTTTGATGCCACCTGAGACCGGGGCTGCCCTCGCCGCGCCTTTCGTGATCGCCGACGATGGCCATTCGTACAATGTGGTCCCTATCAAATCAAACGCAACAGTCGCAACGCTTCCAGCAGACAGCATTCGGCGGTGCGGTGCGGTGCGGTGCGGTGCGGTGCGGTGCGGTGCGGTGACGGTGACGGTGACGCCTCTCGCCTTCTACGAAGATCAGCCCGCGAGTTGAAAAAAGGCTTTATAGAGGTGCCATGCAGAGGCGCCATGCCGCTTATCTGACATGGGGCCATCCATCCACCATCGTAACGTGCCCTCGGCCACCACACTGATGCGACTCTCGTCTCCAGGGCTGGCTTCCCTCTATTCGCCAGCCCTACGAGCGAAGCCAAGTCAAGTCAGCATCAGCCATCAAGGTTTTGAAGCATGTCGGTGTGATGTCGGTCGGCGTGTCGGCCGAAAGCTGGCTCCCCGCAAAGACTCTTCACGATTCCGACGGCTTGATGGAGGACGAGGGCGCCATTGAGCTCCGTTCCTCGTCTACTACTAAGGTCTCGGAGACGGAACTTCTCATCGTTTCCATACGACAACGTGCAACATTGGACTCTGGGTGTGTTGGCCATCACCACTCAAGACTCCATAGGGCTGGCATGGGATAACCGCCAAGGATAAACCACCACGCAGCAACGCCTGAAGATCACATTCGCGATTCACGCCATGGTCTGGGCACGTTTCCTCCGACACATCTGCGACCTCCCCCAATCCATGTTGCAGAGTAAGAGCCTAGCATGGTAGACCTACATCGTACGAATGCGCTTCCAGTATCAGCCCCCCTCAACTGCCGTCCTTTCTGCATAAATCTCAGACATAGCTTTTTGCCACCATCGTGTTCCATTCGGCTTCCTGATTCCGTACTCCGTAAAAGTCACCTCTCCGCAGAGCTCATTGACAGGAGCCTTTCTTTCCCCATCAACTGCCCAGAAGCTTGGGCCACTTCTCCAGCCTCCCAACTAAGTTGAGAATACCAAAGTCCCTTTCTCAAACCTTGCCAAAGGGCCCGTCAGATTCCGCCCCGCTCATCCGTTTAATTGCCCCCGACAAACCAGACAAACCAGCGTTCAGAAGAGGAGAACAATGTGGACTAATACCCAACTTTAGCTCGCCATGAAACAATCCCAGCCGGGGCATTTAGCCCAAATAGACAGACGCCGGGCCTCCCATGTCAGAGTCGGCTTAAGGAACGGGGGTTGTGGCGCAGTCCAACCTGCCACACCAATTTGGCCTCAGCTGGATATTCCATCGTGCGAAAAGGGTCGTCCCGTCACCCAAACCAGGACCTGAGATTATTGTCCCAGAGGAGGCAATCCCGTCCTAGACGCAATCGTTTCCATACTACCTTAAGTACGAATAGTCAATGCAAATTATAGCAGTTACCTATCACGTAGATGCTGCCGCCTGTCTCCTGGCTGATGAAACATGGCTGCGGTTGCGGCCCTCGGCCTTGTCCGTTTTGTTTCCCCTGCTGCACTAAATAGATGCTTGTCTCACACAAGGTCAGCCATCCCAGTCAGGTCAAACACGGCAGTGACCCGAAGTCATCGCTCACCACCACCACCAGGGTCTTGTACTGCAATGCCAAGACACCCATCTCTTCGCTCCATCCCAGGCCACTAACATCCGTCAGAGCCCGCCAACAGACGCCTCCCCGCAACTAAGAAGCACATGGAACCTTGTTCTAACCTCCAATCCCAAATCACAGTGACAAATAAAGACTCAAGATAGCACACACATTGACTTTGATTATCTTGACTAGTCCAACCCGTTGCCTCACTTCCAAGTTATTCGCGAGCATTTCAACTAGACTGACTACCTTATGTGAACCAAGACTTTCCGGCGAACCAGCTTGCTCACCACACAACAGTCTTTCGCTTCGTTCTTTACAGTCTCTCTACATTCCTGCCGTCGTTGCCATCCATCACAGCACAAAGATACGACCGTCTGCCAATGCATCATCCCAGATCTGCGATGTGTATTCCGCCCTCAGACGCCTTCCACGACTCTTTCGCCATGTCATTTGGTAATCCATTAATATGATTTCCGCTTGACGTGCGCGTGTGATCGCCACGTTGAGACGTTGCGGCTCGTTCATAAAGCCAGCTTTTGTCGTTCGCACCATGTCGAGGAAGACGACGTCAGCCTGGTTCCCCTGCGCCTTGTCCACCGTCATTACTTCGATACGGTCCTGCCACTCTTGTGGCCATTGCTTCACTTCAGCCAAATATTGGCGCACAGCGGAGCTGTAGGGAGTCTGTATCATGATGTTGCCAGGAACGTCCACATCGGTGATGCTCCTGAATTCAGAGTCTCTCAAGAGCTTCTGAACTTGATCGATAACCCATTTGTGGTGGGCAGGGTTCCAAAAACTGCTCCGCTGCATCTCCTCTTCGCTATCATTCAAGCTCACAATGGCCCGGTTCTCCCTCATGTCTGGAACACTGCCAAGCTCCTGCAGATATTTCTTCAAATGTGCGACGCTCTGCGGGTATCGGTCTGCGGCCTCGTAGCCAGACACCATCTCGCCCTGGTAGAACATCTTTGACGGGAGGTTGTGTAGGTTTCCGTGGGCACGCTTATTGACGAGAAGCTTGCTACTGATAGCGCCCACCATCTCAGCTCTAGCCATTAGACTGACTCTCAGTTGCTCGGCATACGGGTTGAACTTCAATCCCAGCCTTTCCATATCCCGTCTGTCACCGCCTTTGACGAAAGGACGTGTTTGCTTGACGTCGCCAGTGAGGATCCACGCGATTGGGTCAAAAAATGCAAGAGGAATCAAAGTCGTTAATTCTCTTGCATGCGGAGCCTCGTCGACGAAAACCACGTCCGGGCGGAAAAGCTTAGAGAAGCTTCCGTAAGCTGCCACGGGTGTTGTGGCGATAAAATCCGTTTGGGCGAGAACTGCTCGGTAGAGCAGCGATACTTGGCTCCTCAGTGCTTTCCAGTCTCCCGTGGTCAATACTTCACCCGCCTCCATGCTAGCCAGAATTCGTTTGAGAGGTTTGAAGCAATCGTGCTTGTGTTTGTCGTAGTATTCCCAGGCAACTTCATCTAGCGTCGGAGCTTTATTCGGATTTCTGCAAATCCCGGTGTGTTTGGTGATGTTGACTGTCGTCAGGAATTTCTTCACGAAGTCAAGCTCGCCTCGGGGATCAGATTCACGTTTCTTGGATGAAGACGTGTTTAGCGTCTCGCTGTTTCTCATCTCATACGGCCAACCATGCATACGCACAATTCGGAGTTTGAGGCCTGCAGCCTGGCACAAGGTATAATATCGATCCGCAGCGTCATCCACCGTCTTGTTGAGGTCAACAATGAACAGGATGGGACTGTGTCTCTTTTTGGATCCTGGGCGGCGCTTGGATTGGATGAGTGCCGACAGAACCATGTTCCATTCCGTCTTTCCTGCCCCAGGACAACCGTTGACAAAAAAGAGACCATTCGGAATCTCGGTGAGGGCTTGGTAGGCCGAGCGATGGTCAGAGTTGAAAGACTTGAACTTTTCCAACAGGAGCGCCGGAATTCGGTGTCGGGGGTTCAAGGGGTTCTTCAGGTGAGGGAACTCTTTGTGGAGGTTATAGTACGTCTTCCAACTCTGCTGGAAGTTCTGAATCATTTGAAAGGCGCTCTTGGCTTTCAGACTCAGTTGCCGTTCTTCAACTCGGGGAACCTCCACGAAACGTCTAAGAGCAGCCAACTCAGCCTCAAATGTCATCGAAAATGTATCCCAGATGATCGTGATGTTTTGATGTTTCCTCTCGTCCAATGTAAGGTTCTGGAAATCATCAAGGCTCGAAGCCGTTTGGAACGCTGACATTAAGTCCAGCTCCACATGTGTTCCGTCGTCATTTTGCCAGGATCGCGGCACGTCAACTTTGAAGGCAGCACACTTTGAAACAAAGGGAGTCGGCAAGCCCTCGGCATCCTCATACGGGTTCGGGATACGGGTTGCACTCAAATGCACCAAAGAGAATATGCCGTTAGGTTTCTTGACTCTTGATTCCACGTCGATGGTAAAGTAGTCTCCCATAGACGGAAAAACCACATCGTCGGAACAATTTGGGATCTTGACAATAAGAAGCCAGGACTTGGCGAAGGATGTTGTAAGCCCTGGAATGGGCGCGATCGGCCAGGCCTTGAACTGGACCTTTTTCTCGTTGAATCGCTTGAGAACTTCCTCTTCGTTTTGCATCTCAATTAAGGTCCCTTGCTCGTGTCGCATGACGTATACATCTTGATCAAGGAACGTATGCAGCACAGGTGCAACCTGTATAGCTTACGTGTCAGTATGTTACAAAGCCACCAATGCAAGGGTTGAAAACTGACCTGTGCGACGCGGCAACCGACGGGGAGTGCGTCGACTGCCATCATGCAAAGAAAGGGGGATCTCCGAGGAACTTTGCTTCTCGTTCTTTTATCGTCTCGAGATCTGGATAGGATCACTGCACAGTAACCCCTCGTGCATGTGTGGAAAAGGTAGCTGTTGGGATGAACAATGAGGCGGAGATCGGAGGTCAAGATGGAGGCGTGGAGGTCTATCCTCGAAAGGGGAGAGACGCAGAATCTTGACTCGGCTAATGGAAGAGCGAAGGTTGATGGCTAAAGGAGCGAAGTCAAGAAGAAGAGAAGGTTGAGGAATGAAGAGAGGAGGTCCAAGAACGCAGGCAGCGAGGAGTCGGAGCAAACGCTAGACCTCAACTGTTGGCAGGTGCTGCCATCGGTTTTCTGCCTGGCAGCTGCAAACACCTGCTTTCTTTAGCGACCTAAGTCTGAGTGAAAAGTGACGTTAAAGAGATGGGAGAGAGACGGTACTAATGTCTTAGGCACACTGCTGGTGACTGACTGTCTGTGAATCACTGGCATTGGGTTTCATTGCTGCACCATTCTTATTGTTCGCTTCGGGCCATTTGGGCACCACAATTGTTATTTCAAACGTCACGGCGTGGGCAAAGAAGCTTGAGAAGTACAAGTAATATTCAATGACAGCCTACTATGCTACTTTTTATCGTTCTTCATAACCATGGGCGTCTCCGATGATGCAGCCTCCTGATCCTGCATTCTCGGCCGGATGGTTGAACATTGAGCAACCACTCCCGCCTAATTAATCCCCGTACATATGATCGCAAGGCAGTACCAGTAGAACATTAAAGCTCATGTGTAACCCAAACTTTGTGTGTGTGGCCCAGAATAATGGCCATCGCCCTCAGGTCAGGGCCAGGTCAGGTCGATAACCATGCAATCCTCCTCGTCAACTTCCAAAGGTCGATCCACGCTACCGTCGACAATTTCCATAAACTCTTCATCCATTTCGGGTGATGCTGTCTCGTCCTCGGAGTCGTGGCCGAGGTTCATGGATGTGTCGGACGTGTCAGACTCCTCGTCAATAAGGATGAGGTCTTCTCTCGGCTGATATGGCTGCATGCCATCTTCCTTCAGCAACCATTTCTCGATATGTCGGTACAGCACTCGGACTGTGTTGGGGGGGAATGCATTTCCAATCTGCCTTTTAATCGAGGTTTTGGTGCCGAAGAAAGTGTGGTTCTTGGGGAACCCTTGAAGGCTGGCGTATTCTCGTAATGTCAAATCTCTTGTGCCGTCGGGAAAGTAGATGTCACCGCCACCCGTGGTAATGGTTCCTGCTAGACGGTTTGGGTCGTATGAAGACCTTCTGGGGTGGTAATACTTGACGTTGTCCAGATCGTGGAGATCATCGCCCACGCGAATCCCGCTGAGTGCGCTCCGGATAGTGTTGCATGGTTGGAGACCCCCTTGGCCATCTAGAGAATGTGTTGGTGTCGGGAACGGAGGAAGTCGTTCGCCGGGTGCAGCAGCAATGATAATTAAGCGCTTCCGATCTTGAGCTGCTCCCCAAGTACATAGGCGTACGACCTTCCATCTCACAGAGTAGCCAAACTGGGTGAAGTCGGCCAGGAACGCTCGAAAGTACTCGTTATGACGGTCATGAGTGAGACCAAAGGTTTGCTCAACTGTGATTATCCGTGGCCGAGTCTTTTTGAGCAACTGGTTACCACCGAACAAGGCAAAAATGTTCTCATCGTCGTGTGCAGAGGCCCAAGTGTGAGCGGGTGAAAAGTACTGACAAGGCGGCGAGAAATGGAGAACATCAACGCGCATATGCCCGTTTCGGGGGTTGGACATAAACTCGTCCAACGACATCTTGAAGAGTCTCGTGTGTGGGAAATTTGTTTCGTAGGTATCCCAGAGCTCTTCCGCTTTGTCCACCGCATACTGAACCTTGAATCCAGCCATTTGGGCTCCTCGTGACACTCCACCTGCGCCTGAGAAGGCGTCAAACAGCGTGTATTTTTGGCCCAGAAGTCGATATCGTTGGGTTTCGGTTGGATTCGACGCATCCAGGTCGACGAAGTCTGCTCGGATAGGTTGGGAAGGTATCCAGGATCCGCCCTTCATTCGGCTGCCTCGCCATTGGTTTCTCAAAACATCCTCCGAGACTCGGTACTGAGCGTCGGAGACATCATCCCAATGGACTCGGACAAGAGATTCCTCGGTCCGCTTCTTCTTGCTTCCTTGCGCAGTGAAACAAACCTCCAGTCTCTAGCGGCAGGTAAGGTGCTCGGACTGCCTCAGAATTCGGGGCCGGTCGTTTGTGTTTCGAAGTCGGTGGACGGATGAGCTGAAATTCGGATACAGGGCATTGGTGACGATCAGTGTTCTTGGTTCAACCACCGTTGAGGGGCAAACATCCACGAGTTCTTCGAATTTGGTCGCATCTCCATCTTCGAAATAGAGAATCATGCAGACCTCGTTGGATTTCTTCGGAAGCTTGCCCAATGCCGATCGTGTTCTTGCGAAAGGGACACCTCGTATGTTGACTTTTCCGGTAGACCTGCATCGGGTGATGATTCGGACCAAGACAAAGTTGACTGAGTATTCGCCGACAAGAAACTCGTGGACCTCCAAGAAGGTTCCAGACTTGATGACTGAGTCACCTACTCGAAATGTTTCTAATGCGAACTCCCCCTCACGGAGCAACCTGTGTCCCACGGTACCGAGGTCTGTGGTGAGGTCAATCACCTCATCTGGAATTTCCGCGACGTCAGGCACAGGACTGCCGCCTAGTGTACCAGTCGATCGCTGCCTTGGCCTGAGGAACGGTCTTTCGGTGAGAAATTGGACATCGTCCTGGGCGCCATTGAAAGCATGTCGCATGTCGGCTTCTGGGGCGTAATAGTCCACGCGCGCAATGTAGATGCAAAGACAGCTGGAGTCGGGCTCTGTTCGAGGGGAGAGGTTGTGTTAGCGCGATGTCTTGATCAGAGACGCAAGACACTCACCAGGAACAGGTAGAAGAAGTAGTTTAGAGCTAAATAAATCAAGTAGGTTAACTCGTTCGTATTGGTTGCTCCAAAGATCGAGCTCCTGCTAATATGGCGACGGTCTGGAGTGGCAACACAGAAGTCGATACAACGGCCTCCTCGAGGTGAGATGGAGTTAAGAGGTTGAAGTTCCAAATTTCTAAAGATGCGAAAGAAGAATTAGATAAAAAGTCAAGCTCGGTTAGCTCAAAGCGGTGAATGATCCGTCCTGTTTGTTCACGCAAACCGTTGTGAGGCCAGTGTTTGACCATCTGAGATATTAGTGAATAAAGAATGAGGCACACTTGCGCTTTGATTGGAGAGAATTGGGTTCTCCCCATTCCCTCGAATAAAAACATTAGAATCTTGGAACTCGCTCAATCTATCATTTCAACATCCTTTCTTTAAATATCTCCTGTGTTTGTTCCCTTTTGTAGCCTATCAGAATCACTGTAGGGTATCAAGCCAGGCGGTTTGTTGGTGGTTTGAAAATCCAGACAACAGTAACCACTGTGATTTTGATTTTCCGTTTTTAAGACACAATTAGGCTCGGCACTAAATTTGCAACCACTGGATATAGGTGAATTGAGTCTATGACCACTTCTTCATGGTGTTGTGGTAATGAGAAACACTACCGAGTTTTAGCCGGGAACCCCTTTGATGATAATTAAGGCGCTTCACGAAGTCATTGATGTCATCAACTGAGATCCACGCTCCTTAATCAGCAATAACACCGTGGAATTCAAATCAAACGCGATCCATAACTGTTGTATTGCGCCGAAGACTTCAAGAGGCAGCCCATGTGGTGAGAAAACTTGCATGCACTGAGCCTTACCTCATCAACACCTCAAACTTGTGTGTGGACGAATCAACTCCCAGAGACTCAAATCCTCAGCAGCCTTACCCCCAGGCGTGGACATCTTTCAGAATTCGGCACTTACTTGATCTTTCTACTATGACGACTCGGTCTCTGCGTAAGCGACCCGCGGAGAGCGTGGCTGCTAGGCCTCCAACCAAAAAAAGACAGGTTCAAGCAACGAGTCAGCCAGAAGATGACAAGTGGGAAGAACTACCGCATAATCTCGGCCGTGTGCGAACTTCCAAACTCCCTATCAGACCGGAACCTACTCAAGATCTCGGTATTGTGAAAATTGAAGATGAAGGTACCAACGGGTTGAAAGTTGAAGAGGAGTTGTCTGAGCCGAAGGAGGAGACGGATACCACGGAAATCGCGATTGCTGAACACTCCGAAGTTCAATCTCGGAGAACACTGCGGCCAAGACGATCAGCCGTTCAATCCTACCTCGAGTCAGAAGATGAATCCCCCAAGATAAAGACGCCAGCAAAAACTCCTGCCAAGGCGCCTGTTACCAAGAAACGGGCGGTCAAGCAAGAAATCAAGGAGGAGAAAGCGGAATTTGCAGTCGAAAAGAAACCACGGAAAGCATCCAACAAGACAAAAGACAATCCATATGGACTGACGCCTGGCATTACTCCCTTTCCAGAATGGGCAGCTCCTTCGGTGGCAGATTGCAACGCGGTCTATAGCCAACTGGGAAAGCTCCACGGATACGCCAAAGCGCCCGACAAGATACCTGCACCATCACTCGAGGTTTCCGGCTGCGGAGAAGTTCCAGCTGTTCTGGATGCCATGATACGCACACGCCTGAGTGCTCATACGTCCGCAGCCAACTCTAATGCCGCATTCAAAGGGCTAGTCACCAAATTTGGAGTCATCGGGGATGGCATTGGGCAGGGCAGTGTGGACTGGGACAAAGTCCGGGTAGCCCCGGTGGAAGACATCGTTGCGGCCATTAAGCATGGCGGGCTAGCACAGACCAAGGGTCGAGACATCAAGGCCATCCTAGGAATGGTCCACGAGGAGAACAAGATTCGCCGAGACGCCTTCGTCGCGGAGAAGAAGACAGGGAAAGAAGCAGAGGTGATTGGAGCCAAGGACAAGACTCGGGGCCAGAAAGACCTCGAGATCCTGAAAGCCGAGAAAGGTATTCTTTCGTTGGATCACATCCACGGGATGCACCCTGAAGATGCGATGAAAGAGTTGGTTAAGTTCCCTGGCATTGGCGTTAAGACAGCGTCATGCGTCATACTATTCTGCCTTCAACAGCCAAGCTTCGCAGTCGATACGCATGTTCATCGTCTGGCGGGTTGGTTGAAGTGGGTGCCCCCAAAGGCCACGAGGGACCAGGCGTTTAGTCACTTAGAGGTGCGAGTGCCGGATGACCTCAAGTACGGGCTACACAAGTTGTTTGTACAACACGGACGAAGCTGTATAAGGTGTCGAGCGAATACCACAGAGGGAACAGAGGAGTGGAACGGAGCTGAATGTCCGATTGAGGAGCTTGTTGATCGGGTAGGGAAGAGGCAGAAGGCGCCAGGGAAGTCCACGGGGAAGCCAACGATAGGCAAACGGAGGAAGATCAAGGATGAAAATGATTCGAGCGATTAGCCATCGCAAAAGGCAAAGCGATTATAGAGCAGTGATTAACATAACCATCAAGAAACGCAAGGGTGCCAAAGGAACCGGTGCACATCATAACCCCTAATGTGCAGATAAGGGTAACCGATTTCCGCTGGTGCTTCCCTCTCATGTGCTACGAAACTCCTTCCTCTAATGACTAATATATTCCCGAACAATCTCATCAAGGACCCAAATATGTGTTCTTTATCCTTAAACTTGGGTTGAATGATCCGACATTTTCTTCTGGTTCAAAAAGCAGCTATACATAGGGAAGTGCTGTATTTCAGTTTCCCAATGCCCAAAGAGTGAGGCGATTCCCTAAAACCCCCCCACCGTCGTCGGGCCAGCGCACGGACCACATCTTCGATTAAAGCCCCTGTAAGACGCGGCTATCCACGCGTGTCAGTGCCAGTGGTCCAGTTCGGAAAGCTTCATCTTGACATTTTCAAACCGAGCGCCAACAGCACTTTGCAGGCTCGCAGCCTCGTTGGAAACCAAGAGCACAGGTATGATGCGCCACCTCTACAACACCCTCACACTTTTCTCACCGACCTGACTTCTTCAGATTGCTCCATTTCCCCCGAGTCGCTACCTTGCAGCCGACCCAACAAAGAACCTCCTAGGCATCCGTATCCTAGCAACCCCAAACGCCGAAGCCAACGCCGACAACGCATCACCCAACGCTCGCTCACCATCTTCGTCCGACTTGCTGCACATTCACCAACTTCGCGTCCGCTGCATTTTCTACAATACATAGACGTCTCGCGAGCCCATTTCCTCCATCGATTCGCACCGTTTCGCCTTTTGCCCTTCATCGTCGACCCTAGACCCTGATGAGCAGTCGTCATATCTCACGTCGAGATACCCTGATTTGGCCATTAAGTCGAAGAATGCGTGCTACCAAGCACCATTTATATCATGTCTAGCATCAACGATGAGCTGGCGAAGTGGTATGAGGAGTTCCAGAAATTCCCGCCGCAATACCATCTCCTATGCCCCCGAACCGGCGACGATGACGACGAGAACTACAAGATTTTGGATGATCCAGAGTCCAAGATCTCCTTAGAAGAGAAAAAAAAACGGATAGAGGCGGGCAAGGAGCGGCTTGAGATCACATATTGGAACAGTCTCATCTTTGGGTTTGATAAGAGAATTGCCGGGAAATGGCTAGAGGACTTTACCAAGAGGCTGGAGGAGGGCCTCAAGTTCTGCTCGGACTGTGTCCTGAACTGGCACATGAAGCGCAAGACAACCTTGCAAAAATTCGCCGAGTGAGTAATACCTGCCCAAAAGGGGTGACCCTGTTCCGCTAACGATTACAGGCGTTGGGACGAAGATGCAGTTTCCCATATTCAGGAACTCCTCGATCGTTTAGATGTCAGCCGCATTGACCACAACCTGAAGTGGGCGAAGGAATTCATCGAGAAGATTGAGTCCACCGGTGCCGTGTTCAAGAAGTCGCAGTTTGGAGAGCACATATCAGAAGTTCACATAACGGTGTACGAGGCTCTATGCTGCATCACATACATGACGAACCCGGATCAACGTTCCACGTTCCAGTATGTTTTCCGTCGACTCCAGGGGAAGAGCATGCTCAAGTTAGGGACCAAGGATCCCCTGCCCGGAATGACCTATTTCCTCTTCGACCAGAAGAATGAGGATCGCCGCAGGTGGGCAATGGAGAACTGGAAGAACCTCGATAGTAGCGCTATGTCGCAGGAACAGTTCGACTGGGCTGTGACTGGCGGTCTTATAAGTGCTATGGACGACATTAACAGGAGGGACATCACGCAGCCAACGAGCGAGATGTACCTCGAAATTGAAAGGTTCTGGCTGGGGTTTGAAGAAATCCTCAGAACTTTGAACGCGGATATCATTCTCCATCGCCTACGAAGTCTCGAGGTGAGATCGGGTTGCCCTAACATCTACGACTTGCTTTTCCGCCACATTCAATTCTGCCATTCGGAGGGGGTTCTGGTCATCACGATCCGCATCCTCACAGGTTTCCTCAAAAAAGCGCCTAAGGCGTTTTGGGAAGTAATTGGTGACGCCCGTCCCAACGTCATCGCTGACCTGCTCTTTGGCAGCCCAGTCTACAAAACTCTGCTTCGCCAGTCCCTAGAAGATTGCTGGACTGGGTTTGATGCAGGGACCTCGCTTGTGCCATTCCCCACCTCTTGGGTCGATCCGTGGCTGTATTCCTTGAGTCGTGACCGCAGATATGATGCCTGCGAGGTGCTGATGCATACTCTCTTCGAAAGTCTTGCCAAGGATGCGAGCATTGGTGAACCTGGCCAATCAGCTTGTATCCGAGCTGGCTTCGATGCACTCTACCTTACCATGACAACATTCCTAAATTCGGAAACCAAGATTGGTGTTGGAACTATCAATCTCTACGCCACCGCTGCTTTCAACCTAGTCCTGAAGTACAAGGACCTTATTCTACGCAACCTGCGTCCCCCGACCGGGAACCGCGAGGGCTGGCAAACATTCCAGGTTGCCACAGCGGCCAACAAGGTCCTACAGGCGGCCATGAAGTTGGATATGAAGATTTTCGCAGAAGAATACGATTCACTCCTCGAGGGAAAGCAGCTCCAGTCCACCATCATCCGAAACTCCAAGACATTCTGGCAGGGCATTGTGGAAATGTTTGACGTTTCGACTGAGCAAGTTGATCTGGCTAGAGACATCCTGTTGTCTCTTGAACCCCTGATTGGCATTGAGCAGATTAGGCCACTCAAGAACGGCCAGTTAAGTGAGTCGAGCAAAACCTTCAACAAGGCTCTTGCAGAGACAATAAATGTTCTTGGCAACACCCTGGGCAGAATATCCGAACTGGATGCCACAGATCTTAACACCCTTTTCGACGACCGCCTCGCCTTCCAAGACACCATAGGTCTTTCCGTCCATAGCGAATCAGATCTTGCAGAACCAGCATCCGAGTTGCTCAAGAGCTGGACTGGGGAGTTATCCCGAAGTGGTGCATTCGAACAGATGTCTCAACTCCATCCAGATCAAACACTCTCTTCAATTGTGTGGTCTCTGGAACGCATTCTGAAGCCTCCCAACCCGTGGGGACCCATCAGACCTATTCTTAACATGAGCAGAGATGTACTCCGCGGACTAGCTGATCCCATGTCTGGAGTTCTCAGAGTTAAAACCCTCGAGCCCCTGTCCGCCGCAAAGGTCTTGCGATGGTGGAGTGAGCAGTGGCGATTCGTCTCTACGGCTTGCAAGAACATTGAAAACTGGTCTCGGTACATCCAAAATAGCGTCATGCAAGAGTTCTGCCGTGAGATCATGGAACTCGCGGAAGCCCTTATTGCGGAGGATGGGTTGATCGCATCGGCCATTTCCAAGTCACTTGGCAAGAGTGAAAAGGATACCATGTCTCAGATCCTTATTCCCGCGAAGCAGCATTTTGGAGGCATGGAGAACATGATTCGACTCAAGGATCGATGGCTCGTTGACGTTACCGTACGCGTCTTGTGCAAGATCCTTACGCGCCTCCGAGAGAACGGGCATGAGATTCATCCAGCGTCTCGAAAGCTCATTACAGATGCGTGTCTTCCAACTGCTGTTCCTGGAAAGTACGTTCGGTCGACAAACTTGACGGACCAGCAACGCGCGGAGCTTCTCCAGGCGCTGGGTCAGACCGACGATGAGGTTCAAATTTATCAACTGGGCATTGCCTCACAGACAGCCGATCTTGCTGCGCGGAAGGCGAAGGATAAGGTCAAGAAGCAGAGTAGGCTCGATGCTTGGTCGAAGTCGGGCACTGGGACTCCAGCAAGCTCTAGCACCAAGTCTGCTAGGTCTAACCGCGACGATGTTCTTGAGCTGAGCAAGTCCATCGACAACCCGATTCTTAGGCAGATCGAGGCTCGGCAAGCTAAAGCCAAGGCCAAGAACGCGAAGCTACCCGACCAGAGGGCAATCTCTGCCCTCAAGGAGAGTAGACAGCGAGAGAAGGCTGAGAAAGCCAAACGTGACGCTGACGCCATCAATCGCGCCAAGCAGCTTAGAGGAGAGATTGTCCCTGGCGAAGGCTCGGGTCTTCTCGGACTTGGTCTCACTGGGAAGGATCATACGCGAAGTGATATCATGGTCAATAGCTCCGACGAGGAGTCTGATGACGACGATGAGGACGAGTCTGATGTCGATGACGAACTCGCTACGCTCAGCACTGGAGGACTGAAAACTCTTGACGATGTCGAAAAGCGCCGACGGGCAGCCTTGCGTGACAAGCTCCGAAAGCCTGTCAAGAAGATACGGCAACAGCGTTCCGTAAAGGAGATGAGAGCCAGACTGATCCCTCCTATGGACCGACTGCATAACACCATCTTAGCTTGGGACATCTTCCACGAAGGAAACGACCCTCCTGTGGGACCGGCAGCGTCAGCAGTCGCGACGAAGTACTCGGATCCCAAATCCTATCAGGAGACTTTCTTCCCCTTGCTAGCATCGGAAGCCTGGCGTTCTTTCGTCACCGCAAAGGATGAGTTGACATCTCAACCATTCGGCATGAAGATTGCCAGTCGTGCAAGCGTCGACAGTTACTTGGAAGTGACGTTCACGATGCCCGTGGTTCAGAACAAAGACCGCCGCGTCATGGAGGGCGACATTCTCCTCGTATCTGAAGCCGAGAACCCTCTAACTGACAAGACTGCCCGACATTGCTTAGCGAGGGTGCATCGTACTACCTACAAGAAGGACCTCATTGAGATAACATATCGTGTGGCATCTCGAGGTAACCCACTGTCGCAGGCCTTGACTCCTAGCGCAACCGTGCATGGTATCAAGATTACCAACATGACCACCATAGAGAGAGAATACGCTGCATTGGAGAGTCTTCAGTACTACGACCTCATGGACGAGATTCTCAAGGCCGAGCCGTCACCAATCATCCGGTACGGAGAGGAAAAGATCTCCAGTTATATGGACAACTACTCTCTCAATCGGGGTCAGGCCATGGCAGTCTTGGGTGCACATGACAACGACGGATTTACTTTGATTCAGGGGTAAATTTCTTGCCTCCTCATAGTGCCGTCATATGCTAATATATCACAGACCTCCAGGAACCGGAAAGACGAAGACCATCATCGCCATGGTGGGAACCCTTCTCTCCGAGCAGCTCAACCAAATGAACAATCAAGGTGTTCCTGTTGGTGTCCCTTTGCGGCCCATTGGTGCTCCTACACCAAATAACCAAGCTCGACCCAAGAAGCTTCTTGTTTGCGCTCCCAGTAACGCCGCCGTGGACGAACTGGTCCTGCGACTCAAGTCTGGTATCAAGACAATTGGTGGCAAGACCCGAAAAATCAACGTTATCCGACTAGGTAGAAGCGATGCCATCAACGTCGCTGTGAGGGATGTTACTCTCGACGAACTAGTCAAGGCACGCCTTGAGGGTGACACGACAAAGGAAAAGGCTAAAGCCGACCGCGAGAAGTTGCATGAGGATGCTGGAAAGATCAAAGAGGAACTGTCGGAGCTGCGACCTCGGCTTGAAGAAACGCGCGGCCTCGATGATCGAGCGCTCTACAACACCCTCTCTCGGCAGTTCGAAGAGCTGAAGAGGCGACAGATGCAGATCGGCAAACAAATCGACGCTCAGAAAGACAGCGGTAACTCGGTTGCGCGAGAAATGGAGATGCGCCGTCGTCAAGTTCAGCAAGAGATCCTCAACTCGGCCCAGGTTCTCTGCGCTACCCTGAGCGGTAGTGGCCACGAGATGTTCAGAAACCTTGACGTCGAATTCGAGACTGTCATCATCGACGAGGCTGCCCAGTGTGTTGAACTGAGCGCCTTGATCCCCCTGAAGTACGGATGTTGCAAGTGTGTTCTGGTCGGTGATCCCAAGCAGCTTCCTCCTACGGTCCTTTCTCAGTCAGCCGCGAGGTTCGGATACGATCAAAGTTTGTTCGTACGAATGCAACAGAACCATCCGAAGTCTATCCATCTGCTAGACATGCAGTACCGCATGCATCCTGAAATCAGTTTGTTCCCAAGCAGAGAATTCTATGAAGGACAGCTTCAGGACGGCCAAAACATGCAAGAGCTCCGCCAGCAGCCCTGGCACAAGAATCTCCTGCTCGGGCCCTATCGCTTCTTTGATGTTCAGGGTGTCCAGGAGCGTGGTCAGAGAGGCCGATCCCTGGTCAACACTAGGGAATTGGAAGTTGCCATGCAGATTTATGACCGGTTTAGCAAGGAGAATCGAGACATGGACTTGACCGGCAAGATTGGTATCATCACTCCGTATAAAGCCCAGCTGTTCGAGCTTCGGAACCGATTCACATCCAGATACGGCGAGGGCATCACCAACATTATCGAATTCAACACGACGGATGCCTTCCAGGGTCGAGAATGCGAGATCATCATTTTCTCATGTGTTCGAGCTAGCCCTAGTGGCGGTATTGGTTTCATGACTGATATTCGACGAATGAACGTCGGTCTGACCCGAGCCAAGTCGTCACTTTGGATCCTTGGTGACTCCAGGGCTCTTGTTCAGGGCGAATTCTGGCGCAAGCTCATTGAGGATTCGAAGGCGCGAGATCGATACACTAAGGGCGATATCTTATCGATGCTTCGGAAGCCTCTAGAGCAAGCCAAACCAGGCGCTTACCTCCCTCCAGTTCAGCAAGCGCAAG
The DNA here is from genome assembly GCA_003934905.1 of Neonectria sp. DH2. Lineage (NCBI taxonomy): Eukaryota > Fungi > Ascomycota > Sordariomycetes > Hypocreales > Nectriaceae > Neonectria > Neonectria sp. DH2. Next base: position 758,117 of record RQWH01000004.1, on the reverse strand, counting down.
ATCGAGAGCTTGTTATGCGAGACGCACCAGCGATAAGTGCGCCGCCATCCAAGCCGCCAGCCCCCCGCTCACAATCACCGAACGTCAGAATTGAGAAACCTGCCAGCTCTGCTACGCCAGGTCAAATCCCTGGTCTTGGCGGACTTCCAAAAAGTGAAGTTGTCCCACGGTCTGGTGGGCCACCAGTCATTCACACATCTACGGTCAAATTACCTGGATCGGAGGTAAAGAAACGATCCTTGGATGGTCCCGAATCCAACCAACCCATGACGAAGAGAGTATGTAAAATAAAAAAACACCCACAACACCCAAACCCCAGTCACATGTCTAACACACCAACAGGTAGCGAGTGACAGGGCTCGAGGTGGGCTCATGAACAAGTTTGGTTCGAGACCGAACCGGCCGCCGAAACCTCCTACGGATCCATCTGCCATGTCCGTGTTGGGGATGGTGCCTCCAGAGCGACCGCCAGCGATACCAACTGGACCGCCGATGAACCACATGAACCACATGAACCAGACAAAGACATCAAGTGGATCGACATCTAACCAGCCGGATGAGACAGGCAGTAGTCGGGTATGTGAACGGCGACCGACCCGCACCAGTCGGACAATTTGCTAACACAAAAGACTAGTTGCCGCCGAAGAGCCTGCCACCTCCCAACCCTCGAAAGAAGAAAGGAAAACCAAGCCTCTTTGTCCCTAAGAGGCGATAGTCCCACGCAACAAGTACGGGAAGCATTGTATTTTAAGCATAAGGATACCTGCGACTATAGCATTTTCAGGCGTTGAAGGAACTAAGTTAGGCATCGTAACATGAGGATCTGCCTATATGAGAAGAAGCATTTGGCAGAACCGGACAGCACCAGCATCCGGTATTCATGCTCTTGGTATAGGCGAGGAGTTGGCTAGAGCCTGAAAGGGGATACTACTTCGGACCCTGGCACCTCGCATGAGGTATATGGGCACGCGTCGAACGGAGAGACGACCCATAGAGTGTAAAGGCGTAGTATTGAGGCCAAGAGGTCGAGGTGGTAATGGCGTGTCGCCGAGGCTTTGGCTCGTTAAAGAAGGACGAGCATGAGGTGTTGCTGCTAGCAACGCTCAGCCCGCGTGATACGTACGACGGGTTAATACCAGACCAGCTCTGGACAAGAGGATGTTCTCATACAAGCCGAAGCGGGACGTCGAGTCAGGTTTATGCAAATCACGTGACTGCTTAAACGCGGCAGTACGTACTGTCTGTCGTTGGGGATGCCATTACTCATTACCCATCACTCATTACCCATCGCCCATCATCCCCTGTGAAGAATTCTGATTTTGCAAGACCCTCAGCCAGCTGAAACCCTGGAAAGCCGCAATGATGTGATTTTGTTTGGATATGGGCCGACTTTGGTGAGGATTGGCACTGTCGGGAAATTCATAGTGCACCGTTCGCACGCAGGGACAAGGGCAGGGACGGGCAAGGAAAACGACAGCGCTCACAAGGCTGGCTGGCCTCTGCGTCAGCGACTCAGCCAACGCCTTCTGTGATCAGTCTCCTCACTTGTTTCCGCACAGCGCGACCCCTTACGTGAGGATGCACTACAGAAGGGAGGGAGTATGGACGCGCATGAGGCCACGGCTGAAGCCGTCCAGGCCTAGCTGCAGAGCCAACTCGGAGCTAAGCTGGGACTCAACTTGTCAAGTCACAGGGTCACATGGCTCCAAGACGAATCGGATGTCGGAAGATTGAGATCGCTGTGTCGTTTCGTCCAGCGCCCCCCGTTTGCATGGTCAAGGTCGAGATGGCACCAGCACTTGTTCGCAATCACGCACCAGATCAGCACCGTGGCACCCGGAAACGACCTGGCCGTTGAAGTTTCCGCCCTGGTGCTTTTAGTTTCTTTTGCTGGGAAGTTGGATCCATCGTCCACCTAACAAACGGGGGCCACCCGAACGGGGTTGGGCTGGCAGGCTCTAGAAGCGCATTCCGAGTTTTGGAGGCATCTGAGCGCGAAACGAAACAGGCGAGGAGCCGTTTATTAGTTCCCCTCTGCCACCAAAGCTTGGGCTGCCCGTTCCAATGGAGGTTGAAACACGCAGATCTGATATTGGATGTCGTCGGTGCGAATGCTACGATAACTACGATCACTGATGCAGGTTTGGCAGCGTACAAACCAACCGGCGATGCACGCACTATTACAATGTACACTACGAAGCACTCCGGGTCTCGCTGGGTCTGGAAACAAACCAGCCCGCTCCAGACCCTTGCCAGCAACCAACTACCGGGGCCTCACACAGCGACGCATTGCTTTTTTCGTCGTTTCTTTTGCTGCTCCAGCTGGGCAACCTGTGCCTTAGCCCCAGGGAGAAAAAGCAATGAACCCCTGCATATCACGCTGGGAAATGGGACCTGCCAGTCAACCCGGAGAGTTCGTCTCCCAGGAGAGGGGTACAGAGAGCCGATCCCTGTGGTTTGAGCGCTCAGCTACGGCGACGACAGGCTCTCTCATTAGGTCGCAGAGCAGGTAGCAGCCGGTCTATGGACTTGCAGCAGCAGGTCGTGGCAGGTTGCGGCAGGTCGCAGTAGCTCGCGGCAGGGCGAATATCAGGCGGTTTGGCGCATGGGAACACCCTGAGACTCTCCAAGTCCCTGAGAGATACCTACGAAGTGCTGTGCAAAAGGGGATCTCATTCGTACTCGGGGGCTAACCTGAGAAAGTCTTTCGCTAGTTCCGGGGTCGTAATTGGGTTCCCACTGCCCCCACCAACGGGCTGGGGAGCTAATGCCAGTCGAGTCCAGCTTGTGGCGGCACTTGGAGCCGTTGGCTGGCGGCGCCAAGGGCATGGGCCTCTCGGTGACGGCATGGCTCTAAGGCCTCTCGACTTATCAAGTCAAGATTGAGGAGCTGTTGGTGGGCGGGATGTGCAGGAGAAGGTGGGCGTAATGAGGCGGCGCCCTTGGGTCTTTCTCTCCCTTCTATCCATCCACCTTCGCCGTTTCCCGTCTCCTCTCCCAACCTTCTGGGCTGGACACGACTTCGTTTTGTGAGAGAAGACGTTAGCAATACGAAGTATTCGTACATTGTACATCGTTGCTGATCTATAAGCCAGCCATCCGCCCTGTCTCTTTGCACTGGACGACCGAGCACGAAGGCGCCAACTATTCAACGTATAAGTCAACAGGCCCGATACTCGGGCGATCGGCGCAAAAGGTAAGGCAAAACACAACCACAACAATGGTCCTCCCAGTATGACCATCAACTGACTGATACAGATTTCATGGATCTAAGGACATCACTAGCCAAGTTTGCATTGGCGGTGGGCAAGCTAATAGGTCCCGGCAATTGGTATTAGAAGCCCATTATGGCGCAAACCATCACCGTGGATCGCGAACTTTGTGTCACTTTGGCCAATGGCTCCTCACGACCTCGAGCATCATCAGCCTACTCCCTGTTCAATCATCACCCAGAGCCTAGCCTCAACAATGCGCCGAGTCTCCGCCGCAGGGCAAAGTCGTCGTCGAACCTCCTCGACCACTTGGAACCCAAGTTTGAGTTCGAAGACACCACCCTTATTGACGAAAATGGCAATTTCAGGCGGAGCAGTGGGTTGGCTGAGTTGATTGACTTCCTCAGGAACCACGCTCCGCCTGAAGACAACTTCATGTCCATCCCCGACGACGTCGACGGCGACAAGGGACGATGGGCCAAGATTAGGAAAATTGCCATGAGGAGCAAGTCGGTTGCCAAGTCCCCGGATCCGATTCGCCTTCCTGACTCGGCCATCTCGGGCATCACAACCGGCGGCCATCGACATATCGCCATCTCAATCCCTCTTGATGCTTCCCCATTCGGGCGAAGTCCTCGGACCCAATACCCCGTCTACCAGAATCGACAACTGCGCCCACTCGCCAGCCGACATGGCCCGACGCGCGCCGTGTTGAATGAGAAGGGCGTTGTAACGGTTCTTCGAACTGTCACGGAGGAGTCGATCGCTTCCAGCTCGCAGGCTCGGAGAACCCCAGCCTCTCAGAGTCCAGCATCGCCAAATACTTCGAGGCCTCGCGGTGCCTCCGTAGGCACTCCATATGCACCTACGAGTTCTACCGATGGCAACAATCAAGGGAAGGTCTCTGGGTACCTTGGTGTCTCGTCAGGTTCCCCAAGAACAGTACCCACGGACCAATTCAGACGAACGAATGAGTCCTCCCTCGAACTTCCAAGCCATGGACAGACAGGAGCGGGTTCACACAGCTCAAATCGCAAAGAAGCTTTACCCATGCGAGGTTCGAGTCTGGTGGTGAATCGCTTCGTGTTCCCGCCAACGTCAATCGACGCCATGATGTCCCAGGCAATGCCCGCGCCGGACACACTTCCAATTGCCATATCCCCTGACCGAACCAACTCCAATGATGAACCCTATCAAAATTGGGCGTCCAAGAGCATCCTCACCTCGAGTGACAACGAGCCGATTCTCGCGGATGCGACGAAGTCAAGAAAGTCGGCTCTCGAAGAATATCCCCTCTTCATGTCGAGCAAAAAGCCTGAAGAGCCGACCATCACTGTGATAACACGGAATCCACTGGGGCCATCAGACGGTCCCACCTCTCCGACGCCGTCTATAAATTCGATGCAAAGCCAAACCCGTCGTGACAAGGTACGGGACAAGAAGCGAAGGGATATGGAGGCACTGCGGAACAAACGAAATTCTGTGCAAAGCCAACGAAGCCTGCAGAGCCAGCGAAGCCAGGAGACCGAAACACAAGAGGTTGAAGAACCTACAGCATTATCGACAGATCCCCAAAATGAGAACTCCAAGTCACCGCCGAGGAAAGAGAAGCCCCCGCCATTACCACTAAAGTCGGAGAACCAACATTCTCTTTGCGCTATCATGGTTGTCGCCGACGTCCAACCATCGCCGCTCCAATTGACAACAACGCTGGTTCAGAGAGGCCCACTTCAGCCTTCGCCGGCTTTGCAATCGCCGGCTCTCCATCACAACTTCCCCAAACCCCAAAAACAAAGCCTCAATTCCGACCAAAGCCCATCCCGAGAGTCCCCTCAATGTCAGGGAGGACAGGCACCATTTCCCCCGTCTCCATCAACAGCTCCAGCAACCCAACTCCTCCCCAATCCACCAAAGGATCGCCCGCTCAGAAGCAAGGCAACTTTAACCGAAGTCCCGTACAGAGCTCAGTGGACCAAACCTCCAAGCACAGCTCTGTAGATCGAATGGCCAAGCAGGGCTCTATCAATCGGTTGTCTAAGGGGTCTCTCGAGCGGCTTTCCAAGCAGAACTCTGTAGATCGAATGTCTAAGCCGGGTTCTATCGATCGATTATCCAAGGGCTCTCTCGAGCGGCTTTCCAAACAAAGCTCTGTAGACCGAATGTCCAAGCAAGGCTCCATCGATCGATTATCAAAGGGCTCTCTCGAGCGTCTTTCTAAGCAAAGCTTTGCAGAGCAGGCGGGCGACGCCGATCGGGCGTCCCTCTCTAGACGGCATGAATGGAACACTACACGCGAGCAAGGTAGTAAGGTGCGAGATTCGAGATCGGGATCTCGTACGCTGCCGATACCCCTAGTCTTGTCGAAAGAGGAGGCCGACGAGCCCAAGAGCACTGCCACATCACCGCCGACGGACAAGGAACTCATTCGTCATTATGATGTATATCGCGAGTACCGCATCCGAGAGATGGAGCGCCGGCTGCGCCGCCTTGAGCGCAACGGCGACGTCTGGCTCCGAGCTTTGGTTCCTGTACTAGAGAACCTCAACCGCACACTCGCCCATGCCCAGGGCGACGAAGATCATGCACAGGGCTGGTTTTCGGATGAAGACATGGTCGGATCCCTCAGCCCTCCTCGTGGAAGAGCCTCGTTCAGCGCCGGCAATCGCCAGAGCCGAGCGATGCCCGGATCTGGCGTCTCAGAACGGGAGTTTCTTGAGCAGCTCGTACGGACCAAGGAGGAACTCGAAGCCGGAAACGCTAGTGATGACGTGAGCGGACTCGACACGATCGAACCGTTGATGCGGGAGCTGGCCGGTCGATCAAGGCTGAACTTCGAGGCGAGGACGATGGCCTTGGCCGAGGACGAGGATCTCGCCTTCCGTGGATTTTGAACGGATGATGACGACTTCCTTTTTACTTTGACTTGTACTTTTATTTTGTTTTCGTCAACTCCTGGAGGAGTATACCTGGGAGGCACAGCATTATGGGATTGGGGGAGCAAGGTTCCGACCTGACGGGCCAGCGCTGTTTGATTTGAAAGCAAACTTACTGTAGTCCATGCACCTAACATCTTTCCTAGTAACGCCTTATCATGATGAATTGTTCAATATCCTTTAATTATCTACACTGTATCTCTATTTGCTTGTCTTAGTCCCTCTTCGGCTATGTGAACGAGATGTGCCAATCGCAATTCTTGACTCGTGTGCCATTGTCTCCACCACAGCACAATGCTATCGAGAATTGACATCTACAACGACCGTATCAGACTCGAGCAGACCTCGAGAGAATTGGATATCTAAAACCAGGGAAGACCCTGAAAATGATTCATTCCAACAAAGACGCTTCATCACCCGATTGGGAATGCGCCACAAATCGATCGACCCGCTCGCGTCCGCCGGCATGACGTCGATGACAGGAACCCGCGCATCGTCTGGCCTCTTGAATACGGTGGACGACAACATTCTAGCCATCATGCATAAACTGTAAACTAGCTGGGTTGGGGTTCTCCAGCAAAGATGAATAAAGAGGGAGAATCCTATTTGAAGTGGCTTTCAATCCGCCATCTCATTTTGGTTAAAGACAAGCCTACACGCAATCCTCGTTGGAAACGTCACACTCAACCTCGACCTCAACATCGTCGCAATGTCGTCCCCTTGGATCTTCGTCAGCCCGTCTACCCGCGGCATCGGGCATGCCCTCACCCGGCATCTCCTCCGAACCACCTCAGTTCCCATCCTTGCCACCGCTCGCACCCACCACGATCCAGCAGCCGTCAAAGCAGCCCTCCTTGAAGGCCTATCTCGGGACGACGCCTTCGCTTCGCGCCTCTCCGTTGTCCACGCCGACGTCACCAAGGAGGCCACCCTCGAGGCCGCCGCCGCCAAAGCCGCCGGCCTGTTCCCTCCGTCGACACATCACCTTCGACTGGCATGCGCCATCCCGGGCATCCTCCATGCCGAGAAGAACCTGGAGCAAGTCAATGCCTCTGACAGCCTCGAGAGCTTCCAGGTCAACAGCCTTGGCCCCTTGCTCCTCATGAAGCACTTCGCCCGCTTTCTCCCCACACGCGCTACAGAGCTCTCCTCCAGCCCGTCCACCGACGCCATCCGACTGCCGGAGCACGCGACGTGGCTCAGCATGTCGGCCCGTGTGGGCTCGACGACGGACAACCGGCTGGGCGGTTGGTTCTCATACCGCGCGAGCAAGTCCGCCGTCATGAGTCTGGCCAAGAGCCTGGACCTGTTTCTGCGAGCAAAGAGCGGCGATAAGGCGGTGTCAGTGAGCTACCACCCGGGTACGGTAAAGACTGACTTCAGCCGCGAGTTCTGGGACAGTATCGGGGAGGAGAAGCTGCTGAGCCCCGAGTATGCGGCGGAGAGGTTGGTGGAAGTGATGGCTGGGCTGGAGGTCAAACAGAGGGGCAAGTGTTGGGATTGGAAGGCGAACGAGGTTCCGCCATAAGAGGTGAGACACGTCGATACATGCAGTATGAATCAAATCAATAAAACTGGACACAAGACAAAGTCGTGAGCCGTCGAGATGGGGAAAAAGTGTCGATTAAACGGATATTTGGGTCGTCGCTGTACTGCTCCTCCCACGCCTGACCAGCCAAGGTCATCATACAGAAAACAGAGATATCAAGCCGTGCCACGCGCCGTCCGAGGTGATCCGTAAAAAGGATACTGACTGCAATTCAAAGGTATTCCAGGGTCTTCTTTTGGTTGTCTATAGCTCCACCTCCTGAAAGGAAGATCCGTCGGGGGTCGGTGAGGGCTTCGCATTTGCGTCGTTCTCATTGTCATCGTCCGTCTTATCCTCGCTCGGCCTGTCGCCACTGTTCGCTGCACCGCTTGGGCGTAGCGCAACCTTCTGCTCCTGTTTATCCTCAAATCGCACCTTCTGCTCTTCCTTTGGGGTGGACTTGGCCTTTTGCTCAGGCTCTTCGTCATCGTCCGTTGAGTCATCCGAATCGTCGTTCTTTTTGTCTCCTTGTCCTCGGCCTTGTCCTCCTTTGCCTTGTCCGCCTTGTCGCCGTTTTGGCCTGGGGCCGGGGGAAGCTCCTTGTCCTTCTCTGCTGGGGGCGGCGTGGCTGTCTGCTCCTCGCTGGGGGGCCGGGTTTCATAGCATCGAGGTAGAACTTGGTTACACCGAGGATACGGCCGTTCTTCTCGCAGGCGTCAACCCACTCGGGGCGAACGACGGGAATGTTGCTCTCGACGGCCTTTTCCCATTGCTGGCCGCGGCCCTCGGTGGTTACAAAGTGCGTCGTGTCAATGCGAACGCCATCCACAAGCTTGGCACCCATGCGCGCGACCGCCTTGGTAAGGTTCTCCTTGGTGACGACGGGCATAATGCCAGTAGTGATGGTGATACCACTCAGGTTGGTCATCTTGTGCGTGCGTACGGAGACGCGATCGCTAATGAAGGTGCCAGCGGTGGTGCGCAGGACCAGGTGGAAGGTGTATTCGGTGTCGACGGCGAGACCGCTGATCTTGGTGCTATGCATCTGCAGGGGGCGGGGGATATTTCCAGCCTTCTGGCCATTGCGGTGGAGGCTCAGGGAGATGAGGTCGGCGGTGGCCAGCTGGATCGGATCCCATTCGAGGACAACGGAGGTCTGGGTGGCATTGCGACAGCGCAGGGCGGGGGTTTGAGGTTCGCCGTCGCCAAAGGAGGCGTAGATGTGGTCTTGGAGGGAGCGGAACGAGCGATCAGCCGCGGCCTCCTTGGTTGCGTTCTGGGAGACGGCAATGTCGACAATGCTGCCTGAGGAGATGTTGGGGGGAGCAGGATGGACGGGAACTCGATCTATTCCCGGGTGTCAGCAAGAGAAGCGGGAGCCAAGGCATCCAAAGAGAGAGAAATGCGTACCAGTCGCTTGTCGGGCGTCAGCAGCACGGTGACGCCGGCGTCGACCTTGCCGACGGTGAGGGAAACGAGCATCGCGGGCGAGCGTCGCAGTGATGACAGCAGGATGGATGATAGGGCTGGTCACGGGGGGGTGAGAAGGTGTGCGAGGGAGAGACACGTTAGCGACGGCAAACAGGCGGGCGCTCTCTGAGCTGTCGTCGTCGTTGCGTCTCGCGTCGTGTCGGGCGCCGTCGGTTGGGGGGAAAGGGGGCGGAAGCGGTGGTGAAGATGTCTCGCAGGAAAGCTGGGGAATTGGACAAGCTGTCTTGGAGGTTTAGTTCGAGCTCGAGGTGTACCAAGTACAGTGGGAATTCATACTGTAGCTGCGTGCGCTGAGGTGGCTGCGACCGGCGCCCCTGTACGAATTAGAGTTCCGTACTGTGAGATGGACTGTGCTGGAAGTACCCCTTGAGGAGGTTCGCATAATCGCCCATGCTTGCATCCTACACCACAAATTGAGGAGACAAAGGGAGATGAAGGAGGTTGTGAACAGCTATAATCTAGTAATAGTACACTGCCTTCTGGCCTTTTGAAGTCGAAGAAATATACTTGTTTCTGTAACGACGATATGACCAACCCATACCAGCAACTTGGGCCACGCTTAAGTGCAAGGGGTCTCATCCCAAAAGCAGGCAGCATCAGCCTTAACTTCGGAGTATACACATTTAGAATCTAGGTATCAAGTAATACACACCACATTATATCATATCATTGGGTCTCCCCCATCCGCTGGTTAGTTACCAGCCTTGCGATCCCTTTCTCGGGTTTCGTTGCCTGGCTTCTCCGGCCACTTTATCCTCTCCGTCTCCCCTGTTACGTACTCCGCGCCGATTCTTGTGCTCCCTCACCACCGCCTCAGCAAGCACCGCACCAAACTGGACCGCCGGAGACGAAGCGGCCTTTCTCGAATCATGAACGGTCACAACCACAGTGCCCGTGGCCCTGCGCCCGGGATCCTCCAGCTCCTCCAGCTTCTTCAGGGCCGTCCAGAACTCGTACGCCATCCGCCCGTGCGCGATGGAGCGCACCAGGTTCGTCTGGTCGTTTCTGCCGATGAAGTACGCCCACAGCGGCTGCGTCTCCTTCTTGCGCCGGTACTTGGACTTGATGCCCTCGACCAGCGGGTGTCCGTTCGGCGCCAGATACGGGAGGTGGAACGGGTGCATGATGTGGCTGGAGCTGTACGTGACCCTGCACGCAAAGGTTTCGGTGATGCGCAGGTGGTCAGCGCCCAAGGACAGGAACTTGGTCTTGGAGTTGTCGTACTCGATGCCCGTACTTTGGAGGAACTCCCACACATCGGGGGTGGTTTGTAGCTGGCCGTTGCGAATAAACTTCTTGGCATGCGCAGGCACAAACATCGGAGGACCGGGTCGCTTCTTTTTGTCCGTATTCGTCCCATTGTACTTTCGGTTCTCAGTCGAGCTTCCTGTCGTCGAGGCTGGTGGTCGCCGGGGTCTGCCTTCCTGCGGTGCCCTCTCCCGGGCCTGGTTCGGCGGGGCCTTGGAACCACCCTCACCCCTAGACGCGCGCTGGTTGGTGTCGGGTTTGGTTTTCGTATTGGCCCTCTGAGATGTCGTAGCCGCAGGAGGCGTTGTCGAGTATGCGTGGCGAAGGGAGGCCAGGGACCATGACAGGAGCCTCGGGCAGAGGGGAGCTCGAGCTATCGCCATGTCGGTGGGAGGGTGGACTGGCTCTCGCTCATCTTGAGCTGGGGGGGCGCCGGGTAAGGCTGTCGCTGCGCCGTCGATTGCGCGCGCTGGGTCGTTAGGGAGGGATTGAGCGCGGGCCGGAGTCGGATCGGGACGCCGCTGATATGCAATTCCGTCTCGTGTTTGGCTTGGATTCCCGGATGGGCCTCGAAGACGACCTACGAATGGCTAGCGAGGTCAGTGAGTCGCAAGAAAAATAACCGGTAGACTGGGGCTGGTGCATTTTGACAAAGTGGCTGTGCCGAGCCCAGTCTGTGGCTGTGCATCATGGCAATTGCAGTGGCGACCATGTGCGCGCCGCTGACTTGTTAGTGAGATACCGCGCATCACACCTTGAGTCTGCTCTCCACCAAGGTCCTTAGATAACCGTAAATTAGGCATTCCTCCTCTGTCTCCCAATTTTGACTCATCCCGGTGCCACCCAACCCGTGCGACAGTCCAACCGCGCGGCGCGAAATAAAATGGTCCCGGACCCCTCCACTCCAGGCTCCGGCTCCCTCCACCAGCGCCTCGAGGGAAAAATCCACACTCTCACCAACCACAACAACACATCAACCGTCAACACCAAACCTAGACCCTCGCTAAAGCCCCGAATACACGCGCAATCATGCCTAAGAACAAGGGAAAGGTACGACGATGCCCTCTCTCCCTTTCTCCCATCCCTCGTCTCAACAACGCACTTCCCTTCGCGCATTTGCATTTCTTACCCGAAACTGATCTGCCCCGCCCCCACCATCATCATCACCACTCCGTCGCAGCCTAATCAACCCACTGCGATACTTCTCGTTACTAACACCTCTTCTCTCACAGGGTGGCAAGAACCGCAGACGTGGTACCAAGGAGAACGATGACCAGCGCCGAGAGTTGACCTTCAAGGAGGACGGCCAAGAGTACGCCCAGGTCATTAAGATGCTCGGCAACGGCCGTCTCGAGGCCCTCTGCTTCGACGGCAGCAAACGTCTCGCCAACGTACGTAAACACGAAGAGAAATCACTTCGCTCTTCGCCCTCCCTTTCCCCTTCCAATGGACCTACATGCGTCTTGTTCCCCTGGCTAACATCTCTTCTTCCCTCCCTCAGATCCGTGGCAAGATGCGCAAGAAGGTCTGGATCAACCAGGGCGACATCATCCTCCTCTCCCTCCGAGACTTCCAGGACAACAAGGGCGACGTCATCCTCAAGTACACCGCCGATGAGGCCCGTACTCTGAAGTCCTACGGCGAGCTCCCCGAGCACGCCAAGATCAACGAGACCGACTCCTTCGGCCAGGGCGAGGACGGCGAGGCCTACTTCGAGTTCGGCGACGCCGACTCTGACGGCGACTCAGATGACGGCCCCAAGAAGGACGTCGACATCGACGACATTTGAGCACCCCAATCCTCCAAACATTTCTCCTTTCTCGCACCCCACTGAGCCCCCGACGTCCCGGCCGAGGTGCGGTTCCGTACCCTCGTCCGGCGTTGTTGATACTGTCTTCTCTCTCAAACCCGTGGTCCGGCTGCACACGCTGCTGCACCGCGGGTCCCACGACAGTAGTTGCTGTGGGATTGGACGGCCGTGGTGGGAGGGACGTCACGGCCTGTCACCGTCTACTTTTCATGTCTTCTTTGTCCTTAACGATGCTCGCACTCGATGAATATGACATCTTGCATCATCATGATCGCTCTCGCCCAAAAGCACTGATTAGACAAAGACTCAAAAAATTCAAAATGATTTTCTTCATACTTCTACCACAAAGAACTCAAAACCGGGATAACGAGAACAAATGCTTGTCCTCCCCATTTATTCGTCCCATCTCACCTTGCGCGCATCAAAGCAGAAGGCCTCCAACGCCGTGCGGGCTTGATTCCCGAGGCTGACCTCCGTTCCGCGCCAAACCCATATCGGATGCCCAAGTAGAAACACCAACATCAAGACAGTCCCTATTGAAAATACCAACCGTTTCAACCCAGCGGTATAGAATATGTAGATAATGATGCCGGGCGCTCTCTCTGTCCACACGCCCCAGGTATCCCGAACGATGATTGAAAACTTTTGTAGCAGTGCTCCTCATGTCCGTCTCTTCAGAGGCTGCAGAACCCCATTTACCAGTCATCATTGTTGTCCTCGTCATCTAGACTACTGTTAGCACGTTGGTACAAGAATATGTAGGGGCTGTTGATACTCACCACTCTTGCTAACCTTCTCCTTTCGCTTTTGCAGGGCGGCAGCCAGGGCATCCGCCATGCCACCGCCGCCGCCGCCACCAGGAGCACCACCGCCGCCACCAGGAGCATCGCTTCCACTGACCTGGGCACCACTCCTGTCTCGGATCTTAGTCCTGTCGACTTTCTTGAGGGCGCCAATGCCGCCGGCCTTCTGGATGTCTCCCAGCACCGCTGTTCGGGTATTGTCTGCGCCAGGTAGCGCGGGGACACCAGATGAGTATCCGGAGTCGCGGTTGGGGGGCGGTGGTGGAGGCGGAGGAGCGGGAGGGCCACCTCCGGAGGTTGGTGGCATCGGGGGCGGGGGGGGAGGAGGGGGAGCGCCCGAAGTGGGAGGCAAAGGCGGAGGCGGAGGTGGGAGAGGCGCCCCTGAGGTTGGAGGCATGGGAGGAGGTGGTGGTGGGGGGGGAGCACCGCTCGTCGGAGGCAGCGGCGGAGGAGGCGGGGGAAGAGTCGACATAGGCGGTAGAGGCGGCAGTGGGGCTTGGTTGGCTGCCGGGGGAGGCGGCACCGGACGGGAGCTCGGGGCGGCAAGGGTGGAGCCCCGGAGGCCGGCACCTTCGGGGGAAGAGGCGGAGGGGCACCGGCAGGTACGTAGGTGTCGTTTGAGCGCGGCGGAGGCGGAGGAGGAACTGGTCCGCGGTTGGGAGTTGGGGCAGGGAGTCGCGCGCCGGCGAAAGGCGGAGGGACGCCATGCTTGTGGCCCGAATCGTTCTCGATGGGGACCTTGCTCGGCCTTGGTGGCGGCGGCGGTCCGGGAGCGGGAGCGGGAGCCGCTGGCACAGCCCTCGGGGCTCGACGTGAGCAAACTTGCCAGCATCTGCCAAGGGCGGAGGGGCGTTGAACCTGGGTCGAGGGGGTAGCTGGGCCACGGGGGTGCCTGTTCGGGAGGAGTGTCGGCCTTCCCAGAGCGTCGGGGTGCCGGGGGAGGGGGAGGTCCACCCCTTCTCGGGGCCGGAGGAGGGGGAGGAGCGTCAGCATGGCCTCTAGAGGTAGGTCCAGGTGGCGGGTTGGGTGGTGGCGGAGGAGCTCGCCCTACGCGTTGGTCTCTACCGCCGTTCGTTTGAGCAGGCGGCGGTGGTGGGGATGCCGGCGGCTCGTCCAGCTTCAGCTGTTCATCCCTCAGGAAGTCGACAATAAACTCCTGGTTCTCCTTGATGAAGTCGTCGGTCAATCCCTTGTCTTGGAGGTCCTGGCCAAAATGCTCGCGCCACAGGGGATCAAAGGCATCTAGCATGGCGAACTCCGAGGGTGTTTTCCCGCCATTGAGGCTTCCCGAAGAATTGACGACGTGGTGTTGGATGGAGTTGGAGGGCGCTCGAGGAGACTCTAGGGGGGTCGGGGTCGGTGCAGACGAGTGTCGGTGGCCGAAGAGCCCTCCCAGCAGGCCATGCTTGTGAGTTGGATGAGCGCCTCCGCCGAAGGGGGTTGATCGGGTAGCTCGGCTTGCATTCTTCTCTCGCTCGTCCATCTTCTTCTTGAATTGCTTCGCCTCCTTTTCGTCGATGAAGCTCAGCCCAGCGAGGCATTCCTCGAGCTCGAACGTATGGAAGAAGGTCCGGTCCTGGTTGTAGGACCACGTATCAAAGATCTCTTGATCCCAAATGACTCCGCGGTTGGAAGGCTGCTCGAAGTTAGAAACAACGTCGACTGGGCGGGGGGCGCAACCTGCGGGGGATCTGGACATACCGAGATGTCCACCATCTTAATCCAATAGGTGTGTCCAACGAGGTCGTTGGCGAGCACGATGGCTCCCTGCAAGCCGGTGTATGTCCATTTCAAGCGATTGGGATAGGCGACGTAGAGTCTAGCAACGGCCACAGCCTGGATCTTGTTGGACTGCTTGGGGACGAACCGCTTGACGGTGTCCTTGTCGTCGTCGTTGAGGATGGACGGCATGATGAGGAGCGGTCGGGGAGGTCAGCGAGTCCCCGGAGTCGGTAAAGGGTGAAAGAATGTATCGAGGGTCGTCGTGGACAGGCCAGAACGAGGGTATGGATTGGGTGGCGCTTATCCGAGTCTCCTCTTTCGCTGTTGTCGCAGGGTCGGTTTTGGCGCTCGCGTGAGGCAGCCGGATTTGGGCCTTGGGGTGGGATGGCAGCGGCAGCGGGACAGTTGAGGCCCGAGACTGGCTGTCACTTATTCGACAAGGAGGATGCGTTGTAGTAGCGCCCGAGCTTCCAGGTGGAGAGGGACCGTCTCAAATGGCGTGGACCAGCACGGATTGCCGTCGCATGTCAAAAGTCTTTGGCTGCGTGGGTGCGAGAGTCAGGTAGCCAGGTTGGCTCGCGCCCGGGAGAGGCTAGTAAGGTACCTTGCTGATTGACTGATGAGTCTGGGTGACTCGAGGTGAGTGAGGGACAGTGTTCGGCGGTGCATCAGCCACAGGCCGTGGTTTGGCACAGCCACTCGCTCGTCCAAGACACCCAAGACCGTGGGGCGGGATGTCTTTGAGTACTACGTAAGCCGAGCTGTCAACGCGCGTCTGGCCAGGCATCCATCTACTGTACAGAGCACCAGGCAAAAAAGGAGAAAACCGCTTTCGTTTTCGGCTTTCGTTACTTGGTTCCAGCAGATATCCCCCCCCCTTCAACGGCTTCTGGAAATTTCCACCACACCCATTACGCCATCTCTCGGATAAGTCGACCGGGATGGCAAACGTTGCTCCTTGCAAGTGGAGAATTGGGCGGATTATTCACGTCAGCACTGGCTGGGCGCCAAAACGGTTGGTAGGTAATACGAGGACCAGGCTCTCAAGCTATCTGGATGAATCGCATGAAATCGAGAATCCGCACGGGGCAGTTGGGTGCATCTGAGGCTTGTTCCATTTCATATCTTTAATACATCCTATTCATTTGAACCGTGTCATCCGTAATAATGCATAACGATCCGTAGTCCCGAGTCAACGTACATTCGTGTCAAGGCCATCCCAAACGCCAAATGGGTGACACAAGCTCGCCATGTCTAAGTAGCCTTATTTCTTGTTCAGGGTCTCCATCTTGGCACGTCGCTCTTCCTTGGTTCCCTCTTCTTTGGGCATGTCCTTGGAAACGGCCGGGCCGGGGTGGGCGTTGAAGGCTCCGACCTTGGAGTCTCCGGACTCCTTGATGGGCTGGATGGAGAACTCCTTCTCCTGCTGTTTGGAGGGGTCAGCCATCTGTCGCGGCAGTGCCTGAGTCTGAGTAGGACAGGCCATCACTTACCTCGTTCTTCTGGTCCTTGGTCATCTTGATTGGTTTGTTGGTGGAAATATGTGTTTGTGTGTGATTTCTTTTGTAGTTGTACAGTGTAATGTTTGTCTGATTAAAGAGCGATTCGATCCTGGGCATGGCTGTCCGCGGCCTATTTGTACTCGCTGTTATGCTTTAGGCTTCATATCGGGCGATGACGTCGTTGTCCCCTCTCAGAGCCGAAGAGGTAACTAACCTTAGGATCGCGCGGCCCTGTGGCGCCAAAGGGAATCAGATGGCCGAGGCCGCGAGGCGTAAGCGTTCGGGAATCCTCGCAAGTGTCAAAGAGGTGAAACCTGATCGATCGCCAATTGGTCTGGCCGACTAGAAGGAAGCCAATGACAGTTGCTGGGTGGTGTTGACGGCTCACATGCGCCAACCGGCAATGACGTTGCAACCGACTTGCGGCGTGTACGAAGTGCGTCACTCCCGTCACTCGGTCACTTTGACGGTGCAAGCACAGAATTACAACCAGGTTTTAGGCTTCCGTGGGACTCGAAGGGGCTAAGTTGTTCCAACTGGCAACCTTTTCGAATGCTTTAGTTTCATTTCCGGGTATCTTTGCCATTCATATCTACCGTAGCTGTGACACTAATCATCCTCCTCCATGACATTGCGATTGAAGAAGCCATGAATTTGCCCCCCTGCCGTTTTGCCCACCAACGGCTCCAACTCTTTCACCTCCATATTAGCCACCTCCCGGATGCTCTCCGTCTCGAACACCAGGGTCTTGATGTTCTGCGGCGTCACGCCTGGCACAATCGCCAACATGTCCTGAGGCTCCTGGTTGAACGCTTGCTCGCCTACCTTGGTGTCCTTGTCTAGACCGGCCTTGACCGCGGCGATTGGGTCTGGCTCCTCTTCTTGCGCCTTGAGAGACTCGAATATCTCCGCAGTCTGGTATGGGGACGACGACCAGATGATACGAAGTTTGGGAAATGCAAGGGTCAGAAGGACTAATTTCGACTGAAGATCTGAGGAGACGTTGGTCGGGGCTACACTGCTAAAGCTGCCCGACAGGTCGGCGAACGGCTCTAGCGTGAACGACTTGTTCTGATCAAACTCGATGAGGAGCATCACGCTCTTGTAGTGCTGGAACATTGTCTCGGCTTGGTTGAAGAGACGCCCATCCTTGAACGACGAGATCAAATCGCTAATGGATTTTCGCTCCACGCAGATGTTGGGAGACAGGATGTAGTCGCCAACCGTGAGCATGCACGGCACGATGACCATTGACCGGCCGTGTAGCAATGACGGTAACGATGACCGGAACTCTCGTACATCGACTACTACGCGTGGTGGTTGGGCGGTTGCCGCCAACCTACCGCCGCCGGCGATGCGGGTGTTGACGGTCCGGAGGAATGCTTCCTCAGCGTCTTCAGTGCCATGGGAATCGGTCGTTATCACTAGAGACATGCTAGCTCTCTCTTTGATAAGTTTTGTGAAGGCATCCTTTTCCCGTCGGACTGACGATAGGTACTTCTGCTCTTCGACCGAACCGCCGTAGTACATGAAGTAGACCCTGACGTTTCTGTCGTTGTGCGACGACCGGTACACCTCGACGCGGCGGATAAAGGCGGCGTCCGGCTCGTACATGATGATGTACCGCGGCTTCAGCTCTTCCAAGACGTGCTCATCTTGATCGCCGTCGTAGGCATGTACGACGACGAGATCTTGCATCTCGTACAGTTGGAAGAAGTCTTCCATGTTGTCTAGCGGATCCGCAACCACGTCATCCTTCTGCTGTGCCTCCTCTTCAGTGATCTGAACTTCGGCCATGAGGTCAGCCACCTCTCCCGGCTTCTCAATGTACTGCATAATGCTGCCGTTTTCTGCACGGCCTGTAGCTGTTCCGATATTGCCTCCGCCTCTCATTCGCCTCCTTTTGTTTGCTGGTGCCCTGCCGCCCCTATGCCCGCCATGGCCGGGTCGAGAGTCTGTCGCACCATTGATGGCTTTCTGGTTCTCGGTAAAGAGGGTAGCGCTAACTTGAGCAAACTGCCTCTTCCACTTAAGATAATTCCGCAGCTTCCTTCGCATCATGAATGCCGCAGAGGGCTTTTGAGCATCGTCGTCGTCCTCATTATCCTTATTCTCCGTCTTGGGTTTGATGTGCATAGTCTGCAGAAAGTCTCTCAGCTGCCTGCATATATCGGTGTTGGAGCACATGATTAGAATAGTGCCATTGGAATCATCTTTGGCGGGTGGCTCAAAGTAGAGGTCTCGGTCGATTTCTTCCAGGACCTCAGCTATCAGAGCCCACTTGGGGAGTTCTTCCAGGACCGGTCGTAGAGAGTCAATATTTCCATCGTGAGCGGCTGCCTTGGTGTTTGCCGAATATACTCGTCTACGAGCAGTGTCAAAGATTGTTTGCGTTGCATCCAGGAACAACCACGGAGACTGTGTCTGGCGATTCGATCCTGGGGGAGGAGAGTGCGCGGCATGGATGGTATCCAAATGCTGAAGAAACGAAACCGCATCGTAGGTCAGAATGGAGTTGAGCAGGGTTCTCAAGACTGTGAGGTCGTTGACAATCTGCTTCGTCTTCCAGCTGACGCGATGCCAGTTCGGATCTAGCTGTCGCCTGACCATGACGTCGAAGTTCTTGAGTAGGGCACTGTCGAGGTTCCAGTCGTCCATTTCCAGGCCACTGTTTCCCTTCTTGAGCTCGTGGATGCTGACTTCGACACATTCCATGATGGCGTTCTGGATGACTCTCATCGAGTCTGTCATGGGGACCTCCAGTTCAATAACCTCGGCCTTTTTCTTTCCCTCGAGAGATTGCGCAACTGTGACGTGAAATCTGGGCCAGAGAGACACTTTCCTCAGGAATAGGTTCCTCATCATGGTTGCTAGAGGCGAAAAGCCCGTGGTAAACGGGTCGGGGTTGTCTGAGAAGGCCTTTAGAAAGCCAACCTTGTTCTTCTGTCGATAGACTCGCAGGATGAAGGCCTCGAGGGAGGTGGCCACGACGCGATCGGCGTGGAGGAGCACCAGGCCAGTGATTGTGTCGGGGTCCAGTAAGCCCGTCAAGAGATCAACGACCAAGATGCGCGAAGTGACACTGAATATACCGCCTCCCGTATACATCTTCTCCCTGGCGCCGACGCTCTGGAAGTCAGTGTTGACGACCGTCAGCCCACGCGCCTTGGGGGACATGCTGATGGCGGCATGTTCGGCCAATGCCTCGCCAATCCAGCCATTCTCTCGGTCGTCGGCCCCGACCACGACGATGAGGTTGTTCCCAGCCGCATCGTACGAGTGCAGTAGGTTGGTGACGAGGCGCATCAGCCCGAGGCCGCGAGCGAGCACGACAACTTCATCTTCGGCACGGAGCTCTTGGAACAGGGTCTGCTGATACTCCTTGAAAAAGGTCAGCTAATGGAGCGGGAATACGGCGATGGACGAGCATACGAGCGGCAGTGAAAGCTTCACTGGTTGGGGAGCATTGTTTGTCGACATGCGGGGCCCCGGCGTGCTGGTGCTGGCGGAGGACGAGGCGATGGTGATGGGATGGATGTCTGGTCGTGAAGCTGTGATGCGCATGGAGATGCAACATGGATTCCGTCATGGTACCTACAGTGCACTAGCTATAGTGGGTTTCTGCGGCTGGGGCACTTTAGCCTTTAGGTAGCGGGGTCTAAGCACTCCAAGATGGAACTTACAGCGGGTCACTCCCTAAAGCGCAAAGATGCTGGCTGCCCTCTACTTCGAAGTCGCTGGAACCGAATATCAAGCATGGCTAACAAATGAACCAAGATGCATACATATTGTAAAGAACAAAATCATTATTGAGGGCATAGCAGAAACGTAAGGTTCTGCTTATATGGTAGGTGGGATTACACGCTTCATATGCCATTAAAGTAAACCTCCCAGCTAAATAAAGGAGTTCCCTCAACCAAGAAAACAGACTAGTTACAATATATAAAATGTACAAATAGTGACGAAGGGCCTTAGGCTCTTAGATTAGTAAAGGCGATGCAGGATTCCCCTGAACGTACGAAGTAAATCATAAGCAGAGGACATTGTAGAAATCTTTCAGCGCAATAATATTAGTTCTACTTAGGTACGCATACAAGTTACAACTTGGAAAACGGAAGACCAAGGAGACATGGGGGTGGGAGGAACTGGATTGACAAATTATAATCTGATCGTAATCAAAGAAGATCTGTACGGCCCATGAAAACTCGTATATCTGAGTGTTGGAAGTCAGAGGGAACTCTGATGAAGATTCGCTGAGGTTCTGTCGTGAATATTCAACGTCAAGGAAAAAGAAGTCATGTCACATTCAAAGCAGGTAGCAAACTGGCATTGCAACCAAATGGTGAACAATAAAGCATTCGTTGATTTTCATTCGAAACGCTATCGTGATAAAAGGGGGTATTCTTGCGGCCCGGTTTCAAGAAAGTTTGGGTATTCCAGCGCACAAAGGAAAGAAAAAAGCACCGGGTCGTCAAGTTCAAGACATCTCCCCATCCGCTCCGCGCGTCTCTTCATCCACCATGCTCCTCTTCTCCGCTCCCATGCAAATAGGTGTTGTTGTTGTGGAGCACTCCTTTATACTCGGCTTCTCCTAGAAGCACCGTGGCTGCGGGTGTGGGTTCCGCCGCCTCGTCGCTTGCCGCCACAGTAGCCGCAAGTCAGGAAGCTGACGATGATGCCGCAGAAGCGCACGATGCCACTGATGATGGCCTGGAGGATGCCGCCGATGCCGCTGATGACGGCCATGATGGCTCTGCCGACGGTGCGGAACGCGTCCACGACCTAAAGAAAGTTAGTTACTGGAATTGCTTGAGAGCGAGAAGGAGAGAGGCTTACGCAAGACATGACTCCGCCCATGATGAAGGTGGTGTGTGTAGGTTGTTGTGGGAAGGTGGTTGTGTATAGTAGGTTGTTGTTCCTGGAGAACAGTTGAATTGAGGTGTAGGAGTTGTGGATGTGTGTGTGTGAATGTTATGATTCGAAGCAAATATCAGTCCAGTCAGGTCCCTTGACCTTATATAGGTAGGAAGAGGGAAGCAACATGCAAACGCCCCTGCAGCCTTTTGCACAACACCCGACCATTCATGTCCGTCACCCGTCACCCGTCCACCCAAACGCCGTCATGGTTTGCCCACAGACGCAGCAAACCCTTCAGCCGTTCCCTCTGACGTCAGGGTTTCACCCGTCCAGGGCCCAGAACGTAGTAATTACCGTCCCATCTCGATCTCCTCGAAAACCCTGCCCAGCCACAGCACCTTCCACCCGCCGGCGCATTCCCTCCGATAGCCCCCTACCTCATCATGTGGCTCAGGTCTCCATAAAAGCCGGCGTCCGAGGCTCTGTTTGGCTGCAAAAAATATCAATGACGATTGCGGCTCGGAGTGTGGCTGGTAGGGCCCGCTCTGAAAACAAGGCCCGTCGGCCGTTTGTACCCACTCGTTCACTTTACCATGTCAGTACGAAAATCAGTTTCTTTCTAATTACCGATCTTACCGCCTTTGTCTATCTTTCCACCTGGTGCGTGCCCATTTGCGGGTTCCTCGTTGCCTCGTTAGGCGCAGATTCTATGCATGGTGATGTCGATTTGCCAATTTACACGGGGCCAGGGATGAGCGAGTCGTGACGTCACGGCCTCATGTCAGGATGCAAAGTCGTCGATGTCACCGCGACGATCGAGGACCCCAGGATGGAAACCAGAACCAATACTGCATTTCCCAGTCGGGACTTGATGGTGGTGTCGGGTTTTGCTACGCACCTGACATGCAAACACCGTCACTGGTGCGTTCGCGAAAGATCGAGAATGTGTGTGCGTCGTGTATCATCGGGGGGTATTTTCCGCTCAACTACAACCTCATTGAGATGGGTATCTGTATCAGCGTTACTGTACAGGGCGATTCCAGTCGCTGAATGGCTCAAAGGAACGCCCGTCTAAATATGTCACAAAAAACGTACACTCCAACATACGCCACAACCACGTTTTCCTACAGCCACCGCCTCTTCGGCGCCTTCTGCGTGTTAACCCGTCGTAACATCTCGCGGTTCCTCGAGTCTAGAAGTCCCAGTGCCGTTCGATCGTCGGTTCCGTATGGATGTCCTCCACGCGGGAGGTGGGGCCTCTCGTCACTCATCATCTTGATGCGCTGCACCCGCCTCAACTTGGTGAGACCGTACCAGCACACAAAGAGCGAGATGACCACTGAGGCACCCGTAATGCCCGAAAATCCCCACTTGGTCTCCTCGATGAAGTTCTCCAGGTTCATTCCGTAGAGGCCTGCGATAAAGGTGCCCATGGCGAGGCCCAGTGTTCCAACACTGAATTTGAGGTCCAGAAGCATCAGGGAGTTGCGGTTCGCATCGAGGATGGCACGAGCTCTGCGAATTGTTAGCAATGCGGACAAGGGCTGCATGGTGCGACTGAGGGGAGCTCCTTACATGTCTTCCGTGTTTCGGATCCCTGACACCAGGTTTCCAGCCTCTTGGACGATTTCGTCAGTGAGTTTGTGGTACGACTCAAGTAGCATCTCCACCTCGGTATGGTCGTCCCCTCCTCTAAAGAGATCGTGCGCCTTCTCTGTCAAGTACATGGCCGCCAGATCGTCGTCTTCCTCGAGCAGTTCCTCAATGGCGTCTCGCACCAACTTGACCTTCTGCTCAAACGTGCTCACACGCTTCGACAAGATGAGCAGCACACGTAGCTTCTGCCGGTCGATGTCGTCCTCGAGCTCGCTGAGAATATGCATCACAGGCTCACGCACCGACTCGAAATCGGCCTCGAGCTCCGACGTCACTGAGGTCAAGACAGCTTCGAGCGCTCGGAACTCGTAGGGGAGGAACCCGGATGTTTGCGAGTTCTGCGAGTTCTTCTGCTGGAGCTTGCCCTGCAGATCATACATGAAAGCAGACTGGGGGTAGGAGGTCTTGGAGCCGTAGACATCGAAGAGCAGCACCCGATCATGTTTGATAAGAACTTTGAGATGGAGCAGGTTCAAGAGAATCGCCGAGGGTCGGACAAGAATGTGCGGAAGATTGGATGAATCAATCTTTCGCAAGTCTCGGGGTAACAGGCCGTACTATCCAGCAATTGCAGTCAGTACTCGAGTTTTGAGGCATTGAATTGGACATAAGACGGAAGTTCGGTCACATACCTTAGCAATGAGCTCCGTCTTCTTAAACTCGCCGTCCACCAGGATGACCTTTCCATGCTCGTCTACTTCTGTGCACCGCAGTCGCGGCTCGGATGCAGCCTTGGCAGCCAATGACCGACGACTGCTGAACATGGACGGACTGCCGCCAAACTCATCGTGGCTTGGTAGATCGTCGGGCTTCAGAGGTTTCGCACCTTTTCTCGCCGGGCTTCCCCAAAGACGTTCCTGCCAGGTCGGCGTTTCGTAGTCGGTATCGTCCCACTTGAACCACTTGCGCGAACTAGAGCTCGTGCTGAAGGAGCTCTTCGAGGTACCAACTTGGTCTCGGGGTCGCAGCCGTCTCAGCAAAGGCTCCAGGTCGAGAAACGAAGACTCGAGAGTCGCAGTCCGGCGGCCACAGGTCGTACCGAGGGATCTCGACTGCTTCTTCGTCGGCGAGTTGAAGCTCCTAGCCCTACGGCAGAGAGCCGGCGCGGCTGCCGCATCTAGGGCAGGGCTATTCTTGTTGCTGCAGCTGACGAAGGCTCTCTTGGACTGCGAGCGCAGGAATCGGAGGAGGCCGCGCGAGGGAACCGGGGGGCGCAGAGCGGGGTGCATCACTGAGGATACAGCGCGTCACTGGGAGCTCGGGAACGTTGTCGACATGGGACGAGGCGGGGGAAGTGAGGCTCTGGTCTTGGTGTCGGTATCGGTATCGGCAGCGTTGACGAAGTTGGAGGTTTGTATGTACGAATACTGCAACGCATAGTCGACGTGTGGTTGGTTGCTCGTCGGAGCTGCTAGTGCCCGTACTTGGCCGAAATTTACGCTGAGAACCGGGGAGGTGCACGGGCCATCCCAAGCATATGTCAGTCTTACTTAGCATGTGCCGTCCCTTAGAGTCACGGCTCGCAAGCCGATATGGACAATGCCTACATGCGTACTTTCTATGTTCACAAAATGCACATTAGAATTCAGTCAGGAACTCAGCAGTAATGGTAAACAATGAGGCCCCGGTTCTCTCTTTAATCATGAGTCAGTCTACTGCCTTTCGCAAGACGTCAAAAGTGGAGCAGCCGATAGCGCCACCCTGGTCGTCTTTAAGTTACCAGCTGCTCCGTACTCCGGAACTCGTCAACGAATGCAACTCCACCCGACTCTAATCCCAAACGTTTGCATCTCCAACATCCGCAGCGAAACAGGACCCGGGACATCTATGCTACGCTCAGGTTGTGGCTTCGAGGCTAGGCTTGGGTTGATGCTATCACTCTCCTAGGCCGTTGCGATCTACTGCCCTTGCTGCGCTCTAATCTCGCTCTCCTCCTCCAACTCTTCAAAGGCCACGGCACCAGAGCCGTTTGCAATCACTCAGCTCATTCATTACTCACCTCAATATCCTTTGCTCCTTTTTTTCCAATTTCAACTTCCTTCTCTTCCTCTCTCTCCTAATAGTTATGACCCTCACTCCCATCCGCATCCGAGGCAAACGCAAGTCCAAGACCTCGTCCACCAGCAACCCGCCCTCCGCTCTCCGCGATAATCTCAACCCGCTTCCTGGAAGAGCCAAAAAGATGAAGCGCTCCATCTCTACCGTTCTTGCCGACCGGCCATCTCGCTATCGTCCATCACTCGATGCTCTCCCAGCTGAGATCCTCGAGAAAATTCTCCTCTACAGCGCCAACTTGTCGCTGCCACGCGCTGCATCTCACATCGGCGCCAAACTCTCTGGCCGCGTCACCCTCCTCCGGTTCTTTATCTGGGCATTTCACGATACCTGGAACCAATGGTTCGGTATCCCTGTCCGCAGCGATGTCCTGTTCGGACCTGAGATCAAGCATCCACAGCTAAAGCTCTGCGACGGAGATCCCGTTCTCCAGGTTTGTCCACTCTTCGGTTCCCTGTTACTACCCCTTTTAGGAGAGTTGTTCATCGTAAACTAATTCCCAATCAGTCAGCTATCTTGCAACTTCCATGGGTCGACATTGACTTTATCCTTCAAGCGCAGCAAACCTGGGCAAACATATACGCCAGAGACCGGTGGTACCAGCACAGCATCGACTGGGACATTGATGATGATGGGCTTCCCACGCATCACCATGACGACAGCCACGACTTCGATGGCGGCTTTGGCCACTTTGATGCCCGCCGTTGCTTCGAGGCCGACTACCGGAAGGCCCTCTCCTGGCAGCCCTTCGAGGCCAGCATCCAGCCTTGGGGCTTCCGGGACGTCCACCCTCTTACTCGGATTCCTACGAGTCTCATCACAGGTCCCTGGGACGATGAGCAGCAACGCCGTCTTCTATGGCTCACACGTGGTGGAGCCCTCAATCTCGGCGGAGAGGGATACGCACCGTCACCGCCATGGGAGGTCAGAATCGAGTTTCTTCGCAACGCCGTCGTCAACGCGCCCGAGCCCAATGTTCTGGTCTGCAATTGCCTGATACGCTCATGGATGTACTTCGGCTTGCCCCCGGACGTCGTTCGGCAGGAGTTGCGGAAGATTCGTCAACGGGTTGAATGGGGGGGCGACACTCCAGCAGGAAGGGCCATCCTACGCGAGGTTGGAACGACGTTGAGCAGCTTTCTCGCATTTTCGACTTATGAGAAATATGAATGAGTTTTCCAGGGGTTTGGTTGAACGCAGCTGTCAGGGGAAGCAGACCTCCTTTCATAGGCTGCACAAGGAGCCAACAGCAAGCCATAAGAACAACCCGAAACGGAAAGCGACAGAAACAACAGGAGTATCAATCTATCAATCACATGGCTGTGCAGAGGCCACCCTGCAAGCTTTCAGGACACCCCAATGCCTGCACGTCGCACAAAGGAGGCTACATGATGAGCATGTATCTTCGGAGTCCTCCGTCCACGGCACCCGGCACAGCCACGGAGCCCAATCCGACCGGACCAGATATTTCCCATCCAGCAAAATCACGATGCCGAAAAAGTCGGAACCGGCTCGGAATGTGCGGTGTTACGCGAGAATGCAAGTGTGCGGCTGCCACGACGGATATGCATTGACGGACCTGACACGTCAACCCAAGCACCTAGGAAGGTCTATCAAGCCCGTGTCTCTGGCCGGGCTCAAGGGACTCGTCCGTCTCCCACTTGCCGTATCCAGCTGGCCGACGCCGACGTGACTAACGCGGCCACCTGGATACAGCAGCCACCTCCCCAGGTTGTCCTCCTGCCTCTCTTCTTCCAGGCAAGCGACAGCCCCTAGCCCCTCATTTCCGTCTCACACGCCCTCCGCTTCCGGAGGATACCACAATGGTTGTGTACACTATGTTCACGTCCTCAGACGAGTCACAGCGTTTCGACGTTGGTCTGGATTTCGACTCATGGCGACTCATAGCGACTCATCCTGGCTCACAGCCAGCCCTGCCCTGCCCTCTATGGGGGCAATACACGCCTCCATCCCTACATGTGCGGTGGGGACCTTAGGTGACAGGGCCAGGCATCACTTAGAACGGGGAATCAGAATACGGTTCATGAATCATGAATTTTCTCTTGTACTTGGAATTAGTTCTTTGCCCAAGGCAGATATTAAGCGAAAGCTTGGGGTGTAAGTGGTTGGAGCAGGGCAGCAAGGTCATCACGCGGGAATAGCATCATCATACAAGCCATCAACCACCTACCGTGGCGACAAAGGATCAAACAGTCCGACGGCGAGGGCCCATAGGCATAATTTCACGCACACAAACCATCTCTCACTTACCTCGCGATGTACTCCCCACCTCGTTCACACGCATTCACACTCATTCACGCCCTCTCCCCACTCCACCCACCATCACCTAGGCCTGGGCACTTACCCGGCCAACCCGCCTCATCATCAGCCGCTCAAACAATCGATTCTCGTCTCTCCTGACCCAGCGCCAGCTCAGCCAATGGCAAGCCGGGCGCTCAGCCTCCAAAAGCATGCAACGGCGCCGAAAGACACTTCATCTAACACCCACACAGATTCAACACCATTCCCTCCTTGCCACCGGTTCCCAATCCGGCAAGCTCCCGGCCTCAAGCGGCGTGGCCCAAAAAATGAGCGTGAGGAAACACGCCAAGAATGACTCACACACCGCGTGCGCAGCCAGAAAACAACCACCACCACCATCCACCCACGCCCAGCGTTTCGGCCAGGGTCGGCAGCATGGTGGCCATCAAACGCCAGGCATCCCGAGTGGTCCCGGCTGCGCGAACTTTCATGGATTCCGTTTTGACGTGATCGAGAGGTACCCGATTCTTCAAACTTCGGCAACTCGGGGTTGCCAGCCGATATTTCACTCCAGTCCAGTTTGTAGCCTTACAGGCTTCCGAGAGCCTGGGTGGCAGTTTAGACACGCATTTGGTCCTTGTCTCGACTCCGACGAGTCACAAATAATCACATGGAGGTAGGCAAAGTATTGAAAGCCTGGCGCGACGCCACGAGAGTAGTAGTAATCAGTGTAAGTGAGTGTGTTCCAGCATAATGCTTTTGATATTCGTGCTTGTTTTGCTTTTCTCGCGCGTTTCTCCTCTTCCGAGGCTTCGTTTCCAAGGAAGATGAATCTGCCACGAGTCCACTATCGCGAGGACTGTTTCAAGCTAGCTATTAGATTTCGCCATAGCGTTATCGCTCTCCTCAATTCAGATCATGCTGGGCTCCCAAGTCCGCTTCCGAAACTTGGCTTGTCTTGCCATAGGATGTCCCAAAGTCTGCCGTTGATGAGGTCGAGTGGATTCAAGCCCTTGGCTGTCTTGTCTTAGACATCATGTTTTTTTGGCGGTTGTCTGGTTGTAGAAAAGGCAACTTGAACTCCCTGTTGATGCGAGAAACCGAAAATGCCATGCAGAACCATGTTTCGACGCCGAGGGTGTTGTTGCTCTTCGGTAGTCGTCGTCCACGTCTGCTCGGTTTCAATGGCGAATCAAACCAATTACTCCTCCCAGTCTCCTTCCGTATCCTCCCCGGTCGGCTCGTTGCCAGATTACCATCGCATCCAGACTCACCTCGAGTCCTGGAGCGAGGCCTGCAAATCGACGCCGTATAAACGCAAAAACACACAAAAAAACAAAAACGCAAAGGTGTTTAGTCGTACAAGATCCACATTCATCACCTTCCTACCCTCTTCTCCGAAATGACTTTCGCCGCCGTCTCCCCCACCTTCCAAATGCCCGATCCTGGATAATGCATGCAACACGAACACGCTTTTCGGCCTAGACCTTGGACGCCATCTGAATGTTCTATGAACAGAGATGGAAACCCCAAGGCGGTGGTATCAAAGCCCCGTTGGCAAAAGACTCCGTTCTTTCCGGCCTCCCAGATATCGATGCTTCTTGACAAAGGAAATAGATTTGGTTTTCGACATTATTCTTAACATTGTTGTCAAAGGGTTGCAGTTGTTGGCGATTGACGGGTATCTTGTTGGTTGATGTTTATCAGAGCCAACGAATTGGTGATTGTGATGGAATTCAGTTCAGAATACCTTCCCACATTCCAGGTCCCCGGATGCCAATGGCAGGGTGGACAGACGAAACGTCGTAGCCTTGAGCTGCCTCAGCAGAACAGCAAACGCGCTTTCGAGTTCCAAGGAGACTGGGGCGGACGGGAACCTGGAGATTCGCATCGGAGGCAGTGCCTCGCGAGCGAACCAACGTATCAGGCCAAGCAGAGGGCTCCGAGTTGTAGTAACGGCCACTCAGCATCTCACGGACGTTCTCTTGGAGCGAGTTGTCCATAGAAGCGGTGCGGCTTCGCTTATTACCTGTCTTGGCAGGGATCACAGAGGATGCACGGTAGTTCTGCAGCTCCTGAAGAGCTCGGGCAGCATCCGATGCAGGGTCATGTGACATGTCGAGTTCCCGCTCACACCTTGCCAATGGAGTTTCCAGAGACATGTCCCCAAGCTTACCATCCGGACCAGTGTAAGACTCAGGTGAGGACGTAAAACAGGGCTCGTCGTGGTCCTCAGGAACCGAAGGGATCGTCGGCTTCTGGCTCAGCCTCTCGTTACACAGCTTCGCACCTCGAAATCGCGACGGCATGCCCAGCTTGGAGCCGAGGGTCGCGCTAGCGAGGGATGAAGCAGATGAGATAGAGGAAGAGCGCGAGGAGCGCGAGGAATCCGAGATCATCGATTCAGGAGAGGAGGCAGTCGAGACTGAGTTGGCGAGAGAAGATCGACGGACAGGGCAATAGCTCTGCGGAGACGAGGTGATGGACATGGGAAGGCGGTCCAGGTACTGAGAAGCATTGGTGTTGGTGGCCTGGGCCATGGCCAAACCCATGGCCGAGCTCTTGACCAGCAACTGGGAAACGGCACTCACGGCAGGAGTGCAGAATCCGCTGGTCTGGGGAGTGAGGCGGGGAGTGGGCAGCATGTTCGAGGCGGGAGCCAGCCGGGTAGAGGTGTAGACAGCAGAGGGAACAACCTCCACAATGGTCGGGGCATTGTACATCTTGGTGATTGGGGTGGCGAGCTCGGCTGAGTCATATCCCAGTCCAGTTCGGGCGTCTTGAGGCAGGTTGAGAATACTGCGGGGCGACAACGCACACAGGTCGCTCGAGCGAGAGCTGGCGAGAGTGGCGGGGATGAGGTCCGCGAGGTTCGTAAGCTGAGTGTTGAGGCCCAAGATGATTTGCTTCCAGTCCGCAACCTGCTGGGCTACAGCCTGGGAGATACCACCAGGGGAGGGAGGGCTCGGGGGGGGCGTGTACTTGAGAACGATGTCAGTCCATCGCTGGAAGACCTCATCGGCGATGTGGAGCTTCCAGTTGACAGCAAGCAGGAATGCGATCTCGTTCTGGTTGATCTCCTGGGTGTTGAGTCCCGAGATCTTGCTCCAGGCCCGAGCAGAGTAGTTTCGGTCCTGGAGATACTTGGAAGCCAGAATCAGGGCGGCAAGGAACATACGGCGGCCGCACTGGAGCGCGCGATCGGCATGGCGATCATCGGGTTGCTCAGTGGTGAAGTTGTGCTTGGGAACATGAGGCTTGATGAGAATCAGATAATACAGAGCGACCTGGAGAGTCGAGTAGCTAGTACGTGAGCGACGCAGCGTCTCCTGGATGAAGGTACGCAGCGGCAGGACGGCTTTGCTTCCCAGCTCGCTTCGGCAAACAACCGAGGAGAGGGGCCAGATGGCCTCAACAATTTGGGTCGATGAATCTGTACGGTAAAGGTTGAGTAGGGGAGCAGGGTGGAGAGTCGAGTTCAAACATACCAACAAGGCTGTCGACGAAGTTGACCTTGCGATCGGACTGTCGGACCAGGGTGGGGGGCAAGCAATCCGGGTGTGGGGGCCAGTTGAGGTGCGTCGGGGATTCTGGCGCAGCTCGACGGGGACAGCCGCCTCGACAGGGGCCTTCTGGGTGTGACGACTGAAGTTGAGTGCATTGTCGGTGGGGCAGGCCTGCTTCGAGAAGCAGTAAGAGTCGCAAACATCGGAGTCGGAGGATTGGGCGGAAACAGAGGTGTCGTCGGAGGATTGAGATGCAGTGTCGGACCAGACCGAGGAGGTCGAGCTGGAGGCCGAAATAGCTAGGGAAGAGTTGTAGGGCGCATAATAGGTGGGGGGGATGGATGCGGGCGAAAGTTGGGCGTCGCACTTCATCTTGAAGGGCGGTAATTATAGTAAATAGACTTGAACGAGTTTCAAGCCAGGATGATATCCAGTCGCCGTCAGAGGCTAAGTCAAACCAATCAGATCGTGGTTTGCCGGGGAGCAATTCGCGAATTTCGAGTCGAGTAGCAAGCTTGGTAACAGCGTGCAAATGATCTGTTGATAAGCGATTCCGTTGATGTAAAGAAGATTGCGTCTAGACAAGCGAGTCGAGATGCGACTTGATTACACGAACGATAAGACCGGAGGACGAAGCGGAGACGGCGACTGGGAGAAGGTTGCAAAGTGCAACAGGCATTGCGGCAATGCTTCGAAGCTCAAAAGAGTTTTGGAAGCAAGTGGTCGGCCTAGAACGAGGCTACCATCGAGAGCGGGTCGAGGAGAGGTAGATAGATGCGTTCGGTGTTGGTTGGTGGGTGGTGGGTGGGTGGTTGTTGAAGATGATCAAGCCGTTAATTGATGTGCAGGTATGCAGGTACAATGCGGCAAGAGTCCTGGTGTGGCTGAACGGGAAGGGGACCGAGGGTGGTGAGTATTTATTAAAGGGCCAAGGAGGGTGACTCTTTAGAACGTGGCCTAAGGGGCGAGGCTTGAGGCGTCAAGTGGTGGTGACAGCCTGGCGTGGTGGGTTGTGACTCTTTTGCACGGTGGCGAAACCGAGCAATGACCGCGGGGGGCGTGAGTGGAAGGTGGCTGCCAACTGGCGATCTCGGAGAGAGCGTGCGCGGTGGGAGCCTGGGCCGGGCGGAAATGACCAAGATCCTCGTCACAGCGGGTGTGGCGAAGAGGGGCAGGAGCCTGGAGAGGGTAAAACGAGATGGAAGGAAAGAGGGGGACAAGGGACAGAGGACAAAAGGGCCAAAAAGAGCTAAAGAAAAGAGGCGATAATAGAGAATGTGAGGGTGATGGACAAAAGGGGATGCTGATGCTGGGGAAATGGAGGGGAGAGGATAGGGAAGACCGAAGAGGGATCCGGGAAGTGAGTAACACCAAGTGAGAAGCCGGAGGACAGCGAGTCCGGAGAGGACAGAGAGTCAGTGATTGCGACCGTGAGAGTCACAGTTGTTCGTCGGGCACTGGTGGGTGCTGTCGAGTGCTGGAGTGGGTGCTGTAGTGGGCGGCCTGGGCTTGTGCCTGGAGGAGCGGATGGCTGATGCTGGCTGGGTTAGGCCAGGTAAGGATAAGGTGACGAAAGAGGTAGCCTTGGGCTGAGGCTGGGCTGGAACTGGGCCGGGCTGTGTACTGTGTTGGTACTGGCTCGGGGGTGTCGTGACCGTGGCCTGGAGAGAGTGCGAGGTTGTTCACACTCAACTCGCAAAAGTCGCAAGGTGCAAGTGAATGCCGCTGCGACTCCGGAGAATCAGGAGACGGGGGGGAGATGGGGGGACGGGGGAAAGCCGAAGAGGGGAGAGGGTGACCGGGAGAAACAACAAGAGGCCGTGGAGTGGAGAGAATACACGATCCAGAGCAGACTTCGGAGAGTCGCTGGGGACGGGATTAAAATGCGGACTCGAACATCATGGCGACGGCGATGCATTCGATGGGGAGAAAGGCGGGAGTCAGGTAGGGCGGGCCATGGCATAGTTTTGAAGGGCGGACGAGGAGGATCCGGCGACGACGACCACCAAGCCCGGACGAGCCAGCAAACCGACCTGGACGAACCAGGACGAGCCATCTTGGGCCATGACGGGCCAACGACGAGCCACACGCACGCCAGCACGCTGGGCCACTGAGGCCCGCTGAAGCGCCGCTGAGCCCACTGAAAAGCGCCCCCCTCCCCAGCACTCCCGACAGCCCCCAGCAAGCCCCCCAGCAAGCCCCAGGCCCAGCACCCTTCGACGCCTGCGGCGTGTCTGTGTTTTGGCGTCCCCTGATTGGCCTTTTGAGGCACCAGCGCGCGTTGGCCCCTCCCTCCCTCCAAGTGTGCCCCAAGAGTGCCTCCACTCTCTCACCCCCTGGGCTCCCGAACCTGTCGCTCACTGGACAGCCTGTGCAGAGCCGTGCCCCTTTGCCAGGCTTTCTCATCGCGTTCCCAGGCTTTCTCAGGCTTTCCCAAACCGTGTCAGTGGCCAGCGTGGGTTCCGCATGGCTGGAAGGGTGCTTCCAGCCAGTCATGGTCCATCGCGGGACCCTCCCCCAGTGTCCGTCTCCAGTCTCGAAGTCGAAGTGCGCGTGTGCGTGTGCGTGTGTGCGTGTGGTGGCCCCTCTTTCACATCCCCAGGCGCGCCGCAGTGAACGAACCAGCGAAACATGATGCACTGCGCACAGAAGAGCAAGCAGCTCTGTAATTACATGCTTGGATAGCGAGCGTTTGCTGGCAGGTTGAGCAGAGTGACGTCGACTTCAAGTATAGTTCGTAGTAGGTGGGCTTGGATTTAAAGCTTTTGCGATCGTATCTTGAGTGCTTCGGCGCCTTCCTTCCACCGGCAGCGAGTCTCAAAATACGTACCGTGGGGGCCATCGTCTTCCATCCCGTCGGCAGGTACTGGGCTGTACTGGCTTGCTTTGCTGCCTTCCTTATTACGCTCCTGCAGGAGAAAATGGAAGGGTCGGACACCTCACCATTCTCCCGCGCGTACGCCGTACACACACGCATCGCATCTCCACCAGCTCACCCTACCTACTGGACTAGACTGTACAGAACTGCTTCGGACGACTCACTTTACTCGCCCTTCACGTACTTCGCACGCACGCCAGCCAGTTCGTGCGTCGCGCACCCCTGCTGTGCCGACCACCCCGGTCACCCTCCCAACCCGCCGTTGTCTTGTCACTCTCTCTCCAGCTCTCTCCCATATCAACGGATTTAGAGAGGTCCTCCAGGTAAGTAGGTGTCTTCCCGGCTTTCTCCCTCACCCTAGCGCTAAAGTGGCCATACCCTGAGGTACAACTACGCAACGATCACGGTACTGGGACGGGGAAAGCACCTTCTCCCTGCCGACAAGCCCCAGCCAGAAACGGACAGCAAGCTTGGCTTTTTCGGGGCTGGCTGATGGCTGAGATGGCTGATGATGAGCGATGACTCTTCCTGATCCCGTCCCTCCACCTTGGGCCACCTCCACCTCGCCTTCTCCACCTCCGCCATCTCCGTCTCCGCCACCGCCTTTGAGAAGTGAACACACGTCTTAGCCATGCTATGCCGGTTTTGCCTTGACAGTGAACCCTCAATCCCCCTCACTTGCGTCTAAATCGGTCCCTCACCTTGTGGAGGGGCATCTGGAAGAACGGCGGCACCTGCTGACCTGATCCCTCAGCCTTCCTAGGCCCTAGGCAAGGACACGAGACGAGAACTGGTTCACCATGGTCTATGGGCCAGCAGAGCATCGCCTGGCATGGCCGAGATGATACACACCAACACGCACTTTTCTTTACTGACACGAGCTGTATGGGATTGCCCCAATATTTTTTTCCGATGCTACCGGGGGCGGGCGGGATGGATGGATGGGATGGCGATGCGACGGCTTGTCTTGGCCTTTTCTCAACCACCCCAATGTGCTTTTCTCCACGACCGAAGTGCCCAGTACACCCCGATGCCTGCGAGATAGCATGGAATCGCATGTACCCAACACCCATTCGCCCTAATCGATGGCAAACTTTGATATGCCCAGTCTTGCCACAGCTCGCCGCCTCCCGGGACAAGACGCAAAAAGCACACCACAATGGGGAGCACCCGATCGCCAAAGATTTGGGTACTACACTGGGTTGCTACGGCCAGGGTGGCTCCTTGATTATCTAGCGGGTGGCCCATTTCGCCCTCGCAAATCCCGAAGAGTCTCGCCATTGTCCCCATCCGATTGTTAATCCAAGGCCACGGAGCAGCCGTAGGCCCGTCTTCCTAGCTATGACCTCACGTGGCTCGCCCTGCGCTGTACAACTGCTTCGTCGGGGCAGTCCGTGCCACGCGACACGCAATGCAGATTAACACAGGAGGCCATATCGTCCATTTTTGGTTTCACTGCCCCGGAACCCTGAGGCTCCGGCATTGAGGCCGCGTCCTTCTGCCGATGAGGCCCAGTAGAGCTTGCTCTATTACGTCGTGAGTAGGGAGGGAGGGTGAGGCTGTTCACTCGCAGGCAGTGTTCATGGAGCCTCGCTCCGGTTGAAACGTCCACGAACAGAGGACGCAGCACACACAGCCATTTGCCCTGGAGCTATCGTCTCCAAAATGGGCACACGAGGCTTTCACTGTCTTGCAGTTCCTGCATCCACAACCTGCCTGTCGTCATGGAAGGAGGCGCATCGTCCATCTTGATCCTTAGATGCACTTTGGTTGCAGTTCTGTCGTCTTAGGACGCCGAAGTCGTGACTAACAACCCTCCATCCGAGATTCTGCCTGGCTTTCTTTAACCTTTTCTTGATTCAGAATTTGAGGACTGGAGGACTTCGTCATTCCCCTTTCCCACCGTATCTTACCCGGGCACATGCGAACACTAGATGGTGATTGTCTAATGATGATTACACTATACTGTCCTCCGAAATATCATCTCCGTCCTCTCATTCGAACGATGGGCGCTCAGGTAAATTGAACGATGTCCTTCACTTCCCTCGCCCCTTCCACTCTCCCACCCTCGCATTGTACGTCAAGTGGCCTGTGCGCCATGCTTGTGGCTGCACTACCAACCCCTTTAACGAGGCCCCAATCTCCTTCGCGTTACCGTGATAGCCTCTTCGTGAACTGCATGTACCTGTGTCTGCGGCCCGCCGGACGGAGGCGCACTGAGACACTGGCTGATACCGGACAAGATGCATTTTATCCCAGCTAGATACTTCTGTACAAACCATTACCTCAGCCCTCCTGGCCACCGCCTCATCTATCGGTTTTGCCTGGCAATGAGGGGCAGAGGAGGGACTCCACCGGGTACTCGGGGTACTAGCAATTCCGAGAGAACAAGTTCGCAGCAGCCGAATGAAGTACGGGGTTTTTGGTGTTCCGGTTAATCCGCAAGCTGGCCACTCTCCTCGTGCATTGTGAACCTGCTGCTGTTGATTGTGGGTATCCGTGTGGCATCGAACCTGTCGCCGCCAGTGTAAGAGGTTGACGTTGAACAAAGCACCAAAAGCAGAAGAAAATAGGCCTCCACTGAAGAAAAAGGAACCGCAACCGCAACCGCATGCCGGGGAACGTGTCCGTCTCTCGAACGTGGACGGAGCACCATCTCCTCGCATGGCATCTTTCGATCCTTGCACACCACCATTATCGTCTAGAATCTGCAACAGATGCCGCTCATGAAGCGTGAGCCTTCCCCGCTCTCATGGCATGCCGAGCTGTGCTGATTGGATCCGGGCTGGTGTAGCATCCCATCTGTCTGGCCATGTTGCCTGCTCCCAGCACCTGGAGACAATGCTCTGCCATGACGATCGGACGCTGGGGTCTAGCGTGGCGGGGACCTCGCTGTCGTCCCTTTCATGACTGAGCGGCGATTTATCGTCCATGTCAGCAGTCATGGATGAATGGATCAATCAATCAATGAACGAAAGCAGAGCAAGGCAAAGCAGCGGTAGAGGGATCGACTCTGCCCCGAGCGAGTCGAGGTGGGGAGGAGTGTGCGTACCTTGACAATGCGTGCCTCCCATCTCCCATCGATTGGCCAGCGGCTTTCCGCTTCGGGCACCTCCCGGACGACATGATCAGAATGAGTCAAACACCGTCAGCAGCCCTACCCTAGACCATTCGTCGATTCCATTTTGTTCCATCAGCCCCAGGCAAAATATACGCTTGCGCTTCGTTCTCCGCCCCCAGCGAGACCGGCGTTGTGCGTAGGCTTCGTTCGGTGCTGCTCCGCCGCGAGACTTGGGCTGTGAAGAAAGACCGGGCCGAGGATGGCTGATGTGATGACGCATCTGGGTCAAGAACTCCGCGAGATGGAGTAGATGGAGACTACGAATGTACACATGACAACGTACGGAGGCTAATGCTCCTGGTCGAGGGCAACTCAGCGACAAGCACGCACCAGATTTACGTACCAAGTCAGCGTGACGGGGACTTTGCAAAGACGCATGACGGGTGTGATCCCTCCCAGTTCCTACGAAGTACGCTGGACGCCGGATGAGCCAGGGGTCGCTCCACTAACACCGACAGGACTGAGGAGATCCGGGGCTGGGTTTCGCAACCGCGCGGTTCGTCCTCGTGGTCATGGTGGGAGTATCGCTGACTCCCCGAGCACTCTCTGTCACTCACGCGAGGTCCCCCTGCCTGTTCCGAACGTGAGCCCGGGTCCTTCGGGGGCGGTTCGCGGGGTTCGCACTCGGTCTTGTTCCCCATGGCGATGGCTTACGAAGTAATTAGAGCATGGAGGCTTCGGAAGAGAGGCTCGGATCCTGATGTCTGGGATGGGGTGTTACCCCTCGTCAGCCAGCCACAGTGGCAGCCGTGCACTTGGTCCCGGAGGTCTTATCTCAGATGGATGAGACAGGGATGATAGGACACAATGGTTGTGGGTTCTCCTCGTCGCGTGTGTTGTGCATATTCCTGACGCCGGGCTTCACCGTAAGATTGACGAGCCGTGCCCGGAAGGAGTGGGAAAAACGTGGTTGCCTAACTGGACGTGGGTCCAGGGTAGGTTTACTAGGGGGTAGCTGGCTGCCCGAACCAGGATATTTATCGAGGATGGAGGATGGACATGGAACTGAAGTACCCAAACCAAAACCATATCTCAGCCCAGTCAGCATTGCCCGGCCAGCTTATTCGGGAAGTCCCTTGGTCCTGGGAGGCAGCGGGAATTCCTTCTGTTGTTTTCCATGGCTCTCGCCGTAGGCATCATCAGGCAGGTGAAGGAGGTGAGTTTGGTGGTTGGGTCTCCCTGAGTCGAAAGGGTGTGAGGCTGTCTCGCCGGCCGTTGCCAGATTGTCACGATCAAATCAGGCATTCTTCGAGAAGTCTCCAAGGATCAAATCCCAGCTCTGTTCCGTCTTTGGGGGCCAAGTTTCCCTGGGTTGCCTGGAGCCGAGAGCAGCCGAGAACACAGGGCGTCTAAGTTATCTGCTTCTCCCCCAAACCTCGAATAAGTCGCCCGGACTGGGAATTCCCCTGCCGCAACGTTATCTGGAATACCGCCCTGCCCAACATGAGCCAGTTGCGCCCCAAGCCCACGCGGCAACACCGCCTCCTTGCCGATCGCCAGTGGGTTCGCTCGCCAGTAACTACACTGTATTCCTACTACGTACAGTAGAAACCCCTCCCCTTGCAGGTCCCTCGTTTTGTGCCCGAAGTGTGCTGCGCTGTGCTGTGCTGTACCTGTTGTTTCTTGGATGCATATGCATATGTGCCTTGTCTCTCTCTCCCTCCCTCTCTCTCCGTGTGGCTGGCTCAACTACCTACCAAAAAAACCACTCCACCCTCGTCACCACTAGCCACTCCGCATCCCAGAAGAAGCGATGTTGGCCACTCAGCCCTGACGAGGCAACATCTCCGCCGATCTGGCATAGTTCCTTGGTCGAGGGGGGGGGGGGGGGGGGGGCAAAAACCAAGGCTCGGCAAGTCAAGCTGGTCACGAGAAGTCGACACGAAGGGGAAAAAAGAAGATGCCACATTGACGTCGGGAGTAGAGGACGATCGAGTCACACCGCCAGCGGGTGGGAAAACCCCACCGAGTAGATGTTGGAGGAGGCGCGTGTAGCTACGAGCAGCTTCGCGTTATGGGAGCGGCCAGCTTCTGAACACCACGTGCTGCCATGTGTAACGCCTGCCCTGCTCCTGTAGGACCGAGACGGCCACGACCCGGATGAAGCTGAACACCAGCGAAGTAGTTGCTGTTGCACGGAAAACCAAGACACAGAACACAGCATCCTCACACATCGTGCCGAATGCGTGACGCAAATGATCCTCACACATCTCCTTTCGTAAACCTCCTAGGTAGACAGACATCCAAGCATCAACACCACAACCAAAAGGGCCGGCCATCCTCACTCATCACCCACTGACTCACCTCGGACCGCATTCCCGCGCCCTTACTCACTCGCCTCCCAAGCGAAAAACCTCGACAATGTGATAAAGACACCTCACACCATCTCTATCCACCATCGCTCCGAACCCGGCCATTGCCGAGCCAAGGTGACACCGTCAGCGAGGAAGCCTAAGCCGGTGGCTAGCTGAGATGGATGATGACGAGAATGAAAATTTCTTCCTCATCACGCCGACGGCGTGACGGGTGGCGAGTCTGGTGATGACCCGGGCAGTTGAGCCGAACCGAGCCGTTGGGATGAGACAAGGCGTAACCGTCAGTCATGGGGCATCACTGCCTGCGTTGACTCCTATCATCAACAACAAAGTACGAAGAAGAGAGGCACGGGCTGCCAGGTATCTTGTGTCAGGCCGACCGGCGTCACCCAGAATAGGACTGTAGGATACGACAGGTTCCAATCAGACAATCACACACGCACAGAGAGAAACAGATATTCGACAGATCCCACAAAATCACTTTCAGGTAACAAACTACTCAATACAAGCAATCAAAGCTGGAAATCTCGCAACTGTTCCCTTTCGCCCTGTCGAGATCATTCTTCCGGATCACCGAAGTCTCGGGCCTTCAGTAGCAAAGAGATCGACCCGTGTTGTAGCAAAACTACCCCAAAACACCAACCGACACTCTAGGACGCCATGTACGTGCTGGCATCAACACCCTCCTTGGGGAACTCACTACACACATCTCGTTAGTCATCATCAAAACAAAACAGGCTCGGAGCGGAACATACGGAAGGGCGACCTCGAATCGCTTCTCAATCTCCTTGAGGACCTCCTGATCCTGGTCGGTGCTGATAAAGGAGATGGCAAGACCCTTGGTACCGAAACGACCGGCACGACCGACTCGGTGAAGGTATGAGCTGGCATCATTGGAGAGATCGTAGTTAATGGCCAGGTTGATACGCTCGATATCGATACCACGGCCGAACACATCGGTGGCAACGCAGATGCGCTTCTTGAACTCTTTGAACTCCTTGTAGCGACGGATACTGCCAAACGTTAGATTCTGAAGGCGAGACGGGGCTTCCATTGGACCTACCGCTCCTCCTGGCTGACTCCGGAGTGGACAGCAATCGAAGGGAAGTTGCACTCTCGGAGGATCTTGTCGAGCTCCGTGGCACGGACAGTGCTTCGGACGAAGATGATAACCTGGTTGAACTGGAGGTCATCAAGAAGCTCGTTGAGCTTTCGGTTCTTCTCCTTCTCCTCCAGCTTGATGTAGTACTGCTGGAGACCGTGGAGAGTGAGCTTGGTGTCCTCGTCGACGTAGTGCTCAGTGGGGTTCTGCATGAACTTTCGGCAGATGGGCTTGACCTCCTCGGAAAGGGTGGCCGAGAACATCATCACCTGCTTCTGCTGAGGGGTGGCCCGGAAAACATCCTGGACATCGGTGCGCATGTCTGGTATCTGGTCAGCACCTGCGGAGAGTAGCGTTGATAATCATTTCAAACTCACCAGGCTGGTCGAGCATCTTGTCGCACTCATCGAGAACGAAAATGCGGACGCTTCCGAGACGGAGAGCCTTGTCGCGGACGAGAGCCTTAAGACGACCGGGGGTGCCGACAATGATGTGGGGGCAGGTCTCCTTGTTCTTGAGCGTCTCAATGTCGGTCTTGATGGGGGTGCCGCCGTAAAAGACGCCAGTCTTGATATCGGGCATGTACTTGCTGAAGCGGTTGTACTCATCGCGGATCTGATAAGCCAGCTCGCGAGTGTGGCACATGACCACGACCGAAACCTCTCCGTTGACAGGCTCGACCTGCTGAAGAGTGGCGAGGACGAAGACGGCAGTCTTTCCAAGACCGGACTTGGCCTGGCAGATAATATCACCACCGAGAAGAGCCTGGGGGATACAGGTTTGTTGGACTGTCGATCGAACCGATGTTAGAGTTTGTTTCCAAGAAGCAACGAACGACGGGTGTAGTATCAAGAGTCCGTCCATCGTCACAGCTTAGCCATGTGGGTGGTTTCGCATCCTCTCAACCAGAGAAGTGATCCGCAGTACCGAGCGGAACAAGCCCCAAGACCAGTGTCTCAGCGCGAGGGATTGCATCCGCCAATCAAGGTCGTAAACTTGACGGCATCTTGCGCAAGGGCGAATACCCTTGTATTCTCGTCCGCTTCCACCAATGCTCTTCCAATCCGTCCGTGTCAACTGCTCATGGAATATCCGCTTCCGCGTGATATATCTTGACTTGCGAGTTGTAAAATACGACAGACCACCTTTCACCAGTGGTCTGCTCTTGCCCGGATGGTGCGGATGCTGGGACCATTTCTCAGATCCATGCTGAACCGCTCTCGGCGATGACGACGACGACGACTTTGTGGGGGAAGAATGGCCATTTTTCTTTCTTGCTTGCGAGATGGACGGACGCTTGAAGCTTCAAGGGAGGGGATTTGATGACTTAGGGTATTAGAATTTCAGGACTGACCCTCCGATGGATGTTCGAAACCGCAGTCACCAATAGCGCGAAGCAGTTCGGGCTTCAGAAGGAAGTCGCGGAATCCAGTCGAGTGAATACCGACATAGCTGCCCTTCTTGTCGACGTTGTTGCCGGCGGCGAGCTCGCCCTTCTTGCCGTTCGAGGTGGTGGCGGCGGTCTCGTTGCCACCGATCTCCTCGTCGGAGTAGTCGATGAGGTCCTCCTCGTGGGACATTTTGGCGATGGTTGGGGGTTGGTTAGAGATGGAAATGCGAAAGCTGTCGCGAAGGGTCGTTTGCAAAACGAGGCTTTGCGCTGACGGAAGGGATGCGACTCCGTGGGGATGGGAGCGTTGCTGTGGGAATCACCTCGCGCAAGCGTGCTGCAGCGTGATGAGAAGGAGGCGGGTGTAGAACTGAGAGAGGGAGAGAGGATGGAGAGCGAGAACCCAAGTTACTCGTTCAAAGGCGGACAAAGAGGTTTGTTGAGGCTGAGGAGGGAGATGCCAGCAGGCACAAGCAAGAGCAGCGCTGCACCCTTAGGCCAAATAGGCCCGTGCCCGATCCCTTGCACGTGACGCGTCGAAGCGGACGCGCCAGTGCACAGTGCCAATATACCAACAAGGCACGGAGCCATACGAACCTTCGAGATGAGTCTTCTCGCGATGCATCTTTGTGTGACAAAACAATTACCAACAAAAACACCAGACACCTATGACCAATGGCGAAGGTGAAGGGCCCGAAGACAAAAGGCCCACAAGGGGTCCAGAACAGACACATTTACAACAGAGCCTCATATCTCTATCAAGCTGCAACATACCTTGCCAGCCAGCCTCATAATCACCCTCTCGATGCCGCCGCAAAATCATTGTCCGCCAGTGCTACAGCACCAAGCACCAACAGGCAGAATGCAGTGCAAAACATGTCTCGTCAAATGATCTCCAGCATGCGGGCGGTGTCCCTGAAGGCGCAAATTCGACAAAGCCCGGCCCTGAAGCAGACTATCTGCAAGTTCTGCGACACACTCTTGATCGAAGGCCAGACGTGCATTTCGACTGTGGAGAACGACAGCAAAGGTGGGAGAAAGCCGTGGGCCGACCTTCTTACAATTCGATGCAAGACGTGCGGTAACGCGAAGAGGTACCCAGTCAATGCTCCGAAGCAGAAGAGACGTTCGTTGAGGAACCAGGAGAAAGAGGAGTCGAAAATGGATTTGACGAGGGGCTCACCTGCAGACACTCAGGCCCCAGAGACATCTCTAGCAACATGAGAGTCATGAAATATGCTCTTTTGCGCTATTTTCAAGATCTCCTCGGCTTTACCAAAGAATATCAATCTATGGGCCGAGTTCGAAACTGGTATGAGGAGGCTAGAGTTTGAGTGATCGAGTGTCAACCTGTCACACAAGCTCATGGGAACCAACTCTCCCTTCCTCTTCATGCCCAGTACATAACACTATAAGCCGAAGCTTCCGAACAGGCAATTTTTGTTCTGTCTTGGTATATCCGAGGCTGCGTCAAATCGGTCCCTGGGATGATGAACGGACTTGGCAAACCATCCAGGTCCTGGAGTCGCTTTAGGCCTCCTCGAAAGGGGCAGCAAACCAATCCCGGCTTTTTGTCTTTGCAGAGCTTGGGGTCATTTCATCAAAGAGGGAATAGGCCTACAGTCGAGTCGAGTACGGGAGATCCTGGCTAGCTACTTGCCTAGTCGAGACAAGAAAGCAACTGCCGTTGCAGGGGAACCTGAGTATACTGGTATACCAAATGCTGAAGCCCACTGTATCCGCATCATGTCCCAAGCAACGGAATCTTCTAAGTTGAGAGTAGAACGGCATGTGGGCTGGGGCGACTAGTGGTATAGCCGAGGATTCATTAAAATAAAGACTTGTATCATGATTCCGCCGGGAAGGGCTGACGATGGTTCTTCATAACTCATCAAATATACATATCTACACGAAAATCCCACCACGAGAACACTGTCTCATGAATGCCGTCTAATCATCATTGAGCACAATCCCAAGGCCACTTCCTCACACTTGAAACCCTTCTACTTGCCCGACTGACCCGCCTCTTTGACGCTCTCCTCTCCCAGCACTTTGCTCGCCGCCATGAACCTGTTTGCCTCGTTAACATCAACACTCCCGGAGAACTCCGACCCCCCCAAACAGAAACGAGACATAGGGAAGAAAACTCACAATCCGCCGTGCCAGCTTCCCAGCCCCCTCATCGCCTCCGCCTGCACGCTCGTCATGCGCAGTAGGTGCTCCGTGTCGGAGAGGTTGGCCGATAGCTGAGCGAGCTGCGAGTTGAGTTGCGACTTCACACAAGTATCAGCGACTTCCCGTATCACGCCTGTTTCTTGACATTGGTTGCGAATTGCAAGAAGACTTACCAGCTGCCTCGTCTTGAGAGCGTTGCCACTCGTCGCCATGCTCTGCCGCACCTGCGAGCCGCCGATATTGCGCGTCGACATCTTCTCACACGTTGCTTTCTACGGGCTGTGCTATTTTAGCAACTGCTAAGTCTAGGATTTGACCTTAGGCGTAGTTGTACCCTAGGCAGAAGAGCGTAAACGCCTTGGTCGTCACTGCGGGAGGTCGTTCTGAGGAGTGATGGCGGGGGACCGTTGCGGAGATATGTAGTAATCTCAGCCTCACCACTTACTGCAGCAGTGAGAGATTAAACCGGTGAACAAAAGCCGAGAATGTAAA
Source organism: Neonectria sp. DH2 (assembly GCA_003934905.1). Taxonomy (NCBI): domain Eukaryota; kingdom Fungi; phylum Ascomycota; class Sordariomycetes; order Hypocreales; family Nectriaceae; genus Neonectria; species Neonectria sp. DH2. The sequence goes on along the minus strand of RQWH01000004.1, from coordinate 714,059 downwards.
GCTAGTATGGTTGTGTATCACAGCCACTGAAACAAGACCTAGGAGCCTGTTGGTTGTGCTTGCGAGTCGCGTCTGGAGGTGGGATGCGAAGTGGTGAAGGTGGAACTGGTCCGTGCACCCTTTGCCTTCTATCCAACGTGGAGTTCATCAACAACAACAACAAACAAGAGATGCACACCACCTTCGTCATGATGGTTCACTGTTCTCCGCTCAGAATACTCCGTTAGGGTTCGAGATAGAAGTAATTATAGCCCGTAGACCAATACTTACTACTTCGTAGCCCTACATAATGTCCCGTGTCCTCCCTGAGTCTAAACCATGAGAGGATGTTAGCCATGACATCCATGTGAGCTTCCCTACGGCAACTACATGCACTATGAGCGCTATCATTGAAACAGCGTTTGACTATACACAACTATACACTATGTTCTACCGTTTCTACCCCAGCTTGGCCATCTTCGAAGAAGACCAGCTGGCCATCTACCCAATCTTCCCAGGCCGCCACGCAATTTCGCTTCCATTATACGCTATTAATGTCCTTCATGACAGCCTATCACTCTCACTTTTGACCTTGTCCCTCAAGACCAGCCGTGTCGTTTTGTCCCAGAAAATCTCTCGCTTTTTTCATTTGTGGCATCTGCGATCTGGAAACAAACCGGGCTTCGTCCCCTCCTCTTTTGAAGGGTACCTTCATGCTGTCTATGTGTGCCGCTTCCCATCACCATCTCTACCACCATCTCGGGGTTTCCAGTCGCCCACCAAAATAATCCGTAAGAAAAAAGAGAGTAGTAACCAGAGAAAGAAAGTAACCATCCGTAGTCTAATTTGGTGTGTGCCTCCGTTAAAAAATAAAATAAAAACCAATGCCTGTCATAGTCCCCCCCTTTGCTATACACATCCGGGAACCCCCACCGGGTGCCGATAGGATGTTTGGGAGGGAACTCAAACAACCAGGAAACAAAAGGCACGTCCAGTTTTATTCGCGCCTTGGAATCGCCCCAATCTACCACCCACACCTGTGTCGCTGAGTTTCTGGCCATCCATCTCGAGTTATCCATAATGACGCTTCCGCATGCTTGAAGCCTCAACTCGTGGGACAAAGCCAGTCGAGACCCACGCAGTATGCCGAATGAAGGCAGGAGACGCCGGTCCGAAGCTCCGATAATCGATTATATGCTAAGTAGCGCAAGAACATGATACCCGGGTCCCAATGCAATATTACCAGAATAGGTTACTTCGGCTTCGTCGTTCCAATGTGTATGTATGTACGGGAATGTGCCGAGTCCGTAGGAATTATGAAGACGTCGTCTTCCAAGAATAGTCCAAAATGACCCTGACCCAATGTCGTATCGTTTCGTGTGCTGATGGAGCTGTGGAGTATATAAAAAAAAGAGAGACAAAAGAAAGTGTTGTCCTCGTCAAATGTATGTCGTATGCTTGTGTCGGCCATGGTAGGTATGTTGAGCCAATGTCAAAGACATCGAATCGGATCTAGCTGTGCTAGAACGCACAGTCTGTCTCGTCCTCAAGGATGCCTAGATGTGAAATCGTAGGCTTCTTGAACTTCTTCGATGTGGTCGGCGTGAATGCTCCATGGTCCCTTCGACTTGCCATGGGGATGACGTGGGCTGCATGGGCGCTTTAGCCCAGCTCACCGCACTCCTATGGGTGGTTGCTGTTGAAGGCTACCATGACTGCCATGTGCTGGTGAGTCCGAGTCAAATTCACCACTACCCGCGCTAGCGCTTGCACTGCCCGTCAGACTTCGAATATTTTTAGGCTTTTGAGGAACGTTGCTCACCCCGATATGCTGCTCAACCTGCTGCGGTGCCACCTGGTTGCCCTGACCCGGGGGATACCGGGGAACCGGCTGGCGAACACCGTCGGGGGGGGATGGACGTCCGTTCATTGCGGGTCCGTATCCGTTAGGGGGAGAAGGTCGGCGACCCCCCCTCATTGATGGACTGTACGGGTTGCCCGGTGATTGACTAGTCCGTCGGGGATAGGCACCGTTCATCCCAGGGGGACCCCCGGGGCCGGGGCCGTATTGCATATCATCCATCCTTGATGCTGTTAGTGAGTTGGCACGAGAGCCAGCGTTCATCGTCCCTCGGTCAACAGTGCCGTATCGGTTCGAGGAGCAGCTCATGAGAGGGTCATCAAGGATGCTGTCGGTGGTGGTCGGCGCATGGCTCATCTGACTGGAGCGGTTGCGGGCGCCGAAGCTGGGTCGGAACCTGCTCCCACGAGTTGGTGGTGGCATATCGTCTGGGTTGCGACGGATCTGTGCTTGAGACGGTCCAGGGATCTTTCGGTTCTTTCTCGAGGTCACACTCATCATGTCAAAGTTATCTGGGTCGATCATAGGAGCGGGAGCGCTAGTGGTCGGGTCGAAGTAGTCATCGTCGTCATCGTCGTCGTCATCAAAGACTTGCTTGCTGTTTCGCATGGGGTGAGGGCCACGACGAGGCGGGCCGCCAGGTCCAGGCGGGCCAGGTGGGCCAGGCGGCGGTGGTCCACGCCGCATTCGCATCTCCTGTTCTCGAAGCGCCATTTCGCGTTGTCGAAGCTGCATCTCTCGCTCGCGAAGGGCGATGTCTGAAGGCTCACCGGGGCCTGCGCCGGACGTTTCCGAGCCTTCCGGAATGTCATCATATAGGACAAGATGCGAAAACTCCTCCAAGCTGTTCTCCTCTAATGACCCTCGCCTTGAAGGTTGTCTGGAACCTCCGCCGTTCATATTCATAGCAGGAGGAAGTCGACCATAACCGTTCGGGGGTGGTCCGCCATTCATTGGAGGCGGGCCACGGCGCATGCCTGCTTGGCTGAGGTTCGAGGAGTTTCTTGGCCTAGGTCCGCGAGGAGGCATTCCGTTCCCGTTTGGCATACCGTTCATCATAGGGCGATGACTGTTCTGTGACGGCATTCGAGGGGGGAGAGGCGACGAGGCTGTCGGAGAAGTCGGCGGGAGAACGGCGGGGTGGTCGCCCGACTTGGGTCTGTTTCGGTTGATCGTGTTGAGATTGTGGAGAATAGCATAGAGAGTCTCAATTCGGGGAACGGGAATCTTGGAATCGCGAGCCAGCTTGATAGGGGAACCCAGGTACGTCTCGACTTCCATGGGTCTCCTGGCGACATAGTCTTGCCACATGATACTCTCGGCGGTGGTTTTGGTCATGTCGTTGATGGTCTTCTGCTTGAATTCGGCATCAAATTTACAACCGTTAGCATGAGCCAAGCCAAGTAACTCGTCAATGACGTCGGATACAAGATCCTTGACTCCGACCTTCTCAAGAAGGGCGGCGTGATTCGGCGTCTCAAAGATGATGCTCGCCGGGTGGAACGCGATGGGACTGTATCGTTTCATTAGCCAGGACTTGGCGGGGGCACGGCGTTCCGGCAACTTACCCAATCACCCTCTCATACTGATGTTGGCGGATGTTCGGTGACACTTTGCAGTCCACTTGGCCGGAGCTGAGGGTCACCGCCAACGCTTGTGCCATGTCGTCCTGGATGGTTGCGGGGATATTCTCGTTCTTGTTGGCAGGGCCAACCCAAATCTCGGTTGATCCCTTGTGCTCGAATTCGCTCTGGCCGAGCTGCATGACTTCAGCACCAGAGACGAGAGAAAGGACGATGTTGGTTGGAAACCGCTCCTCTATGGCGGCCTCGACGCCGAGGGTATGTGTAGTGTTGATAAGAATACATGTGTGGTGAGGAGTGACGACGGAGTCGATGACAGCAGCGAGATCGTAAACATCGGGTAGGGCTTTGACACAGAGGACGACGTAGTCGAAAGGGCCTTCTCGAGTGTTCGCAGCGTCTTCTGGGTTACGGACAACTGTAATGGTCAATTGTGTCAGCGGGCTTTCGCAAACAGCAGATGGTTCATGACTTACCATGTCGCGGCTTGAATCGCTCGTTGCCGAAGATGGAGGACCTAGGAACATCCGGTCAGTGGGGCATTGGGTGTATGTGGAGGTGGTCAACGTACTTGAAAGAGATGCCGTACTGGGCAACATGTTCGTAGCCCGACTTCCAGACGAGCGTCACATCGCAGGCGTTGGTGGCCTGGAGTCGCCAGGACAGAAAGGCCGAGACAGGATTGCCTCCCACTGAACATATTCTCATTAGCTCACTGTCGTCCATGTTGGGCAGCAGGATTAGGATGTTGTTGCATCAGCAACGATCCAAGGCGACGTCGTGATGGTTGTAAAGCGAGTGTGGTGGTTAAGCAGTAGGAGTAGGTTCTTGCAAATGGGCAGGAGGGGAAGTGTGATGGGGACGGATGTGGATGACGACAAAGCGACAGGATGGTTTGTAAGACGTGCCCGACGACGGATTGGGGACGCTGGGAAACAGGGCTAAGGTATGAAGGGAGAATTGCAGGAAGAGGGACGACGGACCTGATAGAATCCTGAGCCTAGTTGATACAGGCGCCATGGTTTCTGATGGGGCCCCAAAGTGGAATAGTGGGCTAGCCCAAGTTCGAGGGTGTAGCGGAGCGGCGTCTCGCGATGGACCCGTAGCCTCGGGGCTTGGTGGGTGCCACACGCAACGAGGTCCAGAAGGGAAGGGGGTGCCTCCCTAGGGATGGCTGGACAGGGCAAGGACAAGCCTGGTGGAGGCGATATATCGATTATTGCGAGCGGCGGATCAGATGGCAGCAACGGGAGAGGGGTGAAGTGGCTGAGGTTGAAAGGAGACCGATTAGTGGTGCATGTATCGAACGGGGAGGGAGAGCCTTTGGCGGGAGGCCAGCGAGGGCTTGTCGAGGGCGTGTCGAGGGCGTGTTCGATGACGAGCGACGGGCGACGGACGGCGGCTGAGATGACAAGCAACGGTGAGATCAACGAAGGACAGGCCAGAATCGTGGCGGCAGGAGGGCGTGCCGGGGGTGGTGGGCAGCGAACGGCGGATGCGATGTTCGACGGTGGTAGGTCGGGACAGCTGGAAGGTGACGAGCAAGTAGCCCAAAACGAAACGAGCGTGGTCGAGAAAGTCGGCTGGCGGTGGTGACGGGTGGGACGAGAGCTGAGAAGGCAGTGGGCTGGGGGAGATTGTCTGGGGTTCGTGGACAGGACGGACGGTGGGTTTGGGCTTGGCTGGGAAACTGGGACGGCGGGTGCGGAACAAGTCGCGCGGGCTTGGCCTGGGGCCTGTGGCCTGTGGGCGTGCGAACGCTCAGCGGCTCGGCTCAGGTGAGGTGCAGCGGGCTTTCAGTGATGCAGCAAGCAGTTGCAGGCCTCAGCGAAGTGGGCGCGGCGGTGGGTGCGCTTCGGCCAGGCCCTGGACGAGCTGGAAGTGAACTAGGTAGGTAGGTAGGTACCTGAGGCTAGGTAAATCAGCTGCGGTCGACCAAGAGGGTCCCGTCCCGACTAGGATGGGACGGATTGATTTCGATTGTGATTGATTGGGAAAGGTGCAGAAGGGCAAAGCCAGGGTGTTGCAGACAATGGTCGTTCGGTCTCTCAGGTAAAGCAGGTACAGACAGTGGTACGAAGTACACACACAAGCAAGGGAAACAAGACGGGACAACCGGGGGACGAGAGGCGTGTGCAAGAAAACGGGAAGACGCGAGTGGCCGGGATCGATGGACGGGACGGAGACGCAAGGAAAGAATAAGAAGAAAAAGAGCCAAGAGAGTCAAGTGCCACCCAGGGGCTGCCGGACGGCTCGGGAGTGGCTCAGTTTATCGGATAGATTGGGACGGGATATTTGAGAGCAAGGGAATGCTACCCAACAACTTGTTCCCCGGCGTCCCGTAAGGAGCAAAATGCCAGCGGGGGGATAGGATTCGCGGTTGGGGAAATGATCGAGGGGGAGGGGGGAAGGGACAGGAGGGAACAAGGGAGGATGACGGGATCGACGATGGAAAGAATGATTCGGGGTTGGATTAACTTACCGTTGCTGGTAGATGGAGTGTCGAGTGTTCGTCAATGTTATGTTGCCGTTGTTGGGTTGAAGAACACAACGCGAGAGCAAGGAAAACTCTGTCCGGCTTGTTGCTTACTTCCTTTCTCTCACCACTCTTTTCTGACTTTCTCAGTCTCTCTGTTCTCCTTCGTTCAAAAGCAAAAGGATCCAAACCCAAAAATGATCCAAGTGGGGTGTGGTGGCCAACAGATGCCGGCAGCAAAAAGAAAACCCGTTGGTGTAATGGAGTTGTCCTAGAGCTAACGCAGACCGGGCGGAGCGGATGCGTGTGAAAGCGAGCGGATGCCACGAGGGGAGCGCGCGATGCGATGTGATGCGTAGCGGAGCTTCTGCGCACTTGCAGTTGCAGTTACAGTTGCAGATGCTGACGGGAGTAACCGTGTCTGTGTGTTTGTGTTGAATCCTTGGCCCGGGTCGCAGCTGTGAATGGAAACCCCAATCAAGTAGCGTAACGAGTGACAAGCCCGCTGTGGCGGTGATGGTCCCTGAATGTCTCTGAAGGAAGGAGAAAATAGGGTCGCGTGGCGACGAGAATCGGTGAATCGCTCTTCCTGTAATTGTCCTTGGTGCCTCGTGCAACGGGAGTCGATAAGGGCCACGCTTGCTTCTCCGTTCGACTCGGGAGGGGCGTTGGTCGACCCTGGAATTAGTGACCGATTAATTGATTTGAGGAAGCACCAAAGGAGGAGCGGGTGCGACGGGTTCAATATGGGCGAAGGAGTGGGAGTGCGTGGGGCGTAGGGTTTCCTCTTCCTCGTCCTCTTTCTCTCGTTTCAGTTTCCTTTATTTTCGTCGCTTTTCGTCTCGTTTCAATCGTCGTCTTCGTTTTTTATTGTCTTCCCGGTGGCTGTCTTGCTCTCCTCTCGGGATCAAAGTTGGAGTCGGACGCCGGTCGCGATACGTCTCGACAGAATGGGAGCAAGATCGGTAGCGAGCGCAGGGCTTTGAGAGGGACACGTCCGGTCGTTTGTTCGATTCACCCACAGCAGAAGCAGCAACAACAGCAAGGAGAGAGGGAAAAGGAGGATGAAGAGAAACACGAGCAAGATACGACAGAGAAATCTCGAGCAAAGCAAGGAGCGAGGGCCCGAACATCCAGTCCATCGCCATCCCCATGCCTAATCCCATCCACATTCACCAGTCACCCCTCAACTAGCTATCCCTATCATACCCTATCCTATCCCATCCATATCCATATCCATATCCCTACATATCCCCATCCACCCATCATTGCTATGCCACATGGCTGCTGATGCCCGGCGTGCTACGACTGCGTGCTACGTAAGTCGCTATGCTAGCAAAGTAATGGATCCCCAGACCCTCATCAGTCCGCAGACAGACTTGGCAGGATCCAGGCACCAACCGCCATTCAGATGGACCCAAGGACCCTTTCATCCATGGGTTAGCTGGCGCACACGTATCACGATCATGACGGAATCGACGCAGGGCTCCTTGCCTGTCAGTGCAGTTGGTTAGGCCCGGCCGCTTGTCGTGAATTGGCCTAAATCCTCCAATATCAAGAGGACTCCTTGCCGGCACAATCAGGTTCGTCCTCAACCGCAGTCTGCTGCAACCCTCTGACCCCAGCCCTGGTGATAAAAGGGTCGTATTCAGAGATCAGCCTAGTCGTGCTCAAGCTCTCCAAGAAAATATCCCACCACGAGATGTAACCCTGCAAAAGAGTCCAAGCTCTCAACCATGCATTCGAGGCTGCCAATTCCTCGTGTAAAGTATTTGCTACCAGCTTGTCGTGCTGCTGTACTCTGTAGCCTGCTGTGCTTGCAGCTGTCGGGTTGCTCTGCCGTGCTCTACCGTGCTCTGCCGTGCCACAGTCCTATTCTCTATGCCCCACGACGTGCAGACCCTTGCATCCACGATGGGTCCAATCCACTCTTTTCGTACGCAGTGAGGAGATGGCTCCTGACATCGAACAAGGGCGACGACCGAGTGGGTGGCGAGATGGATCTCCCAGGACAGCGCGGGCCCTTCCCGGGAGGTTGCTGCCGAGTTAACTCCAGTCGGCGCCCTGTCGCGGGCCTGCGCCTCAAAGGGACGCGTACGACAATTGGGTAGTGGACGCGGGAGCAAGGCCAACACCTCGTAAATCAAAGGAGAAGGCGACCAGGGTCAGGTCGGGTACCGAACGCGTAGGTAGGTTGAGTTGAGGAGAGGAGAGGAGGCATCCGCCAGTCCAGGCCCGGTTGAAGCCATACTCAGCAATGCCCTCCAATACGAGCCGGTGCGCGCTATGGTGTTGAGACACGGGGAGCGGGAGGCTCGGAGGCCGGGGGTCCAGGATAAAGTGGTCTTGGTTCATCACCACCCTCCGTCAGGCATGTGAGGGTTTCGGCGGCGGGCTAGACGTCGCGATGGCCCATGAGCCATGACTCCAGACGTAGTCAGCGGCGTTTTGGTGTCTTGCAATACCTCGTATGCGCTGCGTAGTTGGTTGTACCACACTTGGGGTCCGACGGGGGTGGCACGCTGTCTCAATTGGCATTCCTCACTCACCAGGCTGGCTGGCGGTTTTTCGTTTGTTTGGCATGGCCCGCCCCAACGGCGTATCCAAATGTGCCATGATGCCGAGGATCGATTCCTCAGCCTCTGCCCAGAATCCCCTATTCATCCGAGGAGCTATATTCGGGTGCTCTCCCCACTCCCATCTACTTGGTGCATTCCTGCCATCCACATCTCGGATGAGGCGGAGAGTCTGGGGATGGAGCAGTAGCAAACCGCTGGCCCCCTCCTCGGGTTGCACAAGGTACGCTGCATAGCATTTTGCTCCGGTGCTTTGCCTCGGGTCACCACCACGCGGCGTGTAGGCGTTCCTCCCGTGCAACGTGCGGATGTATTCAGATGCCGTGTCATCGTCTCCCATTGTTCACGTCTCCGGGTACGTGTCTGAGTGCGCGTCGACATGACACTCGCGGCTCAACTCCACCACTTCGTCACGGCTTTGCGAAAGCTCTCCACCGCTGCCTCAAACGCCGTGGAAGTGCTCCATTTGTAAGCTGGGATGGATGGAAGAAAGGATTCAAGGATTCAAGGATTCAAGGATTCATCCAAGCTTCTGACCCGAGGATGGAGCCATTGCAAAGTGTGCACCCCTTCTCGTCAACCTGGTCGACGTTGGTGCCCACTCTCTACCGACAGCAACCTCCGAGTCCATTGATCACCCTGGACATTAAAGTTATGCACTTGGCTTTTTGCCACTAAAATATCCCAGCCAACTAGCTCGCTGATGAGCTGTCTCCAGTTGAACGGTTGAGAGTCTGTGAGTCTGTGTCTGTGGGAAGCTGTGCTGTGCTACTACTAGTTCGTAGATGTATCATGTATTCGTACCCTTGTTGTGGTTTATACACGGACCGAACCTTGGACGGCCAACCAACCGAAAGGCGGGCTTGCAAGGCCCAACGCCCTCTTCCTTCCCGCAGCCACTGCCACCTTTCCCAGTAAACAAACCGCCGTCGGTGAGGCAGGTACTCGCTAGTATTTTTCTGATCAACGGAAGGCCTGTTGTCTATTCCCTTTCTTGCATCCTACATTACCTGGCTAGCAGATACTGCGCCCGCACGATTAAGTCCCGAATGCGATTGCGACCATTCCACAACACCCCCCAGCTTCTCTCTCGGTCCAATTCTCAATTCTCTCTCGCACAGTCACACTCTTGCTTTCTCGCCCTCACTGTCTTCAGTCTCATCGCTGCGCGCGCGTGCCTCCACTTTCAAATGGTCTAAATCTGTCCGGCCCCTGACCCCATGCGCTCCCGGAATCGCCGGCTAGCAATCTCGATTGGCACCGTCCGTCTATGACGTAGCCTTGTGCAATTGTCTCCCCGGCGCCCTGGCCTGACAGAAAATAGACAGGGGATGAGAGAGGCTTGTGATCGCTGATGAGCCAGGCCAGGTCAAAGCTGCCAGGGCCAAAGGCGAAAAAAATCCTGTCCTTCCCAGCGGCCAAGTGGACAACTAACATGGATCATTAGCCCTGTCCAACGCTGCAGCCAAAAGGGGGCATCGCTCCATAATCCCGGGGTTACCGTTCTAAGCTTCCTTGGCTCTCGTCGCGATGCTTGATTCGTCAGCGCTCTCGGCCTCGCCCCTCTGGCCTCTCAAACCTCTCCCGGAGTCTGGGCCGCAATCGACCAGCGAGGCCAGCTGAACCCTGAACGCTAGAACCTCGCCACGAAGCTGCAGCAAGCTTGGGAGCCTGCGCGCGCACAACCTCCAGCTAGGCACAGAGATCAGATGAAACTAGTAATGGCCGAGTCTTTCGGCACTTCGCTACGTCCTGGGTTCTCGGTGCTGACGGCCTGTCACTCTGTTTGTCACTGCGTCGTCCCAGTTGTGTGTTGGCACCTAGGGCTTGCTGCAGCTTCCAGGTTATTCCTTGGCAACGCCTGCACCCGCGTCCAGCTAAATTAGAGGCCCCCCTGGTCGTTCAATCGCTCACTATCGCTCACACAATCACACTTCGCGCAAAGTTCAAGCATCCTTGGCCCGGACTTGACTCTCAGTGACATTCTCCCAACCTCGGGGAGCGTTGAACCCCATCTCCGTGCTCCATGACCCATCGATGATCCATCTTCCGCTGGAGTCATCGACGCGCCTCGGGGAAATTTTTGGTTCCTGATCTAAGGGCGACCTGCGCATTCCGCATTGTCGATCCTGGGCCCTCTGCAGCGGATATCCCAGAGCGTGGCGGAGGCGAACGAATCAATACGTCTCACCGGCTGGTCACTGCTGTTCTGTAGCCTTAACCCCGTTGTCAATATATCCAGCCCGCGTGCTATCTTGGGCCGCGCCGCCGACGTCTACCATTTTTCACGGTACTTCGTACATGATACATGTACAATAGATACCAGAGGGGCGTGGGGGGTATGCACACCATATTTCACCGTCCTTGTTCGTGGCTGACCTCTTCATCTCCGGCCTTTCACTGCGCTGCCCTCATTGGAGCCCGCGAGTATCTATCCTGGCGCTTCTGTTCAGGGCCTCTATTGCGGATTCGTCCCAGCTTCTATCCACCACCTCTCCATATCCCTATCTCGAGTGCCTTCGTTCAAACTGAGGGCTACAAGGCTGAATGGTCGGCTTGGCGCCCCGTCTCCCCTGACCGGTCGAAAATCCCCGGTCGGCGTTACACTCATCTGACCCAGTCGCAAATCAACTCCCAGTAGTCTGTAGCCGAGACTGAATTGCCCAAGTGCTAAATTTGACATCAGAATGATCGGCACGTACTATTGGCGGGTCTGCCATGGGTTTTCTCTGATCTCGTAGCATTCGCAATCCCGGGATCCGCTTACCCGTCCAGCTCCATGCCGGCCGATGTGATGCGTCCACGTCAACGCAAGAAGGATTCTGGCAAGATGTGCAGAGATCGGCCACTAGCGCCAGCTTCCTACTATGTTACTCATAGTCTGCTGATGTCGTTGGTCGTGCAGTGCGATAATCCCAATGTTGCGAATCCGTGCAACTCGAGGTTGTTCATCTGTAGTACAGGGTAACATGTTTGCCGGGTGCTAGTTCTAACCGACGCGGCTTTCATCGAAAATCTATCACTTATTAGGGTGCTCCCGAAGGTCCATTGATAACCTATGCATAGTAGCGTATTGTGGGCGAAGTCTGTTCAGACAGGTATCTCCTTGAATGTAATTGTTTGTCGTTTGTAATCAGGACTTGGTGATTCGTTTGTGCGCAACAGTCGGGATCAGCATCAACCTGCAACTGGTCGTGGAGCTTGTGTGTCATTGCCAAACGGTTAGACACAAGAACGGAGCTCACGAAGGAGATCTTGAGGTATCGGTATCATTTTCTGGTGTTATTCATGATAACATTTCGACGTCTCAGTAAATGCTGTTACTGATATCTTGAAGAATCGAAAGTCCTCGCTAATAGTTGGTTGACAACACAAAGACTTCAGAACAGAAAGCCTTCAGAACATAAAGTAGAGGCTCGAAACGTCGGTCACTCTTACCATCCTCAATCCCCTGGCTTATCTATCTCCTTAACTTCCAACGTTACGCCAAGTTGGACCGCCAAGGCGTCACCGCTATGCTGGTCTAAGCAACCACGCACCCGCCCTCTCCTGCATCGGAAGCAACCCCAGCACAAGAAGTACCACCGAATACATCACTCTAGACAAGACGGGGCCTCATGGCTTGGCTGCATCACCCGAGAGACGCCACTTTGTGACCTGTACGAAGTATTTTGCCAATACGCCATGTTCTAACCCCAAACACTCAAGCGGCAGCCACGCACGCAGGTGAACGGCTAGGTGCCCCGGTCTAAGTGGCTGGATCGAACACCAAAGGTGATCATAATTTTGCGCCGTGAGGGGAATCATGCCACGTCTTCTTGCGGGGACGGAGTGATAGCAAAAGATTGGGCTGGGGTCTATGCCGGCTGGTAGACGGGAGTCGAAAGGTGCATATGCGGGGACGGTCAGCTACTTCGGTGGGAACGTCCGGTGTATCTGGTTCAAGGCTGGGGTTCCTGTGGCCGAGTGATTGGATCGTTGCTCTTGGTTTTGCAGATAGGCCAATAGGTAAGGGGAAAGAGGATGGCATCGCTCCAGGGCTTCAAATTGACTTTGACTGATATAATACCACTTCGACCTAGGTAGCAGAGCTTGGAGAAGTCGGAAGGAACATAGTAGCAGAGTAGTTACTGTTGGCCGATTGCTACCATGGCCTAGCTCTGTTATTTAGCATTGGCAGCTGTTGTCAATCTCAAGGGGTCGCGAACGGTGGACAATATAGAGGGAACGAAGGGGACCGCAGTCAGTACAAACCCAAGGTGAGAGAACCCCCATTGAGAACACAGGTGAGCTATCAATGATGAGCTGTTGGTGGTCACGCTGAGTGTGTCTTGGGTTGAAGTCTTAGAGGTATGGCTGGAAGGTTGATAATGAATGACAAAAACACGAATTTCTTAACGCAACTCGGAGCTTGGGAAGGCCGAGAACGTGTCAGTTTAACGAAGAGTATCGTGTTTTTTTAAAAAAAAAATTAATATTCTCAGCATGTCTCGTATGGCTGGACGTGTGTCAAGATCCTCGTTCCCACGGAAAACTGGAACTGACTATAAGACTTCCTCAAAAGAACAGTCATGAAGATGATCAGCTGGAATATATACCCCCCCACGTGTACCTACTGTGATTCGTGAAACTGTTTAGGTGGATGCGAGCCATGGGAGTCCAGGGCTTGCCTAATGTTGGTTCGGAGTGGTAACCCCAACTCCAACCTAGAAGATGCGTGCCTGCCAAGTGCTTGATAGTAATTGTTGTGCATTTTCGATTGTACGTAGGCCTTTAGGTCTTCCGAGTTCCCTTAACATAACTGTGGCTAACGTAGACCCGAGTGACACTGAGAGGTTTCTGGTTGCGATGGCTTTACTGTTCTGGAGGAAAGGCAGGCAAAACAAGAAATGTGCGAAACAATGGGATACAGGTGAACACAAAAGGCAAGGCCTATGACAGCAGTATCTGGGTGTGTATCTGTTTCATCGAAGACATAGGAGTGAATCTAGCTAGTTAGATGAGTTGCAGAGCAACAACTAAATATCCCCATAGTCGGCTCCTGACACTGGTAAATCCACGTCAATGCTATAGCCCCGACAACATCACCCACAGTAAGTACATAGTGGCGATGGCTGTAATAGAAACATGAATGTCTGACAAGTCTACAATGGTACTTTACCACGATATAAGCCGCGTCTCGTTCTGAGAAATCTGATATTTTTCGAATGTGGAAGAATGTTCGTAAAGACCGCATGGCACTTCTCCTCAACCGGGAGATGTGGCAGACGGTAAGTGCCTGCACAACCACGGATTATCATCCTACTACCTCTTAGACCACAAGATATAATCGGTTAGTTCAAAAAGACTATGGCATGTATATGGCTACATTCAAAGAGTTTATGCATGGCTAAAGCCACTGGTTACTAAGATTTGAGAATAAACCAGCGACGAGGACGAACCGTCACCCCAACACAGTTCAGGACGCATCCAACTCATAATCGAGTAAAGGTCCAAACCTGGGCGAAGAATCATGACAACACTGAAAATTGAGAGCTTATTGATGGGAGTTACGAAATTGGGCGTGCTATTCGGGTCGAGAAGAGAGGGGGTTATCTCGATATGACATTCGATAAAATCAGCAAGGCGAACTATTTTAAAGGTGTGTCGGTAAGAGCAACCTGCATAAGAGTTACCTAGTCTAGGTCTGGAATCTACTTCGGCTGAGTGATTGACAGTTGTCGTGCATTCCTTGGTACATTACCCAGACTAGTGTCTGGGGATCTGGTCGATGACGTATAATACCCCGCGAGATAAGGTTGGATCCGATCTTGTTTCTTCGACAGACCTGGATGACTTTGCGAATACCCATTTTCTCGGGCTTCAGCAGGGGGAATTATACTGCGTTGCTTCCAATTGACCTATGAAATACACACAATCCCCTGTTGTCTTGTGTGGATAAAAAGCGCATTGCCGGTTTAACACTTCGGCCAGTTTTGTTTGCGGGTTGTGGGAGACTGGGAACCCGAATGGAGGCGTTTGGTTGGTGCCACTTGGTGGGTGTCGGTCGACTCCAGGATGAAACCGCGTCTCAGCTAACAGCTCCACTTTTGGACGATCGTCGCCTGTTCTTTGCATACGTAACTTGCGAACCTGTTTCCTCTGTCTGTCTAAAAACTGGTCGAAGTATACCTAGATCATCATCCCACCTGCCCCGGTTGTGTTTGCTTGAAATCTGTACACAGGAAAACACCATCGTGATGGCGGAGCCTGTCTACACCCTCCATTACTTCCCCTTCTCACTCTACTCGCTTATTGTGCGCTTCGGGTTTGTGCTCGGAGAGTCGCTTAACCCTGATGCGGCGCCGAGACTGAAGGTCAGACTGGTCAACTTGCACCAGGAAGACCACCTCTCCGAGCCATATCTGACACTGGTTAACACCAAGGGCCAGGTCCATTCCCTATCCCATACGCTTTGTGTGTGGAACGTGGGCTGACTTGTCATGTTGCAGGTCCCCGTGCTGACGTCTCCTGCATTGCCGGCTTCCCTGGACGATAGTCGGGCAATTGCACGATGGCTTTGCAAGAGGCAGCCGGAACTGATGCCAGAGGAACACGAGGAAGTCATCCTGGGCCTCATGGAAAAGATATACTCCGTCCAGGCTCTTCCGCTGGTAATATCAGCAGAGGACCGGCAGTACGGCCTTCCCAATGAAGCTGCGGCGTTTCTCGAGAAGAACGGCCTGTCCCCAAAGTACCGACGGGCGCTTGAAATCAGCAGTATCTTGTAAGTGACTACACATACGTTTCGCGGTACCGCTAACGATTTATGAGCCACGAAGCCACGAACAGCAGTTCCCTTGATCCGGACAATGTCACCCAGGCAGAGGAGGGTGCTTTGGAATTCATGCACGAGCTGGTGGAGGTTCTCAAGGATCACAACCGGGGAAGGACGTGGATATTCGGAGATCAGCCCACGATTCTGGACGCACACGTAACGGCATTGACAGCGCGTCTGATGGAAGTGGATCGAGAGGACTTGTTACCAAAGGAGGTACAAGCGTATGCGCGCTCTGTCATTGCGACGCCCGAGTGGAAGAGGGCCACCAGCGGGAGACCGACAACCTGGGACGACTCCCTGGGGAAGGTTTCGGATTTTGATACCATATAAATGAGTCTGGTGGTAACTTGCAGCATGAAGTTTCGGCCTAGACCTGTGAATTACAGCGAGTTGTGAAGAGGAATATTCAGAACCTGGATGGACTTGACCGGCGACTGTCGAGTATCTAGAATCATCGGACGTAATAGATGCAGGCCAAACATAATCGGGCCAAGACGAATTTTGTGACACACAGAAGTGACAGAATATTTGGATGTTGATCTGTGTATTTGCCGATTAGTGAAGCAAATCCTGGCGACTCGAGTTGTGCGTTGATAACAGAGATCTTCACGTGAAGAAGAAGAAGAAGAGAAATCCTAGCGAACGTGGTAGTTATACGAGAAGTTGTTATTAAATGAAACCGGGATCTTCATGCATCTCGAGGAGATATCCCTGAACAGAGGTGCATTTAATCGTTTAAGATTGTTGGTCTCTTACTTGGCGAAGTCTTAGACCGCGACTCCCAGCGTGTTACTAGGGAGGCGAATTCACCGACTCGACGCATGTGGAGGATCATGATGGGATCAAAAAGTTCCTACACCGAAGATGAGGCTCCGGGGTGTCGTCGGTCATGTTTACGTACATAACGGCTGACACTTGGCTGGCGAAGCGTCTGTTTGGCAAACAAAAGTTCCCAGTCGTCGGAGACGCAGACGGCCCGTCGGCCGACGGCCACTGGGCGGTCGGCAGAAAGGGTGCGCCACGGACGATTCTGTCGATTCCCCAGGCGGGTTTCGGGCGAGTGAGCGAGCAAAGCAGAGCAGACATTGTGTGTTTCGCGAGGGATCGGAGTATCGGAGAGGCCGGGCAGCCAGCGCGGCGGTGGAAAACAAAAGTTCGCCCTGTGACGGATGGGGACAGGGCCTTTTGCTCGAGTCGCGCAGGGACCCTACCTCGCGTCGTACTGTACCTCTTGACAATAGTTCTAGGCATCATCATCAGTGCATTTTGAATAATGGAATGGATGGGGCAGGGTTCATGAGGTTGAGGTAGAGGAGAGGATGGCAAGATGGGAAACATATATGAAGCTTCTCACAAGGGTCGTATCGTGTCGGGCGGAATAAGAGTACAAAGTACACACATCAATTAGTAGCGTACCACGTTTCTCGGTTACAACTGCCGGGGAGCTGGGCCTGAGGATATGAAAGCGAACGTTGAATAATAGATAGGTGTTGTATGCTATGACAGCAAATAATAATGACGAGTCCATCCCCTGGCCAGTCGCGGAATTGATTGCTGCCAAAACCTGGGGATGGCATCATGCGTAGGGAGTACTTCGTAAGTGGAACAATTGAGGCCTGTCCCTGATGGAGTTCTCCTGATGATTAGCACAGCCCCCAAGCAAAATCACCACCCGGCTGAGACGCCATCTCGCGGTCCGAAGCTAATCCCAGGTGGGATGGAAGATAAGGCGGCCCTTGAAGTATGAAGTGCGAAGTCCATCTGGAGCGCAGGTGATTGGCTCTGACACGGGGGATGGAATGGCGTGCGGCGGGCGTGCTGCCATGCCATGCCATGCCACGGCCAAGACGATTGATGATTGATTGTCTGACGATGCCGAGAAAGAAGTCGGCGTACGTAGTGTAGTTCCTTGGCCTGATGTGTGCCAGTAACTAGTATCTTGGTGAGTCTGATACTGCACATGTACGTGATCAAGGCACTGTGGAATCTTACGGAGGAGTCGCGAACAAAAGGTCCGAATCTGGGACCCCAGGCACAAGCACCGGCCAACGCCAGAGCAGCGCCCAGCAGATGCAGCTACAGTGGCCTCCAGTTACAAGCGGCCTGTGGCGCTTCCTTCGACCCTTGTCTCAGCACTTCGCAGGCTCGCAGAAACTGGACCCCAGCTCAGTCGCCCACCCGGTGGCGCCTATGCCCAACAAGGAAGGTGTCCGTGAACCGAATGGTGCCGTTTCGCGATAGTACCTAGCCAGCAGCGCCCAGCCCGCAGTCTGCACCCTCAACAGCGCTCTCTTTCTCCCTCTCCAACCTATCCCACAGAAAGACTCACTGTCGACATCCACACCACACACATCTTCCAGAACACAACCTTCGTCGCCCCCCGAGACCCCCGGTAAGCCAGTCTTCTTTGGGCCTGTCACAACCGGACCCGGATCCGTACTCAGAAGCCAGAACCTCGCGGGCGTCCTGAGCGTGTCCCACCATGTCTGGGATCGTCTAGTGCCCGGTGCCGTCAACCGTCGTCAACCCACCTCCAAGGGCTCCAATAGCTTAGCCTGCCGGTGCCAATCTCTATCGCCTTCGCGGGGGGCACCCTCTCAGGCTCTCTCTCTTCTCCTCGCCCGTGCTCACTCGTCCTACGCTGGGTCAGCCCGGTCAAGTCTGAAGGTGGTCTTTGTATAACCAAGCCCGCTTGGCTGCTACACGTCGCTTGGCCCTCTTCTTTGCTTCGCTTCGTTTTCCTTCCTCTGCCATCGCATCGCAACTCCTCCCACGATTATCCTCCCCCAAGGCTCACGGGCGTCAAAAACACCATGGTGCCGTCCATCTTCCGCAAGCGCCACGAGGCCGAGGACATCACCCCGTTGCCCGGCCCTCTCGAAGCCGCTGCCGCCGCTGCCTCGGGCGTCGACACTTTCGAGCACCTCAAGCAATTCGAAAAGGCCCACAAGCTCGATCCCAACCTGCCCATCGACGACCTCACCGATGTCGACGCCGCCATCGCTACCGGAAATGCCGAGAAGGGCATCGAGATTGAGCATGCGCTCATGGAGGACAACAGCCCGTATCCCGAGGTATGCGCCCACCTGCCCGCCCGCCCGAGTTGCTGCCAATGCCTCGCGATCCTAGCACCAGATGCGACATCGCAGATGGCATCGGCTGGGTCATATGTGTCGGGTTGCGATGGACCGATTGATTGATTAATTCCTGTTCTCAATAGGTACGAGCCGTTGTCCGCAACTTCGATGTCGACTTGCCTGCCAACACCATCCGCGCCTGGGTCATTGGCATGATCCTTTGCACCATCGGCTCTGGCGTCAACATGCTCTTCTCTCTGCGCAACCCCAGCGTCTCCATCACCACCTACGTCGTTCAGCTCGTCGCTTATCCTATCGGCCTCGGCTGGGACCTCGTTATGCCCGACCGCGAGTGGAACTTGTACGGCCTCAAGTTCAACCTCAAGCCGGGCAAGTTTAACTACAAGGAGCATGTCGTGATTGTTGCCATGTCTAACGTAAGTTACTCTCGTCTCCCCCTTCGTTTTACCTCCACATCTCCATAATCTCCACTCCAAAGCCCATGGCAAGTCGCTAACTCTGTCCCAAGGCTGCTTATGGTGGTGGTGTTCTCTATGCCACCGATGTTCTTCTCGCCCAGCAGCTTTTCTACGGCCAGCACTTTGGATGGGGTTTCCAGCTTCTATTCGGCGTCACCACCCTCTGCACCGGCTACGGCCTCGCAGGCATGGCCCGCCGCTTCCTGGTGTGGCCTGCTGCCATGATCTGGCCTTCCGACCTCGTCAACTGCGCCCTGTTCTACACTCTCCACGACCACTCGGGTTCTGACCCCACCAAGACCAATGGCTGGAAGATTGCTCGGTACAGGTGGTTTCTTATTGTTGGATGCGCCGGTTTTGTGTGGTATTGGTTCCCTGGCTGGATTTTCAAGGGCCTCTCCTACTTCACCTGGGTTTGCTGGGTTGCCCCCAAAAACGTCACCATCAACAAGATATTTGGTGGTTTGTCTGGATACGGCCTGATGCCTACTTCCTTCGACTGGACCGTGTACAGCGGGTACCTGGCATCGCCCCTGATTCCTCCCTTTTATGCACTCGCCAACGTCCTGGTGGGAATTATCGTCTTCTTCATCTGCATCTCCATGGGAATCCACTTCTCGGGCACCTGGTACGCCGATTACTTCCCCGTTCAGTCGTCCGAGTCGTATGACAACACCGGCGCCATCTACAACGTTTCTCGAATTCTGGATGACAACTTCTACTTCAACGAGACAGCATACAAGGAATACTCGCCCCTCTTCCTCCCAACCCAATTTGCCATGGCCTATGGCCTCTCCTTTGCCGCCGTTACCGCTGTCGTCGTTCACGTCGCTCTGTACCACGGCCAGGAAATCTGGAAGCAGTTCAGGCTCGCCCGTCACCAGGAGGATGATGTTCATATGCGCTTGATGAAGAAATACCGCGATGTGGAAGATTGGTGGTACGCTGGTATGTTGGCAGGAATACTCTTGATAAGTGGCTGGAATCGTCCGTGCTAACATGAAAACAGCTCTTTTCATCGTCATGGTCTCCATCTCGTTCGGTGTCGTTGCAGGCTATCCTACTGGGTTCCCTGCGTGGGCCTTTCTCGTCTGCATGCTGATCCCCATTGTCTGGCTCATTCCTATTGGTCTCGTTCAGGCCATCACCAATATCCAACTCGGCCTCAACGTCTTGACGGAATTTATTATCGGATACATGGTCCCAGGACGTCCTGTAGCCATGATGATGTTTAAGAACTACGGCTACATCTGTATGACCCAGGCTCTGTACTTTGCCCAGGACCTCAAGCTTGGCCACTACATGAAGGTCCCGCCTCGAGTTATGTTCTTCTCTCAGCTGGTCGCGTCCCTGTGGTCCGCCGTTGTTCAGATTTGCGTTATGAACTGGGCCCTGGGTCACATCCCCGACGTGTGCTCGCTTGAACAGGAAAACAACTACACTTGCCCTGGCGGTCGAGTCTTCTACACGGCTTCAGTCATCTGGGGAGCTATCGGTCCCGCCCGAATCTTCAGTGGCGATGCCATTTACTCTTCTCTCCAGTGGTTCTGGCTCGTTGGTGCTGTTACTCCTGTCATCACCTGGCTCCTTGCCCGCAAGTGGCCCCGATCAATCTGGCGCTACGTGTGCACTCCGCTCATCTACGGCGGCTCCAACATGCTGCCCCCGGCGAGTGTCTACATCTATCTCTGTTGGGGCATGGCTGGTACCTTCTTCAACTATTACATCAAGCGACGCTACACCGGATGGTGGCTGCAGTACAACTACATCACGTCGGCAGCGTTGGACTGCGGTCTCATTATGTCGACCATGGTCATTTTCTTCACGCTGTACCTGACGAGTGCCAGCCACCCAGACTGGTGGGGAAACGAGGCTGCCCTGAGCACCTTGGACTTGAACAACACGGCGGTCAAGCTCAAAGTCCCCACTGGAACAACTATTGGACCTACAGAATGGCCTTGAGCTAAAGATATTCGGCGTGGTGTTGTTTTGGGTATATTATCTTGGGCGAAGCTACGGATAAAGAAGTTGCGGATCATGTTTGGAAAGCGGGTGTTTCTGTACATATTCATATGAGTTGGTCGGGCGTCATGGGACAGGGTGTAATTCTGGGTGATTTGGTTATTCGAGATACCAATTATGATTCATGTTCATGGAGTCCATTCACATAACATGGGTGTGTATGTACTTCGTAATTACATGAAAATCGATGAGTTTATTTGCACGATTGTTCGTAATAGTGAGTCTTGGCAAGGGACTTTGTGAGATAGTTTGCCTTCACTGGGTGCGTCTTGTATTGTGATTCTCTCAAATTACATTTCACTTGGAGGAGTGTTTCCAACTGAAATATATCGCTCTTTGCTTTAATTGTCTTTCGTTTCCTCATTAGTCCATGGCCAGGACTTTGCGTTGCGCTAGGCTAGTATGAAGCTTGGACGCCCGGGGTTAGATGTGCCCCGAGTCACGTGGGAACCACCTCCAGACAGGTCACATGACCTAAGCGGAACATCCACACACCGAGCCCGGTTCCCGCAAGATTAGGGCTAGAGGTGCAACAATTCGACACTCCACCAAAAAAGCCTCCCAAATTAAGAATTTCTCGATCGCCATCCAACTAACTGTCCAAACACCACAGCCAAGATGAGTACGTTGCCGCCCTCGAATTCGAGATCCCCGAGGGAAACCACGCAGATGCTAATCCTCTGCCAACAGCGAAGGGTACAGCCAGTTTCGGTAAGCGTCACAACAAGACGCACACCCTGTGCCGACGATGCGGTTAGTTTTTGTGCCCTCCCCCCTCTCTCAGCCTATTTGGCCCTCGATCCGCCCGCGGAGGAATTCGACGCAGGACAACGCAATACGAAGATGCGAGCGACGAGGAATTGTCCCCGAGGGATCAATATCTGGGAAACAGACAAGATGAAACGGAAGGCTGATGGGATATCTTAGGTCGTCGCTCGCTTCACGTTCAGAAGCATGAGTGCTCGTCTTGCGGCTACCCTGCTGCCAAGATCCGCAAGTGTACGTGATCCCCTCGCTCCCACAAACAACCCTCGGCCAGACGACCACGATCCGATGGCCCTGGCAGCCCCGACAGAAATACTGACACCCGTTCCCTCTTACAGACAACTGGTCCGAGAAGGCGAAGCGAAGAAAGACTGTCGGCACCGGTCGCACCCGTTACCTGAAGACCGTCTCCCGGAAATTCAAGAACGGCTTCCAGACCGGCCAGCCCAAGAGCTCGCGACCCGTCAAGACGGAGTCGTAAACGGGGACCGCAACCCTCTAACCCCCTCGCTTCCTCATCGCCCTTCCCTCTCCTGCCCCTCCTCGACCCTGTGAACGGAACAATCGCGCGCGCGTGCCCGCGGGAAACGGCGACAATGCCGAAGTGAAAAACAAAAGAATGGGGGATTCGACAACGGAATCATCGGGCTGGTGGTGGCTTTGTGGTGACTGGGAAACGGGCGGGTCGCGTGGACGACGGACCGAACGGGGCGGCTGGAGCATGGGCATGGTGTTTTACATGTTTGAGCAAGGATAAAAAGGACCCTTTGCTTTTCTGAGATTCCATAGGGATTCGGTTACGAGGTTCTGAAATGGCATCTTGATTCTGCATGAACGTTCCCTTGCTGCTCGAGGAGAGAGGGGATGAGGGGTAGTTGGCGTGAGGATGACTGTCGATTTAGTCCTTTGTGGAAGTTCGCAGTGAATGTTGAACGGTGTCTGGTATTAATTGCACTGAGCCGTTTGATCTCTATCCCACGATCGCAGCGGGGTTTCCAATATCCAATTCTATCCCAACCCAGGCCACGATGTTTTCTTTTCTGTCCCAACGTCGCATTGTATCCATCCCACCCAACACCCAAGTTATATCCTCCCTCCGCACCCAACCCATAGCTACTCATACACACACCAGTCCCTCCTGGATTCATGCCCCCCTCTCGAAAACCTTCACGCCGCCATCCGCAGCAACGTGGTACAGAAACTCCCCCGGCTCGCCGACGCCGGGCCCCGTCAGCCGCACCACGCCGCTGACATCCCGCGCCGTGCCCGTGTCCAGCATCCGCAGCGCCGCCACCGCATCCGCCGCGTGCGCCGTCGAGAGCACCAGGCTCGCGTGCTCGCGCTCCAGCGTCGTCGCCTGCGCGCCCGTCAGCGGCGTGTCCGCGGCCATGGTTACCACCGTGCTGTGGACGAGCTTGCGCCGATGTTAGCGGGTGGAAGCCTCTGAAGAATAGAGCGGGCCAACGTACGCTGCGGAGGGAGAGGATGAGGTTTGCCAGCGTGAGGCTGGTGGTCGTCTCGTCGGTGATGGCCAGCAGCGCGTCGAGCTGGTCGACGACGAGGACCTTGCGAGCAGTCCCAAGGTCTGCCACAGCGGCCTCGAGCTCCTTCTTGACGTCGGGCAACTTGCTGCCCCGAAGAACCCTCTCCTTGCCCGAAGCCGGCGGCGCATCCCCCGCGACCAAGCCCGTCAAGCCATCCACGAAGACGAACCGTCCCGCTCTGGCGAGGGCATCTAAGTCGAGGCCCTGCAGCGTTTCCCGGATGATCAGTTCTCACGCCGCCTTGACACCTGCGAGGAAAGACTCACCATCTTGGCCGCGCCATCTCTCCAAAACGCCCCGTCTCGTAGAAAGCTCACCAGCACGACGCCAGTGTCCCTGTCCTCGCCCGCCGCCGCCCCGCGCAGGTACGAGTACACGTGCCTGAGGACGAGCCAGTTGGAGCTGGCGCCCAGGACGCTGGTGAGAAGGATGAGAGACGCCTCGGGCGGGAGGGAGAGGTACGGCTCCAGTAGCGGCGGGATCCGCGATGAGGATGACATGATACTTGGTGAGTGTTGTCGATATTATGTGTTTTTACTTGCGGTTGCAGTACTGTGCGAGTGGAGGGGTGTGACATGGGTGGGAGGCACCTTGGTGGGGGTGGGGACTGTGAGGATAGAGTATGCACCCGCACTGTGAAGGTGTCACACTCTATCCAGGAAGCGTAGCACCTATCACTCTCAAGAAATGAGTTCTTGGTACATGTTGGCACTTCTTGATTTAGTGATAAGCTTTAATATAGGTAGATACCATTTATGTTTTCTAGGAAACCGGCCCCAATGCTTGACCCTGAACGCCCACGACATGCCCCTCTCTTCTACGGCAGGATTGCCATTTATTTCTCCTTGTGAGAACCGTCATGCTGAATGCGCCCAGAACACCCCGGTATAAAATGATAATCTATACTCATCAAAGTGTGCAAACACTCCACCAAAAACGCCAATATCAAAGTTCTAGAGCTTCTCCATCAAGTTCATGCGTACCGTCCACATGCGGGCCCTCTTTCCATAGATGTACATGGGAATCGTGGATAGCATCAAGATCAGCTGGATGATACCGATCCAGATGTACACCTGCTTTGGCCCATCCGCGTTAAGCCAATGAGTCACAAAGAGACTGAACACTAGCCCATGCAAGATGTTCTTGGAGAAGTTTAGGGTCACCAGCGCTTCCCCGGCATATTGGCGGTAGCTGTCCACGCAAAATGTGATGGCGGTCGTCGAGCCCAACGAGCACCCAAACGAAATGATTCCAAAGAAGATGGTGGGGACCATCCAATGGTCCCGCTCGTCGGCCGACCATCCAAAGCCCATAAGTCCTATACATGTGGTGATGAGAATGGGAATCGCCATAACGAGGCGAAACTCGGGCTCATACAGGCCGCCGTTGCGCCGTGCCATGGCCTTAACGATAATATCGCTGATTTTTCCAGCCACGCCGGTGCCGAGAATGCCACCGAGGAAGGGAGAAATGTAGACCAGGCCGGTTTGGAGGGCGTCGAAGTTGTATAATTCTGGTTTGCGATAGATCATGGCCATGGACTCGGATACGACAATCAGCCATCCCACCGAGCAAGCATACACGCCAGCGGACCACAAGACCGCGGGGTACGCGAACAGGACAAACGGTCTCAGCATGACCTTGAACCATTTGTCGTTGTTGAGACGGCCGTGCCAAGGTCTAAGTTGTTGAGTGAACGACTTGGGCGGTTGCTGTCGGAGGTTGTGTGTGTAGGCCTTGACCGTGGGTGGGCCCCTGAGCTTTGACGCAGGGATCCTCTCGTTGTCCAAGTTGTGTCCTTGGAAATAGTTGACGTTGGATTCACTTCCCGTCGCACTGCTAAAGTAAGGGGAGGCTGATATATCAACCTTTGAGGCATCAACGCCATGGGCTGGAGGTACCGCGGCAAGGCCATGACTGGCCGGGGAAGAAGGATGGTTCTCCTTGGCTTCAGCGGTGCCCATAGATGGTTGCGTTTCGGGAGCAAATCCAACATGAACGTCTCTGTGTTTCCGTGCCGCACCTGGAGAGGCAGGAGTCGCCAGATCGATTTCTGCCGGATGCTCATGAGGAGTCATGTGGCCCGAGGCATGCCGGGACGAATGCCGGTGGAGAAAGCTTGGTCTCCTAGACTCATGTTTGGACCTGGTCTTGGGATGTGGTGCCCTGTCCCAGAACGTCTCGGGGACGAACAGAAAGAGAAGGACGAAGCCGAAAGCCACGACCATCGCCAAGATCCTGCTTGTTTTAGACATTGACCATATCGTCAGAGTGTGTGAAGTGTACTTACCAGAAGACCCATCGCCACCCCAGAGGACCGATGATGACCGCGCTGACCAGGGGAATCAAGTTCTTGCCACCGAGCAGCAACAAAGTGTAGATACCAATTCGAAATGCTCGCTCATGCAGGAAGAAGATTTCAGCGATCGTGGCAGAAGGGAGACACTCAACAGGGCTGACGGCGATGCCCTGGAAGACTCTGGCTATTAGGAGGGAGTTGAACGACGGGGACGCGGCTGCCCAGATCGACATGCCAATGAAGAGGATGGAACTGGCGAGGTAGACGGGGCGTTTCCCATAGAGAATCGCTGTGGGCGACATGATTACAGAACCTACACCGAGTCCCATCATGTAGAGTCCGGTGGTAAGGGCGACCGTCTCAACCTCGACATCGTACGTTTCCGCGACATCAGTGAAGCCAGCGGCGAGAAGGGGAGTAACTCCACCGCCGATCATGCAATAGAAGCCGAGAGACAGCAGGGCGACATCTCGTCGCCAGCCGGGCCAGTTGAGGGGATCGTTGCCGGATTCTTCGGGTTGCGGCTCCAAGATTATTGTGCCGTCGCCGGTCTTCTTCTTTCCGTCATCTACCTCCTGAGCCACGGGCGGTGGATCGGCGGGGGCTGACGAAGTCGAGGTCCTGGGCATCTCCACCGGAAAGCCGGCGGGGATGGAGGAATGCGAGGTCCTCGCGTGCACATTGCGCAGACCAAGAGGCTCGTTGCGATGTTGAGCGAGGAGCAGCACAGAACCTGTTTCATCGTTAGCTTCTGGGTGTCTTGGAGATTCTTCATGGACGTGGAGACGTACCGGGAACCTCGATCGTCTCCTTGTCGTTCAAGACTCCCATGCTCCATTTTGACGGTCCTGACACGTCGTCGGCAGAGCCATTGTTCGTCGAGCCATTGCCAAAGAAGCGACGCCAGCGGGGTTGAGAAGACGAATTGGCCTTTTCATTGACCATATTTGGCTTCGAGACAATGACTATGAGCTCGCTTTCCACCAGCTCAGGAGGAGATTCCGCCGGAGTCGAGGCGTTGGCGGCTTATCGGGAGAGATAGCAGCTCTATCAAGACGTTTGGGTGGAGGCTAGTAGATCCACTGGAGATAAAATGCACCGAAGTACCCTAGGAGGTGAAATGCACCGAAAGAACCCTGGGAGAGTAGAACCTTGAGAGAACCTTGGGAGGCAAAAGTAGAGGTGCCAAGTGGCGATTGGTGGAGCTGGTCTAAGGCGGAGACGATTGAGATTGTATGGGTATC